>OZ018328.1:37293272-38493272 GCA_963969495.1 Ceratothoa steindachneri | reverse complement strand
CACTTGTAGACCGACCCTTTGAAGGCAATCGCCAGATGGCGTGTTAAAAACC
Source organism: Ceratothoa steindachneri (assembly GCA_963969495.1). Lineage (NCBI taxonomy): Eukaryota > Metazoa > Arthropoda > Malacostraca > Isopoda > Cymothoidae > Ceratothoa > Ceratothoa steindachneri. Next base: position 38,493,220 of record OZ018328.1, on the reverse strand, counting down.
CTGCCCTATCAAGGAGGGCAGAAGTTACAATAAGCCATTTCAACACTATATATCAAAGGATTCTCGTTCTCTCAATTTTGCGACATGCTCAACCTGCCATATTTCTTATTTTCCATGCAAGAATTGCGTGCTACATTGTCCCTTTGCGGGTATATGTCTCCTGCCTTGACGGGTTCTATTATATCATTCAGCACCTTCCTCGCTCTGTTCTTACTCAACTTGGACAATCTTATATGGGCGAAGAGTTATTACCAATCATCATGGCACGTTGTTGTCCTCCAATTTCTCAAACTTGGCAAGGGCAGATTGGACGAAGATCACTATCTCCCTGTAGCTCTTACCAGCTGTTTGAGTAAGTTGCTAGAGAAGATAGTGCTGGTGCGCGTGAATTGGTTCCAAGAAACCATTCGCTTAGTTTCCATTTTAGTGCCGTTTTCGCAGGGGTCATAGCACCCTTGACCAATTAGTACGTTTTGAGGCATCAGTCCGGAAAGGTTTCTCGTTAAGAAACCGGGTCTTGGCGAAATTTATTGAGATTAAGAGAACCTACGATACTACATGGAGTCTTAAAGCAGCTACACGTTTAGGGTAAACCCTCCTTTATTCAAAATTTCTGAGTATGTTGGTGACACCTACTCTGACCTGCAAACCCAAGAGGAGGGAGTTGCTCAGGGCATAGTTTTACGTTTTGTAATCGATATAATTTTTTCTCTGCCGGATGCATCCGAGACCCTGCTCGTCGAAGACTTTGCACTCTACTGTTCCTCGTTGCGCCTTCCATGATTGGCGCTTTGTATGCAGTTGGGACTATGTCGTTTCGAAAACTGAACAACTTAGGGGGATTCCGCTTTTGCCATGTACTTCCACCGTGGTAGAGGGACTCTTGTTCCACCACCAATCTCCCTACAAAGTGTAGAGATCAAGTTCGTTCCTGGACAAAATCTTAAAGGTCCTCTACCACACATCATGTATACTGGGGTAACTCTACACTGCCTTGGTCCGGTACAAATCGGACTATGGGTGCCAAATTTGCTCTTCAACTCCACCCTAAAAATGCTGAAACAAATTCGCAACCTGTCTTTCCAATGGAGCCTTCTGCACCTCCCAAGTGAGTAGTCTTTACTGCGAGACGGGTACTCCCCTTACTTTACTTGTAGTGTACAGTAGGCCCGAGGGTCAAAGGTTTACATGACTATGTTGCTAAATCAACGGCGGCATTAGATAGATTGCAGTCTTTACCCCGCCTCTCAAAGCCACGGATAGGAAATCATTTCTCCAACCTGAGTGCTGTAAGGGTCCTCGCCCTTCTGTCATCGCCTACCTCGCCCCCAAGTTTGCACAGGCATGTGGACCCTGGCTCACTTGAGCCCGTTCCTCGAGCTTCCAACCTTACATCTACAATTCCAGATATGCACAGATGCTTCAAAGTCAGACAGAGGCGTGGGTGCTGCAGCCGCTTCCTCAGGACTTTTTAACTGTCTTCACCACTTTATCTTTTTAAAGATTTTATTTTTTTCCTCTTGCAATTCTTTCCTTTAGTGCTTCCCATCCTTTAGTCGCAGAAATTTGCAACTAGTTCGTTCAGAACGGGAGTTCTATTTTGTTGGGTCGCTGGTGATATAGGAGTCCTGGGCAACGAGGGATGATCAGATGGCCCATTCAGCTTTTTCTGGGTCCCCGGATAACTCTATATTGCCTTTTCGAGATTTCTTTCCTTCTATATTATATTTTATTTGTGGCATTGTGAATGGGGTGGATGTTCATCCTCTAAATTATATATTAAGTCTGTTCGTTCTTGGCCTTAGAGCCTTCAAACTACACGGTCAATAGAGGTGGCCCTTTGCCGCGTTCACATCGGCCACACGAGACTTACCCACGGTCATCTTGTTGCGACGGGCGCTCGAATCAGCCCTTGCTGCCGTTTTTGTTTGGGGGGGGGGACCAATCGCTAGCCATAAATTTACGATAATGCCCTGATTTCGCCATTCTCCGGTAGTTCTTCCCCCCCCCCCCCTTCCCCAACCGTTCAACTAACCTTCGCCTGTCCCGCATTCGTTTCCTTATGGCAGAGGAATCTTTTAAACCTTAATTTTTAAAATGATCTCATAGTGGTCTTCTTTTATAATTAATTTGCCCCATTTGTTATCCACTTGGATCAGGCAACTGTCCAATTTGTTTCTTCCTTAATCCCTATAGCATAACTGTATGGCTAAACAAAGGTCATTAAGGGACCAACAAGATTTAAAATTTGCTAGATACAACCATGGGGACATCACCTAACCTTGTCTAATACCTACTACCTATGTCAAACCACTCTGGCTATCTTTCACACTAATGCACGCCTTACTTCCAACATAGATACTCTTCACACCATCCAACAGTGTGTAGCACTCCCTCCATAGATTCTTAGCACCTGTCATACTGCTTCTTTACCCACACGATCATCTATCTAAAACCATGAACCCAGCACGCAAACACTTTACACCACATTCCCTTTTTTTTTCAACTAGCCATTTCACAATATATACTCTATCTCCCCTATTTGCTCCAACCCCCATTGTTCATCACCAATCAATCAATCCGTTATCCTTCTTATACGCTCAATCAGCATTTTCTTAATACAATTTCCTTACAATGTTAAACATACTATCACCCTATAGTTCTTGCTTTTACTTTTCTCCCCTTTACCCTTATACAACGGTACCATTACTTAACCCCTCAGACCCTCTCAAACACCTTACAACGCACCAACCATACCACCACTCTTCAGAATCTCAGCGACCATATATATCATCTATTCCCGCTGCTTTCCCACACCACTAAAAGCGTTTTAATCTTTACCCTCTTCCCTTCAACCACATTTCGGGCGACAAGGAGGAAATAGAAAGGGAGACCAATGGAACTTTTTTGCTTTGGCTTAAAAATTATACAAAATTTGGGGGCTGGAACTTCATCTCGGCCCGAATGGGCTTCCTCGCTCCAGGCCGAGGAAGGCCCTTGCTTGCAGGCACCACTCTAGGGGTAGCCCCGCGATCATTTCTCCCGCCCTGGTTAAGGGACACGCGTGCACCTCTGGAGGTGTTGGTAGGCACTTCCCTCCTGAGAGGTGCCATGTCGATTTATGCGTCAGGAGGGTTTTCTCAACTCGAGGGGGATGGGGAGGGCAACTTTACCCAAGATAAGACCTGAGCCTTCATCAGTTTTATTTACCGACCGACTACGTCCATTTCCGAACACGGGAATCACAATCCCCATCCAGCAACCAATCATACCCTGTGTGGCTTAACTTTGATGTTTACATTCTGCTAGGCCGAAGCGAATCAACCCGCATCCATTCAGAAAAATAAGGAGGATGCCAGGTTGGGAAATATTCCATCGATCTGTCCGCATCCGAGCCCCGTTATAGGGAGCTGGCGGTGTTGTTCCTGATATTACCTATTATAGATGTGACCCCATCATTAGGATGAGGCTGCCGACTTTGCTTCGGCGGATGCCATGTATAAGATATCCCAGGGTTGAGTTCCTACTGAGATATGGCACCGCATCTTTTCGGTGGTAAAAACAATAGAGTAAAAAAATATGTTTAAAACCTTCGACGAGCGCATCGATCGTCAGAGCACTACGAGAGAGCGTCAATTATAACAGTGGCACGCAAGTGACCTGAAGAAGCCACTGCCATCCGACAGACACAAGGTTTAGGTACAAGTCCCCGATTAATACAACTCCCTCGACATCACAGATTCGGTAACAAAGCGTCGAAACGTCACTTTTATCTTGGATAAAATTTCTTCTTCTCTCGAGACCAATTTCAGGGTTTCTCCGAGACCGTGACTTGGCCAGTGGGCTCTGCTCAGGTCATCGTTCGTTGGTGGATGCGTGGAAGCGAGGTCAGCCTTATTTTCATAATACCCATCCAGGTACTCTGCAAAAACAGATTAAAGGTTCTTAATTTCAAAGACCCAGACGACTCAAAGTTCGTACGTGAGAACTAAATGTTTGTATTTGGAGGACGAGGCTCTTGTACACTGCCTTGTTTTTGATGGTTGAATAAGCTGTCTACCCCGATTATTCATGCATTTTTTGTGTCTGTCTTTTCTCTTCCATCATCCGTTCCAAGTCAAATAGTGGCATTAGGTTGCACCGTTGAACTGTAGATCCTAAACTGCTATATCTATCGAACGGTACGCCACGTAGGTACAAACGGTACAGAAACTTTCGTGAGGTAGAATTTTCACCCATAATATGTTTGAGAGTGAGAGGAAGCAAGTGTAATAGAGGAAATTTAGAACAAGTTTAAGTAATTGCTAATTGTGAGAGCGAAGGCTGTATGCGGGTGTATTAGAAGTGGAGAAAAAGTGTAATGAGGAAGTGGAAGGTGTAGTGGATAGGAAGTGAGAAACATATTTCTCAACACTTCATAGTTTAAGGGTTTAAGGTAAGTTACCAGTGGGTTGCTGCCCAATCCAAGTGGATTCTATATGGCCACTAGGGTGAAACGAGAGATATCATCTATAAAAGGTGGAGGAGACCACTTTGTGACAAAAATTTAAAAAACGACGGGTTAAAAGATTCCTCCGCCAATATGAATCGAAGACGGGTGTGTTGAGGAATAGTTAAAAGGGTCGGGAAACAGGACAACCGGAGAATGGTAAAATGGCTACAATCCAATAAAAGGTGGGCAACCGATTGGTCCCCACCGCAAAAACGACAGCAAGGGCTGATATGAGCATCACCCGAAACAAGATGGCCGTGAGTAAGTCTCGTGTGGCCAATGCGAACTCGGCAAAGGGCCACCTCTAACGACCGCATTCTATGACGACTCGAGGGCCAAGAGCGAATGGAATTTTTAATTTTGTATAGTTTGGATGATGAACAGTCATCCCATTCATTCTGCCACAGTTGAAAAATATACTTTCTTATTGAAGGAAAGTAGTCCCTAAAAGGCAGAGCCGAGTTCTCAGGGGACACAGAATGTGCTGAGCGGGCCAGCCGATCAGCCCTCTCGTTGCCCAGGACCCCCACATGCCCAGGGCCACAGCAAAAAATAATTCTATATCGGGATGCATTTTGGATCAGCCAGTTGCAAATTTCTGTGACCAGGGGATGGAACGCATTAAAGGATCTAATTGACTGTAAGACACTCCTTGAGTCGGAAAAAAATGTCAAAATCACTAAAAGGTAAAATTTGGATGAGTCTAAAGGCTAAAAGGATTGCTGAAAGTTCAGCGGTAAAAATGGATGCTGCTGGCGGCAAAGATAGAGTTAGGAATTCTCCTCCTGGGTAGATGGCTGCAGGGCCCACGCCACCGTCCGAATTAGAGTCATCCGTGTATAGTGGGCAGCATTGTTTGTGGGAGATCGAATGCTCTAAGAACAGGCTTTTAATGATGCGAGGGTCCATGGAGGACTTCTCCACGCTCCACATGTTGGTACGTACTGTGGGGAGAGGAGCACGCCACCTAGGGGTCAGTAAGGATGGAAGGGTAAGGATCCTTGGAGCACCCAGGTTAGAGAGATGATCTCCTATGCGAAGGTTCAAAGGTCGGGGTAAAGATGGCAACTTATCATATGCCGCCGTTGATTCGGACGCATACAGGCATATGTAGGCCTCTGATACAGGGGCTTGCTGTACTCTGCAGAGGTATCGCATGCAGATTTGAAGTCTATGGTAGGGCAAAGGAAGTATCCCACTCTCGCAGTAAAGGCTGTTGACAGGAGAAGTACGGAAGGCTCCATTAGATAGGCGAACTCCGAGGTTTCGAATGGGGTTCAGCATTTTAAGGGCTGAAGGAAAAGCCGATGAGTAAATTTGACAGCCATAATCCAATTTGGATTGGACGAGGGCTGTGTATAATGTCCACAATGTTTGTCGGTCACTGCCCCCCCGAAGTGTGTGAGAGGACTTTCAAAATGTCTAGAGCCCGCAGACAGTCTGTTCGAAGTCGTCGTAGGTGTGTTAACCAGGATAACTTTGGATCGAGAGTTACGCCAGAGAACCGAAACTCGGAGACAAACTCTATATCTTCGCCTTGTAGGGAGATAGATGGCGGAACAAGAACCCCTCTACCTCGGTGGAAATACATTGCTTTGGTTTTGTTCGTGGAAAAGCGGAATCCCTTAAGTGTGCTCGTTTGGATACAGCATCGACCGCCAGTTGTAGCCGACGCGCTGCTGATGGAAGGCGAGGTGAGGAACAGTATAGTGCTAAATCATCGACAAACAGAGTTGCCGATACACCCTCTGGGAGAGACGAAATAATATCATTGATGACAATTATAAAACATAGACACTTAAAACACTGCCCTGAGGAACTCCCTCCTCTTGGGGTTTGCAGGTCAGAGTATGCGTCTCCAACACGTACCTTGAAGGATCGAGATGCTAAAAAACTTTGAATAAGTGAAGGTAAAAGGCCTCTCATTCCCCAGACGTATAACTGCTTCAAGATGCCGTATCTCCATGTTGTGTCGTAGGCTTTCTCAATATCGAAACATATGGCCAGGACTCGGTGCTTTAATGAGAAAGCTTTCCGGACCGATCCCTCGAAACGTACTAGTAGGTCAAGGGTACTATGACCTTTGCGGAAGCCACATTGAAATGGAGAGAGAAGGTGATTGGTTTCTAGGAACCAGTTTAGGCGCTCCAATATCATTTTTTCCAGCAACTTACTCAAACAGCTGGTAAGAGCTATAGGAGGGTAGTGATCTGCATTCAACCCGTCCCTGCCCGGTTTGACAAAGGAAAGGATGATCCCAATGCGCCATGATGACGGGTAAAAACAATTCACCCATATAAGGGTGTACAAATCAAGCAGGAAGAGAGTAGAATGTGGATGTAGGTGCCGAATCATATCGAAATGGATCTCATCAAGGCCAGGGGAAGTAGATCTGCAAAGGGACAAAGCGCTTTGCAGCTCATAGATGCTGAATTGAGCGTTATACGGAAGGTTAGATTTTGTTGTGAAGTTGAGAGAATGAGATTCTTCCTTTGATTTGTAGGATTGAAAAGCCTTATCGTAACGGCTGACACTGCTGACGGCGCGGAAATGGTCAGCAAAAGCATTACTGACCGCCAGGCCGTCATTCTCCAAGGAACCGTCTAAGTTGAGTGTGGGGGTATGATGATTAGCATAACGGCCCCTGATCTTATTAATCCTCTTCCAGATCTTAGCAGTAGGTGTCATAGAGGAAATCGATGAAACGTATCTGCGCCATGAATTTCGGCGAGCCTGACGAAGGGTTCTTTGGCGAAGCGCACGAGCTCGGTTTCGGTCGACCTTGTTGCACAAAGTTGGGTTCTTTCGGAATCGGGCATGGGCTGACTTGTAATTTTTGATAGCTGTTGCACACGTCGAGGTCCACCAGGGCACGGTTGAGCGGCCCGTGACAGGTCGCCTCCGTGGGATGGTCTGTGTTGCTGCATTGTAGATAGTGGATGTGAAGTATTCTACTGCCGCGTCCACTCGATTGAAGGTCCCCAAGGATGCATTTGTGAAGGAAGCCTCTTGGAAACCTTCCCAATCTTCATGACCTAAGTCCCACTTAAGGGGCATGGTTGTATGAAGGCTAACTTGAAGGGCCGACAAGACAATAGGGAAGTGGTCACTCCCATGGAGATCGTCAAGAATTGACCATCGAAATTCCGTGAAGCAATCAGGAGAACAAACAGACAGGTCAACACAGCTAAAAGAGTCCGTATGGACATGATGAGAGGTAAAATCGCCAGTATTTAAAACACAAAGGTCAGATAATAAAAGAGACTCTAAAACACTGCCTTTGGCATTTTGAGTGATGTCACCCCAGTATGGGTGACGGGCGTTAAAATTTCCTATTAATAAGAATGGGGAGGGCAACTGGTCTATAAGTTCTAAAAGGTCGGATCTTGACAATGATAAACAAGGGGGTAGGTAAATAGAGCAAACGGTAAAAAGCTTAGTAAGAAAAACCCTCACAGCAACAGCTTGGAGGGGAGTATGTAGGGAGATGGGAGAAACATGGTTGGATGAAGATACCATGATTGACCCCCCCCCCCATGAGAGGGGCTCCCAGCAGGAGCAATAGAGTTGAAAGTGAGAAAGCCGGGTACCGGCTGAAAGGGCCGTATACACAGTTTATTCTCCTGAAGACAAATAACAGCGGGGTGGATAGTCGTCAAAAGAATTTTGAGTTTTTCCCACTTTGGAAGAACTCCTTGGCAATTCCATTGTAAAATGGAAGATATTATGTGTGACGATTAGATACCACTGTGGATATCTTTTTCTCTTTTGTGGCCAATATTGTATTTGAGGTTCGTCCCAAAGAGCTTGGGAGACGGGGAGCTGATTTTTGAGGAGCCTGCTTTTGCAGGGGAAGAGATCCTAAATAGAGCAGTAACTGAGTTTTTTTTTCATAGGTTTTGGGGAACCGACCGAGGCCCTTGATTGTAATTCGGGCTCACAGCCTGGCAAAAAGGAAGATCAAGAAGGGATTTTCGGCCGGTAGATCCGGATTCATGGGTCGATGGTATTTTCGGTGTCTGAAGAGTTGGTCCAACCGCCGCAGTTGGTGATGTTGGAGTATCAACTGCTTCCATCGGATCTTGGGTTGAAGGGTGAGCGGAACGAACAGGTGATCTGAGCGAGGTGTGTGGAGCTGGGTGTATATCTGCCATCATTTGGATCAGGATGGGGCCTAAGTCCTGTGAAGGGCGGGACGGACTTAAGGGCATAGAATGTTCAGCCATAGGGGAGGAGTCCATTGAAGATTCTCGGGGTTCGGCCGAGTCAGGTATAGGGGCTGCCCGTTTATTGGTGGTCGATGACCCAGGTGAGGAATCCTTCCTCTTACCACTAAGCTTTGGGTCTCGGGGCCGGGTGGATGAACCTTCAATGGTCGATGTTGAGGATTCTTTCAAATAGCGTCTGATGTCTTCAAGAATCTCACCCTGAGCGTCTCTCCCAGCTAGAGTTGCTGAAGAGAGGGGGGCTACATTGGTTATCTCGGTGTGAGAGCGATGCTTCGACTGCATATTCTGAATGTTTTCGATGCTGCGAGTAGATCTAGGGTGAAGTGCTTCAGGCTGGTCGGAACTCGCGCGTGATGGTCGGTTTCGTCTGGCCTCACGTAAAGCGTCAGAGAAGAGCCGGCCGAGTGGCGAGGTTTGTGCTCGGGCACGCTGGCGGGCCTCTCTTATATCTAGACGTAGGGAGTCGCGCAAAGCGAGAACTTCCTTTTCATATAAAAATATAGAGCAGAGTTTCGACGCAGCACTGTGGGTACCTCCGCAGTTGGCACAGAGGGGTGTTTTGGTGCATTCGGGGCCATGGTAGTCAGAGCTACAATTCACACAGGAGCGAGGGTGCCGACAGGCACGGCCAACATGTCCAAATTGATTGCAATTGAAGCAGCGTCTGGGTAGTTCGATGTAGGGACTTACCGGGACACGAAGGTACCCAGCTTTAATATACTGCGGCAGTTCTTGTCGTTCAAATGTTAAAATCAGTGTGGCGGTTGGGACTTTAGTGGAGCCTAATGTTTTAGTTACCCTGTGTACGTGTGTGACACGTTGGGTACTGAGCTTACTCTGAAGGCGGGTGGGGTCGTAGTCCTTTAGTTCGTTTGAACAGACGACACCTTTGACAAAATTCAGACGCGGATAGGGCGAGACAGTTATTGGAATTTCAGCTATCGAAGATAGATTTCGCACAAGGTTGTGTTGAGAGTGGGATGACACCTCGACTACGACATCACCACTTCCTCTTGACCACATCCGGCGGGGTTAACCACAGCGGGACTCAAAAGATTCATTGACGGCAAACACATCGACTTTTGCAAGTGGGATGTCAGATGATGAATTCATGACAAGAAAGCGAGGATAATCAAGATCTGGGTCTACTTCGTTGGAATAGGGGTCCAACGAGCGAGGGAAGGCTAAAAGGGGAGCTAAAGAACGTTTGGCACGAGAACCCTTACGAGAAGGGGAGGTTTTTGGTTTATGGGTAGCCATTGCAAAAAGAAAAAACTTCGCATTCTCCCTCGGGGCTCCCCACCATGGAGGTCTACAAGGGCCCGGCACTACTGCAACTATACAATCAGCTACGTCCGGTATGTCCTCTTGGAGAATGGATACGGATCCACCACACCATCTTTATAACCCTAAGGGGCTGCCCCGAGTTCTCCTACGCACGGAGAAAAGGGGCCAACGATGGGTTTCTCCTTGGGCATGCAGTAGACGAAGGCGGTGGAGATGCCCAGCCTCTTTCACCTTCATGAAAAAACAATTCTGAATCAATCCTTTGAACGAGCAGAGGTCGGGTATCGATAAGGTCCACTAGATAGGTGAAGGAAGAGGGGGAAATAAAGGGCAGTGGAAGAGAGCAATAGAGGAGGGAAGAAAGAGGGGCATGTTAAAAGTCTTGTTGGCAGCACCATGGGTCCCCTTAGGGGCCCAGGGCTGAACCCCCTCGCCACGAGAAGGCCAGAGCCTCTCTGGGAACAACCCCTGAAGAAAAGATCCCAGAGAGGGAAGGGGACAGTTCATAGTGAACAGAAAAAATGTTCGAGCTGTGTTGTTGTATTACTCCCCAATAATGACCTTCGCTTCCCCTGACTGCTGAGGAGATTAATGGAGAAACCCTTTGATTCCACAGCCTGTGCTGAAGATCGAGTCAACGTTACCACAATTAAGTGGGACCGTGCCTTCTGTAAGAGTCCTGAGGGACCAAGTTAGAGTTGATGGAGGATGTTGCATGCTGTGGGAATTTTGTAGCACCCTGTGTGCTAGAGGTCTATGCAAAGGCTAGGAAGCGGAACTTGAATTGCAACTTAACTTCACGCAGGAAACATCCAGTGGGGTGGTCATCTCCCATCGACTTGCAAAGGACTGACCACCCTCTTTCTCTTGCCCTACAGGAAGGCTAGTTCAAAAGAGACTGTCGTGCCTGCTGGGCGGTGGGAGCTGTGTACGAGTACAAAGGAGGTGAAGGGTACAGTGAGACGAAGGATTAGTACGTTCGGGTGTTCTGTGAGGGCACAGAGGGCTTGAAGAGTGCCGTACAAATCTCTCTCATTATTATTATAATCAGAGGTAAAGGAAATAAGCAAATAAAACGGTTGAAGACGGTGAATGAGGATCTGGATGGGAACAGGAAGTGAGAAACAAAACTTCAACATCAACCACTTTCTGACAAAGTGGGGTTAGGGCACTTCAACACCACTAAAACAACCTGGTCATTCCACCCTATTCATGACTTATTAAACAATAGGCCAATTAATATGTCCACGCCCAAATTGACCCTTCATAGCGATAGGGTTTCTTTTTTTTCAAGCGCCCATCTAGCGCTTAATGCTAGGCTGGATTAGAAAACAATAAAAACAACAACGAACCCAAAACCAAAGGAAAAAAACAAAAACAAAAGAAAGCACGTTACGAAGTCAAGGGAAGGGCCCTTCCCACGGCGCAGGATCTTGCGACTAACACCAGAGACTCCACAAGTCTGTGTGAACGAACCCGTCCCGAGTACAAGGGACAAGAGGCGCGACCTCGCTCATCCAGGTACTGGGACAGGTAGCGTGCGCGAAAATAACCCAGACTGGGACATTCAACAAGGTGCCAAAAAGTCTGGGGGACAACGCAGTCGTTGCAGTAAGGAGCAGGTGAGCGCTCAATCAAATGGCGGTGCGTCCGATTCGGAGACGACAGAAAGCAAGCTGAAGCTACCGCGGCATTGGGGGGCAGGTCCATGGGAACAGTCGCAGGGCAATGGCACGTAACTTCAACTTCAAGTTCCTGTCGACCGTCAGCCATCTTATTTGCCAAGCAGCCCGGATTACTGCCATGTAATCGGTGTGAGGGAAGAGTGAAACGCTGGTCTGGTTGCACAGTCCTCGAGGACTCTTTGGCCAGGCGAAGGCGGGTGTGAGGGATCGAGTCCACCCTCCGCAATACACGCTCGGCTGCGGATGCATAAAACTCGCATCCGTAGTCGAGCTTCGAACGAACAAAGTATCGCTAGAAATAAGCGATACGTTCAGTGCCACAGGCACTGAACGTCACAGAGCGAAAAATGTCCATAGGGCAAGTACAAGAGACCCTAAGGTTGCGAAAATGAGCCTGCCAGGTGAGAAGTAGGTCGAATCCATCACTTCACGGATAACCCCGTTTAGGAATAAGTGTGGGTCGGGGAGGAACCGAGGATGGCGGCAGAAGTGCGCTCACTATGTTAGACTAGGCCAAAGAAAACCGAAGCCTGTGCGCGTTGGCATAGCGAGAGACGCGGGTCAATCAATGCCTGTTGGAGTCGACGCTCCAAATTAGCATCTGGGCCACGCCAAGATCGAAATGTCGCCCACGTAGAGCGTAACGAGAACATCTTCCGGCAGCACCGAGGCGATGACGTTGATGCGCAGGAAGAAGAGTGTGGCAGTGAGGAGACTTTCCTGTGGGACGCGCTTACTCCTGCTCCATTGGGCTATAGGCGGAATCAACGATCTCAAAGAAATTCAGAAATAAAAATTGGGTATACCCCTTCCCCCCCCCCCGCTCCATCGTGTGGAGTCTCTAAGATACCGCATCGCTATGCGGTATCATAGGCCTTTTCCAGATCGAAAAACACCGTGGAGTAGTGCTGTATACGAAGGAAGGCTCACAGACGGCATTTTCCAGTCGGAGCAGAGCATCCCACGTGGAGTGGAACTTGCAGAAACCACACTATGCAGAAGACAGTTTCCTTTCTCTGTCCAGAAAAATGCTAATCTAACATTTACCAATTTCTCCATTAACTTGCACATGCAGAAGGGTAGATAAATTGGGAGGAAATCGGCAGGGGTAGAGTGACCTCTCGCCGGTTTGCGAAAAGAGAGGACGGGAGCAATTCGTCTTGGGAAAGTACCCTCTGCACAGATCTTGTTGAAAAAATCTATCAGAAATGCCATGCCTCGCCTAGCCAGCTCTTCGGTATTTGTCTAAGGAATTGTCCATGAGTTCCATCGAATACCCAGGGGGCGATGCATCCTCTTAACAGAGTTGAGGTGGTTAACATGCGCCCATCGGGGAGGGGCGGGAACCGAGGTGGCGCGTTCTCTGCCTCGTTGTGTTCTTGGTGGTCCCCCGAGAAAGCAAAGGGGGGGGTCCCGCCGCAAGTGGAGTCAACCCTTCAAAGGGAAGTAAGGAGGAAACCCTGGAGCCTGTGGCAATTGAAGAAAGGAAGCGCCCTCTCCGCTAGGAGAATCTTCGGGAGGGGCGCAATAGCCTAGAGTCGCCCGAAGGCAGCCTTGTACAATGGGTTAAGAGAGATGACTCCAAACCCTATCTATTGAAGAGGGAGGCACACCCTATCCATTACGAAAAACTTGGATGGCCACCCAGAGACAGTAGGGGGGCGTGTGGGCACCTATTAGAAAGACGGAACTACCCTAGGGCGGCTCCGAAATGGATAAAGGGGAAAATCGGTCGTAGTTGGTGAGAGATTAAGTGGGTAATTGAGAGGGGCGTAGTCCCACATGGCCGATAAGTAAAAGATTCACTTTCTCTGCTCACGGCGGCCTTGATTTGAGCCCAAAATGGGATCGACCGAATGAGGCTTTTTGCATGCCCTGACCGATGCCGCTGGGAGGGACAGTTTACGCCATGGCCACCGCTCCTTGGGAACCCCAAACCAAAATCAACCGAGGAGTTACAGGACTCGGAAAGGTCGGGATCACCACCCCCAACATCCAGGCGGTAGAAAATCTTGTGGTTAGAGAAAGGGACAGTGGAAGTGGATAGTGCATAAAGGGACCGGGGATACGCTCTAGCATTCCCAGTGCTGGACCAAGAGCGGATGTCTGAGGGTTGAAATTGAGCCTGGAAAACAAAGGGGTGAAAGATGTAAGCTGAATGCAGGGTTGATGGATCGGATGAAAAGGGTATGATCGCGTCTATCGGGAGGGCTACGAAAGATTCTAAGAAGGTAATGAGTTGGTAGGTGATGGATGGTTGTTAGTTTAGGTTGGAAGTAAAAAATGATATATGACCAAAGTAAGGGTGAGGCAGGGGTTTTGTGATGTCACCATGGGGTATTTAATATCTTCCCCCAAATGAGGGAATTTCACACCAGAAACTAACGCTATTACACTCGAACCCCTCCCGTAGCCAGTGGGCCGCGACTTACGAACACATCTCGGCGAGGGGGCTGGAAGAAGGGAGACCTGCCCAGCGGCGACGCGCCCATAACTGATGAGGAGGTGGACGAGGTCATCGAGGAGCGGGGGAAAGGCCCGACCGACGCGCACTAGGGCTTCCAACGAACGCTCCATTATCGCCAACTTCTCCTCTTCGCTCAAAACTGCAAAAAAAAAAACGGGGATAAGCCAAAGGGGGGGGGGGAGAAGAACGACGGTTTTCTAACATAATTGTTGTTATTTTTCATTTTGCACTTTCTCTGGCGCCTGCCATCGAGGGAACAAGCGCGGAAATACAAAAAGGCTCTCTTTAGGGCAAGTTAAAATAAGCCAAAATTAATAAACAAAAACAATGGAAAAAATCAACAGTAATAAAGATGTAGTACACATTCAGCCCCCAATTTAAACAAATAGTATGATGGGGGCCCGCCCCCTCCAAAATATCAATACTGGCGACTACCAGTACGGGCAAAGCTACCGATGTTACGCATTTATAAGAATTATATATTGGCAGCTCACAAATGCACAAATTATTTAAAAAAAAAACTAAAGACAACCAAAATACAAAAAGGGAACCATAAAAAACAAGCATGGAGAGTCGGAGCGGGGCCCGCTCTCTCAGGGTTCCGACTATCCCCCCCCATACGTGTATATAAAAGGAAGGGGCTATTCCTCATCCCAAAACTCGAAAATTCTAAAGGTTGGTGAGCACGAACTCGTGCCGACTACAAGGGACAAGCGGTATGGGCCACGCTCGTCCCGGTACGAGTTAGCGGTGTGTAAGGAGTTGCCTCGCCCTAAATCCGAAAGGCGTAGGTTAGGATTGGGGTCTCACAGCGGCATAGACACCGTCGAGATAAAATGAGAGGCTTTGACAGCCGAGGAAGAATGAATGAATAGTACATAAAAGGCGAAGGCTGCGTAGGTCCAAGTGGACAAACTCGTAGCCATTTTCAAAAGTGGTTTGTTAAAATTTCAAATATTCGTTAAAATACATAGACTATGGTTACAAATCTAGAATAAAAGCGAGTAAAACCGTAGAAAATAAAAGGGAGTAAAATCATAGAAAAATAAATGTCTCTAAAATATAGTAAAATCAAAATAAAGTAATAAGACATGTCTATCTCATTCTAAAAATGATAAAATACTAAATTTCCTTTAGTAGATTCGCTTCTGATAAATGTTTTAGCACTTTGTTCCTATTAAAGTTGTTCTGGTGCTCAGAAAGGATACTTCTCAGGGCCTGCTGAGAACGCACCCCTTGGCAAATAAAAGGGAGAAGCCCTTTGCCTTAGGGTTTGGAAGCGCGTGCATTCGGTGAATAGGTGGAGTACGGACATTGGTACTCCACAGTGAGTGCCCATTGGAGGCTGTTAAAGGCCTTCCATTAGATACCATGTGTTAGGCGACAATGCCCAATTCTCAACGGGCATAGGGTAACATCCTGAGTACGGGTTCTAGTAGTGGGTGGCCAAGGGCGAACTGATTGTTTGATGGTATGTAGTTTGGTTGGCGGGGGAGTTCATCCCATATCCTCTGCCACTGGTTGACCACATATTCATGGATATGTAGCACAGTATCTCGGAAAGGAAGAGGGGCAAGGGGATGGGGGGGGGGGTTCCTAGAGATGCTGCTATCTTGGCAACAGTGTCTGATCTCTCATTCCCTTTTATACCTATGTGGCTAGGTACCCAGCAAAATAAGATTTTGTGGAGCGAGGACATAAAAAAGCCACTTCTGTATCTTTGAAACCAATGGGTGATCTGGGAATGGATTGGCTAAGGCTTCTAAAGGGTAAAAAAGCGATGGTATACAGTGCAGCCAGTATCGCGATAAGCTCCGCCGTGGAGATAGAGGCTGCACTAGGCAGGCACACGTACACATGATGGAAGGGGAGGTTAGCAGAGGCTCCTACCCCGTCAGGGGATTTCGATCCGTCTGTGTATATAAAGGTGCTTGGTTTGTGGCGCACAGTATGTTCATGGAAGAGGCATCGTAGAATGGAAGGTAGGAACTTGGTCTTCGGTTCCTCTGCCAACACCTTGCAGACCCTCACTGGTGGTAATAGCCATGGGGGTACTTTTGTGATCTGATATGGGATTACTGATAGTTCCCTCAGTTGACTCGTATCTTCAGTCATGCGCAGGGTAAATGGGCGAGGCAGTGAAGGGAACCTGTCATATGAGGCTACCCAGTGAATATTGTAGGTGCACTCATATACAGATGATTGGGGAAGCTGTTGCAGTCTGAAGAGGTATTGCAGGTTAAGGTTAAGGCGGTGAAATGGTAGTGGGAGAATCCCACTCTCTGCATAAAGACTAGGTATTGGGGAGGACTTGAATGCTCCCAAAGCTAAACGCACGCCCTGTTCCTGATGGAGTTGAGTTTATCTAGGTTTGAGGGTGATACTGAAGAGTACACCTGTGACCCGTAGTCCAGCTTAGACTGGATCAAGGCTGTATACAATAGCCACGGTACGGCAGTCACTTCCCCATGAAACATGTGATAAAGAGTTTTATAATGTCCATTCTCTTCAGGCAAGATTTTTTCAAAGTAGTTATATGGGGGGACCCAAGAGAGCTTTGAGTCAAAAATAACCCCTAGAAATTTGAAGTGGGGCTCAAATGAGATGGGGGAGTCATATAGAAATAGGGTTGGCTGTTCCCACTCAACTCGCCTGAAGTTGTAGAAGTGAACCTGTCATATGAGGCTACCCAGTGAATATTGTAGGTGCACTCATATACAGATGATTGGGGAAGCTGTTGCAGTCTGAAGAGGTATTGCAGGTTAAGGTTAAGGCGGTGAAATGGTAGTGGGAGAATCCCACTCTCTGCATAAAGACTAGGTATTGGGGAGGACTTGAATGCTCCCAAAGCTAAACGCACGCAGGATGATAGTCGGAAGCCTTTTGCGGTGGCATTCTTGGCAATGATATTAATGGCCTGTTGCAATTTTCGGGTGACAAAGGTCAGCCGAGGTGATGTTGAGACAATTGCCAAGTCATCCACATAGAGAGTTGATATTGTCTCTGCTGGAAGGTCAGTAATGATACTGTTGATGGCCACCAATAAGCAGGTGACGCTCAAAACACTTTCCTGTGGTACGCCCTCTATCTGGTCAACTGCCTCCGACATGACATTTCCGACTCTCACTCGGAATGTGCGTCTAGCAAGAAATTGTTGTATGAATCTGGGAAAGTGACCCTTGATACCCAAGTCATGCAGTTGCTTCAAGATACCACACCTCGAAGTGGTATCATAGGCTTTTTCTATGTCAAAAAATACAGCGATAGGGTGCTGTCTTTTTGAGAAAGCTTGTCAGATGCAATCCTCCATCCTGACCAGCAGGTCTGTGGTGCATTGAATGCATATTCCTGATCATATCATAAGAGATACCATCAGGGCCAGGTGCGGTAGATCCACATTCCTTAAGAGCACTTTGAAGTTTATGGATGTAAAAGAGCTTGTTATATGGTTCATTATCCATACAAGGATCCATGAAGTCAGTATGCACTGTTCTTGCATTTTCCTGACACGTTGGAATTCTAGGAGGTGATTGTTGGGGCTAGATATGTCAGCAAATGTCTTTGCCAGGACATTTGAAATTTTCAAT
Organism: Ceratothoa steindachneri; assembly: GCA_963969495.1. Lineage (NCBI taxonomy): Eukaryota > Metazoa > Arthropoda > Malacostraca > Isopoda > Cymothoidae > Ceratothoa > Ceratothoa steindachneri. Next base: position 38,475,473 of record OZ018328.1, on the reverse strand, counting down.
GTCTCCCAAAAGCTCACCTGCTTCAACTATATTGGGGGCAGAGAAGCCACCTGTTCTGCCCATGAGCTTCTTCACTCTTTTCCAGACTTTTTCTGGTGCAGTTTTGTGGTTGATGGAGTTTATGTACCCTTTTATGGAGATTCGGCGAGATTCGATTCGCACTGCTCTGGCTCGGTTACGGGCATACTTATTGGTAGTAGTAGGGTTCCGGTGGTAGCGAAGACAAGCTCATTTGCATTCTGTCACTGTTTTGCTGCATTCCTCAAACCAAAAAGGGAGATGGGTCTTGTGGGAAGCAATTTTGGAGAGGGGCATAGATGAATTTGCTGCCTGGTTGACGTGGTCATGGAAGTTCTCCAAGATCATGTCAATGTCACCCTGAGGGAAGTGTCCAGAATGATGGGAGAGGTGTTTAAATTTTGGCCAGTTGGCTTTCTTAGTGTTCCACCTATTACTCGGTAGGGGGGAGGGCCAGTCAAGCATGAGGTTAGTACAACTGGGTAGTGATCGCTTCCTCTCAGGTCAGGATCCACCGACCAGCTGTAATCTGCTCTACAGTCTGATGAGCAAAGTGATAGATCTACACAGGTAGAGCTGTTAGTCTGGACATGAAAAGATGTTGGAGTGCCATCATTAAAAAATGACACATCCATGGTCTCTATACATCTCACGATCATGTTTTCCTTGGGGTTGTTATCATAGTCTCCCCAAAGTTGATGCCTTGCGTTAAAGTCTCCAACCAGTAGGAATGAGGTTGGGAGTTGGGTGATGAGATTGGCTAATTTGTTAGCCAGATTTGAGGCAACTACTCCTTCACTAGGAGGAAGGTACAGTGAGCAGACTGTGTATAAACGGTTGGTGTACACACGGATCGCTACTGCTTGAAGATCTCTTCTCATTGGGATTACTAAGTGAGAACAGTCTTTGTGGACAAAAATAGCTGAACCATGTATGGGTTCTGGTGGGTTTTTAAAGTATCCCACATAGTTGGGGATATTGGGTAATTGACGATTACCCAATTGTGTTTCTTGCAATGCTATACAACAAGGGTTGTAATCATGAAGCAGTATTTTGAGTTCTTCCCATTTGGGGAAGATTCCTTGTAAATTCCAATGTATAATTGGGGGCATATTCATCTTTTAAGAGTAATTAGGTTTTTCTTTGTACCTGGTAAAGGTAACTGGGGTTTTGAGCCTTTTAGATTTCTGGATGTTATTAGTACTTTAGGAATGGGTAGCTTTAGGGTTTTAGGGATGGTACTTTTATTAGTGGGCAAAGAACCATCTGTCAGCTGTGCATATGACAAGGTGGTTTTTGCTGGCAAAGATGCCTCCGAGGATATTGGGTCCTCTGTAGTACTGGTAAGTTTTGCTGGCAAAGATGCCTCTGAAGGTAGTGGGTCCTCTGTAGTATTAGTTGGTTTTGTTGGCAAGGGTGCGCCTCTGAAGATATTGGGTCCTCTGTAATGCTGGTTAGTGGTGTCGAAAGGGATGGTACAGGGTCATTCTGAGGACTGGTTGTTGGGTGCTCTGTGGTTGGTAAGGGGAGGCCAGAAGGCTGTTTCTCCTACTCCAAGGGGGCCACAGCCAATGTTGAATCTGTGACCATCTCTTTAGTTTTTACTGAAGTTGCTGGTGCTGCGGGTGTAGTAGTTCAACTTGTTTTGATAGATGGAGTCAAGGCAGATTCAGTGGGTAGAGGGTGTATGTCTAAAAGTGAGACGCACACCACACAAACTTCCCCGGAATCAGCCTCCATTTCTTCAGGACATGGCAATGGTTGGTTTGATGGTGATGAGGCAGAATCTGAGGAACGGCGAGTCCTCTCGCGTCTTGGTTTCGGTGAAGCAGGAGCTTCTCTAATGATTGGAGAGGGAGGAGAAGTATCATTCTTGGGAAGAAGTTCTGTTGGGGTTACTTGGTGGCTATTCTGTGGCTGTAAAGGTGAGGGTCTGAATGTTCTCTGTTGTTTGTTACGGACTGGTCTATTTGTTCGAAGAGCGTCTGCAAAACTTACTCCTGGTTGGATGTATAGTTCTTTTGCTCTCCTTCTAGCATCTTTCATGCTAATTCTGTATTTATTTCAGAGAGCAATAACCTCTCTCTCATATAAGAAAAAGGTGCACTGGTTAGAGCTGGCTGGGTGGTCATCAGCACAGTTGGCACAACAAGGTGGACGTGAGCATGGTGTTGCATGAAAGTCGGAAGAACAATTGATTCCTAGCCTCATCTGTCCGCAGTATTTGCTGACATGCCCAAAATGTTGGCAATGGAAGCACCTACGGTGATTCTCAACGTGGGGCTTCACGGGGATACACAAGTAGCCAGCCTTGATGTTTTTAGGAGGTTCCAACCGATCGAAGGTTATCATAATGGTAGCCGAAGGAACTTTGGTGTTAATAACATTGCGGGTGACGCGGTATGCACTGATTACTTTCTGGGGAGTCAGTTTATCAACAAGTCGGTCCACATTGTATTCAATCAGCTCCCCTGACCTGATAACTCCCTTGCAGGTATTAAAGGTAGGGTGGGTTGAAGAGGAGATATTTAGTGAAGCTAGAGAATCGAGTGTTTTGATTTTTTGGTGTTGTTCAAACGAAGTCGATTCCACTACCATCATTTCTAGGCCACATTTAGCAACGAAGTCTTCATAAACGTTCAAAATATTAGCCTTACTCAATGGCTTATCGTTATCTGATTTCAGTAGTACAAATTTTCCATAGTCAAAGTCATCGTCGACCTCACAACCAAAAGGATCGAGTCTACGGAGAACACGGTCATTGACGGCACGGGGACCAGAAGCTTGCGGCCTCTGGGAAGTTTTTATTGTTTTTACCCATATATATTTTTGTTAATAAGAACATGTACCCCAGGGAAGTGGACATGTTACTGTAGCTGCCCCAGACAAGGCGCTTTACACCGTCCTCGGGGTAGCCCTCCCCCACGCTACATCTGTCGTTTTAAAAACAGTGCAGCATCATGAATGGAAGTTTGAGGCTGTGGGCAGCTATCAGCTCCAGAACGAGTACGGCCTATGGCGATAACTCCAGCGAACAAATCGGCAACCCGTACAGTGGTACTCAACACGAGGGTGTGAGGATCGTTAGTCTGACTCCTCTACAGTGGCCTGTTCAGCAAGGTTCGACCCCTGAAGACCGACTGATGGGAAGTAGTGACCATCTCGATCAGTCTTCACTGAAATAACCCACTGCATCATTCGAGTACGCAAGCCCCTCCACCACGACAAGGTGATCCTCATGGAGGGGCAGCCGAGGGAGTCACCGACCAAAGGGGTGCAAGCGCATAATGCACTGAATATGAGAAGATCAACTCTTCTCGAGATCGACAAGGGGATTATCAATAGGGGATGTGCGGAAGGCAGCAGGTCGCCAAACGGAGACCAGTGTGGAGGATCGAGTCAATCTTCGGCAATTTACGCTCAGGTGCAGATACGTAGAACACGTACCCATAGTCAAGCTTGGCAAGAAAGAATCGGTGGAAAGTAGAGCAGTAGCCATAAAAACGCCCACCCCCAAATGCTGAACTTCACAGAACGAAGAATGTCCATGGTGAGGGTACAACAGACCCTAACTCTACAGATATGATCCGTCCAGTGAGGTGTCGGTCAAATACAAGAGCAAGGAAAGGTGCGAGTCCACCACTTCCAGGCGAACTCCAAGTCTGGGTCAGGGTGGAGCCGTGGATGGCGGCAGAAGTGCACCACCTTAGTCTTGGGCAAGGATAACCGAAGCCTGTGCGCTTCGGCATAGCGAGAGACGCGGTTCAATGCCTGATGGAGGTCGACGCTCCAAATTGGTATCTGGGCAGGAACCAAGAGATCGAAAGGTCGTCCACGGATAGCGTGGAGATCTGTTTTTTTAGACCATTTCGCGACTGACGACACGGGCAAAAGTCGCGGTAATCACACTACAGCCTAATACTCGGCTAGATTAAAGAAAAAGTAAAAACATGCAAAAAAGAAACTAACAAACAAAGGATAAGAAACAAGCACAAATCAAAAATAAGCAAAAAAGCAACAAGAAGCGCGCTCCGTTGTCGGGGGTAGCCAACTCCCGGAGCAGGAACTTACAACCTACAACAAAGAGAGTAAAATAAAATGTAGGCCAGCCTCCTCCAGGAAGTCATATACTCCACACGTCTGTATACATGAACCAGTCCCGAGTACAAGATCACCCAGACTGCGACATTCAACAAGAATATGCCAAACAGTCTGGAGGACAACGCAGTCGTCACAAAATCAACACCCTCCACACACTTAGATTAAGAAACCCATGTCCTCCCTCTCAGGTCTCACATGGAGATGAGAGGTACACACGCATACATATCCACAACAAACCCTCAACACCCTCTACACTTCATGCATACACCAACACAAACACGCACACACATTCACAACACACCGGTCAGACACTACCACTCCCTCTATTCCTCTCTCCCCCCAGCTCCCCTTGATGTCTCCAAGCGGACTCACATCAACACAAAATTCACTGGGCAGGCACTGGCCTAACTCGGTCCCAACCTTCTATTGGGAACCAAACCTCTCCGGGTGAACGATGAGGAGAGTGAGCTCTCCTGGTGGGAATGGGTGCAACTGGGGCGCCTGCGGTGTGGACACCACACAACCATCCCGGAATACAAGCATAGGATTGGACTTGCTCCGGACGATGCCTGTCAGAACTGCAATTTGGGACCGATGGACATGTCCTACACTGATCGCACACAATAATACATAGGGTAACACCCGAAAGAGAAAACATGGAGCACCTCTGGACCCACCCTGCCGCTATCATCGTCCGAAGGCCCATATAAGACCACACCATCCCAAGTGGACTCGTTGATTGGGTCGAGGCGGGAACGCGATCCGCGGTGGCGCCCTCCCGAAGAACGTCGGAGGTTAAACAACAACAAGGCAGTCGTCACAATAAAGTATCGGCGAGCGCTCCATCAAATGGCGGTGTGGCCCGTGAGTGTGCCCAGTTCGAATACGACAGAACAGTCACGGCGAAATAGCACGCAACCGAGAGACGCGCTTCAATGTCTGCTGGATTCGAAACTCCAGAGTTGGTATCTAGGCCGCGCCAACAGAGATTGAAAGGTCATCCACGTAGAGCGTAGCGAGAACATCTTCCGGCAGCACCGAGGTGATGCCGATAATGCTCAGGGCAAAGAGTGTGACACTGAGGACACTTCCCTGCGGGACCCACTCTTCCTGCTCTATTCGGCAGGATAGGGCTCCCCGCCATCCGTACGCGGAATCGACGATCTCGCAAAAATTCACAGATAGAGATTGGGAGGCGTCCCTTCGCCTCCATCCTGTGGAGACTCTCCATGATACCGTATCGCCATGCGGTATCATAGGTCTTCTCCAATTTGAAAAACACCGTGGCGTAGTGCTCTCTACGAAGAAAGGCCTCGCAGACGGCATTTTCTAGTCGGAGCAGAGCATCCGACGTGGAGTGGAACTTGCGGAAGCCGCATTGTGCAGAAGACAGGTGGCAGAAAAAGAGGCTAACTTAACATTTACCAATTTCTCCATCAACTAGCACACGCAGGAGGTTAGAGAGATTGGGCGGAAACCGGCCGAGGTAGTGATATCTCTCCCCGGTTTGCGAAAAGCGAGGACAGTAGCGATTCGCTACGAGCCTGGAAGGATACCCTATACCCAGATCCTGTTGAACAAATCTAAAAGAAAGGCCATGCCTGGCTCACCCAGGGGTCGAAGCATGGCGTACGGGACATTGTCTGCGCACGAAGCGAGAGCGGAAGGCAACTAACTCAATGTAAGCCTGTCGTTGAAGGGTTCTCCTCCTCTGGAGGTAAAGTCCATTCGGAGGCCATACGCGAGGCGCCTTGAATGCTGGCGGAGCAGCATCCCGGCTAGAGAATGCGGTCGCGAAGGATTCCGCCACGGACCGTGGTCCGAGATTGCGGTCCCATTCTCCGGGAGAATGAGAGTGGGGTACTGCGAGAACTTGCCCCGAATCATTTTGACTCGCTTTCACACCTCTGTAGAGGGGTCTTCCCGTTAAGTAAAGACACGTATGCCCGCCAGGAAGAGCGGTGGGCGTGCTTCGAAACATACCGGAACCTAGCCCTAGCTATTTTTTTTTTTTTTAATTAAGGGGCTATCTGGCGACTGCCGACTTAGGCATTAGTCGCCGTAAACAAACAGGCTAGGTCTAGGCTACTTTAAAAATTAAACAGGAAACAATAAAAAGAAATAACAATAACAATAAAAAAGCAATAACAAAAACAATAACAAAAACAACAACAACAATTAAACCGGGTTAAATGAAAGGGAAAAGGCCAGCCTCCCCCCAAAAGTCAATAAGTCCACTAGTCATGGTGCACGCACTCGTCCCGAGTACAAGGGACAGGCGGTAGCGACCCCGCCCATCCTGGTACAGGGACAGGTATCGTGCGCGAAGATCACCCAGACTGGGACATTCGACAAGAATGTGCCGAACAGTCTGGGGGACGACGCAGTCGTTGCAATAGGGCGCAGGCGAGCGCTCCATCAAGTAGCGATGCGTCACACGAGTGTGTCCGATTCGAAGACGACAGAAAGCAACCTGAAGCCGCCGCGGCATTGGGGGATAGGTCCATGGGAACAGTCGCGGCGCAATGGCACGCAACTTTAAGTTCCCCTCGACCGTCTCCCATCTTCTTTGCCAAGCAGTCCGAAGAGCTGCCCGTATTCCTGCCATGTAGTCAGTGTGAGGAAGAGCGAAACGCTGGTCCGGTCGCAGAGTCCTCGCGGACTCTTTGGCGCCCTCATTCCCCGCAATTCCTACATGTCCAGGAACCCAGCAGAAGATAATCTCAAAACCGTGGCGTCACGGATTTCGCGAACCAGGGGATGCGGAGATTCCAATGCCCCGAGAGCACTCAGGGCGCTTTGTGAGTCGCTATAGATCACAATCCGGTCTCCGAACCGGGCACGTCGCGTAATCTCCCGTACCGAGTGGTGTAGCCCTAGCTAAACAAAATTCACCGTCAGTGAAATCGTTCGGTTGGCGCTTTTAGGGCATGTAGGCATAACGCTTATATTTGAGGGCCGTCTCACAGTCAGCTGACAACCACGGGAGCGGTCGGCGTGCAAAACGGCCAGACGTTCTAGGAATAGTAATTAGCCCCACGGGGATGAGGTTGCCGGAGAAGAACTCAACGGCTTCATCTACCGACCTAAACTCCTCGACTGAGACAGAGAAATCAGTCCTTTCCTGAATGCAGATAACCGCGCAAGCGCCAATCACCATCGGGGCGGGCTCTCAGGCAGAATCAGCCCAGATAATGATATTTGAATGGGAAAGTGATCACTACCATGGAGATCATCGACTACCCACCCACCCAAAATCAAGATGTGCATCCTGAGAGCACAAAGATAGATCGAGGCAGGAAAATGAAGTTGTGCTCGGGCAATGATGCGGGAACTCATCCACATTTGACACACCTATCTCCAGCTCGTCAAGGAACTGACCCAGGGGATTGATCGAGTAGTCTCTCCAGAGGGGGAGCTTAGCTCGGAGGTGATCCGGGGGCACTCTTCGAAGAGAAGACCCTCACGGGAATGGCCATACACTTCCCAGAGGCAGAACTCCGGGCGCTGTAGGCCGGACAATGCGCTGTCGCCTTATCGGGGGAAGGTTGGTCCCGCTATACGAGTCTTTTCCTCCCTCAGTCTCGAAACGTTGGGCAGGCGGGGGTCCTTCCTTTGGAGGATCCACTGCCTTCGAGTCACCCAGCCTAGCAGTCGGTCTCAGTGTGGGCGTAGGAGCCGAAGCTATTTTAGTTTTGTCCTCCTTTGAGGGCGGCAGCTTTAGGAACCCGTGAAGATGGCCTCACGACCAACTTCAAGCATGTTGCCTCCTGTGAGTCTAACTACAAGGTGGATAAGCGGCCGTTTCGTCTTACGGGAAACGGTCACGCTGGGGAAAGGGGGAAGCCCTGGTTTTAGCCAGGGCTGAGTGTGAGCCCTTTGTGCCGCCAGCTTTACCAGGGGAACGCACGGCGAGGGTACAACCCAGTGAAGGGTTCCGAATGGACTCAGAATCGCCCGTGCTCGTAAGCCTGGAGAGGCCAGGACCAGGGTGTTTTTATTTTTAACATCGAGGCATAGGATGTCCCAGGCAGCGCCGCGTGCGCTAGATCCAAGTCCTTAGCCTCGCGAAATGAGAGACGATTCTGGATTTTCTTCTCAAAGAGATAGGCACCTCAATGCTTCGAAGAAGCGGGGTGCGGCTCTCTGTAATTGACACACTTGGCCACACACGATTTGGACTTATTGTACACGACCTTGGAGCAACTTACACAAACTTTGGGTAACCCCAACTTTGCACGTCAACAGGAGTGATTCATGTGGGCGAAAGGATGGGGGGGCAGTAATAGCACGTCTGCGGCAGTGGCACGAATGCCTTCAAGTGGTAGCGATACCAACTGGCACACACCGACTCAGGAAGCTTGTCACAGTCCAACATGACAAAGAGTCTAGGGGAAGGTCTCGAGGCTCCTCCGTTTCTCATCACACATTCGACCTTGACCAATCCTTGATTGGACTGCTTTAATGTGATGTCATCTAAAGAGTAGTTCACGCGTTCCCTCACATAAACTAGGTACTCCTTTCACAAAGTTCATGGTAGAGAGAGGCGTCACACTCATCGGGGTGCCATGAAGTGTCCGAAGAGCACTAATCTTGGCCGCCTCGGAGGGATCCGACGCATTTGCAAGAAGGCTCCCGTTCGAGAAACGGGTCACCCTCGGCTCTCTACCGATCAGGCTAGCTAGAGCTCTTCTTTGATGGAACATGCTGCCATCAGTGGAGCGAATAGCTAGAAAACGTTTGAAGCAGCGAGCTCTAAAACGACAGGTAACCTCTGAATGAGCGGCCCCGACATAATCGAGGCTCCGCTCTGCACACGCTCACTTTTCGGTTTAGTCTGAAACTACCCGCCCGCGGGACCACCGGGGCGGACGTGCCAATCTTCGCTTGGTCGCTTGCCGAAACGACAGCGGACCGGTCCGTCGGCTTACGCAGAAGGAGAGGAGGACCACCCCTCATCTTTATTCTGTATATTTTCTTTTATGGAGAGGAGGGCGGGGAATAAACCCGCTTCTCCCCTCTGACGGCAGGAGCCCTTAGGCCAGATGGACCGGCCTTAGCAAGATCCTTCTCTAAAATGGACTTTTTTTTGTTGAGGGAGCCCATCTGGCGACTGCCTGCTTGGGTATAAGTCGCCGTACACGACAAAGCCTACTACTAGGCTATATTAAGAAACATCTGAAATGGATAATGTCTTGGCTGTCACAGGGGCCACAGCCGGGGGAAGAGATCCCTCCTCTCCTTGGAAGGTCTCGGTGGGCCCCCGAGTCGTCTGAGGAGAAGCTTTCATAGGGGGCGGGCGGACTCGAGTTCTGTGCTTGGTAGAGCCCGTGTTCGAGCCCATGAAAGATCCTACTGTCCAGGGCTGTGTCACCTCAATGACCATGTCCATCCCAGAGGGGGGGATAGACAATCCCCTCCTCCAAGATATCACGGATCCCCTTCGAGGTACCTTTTCTCCTGTTTTGTGCTGGAGAACCGGCATTCCTCAGGGAAGAGAGGGGGGGTCACGTACAGTGACCCCCTGTAAATCGATATGCATGTGAGCAGGACTTTGGAGCTACCCGAGGGCGGCTCCGACGGTGGTAAATGGGAAGGGGGAAGAGCTTGTTCTTTGTGTCTTTTTTTCATCATCGGGCATGGTGACCCTATTTGTATCACAGGATGCATAGGCGAGGAAGTTGGGAGGGAAGACAGGGTGTCAGAGAAGAGAAAAGGCTGAGATGGGGCCAGACGGGGCTCTGAGTCCCATCAGCATGGCAGCCAGGAAAGCAAATTTCCTTGCTCACTAGACGCTCACAATTATTTCCTCTCTTTAGTCCTCACATACTCTCCCTTTTCCTTCTCATTTAGTAACCTACCACCCTTCTGATTCTCCCTTCTTCGCATCTTCACAGCCCTGCACCAATCAGTTTAAGCCTTACACAGCTCAATCAAGTCATCAAATACACCTCGCAGCATATTCTTTCTTACTAGAAACTGATCAATCTCACTTCTAACATCAGCCACTTTTCTTTGCCCAACCCATGTGTATTTTGTAAGTACACCCTTGTGTTGAAATAAATTTTTGGTTACTGTGAGGAGATGCCCTCGAATGACCAGGGTGAGAGGAAGCCCCCCTCGGAATACCCCGTTCAGCCCCTTCGCTCGAAACCACGTGCTCCTTGGCGTGGGAAGTTTAGAATCTTCGAGAAGGAAGCAGTCCCGCACTGAGTCACACGACCAAGCCGTATTTGCTTTCAGACGCTCCTCGCTCCCCCCTCCACCGCGATAACGCTGAGTTCTCGCCTCCATATTTCCCAGGCATGTCTATTTCCCCGCGAGCGCAGCCGTACTAGCCCTACCCCCATATCAAGAGGCAAACTTCGATGTCCGATCCGACTCGTTATCTCGAAGTAAGTTTACATAGACTGACGTCGAGAATCCTCTAGGGACGGCCATGCCCTGGGGCTATCTATCGGACTAGCCACCTGGCTATTTAACCCTGAGTCCTCCATTCCTCGAGGAGATTGAGAGTCTGCCAGTCCCTCCATTCAGACAGTTTTGTCTGTTCCCCGCGAAGTCACTCGAGTCGTACCTCGGCGTGAATATCTCACCAGCAGATCTTCCTTCGTGAAGCTTTGGCCCCTGTTCAGAGCAAAGCTATCGAGCCACCTTCTTCCCGGAAAACTGTGTGGCCCCCCCTTCAAGACTCCCGTTCCTTCGTGTCTGAGACTCCCTGCCGAACCGTCTCGTGTTTGAGATTCCATCTCTCTGGAGCAGAGAAAATCTCGTTCTTCAACAAGTACTCAAAACCCCCATCTACGAATCCTCCTCGTTAGGACTCTCCGAAGTATCTTCTCGAAGACCTGTGCCGTTGGTCTCCCCCCCCCCCCTCAGATCACCACCACGCTTCAAGGTAAAGCGATCTTGTGTTGTAATCCCCTGATTACACCCTGTCAATCATCACCCGCATCCACTTTTGAATTGACTTCCCGCTCAATCATAATTAATATCTCTTGCTCGGGTCAACGTTAATTTTGCTCCTCCCACTTAACTCATATTATAAATTGTCACAAGTAATTTGTTCCCCTTTTTTTGTATATATATATATATATATATATATATATATATATATATATATATATATATATATATATATATATATATTGCCCCATTTATTATATATATTAAAATTATATTTTGAGGTCTTGTTCTTTATATATCCTTTGAACTGCAACTTGGCAAGCCATTAGATAAATCCTGGCCAACCGTAAATCGCACTCTGCATAAAAATCAAGGAGGCGGTCGGTCCCTCACTCCTTTAAGTGCCCCAAAGCATATCGCAGGCGGCCTCGGGTCGGCTATCTGCCCCTGCTTGTGTATGCGCCCTTGCGCTGAGCGAGTCTTCACAGGAAAACCTCGAGAGCTACCTGTAAGTTTCTTTCAGCCGAGAACCATACCACCCTCTCTCTCCATTTTCTTTCTTTCAGCACAGAACCATACCACCCCCTCTCTCTATTTTCTTTCAGCACAAAACCGTACCACCCTCTCCATTTTCCTTCTTTCAGTTTCATGCTGGCAAATCTAAATTTATCCCACCTATTTTTCAGGCTCACACAATTATAGCAAACATTGTATCATACCACTCCTCATTAAAAATCAATGCCACACCTTCTTTACTCCCACAACCCTGATCACACTCCATCCCCCTTCATGTTCATCTCACAGAAGACCAACAAACAGCTGCAATCGACCTCTTCTAAACACGTTGACAACCACTTCTCTTTCATACATTCAATACACCTACTCAACTCACTCACACATTAATGGCCTGAGTAGACATGGTCCACTAACGACCCCCAGCCCATTACCCTCATTTGGGGTCACGCTCCTAGAATAAAGCCTTCAGGTTACGCAGCTTTCAAGGCCAGCGGCCCATATCTAGACTTAGTTACCTTTTATGAAATGCGCTGGAGGATGGATGGTATTAGTATTATCCTGCCACACACACAGGAAAATGAGCGTTGGTAATCCAATGGGGATATCAAGTCAGTGGGAAAGAGAGGAGAGAGCAAAACCAAGATTGGTACCAACCCTCAATAGGAAAGTGATTGGTGGTGGTGGTGGTGGTGGGGGGGGGGGGTAATACAGGGTCGTTCGCATCCCAAGAAATCTCTTTTTTACGACTTTCTGAGTTATACACTTACACTTCCCCAACTTCACAACTTCCTTGCAAAAAATCCATCATTTGTTTCAAATATACCCCCTGACCCCCTAAATGAATTTAATAATTTGATATGGAAAATTTTTTCGTTTTTTTCCTAAGGATGTTGAATGCCATCTTGCCCCCCCATCGTGGAACCTAACCAACCACACTTCCCTCGGGAAGGAATGAGGCTCCTCTCAATGACAGCAACTATTGGGGTAATGCTCCCCGGCACCCTTCGTGGGACCTACCGGAGAGGAGGGTGGTGAGTGTGTTGAGGGCGAGGCGAGCGATGCTGAGGGTGGAGGGCATGGCATTCTGGAGGGCAAGGTGTGAGGTCAGGTCGAGGGCGAACAGCTGTTTCTCGAGGTCGGGCAGCTGGAGGAGCTCGGGGATCCAGCCGAGCCCCACCGCGATGTGCATCGACGGCACTCCCTCCACTGTGGGGCCCAGCAGCTCCGGCGAGTAGCCCTGAAAAGATGCGCATGAGGGAGGTGGTTTGTAGTCATCTGAAAGAAAGGTCTAAGACAACCAGCAAAGAGTTAACACATTTAAGGAAGAGGACTTAACACCCTCCGAGAACCGTAGACAGGATCTGAAGAAAACGTTTGCCCTCAGTTTTCACTTTTAAAGATACCAGGCAATGGCTTCGCCACTCCCCCCCTACGGGGTGAGCTTGCGCTTCGCTACTAAGATTAAAATTTAAAATCTCAAAAAAGCAGCCATGGTTAAATTTTTAGAAATTTTCTGAACTTCACCAATTATAATAATTTTAAAAAGAAACTCTAAACTAAATTTCCCCCCTTTCAAAATATCACATTGCTAAAATATAGAGTTATAGAAGAAGATATATAAAAATAAATTTTCTCAACTTCAACATTTTTAATTCTTTGAGTTTTACAAAATTCACAAAATTTCAATACTTATATTTATTTCTGAACTTTGCCATTTTGTTTTGTGATATTATAAAAGAATTATTAGAAATAACTTTGATAAAAAAACATAAGTCAAAACCAAATTAAGATGAAATTATTATTCAAATACTCAAAACAATCCCCTTCTTAAATTATAGAGTTAGTGATTGTAGGGCAATCGTCACTCCCCTGTTCTCTTGTGGTGGAGTCACGAGGCGATTACCGCAAAGACATCCGGCCCCAGGCACCGTCGGGTCAAGCGTGTAACCGCAGCGCCGCACCACTCAGCGCTATAAAAGACCTAAAGGTTGAAATGCAAGATCTCCCCCAGGAGAGTGAGATTCAATTTCAGGTCAAATAAGAAATTGGAGGCGTGTTTCTCCCAAGCTCGAAGGCTAACGAGGAGCCGATGTAAGACTTGGTGAGAAAAACCATTTGGCATAAGAACCCTCCTGGGGCCGTCCTCAAGCCCCTCCCCCTCTTACCACTCCCCCAGTAGGGTGACAAGGTATAAATGAGGAACACTGAGAAAAATCGAGGTAAAATACGTCAGTCTCCAGGTGATGAAGTCCTCGGAATTAAGACCCCAGGCTACCTAGACTGGATTGGTAGTTTACTTGGCTTGCCAGACCAAGAAGTACCCTGCAAGAGAGGCAGGGCTACCTACCTCAAGGGGTTAAGAAGCAGCTCATCCTCGAGCTAGTCCCTGGTTATCAAATCAAACGTTAAGTTAACTTTGTTAAGTTCAACTTACTCTCGTCAGAGAGACTCCTCATATCCTGGTGCATCTTAAACACCAGGGGTATTCCTCATCCTTGAGAAATTAAAGAAAGAAGGAAAAGGCTCCCCCTCGAGCCCGTTACTCGGTGGCCACACCGAACTCATAAGTTAACTTGGTTGAGGAACCAAGTTCAACTTATTCTCGTCAGAGAAACCCCCCTCCGTTATACTCGCCCTTGAGGAAGACTGGAACTAAGAAGAAGCTCATCCTCGAGCTAGTTCCTGGTTACCAAACCGACCTTCAAGTTCAACTTAATCTCGCCAGAGAAACCCCGCTCCGTTATCCTCGCCCTTGAAGAAGACCCTCCCCGAGTTCAGTCCTTGCCCATGAGGAATTAAGTAATGGAGGAGAAAAGCTCCCCCTCGAGCTCGTTACTCGGTGGTCACACCGCACTCCAAGTTAACTTCGTTTAAGAACCAAGTTCGACTCACTCTCGCCAGAGAGACCACGACTACCTTGGTGCCGCATAAATCACCGTAATTGTTCTCGTCCTTGAAGAACCCCCGCCCCTCCCGGAATACTGTGTGGACAAAAGGACCTCGTGATCCCGCCCACCTACATCTGGCCGGGCGGCACGCGTCGTGAGACAATAACATTCCTGAGGTATTTAAACTCCAGTAGAGTCAGTAAGCCTAAATCTTATATATTGCTGTGTGTAGCGAAATTAAACCAATTTTAGAGGGTCAAACTAATTGAATTAATTCTTGTGTATGATAATATTCGTAGTATTGCTGTAGGAAATGTTTAAATTTTGTGTATTCAATTGTTAAAGTTAAAATATAAGTTTATTTTGGGAATTATAGTGCGTTTCTCTATATCCTTACGTGTTTCAAACGGCTCTCTTCTTTAGGATATCAATATTAGCACTCTTAGAACAAAAAGGGGGGCATTCTACGACAGTGATGATGAAAAGCCCACATAGACCATGCCACCCTCACACAGAAGAAAATACATTCCTAGAAAAACACGAAACTTGTTTTCAGCGACTGAGGATTCAGATCAAAGCCATAATGTTAAATTTTGCAGCAAATGAATGGCCATCTCAGGAAATCCCAAGAGTCCAGTTTATTGCTTCTACCTTTGAAGGAGGTTGACCGGAATAGGAACCCACGCTTGGGGCATGGGTTATGGGAAACCAAACTGAGTCACTCCATACCCCGTCTCTATGGGGGATACAAGTTTAGTAGAATACAGAAGAGAGGAGCAATAACAATAAACAATCAAGCAAATAAATCCCCACTATATTTCTGGAAACAATTCCAAATGAACTATCTATATCTAAGTACCCTCTACAAGACCAGTAAGTGTATTCATCTTCAGAGGTAAGAGACAGGAGCAAGTAAGTGAAAACCCCTCATCATAAGGTAAGTGATTGTCTATAGTTTTTATCTACTGAGTTAACCAGTACCCCATGATTATGTCTAAACAAACTTCAAACAACATTAAGGGAACTGAAAAAAACAAAGAACTTCAAAGCGATCTATAACATACCCTTGTCTATAATTTCAACTATGCACACTTCTAACCTTATTTTATTACCCTACTAATGAGAAAAATTTGGGTGCAATACATCTCAAGATTCCTCTGGAAGCAAAAGCTTACTTCCAAAACGATAAAACCATTGTATTTCACTTTTCACTGTGAATTAGTCAATGCTTTTCTGTCAACCCTAAAACTTGGCCCCACCTATTGAATCCATGGGCCTATGCAAACACACACACACCAATTAAAATTCTTCTGTTATTGGAGTTTAAGTCTTGTTGCTGGCATAATTAATAGTGGGCGGTTTCTCACCTGGGAACGATCGTGATTGCCAGAAAAACCGTCGGAGTGGGAAAATGGGTTCCTCACCTGGCATAAAGCGTGGTTGTTGGCTCAACCAGAGATTTTTTTATTAACGCCCATTAGGCTAGCTTAAAAAAAAACAATACAATACAATGAGCTTCGGCATAAAGAAGATGCGGTTCAATGCGTGTTGGAGTCGATACTCCAGAGTTGGCATCTGAGCCGCATCAAAGAGATCGAAAGATCATCCATATAGAGCGTAGCAAGAACATCTTGCTGCCCCATTGGGCTGGAGAGGGCTCCCCACACCTGTACACGGAATCGACGATCTCACAGAAACTCAGAAATAAAGATTAGGAGGCGTCACCTGGCCTCCATCATGCAAAGATTTTCCCTGATACCCTATCATCATGCAGTATCAGAGGCCTGCTCCAGATCGAAAAAATACTTTGGGGCAGTGCTGTCTATGAAGGAAGGCATCGCAGATAGCATTTCCACCTGGAGCAGATCATCTGGCATTAAGTCAAACTTGTGAAAGCTGCACTATGTGGAAGACATGTGGTCTATGCTTTCTAGGAGAAAGGCTATTCTAACATTTACCAATTTCTCCATCAACTTGCACACCCAGGAGGTTTGAGAGATTGGGTGGAAACCAGTCGGGGTAGTGATCTCTCTTCCCAGTTTGCGAAAAGCGTGCACAGTATCTATTCGCCAGGAGTTTGGGAGGATGCTCTCTGTCCATATCCTGTTGAACAAATCTAACAAAGGCCATGCCTCACTCACTTAGGTGTTAAAGCATACGGGACATCATCTGAACCAGGGGCAGTGTTCGCGCATGAAACGAGAGCAGAACCCAACTCACTAAATGTAAACTTGTTGATGAAGGGTTCTCCAGTCAGTGGCTTTCAGTGACATCATCACTGGAATTGAACGCTGGTGAAGCAGCATCTGAGTTAGAGAATGTGGAGAAAGGCATCGCTAAAAACTGCCACAGAAGCGTGGTCGAAGATTACACTCCCAAACTCCTGGAAAACAGGAGGGTGGTCCTGAAAGAACTTGCCCTAAATCCTCTTGAACCAAAGTACATATGCCCGCAATGAAGAGTGACGGGAGTGCATCAAAACATACGGGTACCTAGCCTTTTTTTTTATTATTTAATAGTTTTTACGCACAATCCTTATTTAGGCTGTGTGCTGAAAGAAAGAAGGAGAAGAGGCTAAGCCGGACGGGGCACTGAGTCTCGTCAGCACGGCGGCCAGGAAGGCAAATCACCGCGCCCCTTAGGGGGTACCTCACCTTATCTTGACTCGCCGATGGTGAAATCATTCAAGCGGCGAATATAGGGATATCACTTCTGGGGACCGTCTCACACTCAGCCGACCGCCAAGGAAGCGGACAGCATGCAAAATGACCAGACGTTCTAGGAATAGTAGTTAGGCCTACAGCGATGAGGTTGCTGGAGAAGAACGTAACGGTCTCATCCACTGACCTGAAGTCCTTGACTAGGCCAGAAAAATCAGTCATTTCCTAAAATGCGGACCACCGCACCGGCACCAAGCACCACCTGGGCGGTTTATCGTATGGTTGGGGTCCAGAAAATGATAGTTGAATGGGAAAGTGGTCACTACCATGAAGGTCATCAACCACTTCTACCCAAAATCAGGTTGTGCATTTGGAAAGCGCAGGGATAGATAAAGACAGGAAAATGAAGCGGTTCTTGGGCAGTGATGCGTAAACTAATTCACATTTAAGACTACTATTTCCAGCATGTCAATTAGGTCAGCAGGGACCTGACCCCTGGTATTGATTGTATACTCAACCCAGAGAGAGTGTCGACCGTTCAAATTCCCGAGCAGTAAAAAGGGACTTGGCAAACGTGCCAGGATGTGGCGGAAGTACCCCCGTGTTGAAGTCGGCTGACGGTACAATGTACCCAGAAATAACAGTATACCTCCTATCTAGGTGCAGCTGCACAGCTACTGCCTGAAAGGAGGTATTTCAAGCAAAGAGAAGAACATGGACACCATGCCGAGCGTAAATCGTGCACCCATCCTGTGGTGGTGGGTCGCAAAACCCTTGTACTCCGGGAGGGTGGGCAAAATGCATGCGCCAAGCATGGTCTCCTGCGAAAAAAAAATACCTAACAGGAAACGGGAGGAGACGAGCTTCCGCAGCTCGACCAAGCTGGCCCGGAATCCGCTGCAATTCCATTGAAGCAATATTCGCTTTAGGGCCTAGCTCGGAGGAGATTCGGGGCCCTCTTCGAATAGAAGGCCCTCATGGAAATGTCTGTACGCTCCCCGGAGGAAGACTCCGGGCGCTGTTGGCCGAAAAAGGCGTTCTCGCCTTCGATGACTTATCAGAGGATGCTGGACTTCTATGCGTCTTTTCTTCCCTCCACCTCTAAGGAGTAGTCGACGAGGTCCCTTGCATAAACTACTCCTTTCACGAAGTTCGTGGTAGAGTGCGGCGTCACACTTACCGGCTAGCCAATCAGTGTCCAAAGGGAAATATTGAATCATGGTCGCCTCGGAAGAGTCCAACGCATTACCAGAAGCTCGCGTCCGAGAAACGGGTTACATTCGGGGCCCCTGAGAAACAATAGGGGCGGGGGGCTTTGAAAAGGCGGAGCTACCCGATGGCGGCTCCGAAAGGGATTGGGGTGAAGCTCCTCTATTGGTTGAGGGTGGTGATAGGGGAGCCACTACAGCAAGATCAAAAGTTAGCAAACTAGAGAGTGCAAGGGGAATGGTTCTGGATACAAGGGGGATTGTGCCGCTTTTCTCTTCCCTTGTAGTATGCATTGGGGTTTGGGGGTTGCTTTTAGAAATAAAGAATTAGATAAGACAAAAAACAGAGCCAACTCCATCCGAGAACTTTCCGTTTAGCTGGTTTTTAAAGGCGAAGCGGCCATAAACCTGAGAAAGGCATCGGGAATCGGGTTTCCAGTAACCATTGCAGATGGTCGTTGGTGCAGACAACGGGCCGGTTCTAAGGGACAGAGTCGGCCTGTAGGCGCGAACGCTGGGTTCTATGTAGATGGGCCATGAATATCCCCGTATAGTTGTTATTATGTGGACCGTGCAGGACGTATCCCGGTGGGTCGTTATCCCTTACCTCGTCCTTCCCTGGATCAAGCCAGGCCCCGCGGAACGAACGTCGACTGCAGAGTTCCACCCCTACTTCACAGCCAAAAAAAAGTGGGGACGGGAAGGAATGGATTGGTAGCTACCAATATTCCACTGCGATTACCGGGAGGAGTAATCCAGGACCAGTCCTCCCCACGACTAGTTAAGTGCCCGGGTCCGAACCCAGGAGCAGCTCTATCTAGTTAAACCAAATGCTTTGAGGGGAAGAAGGAGAGGAATTACAGAAAGGGAGAACATAGGTGTTAGCGGAAGACGGCAAAGAGACTAGCTAGAGCCGGACGAGGCGTTGAATCCCGTCAACACGGAGCCCGGGTAAACACATCACCGTGCCCATTACAAAAGTCAAGGGCACCGGCATTCCCAACTCCATTGCCAAGAATTATGGAGCTGGCATGGCGACACCCATCAAGATGACAAACCTCGTATCGATGAGCTGTCTAGGCAGGGCACAGGGGACGACGAAAGAGTCTTACCTCTCAAGGGGTTGAGGTGGTTTTACCTGACCCTATCAGTGGGGCGTGATCTTAGTGGGCCCCTGAGAATTTTTTTTTTTATTTTAGGAGCCTATATGGCGACTGCCCACTTGGGCATAAGTTGCCGGAATCAAGACAGCCTAGCACGAGGCTACTTTAAAATAAGAATATGAAAACACAACGATAAAAAGGGAAGATGGCAACAATCAGGAAACAAGCTCCGGCGTCGGGGGGAGGTCCTCCCTCCCCTCGGCGCAGGAGCGTGCGACCTACAAAGAAAATATCAATAACAAAAAACAAAACCTAGATAAATAAAGTGGAGAAGGCCGGCCTACCCCCAAAAGTCTATAAGTCCAGCAGTCAATGCGCACGAACTCTTCCCTAGTACAAGGGAGAGGCGGTAGCGACCCCGCCCATGCCGGTACCGGGACAGGTAACGTGCGCGGAGATCGCCCAGACTGGGACATTCAACAAGAATGTGCCGAACAGTCTGGGGGACAATGCAGTCTTCACAGTAGGGCACTGGCGAGCGCTCCATCAAATGGCGGTGCGTCCCGCGAGTGTGCCCAATTCGGAGACGACAGAAAGCAACCTGAAGCCTTCGCGGGATTAGCGGGTAGGTCCATGGGAACAGTCGCGACGCAATGGCACGCAACTTTAAGTTCCCTTCGACCGTCTCCCATCTTCTTTGCCAAGCAGCCCGTATTCCTGCCATGTAGTCGGTGTGAGGAAGAGCGAAACGCTGGTCTGCCCCTGAGAAAGCAAACTGGGACCCACCGCAAGTGCAAGGACAGAGGGAGGGGGGGGGGATCACTCAACTAGAGTCGCCCGAAGGCCTCTCCATAAGGGGGTACGGGAGAAACCCCCCGAACCTGTAGCTAGTGGTGGGAGAAACACCCTCTTCCCTATGAGAACCTTAGAGGAGGCGGAGCTAGCTGAGGGCAGCTCCAAAATGGATAAAGGAGAAACCTTTTTATTGGTCGTGGGTGGTGAGAGAAAAATCTCTGCCTTCAAAATTAAGTGGAGAATTGAGGGGGACTTAGTCGCTCATGGGCGTTATGCTAAAATTCAGTGCCCCTGCCCGCGATGGCCCTACTTTGACACCAACAAGGGATCGGCCGAGTGGCTCGTCCGATGGCGTGGACGGACTCGCGGATCCAGTTTGATGACAGGTCTCGGAGCCAGAGCCGTAGTGCAGGACGGCCAGTAGAGGAAGGGTCCGATGAAAGGGTAGGAAGGCGTAGGTAGTAGTAGAAAGGGCGCATTAAAGAATCGGGGGTATGCACAAGCTTCCCCTATACCTGGACCCAGAATCGAGTCTCCCTATGTGTGGGTTCTATCCTTGGGAGCACTGAGACCGAGAGGACATGCTGGTCCACCAGGCTCAAAGGAAGGTACCTACCTGCGGCTCACTGGGAACGGCAAGTCGTTTTTCCCGCAGGTTTTAGTTGTAGAAAGGGGGGGGGGGTCGCCCCAAGATACGCCATCGACCTTCTTGCGGGGACAGTCGTAGAAAAAGGTAGCGAGGGATGTGGCCCCAATAACTTCCCGAGGCCAGTTCAGGGTTCAATTCAACCCAGTGAAGGGGCTTTCCTAATTTGCCCTCGGCCCGGGAGGATGTGGGGCTTTTCCAGGTACCAAATATAACAGGCTAACCCCTAGGAAGGGGGTGTCAACCGGAGGTAAGTTCCTGATAGGTAAATAAAGAAAGCGTGGTTGCTGGGACAACCGGGGGGTTGGATAGTTCATTACAACTAAATCTAAAGTGAGAGCGTGGTTACCAGGGCAACCGAGGCGGGTTGATCTTTAACTCTAAGTGAAGCAAGAGAGCGAGTTTGCCGGGACAACCAGGGGGGGGGGGGATGGATCCTCACCTGAAAGTGGACGAGCTTGGCAAGTGTGGTGTCCCTGATGAACATTTGGTGCAGGAAGGAGCAGATGATGCTGCGCGTTTCTTGCAGGATGAATCCCGCTCCCGCCCTCTGTCGGTACAACATGTGGGAGGGTATTAGTAAAAGGCAGGGCATCATTCGGGGGGGGAAGGGCTCTAACACCGTATGGCGATTATCTCAGTGGGTTGTGCGCACTGAGAAGACGAGCAGTTAAACACTGCTCTCCTCCATCATTGGCTGCTGCTATGGCAACAATCATTTAGCTCTGGAGCCCCAGGGCTCAAATGGTTCGTTGCCACAGCAACCAAGAATTCAACCGGAGCTAAAAGGGACTCAGCTCCCCCACCCCCTCGACGATTCCTTTCCACGTTCAAACACGAGGAGTAAAAGGACGATAAAGGTCAACCTTGAGTGAGACTCTGAAATCCAAGCTGAGTACGAGGCCGGACCAGTTTCGCTGGATCCCGCCTTAGTTGGATTACCTCCACCCTCCCGGTCCTCACCTGATCCCCAGCATCGATGGCTGCCTCCAGCAGAATCTGGATGGCGCCGCTCTCTTGGGTGAGGACGAGGGAGTTCTTCAACTTCTCCCGCTCCTCCTCGAGTGAAGACAGGCCGCCTCCGCACGGGGCCCCCGGGTTATTCTGGATGTGCTGGGTGAGGAAGGTGCGCGAGGACAGGAGGTACACCTGCAGGGTGTAGATGACAATCTCCAGGATCGGAGCACACCTAGGGCCGAAAGAGAGAACGTCAGAGGTCGACCATCTGACACGCGAGGCAAAGATCCCTGCCCCCTCCGATTAGCAAAGCAAATAAACAACCATGGTTTGTATGGATAGGTATTATTTTCCATCACCCTATATCGTGGGAAAGTGGTTAATGATCACAAGGTAGGGTCGGAGTGAATCAACGCCACTATAAACTACCCAACACACCCCTTAAGACACCATTGTCAAAAATCATCTTTTATTTTTTTTAGAGCCCATCTGGCGACTGCCCACTTGGGCATGAGTCGCCGGAAGTCAACGTGCACGAACTCGTCCCGAGTACAAGGGGCAGGCGGTAGCGACCACGCCCATCCCGGTACCGGGACAGGTAACGTGCGCGAAGATCACCCAGACTGGGACATTCGACAAGAATGTGCCGAACAGTCTGGGGGAGGACGCAGTCGTCACAATAGGGCGCAGGCAAGCGCTCCATCAAATAGCGATGCGTCACACGAGTGTGTCCGATTCGGAGACGACAGAAAACGACCTGAAGCCGTCGCGGAATTGGGGGATAGGTCCATGGGAACAGTCGCGGCGCAATGGCACGCAACTTAAAGTTCCCTTCGACCGTCTCCCATCTTCTTTGCCAAGCAGTCCGAAGAGCTGCCCGTATTCCTGCCATGTAGTCAGTGTGAGGAAGAGCGAAACGCTGGTCCGGTGGCAGAGTCCTCGCGGACTCTTTGGAGCCCTCATTCCCCGCAATTCCTACATGTCCAGGAACCCAGCAGAAGATAATCTCGACATCTGCCCAGCTCGCCAAAACCGTGGCATCACGGATTTCGCGAACCAGGGGATGCGGAGATTCCAATGCCCCGAGAGCACTCAGGGCGCTTTGTGAGTCGCTATAGATCACAATCCGGTCTCCGAACCGGGCACGTCGCGTAATCTCCCGTACCGAGTGGTGTATTGCCACCAGCTCGGCCGAGAAGACTCCGCAACTCTTCCATTAAAATTAATGAGAAGAAGTCCGTGCTCACCCCTACCCGTCAGCTCGTCTACTTGGGAGTTGATATCGACCTGCGCGCCAACCGTACCCGCCTCACCCCCCGGATGAAAAAGAAGACGACGGCTGCCCTGGAATGGGCCCCACGTATTGCCTCATCCTCCCCCTTCTGGGCTCGTTTGGGTGGGCTTTTGAATTTCGTGGGGATGGCAGTTGGCCTCCCCCGATTTTGGGCTCAGTTGGCCTATGCGCGCTCCTCCCGGGTTGCCCTTCTGGCGATCCTTCTCCCTTCGGGTTGGGTACCCTGGGTCGGGGCACGAGTCGGGTGGGCCCCTCCCTCGCTCCCCGTCGCCTTCAGCGACGCCACTCCCTGGGCTATGGGTTGGGTGTTTGATCAGAGGCAGGCTTCCCTTAAATTTTCCGCTCCCACGCACGCGGTTAAGGCAGAATTTGCTGCCCTTTTTATTTTATATGTTTGTCGCCCCAATTACTCCTTGTTCTCAGATTCTATGGCGGCTGTTAGTCTATTAGGCAAGGGGGCCCTGTTATCCTCCCTCTTGCCCTTCATTTCTCCTATTGTCTTACTAATGTATCATAACCTTTTCGTTTCCCACAGGCCGGCGGTAGCCTGGGTTCCGTCCGAGGCGAACCTTGCAGATCCTCCCTCGCGTGGATTAAGCGCTGGTTAGCGTATGCGTTTTTTCCGTGACGTCATTTATGACGTCGCGATAAATCCATGACGTACTAACTGGCGTTGACGTCACGCGCTCGGAGGGTATATATGCAAGTGTTTGCTTTTCGGCCGTTACTCGTGCTCCGCCTGCCTCTGGTTTAACTAATTGTCTTGTTAAAATGTTTACATTTAGAAGCAACTTCAAATTTGTGTATATAGTTCATAGTTGCTTATTAGTTTTCAAATTAATGTACCTTGTGAATAAAGGCGCAGTGGCGCAAGGTACATTAATTTGAAAACTAATAAGCAACTATGAACTATATACACAAATTTGAAGTTGCTTCTAAATGTAAACATTTTAACAAGACAATTAGTTAAACCAGAGGCAGGCGGAGCACGAGTAACGGCCGAAAAGCAAACACTTGCATATATATACCCTCCGAGCGCGTGACGTCAACGCCAGTTAGTACGTCATGGATTTATCGCGACGTCATAAATGACGTCACGGAAAAAACGCATACGCTAACCAGCGCTTAATCCACGCGAGGGAGGATCTGCAAGGTTCGCCTCGGACGGAACCCAGGCTACCGCCGGCCTGTGGGAAACGAAAAGGTTATGATACATTAGTAAGACAATAGGAGAAATGAAGGGCAAGAGGGAGGATAACAGGCGTGGAAGCCGACCCCCTCTTCGGACTTGGAGACATCCGTATACACTGGCACGGTTCCAGCGTGACACGAGGTGTGCTCCAAAAAGTTCGAACGCAATACTCCCGGCGCTGTACAAGCTTTGGGAGCAGAGGCGTGGCGACAAATAGTCAAATGTGATACCCTCCAGGGTGGCGTCCTGAGCAGAACCAGGGGCGCCACCGGGCCGAGAGCTATATCTAGCTCTCGAAGGAGTTTCCTGGCCCTAAACCCAAAGAGCTTAGGGTATGACTGGCGTCTTTGGCGGCATATGCACCGTCGAAATCAGCTGCGGATGCAGTGAAAGCTGTTTGCGACTGAGGGAGGCGCAGGGCTCGCGCGTACAGGCGAGTGATGCACTGCACGCGGCGCAGAGCGAGTGGCATCTCCCCAGCATCGACCAACCGGCTCTCAATGGGGGAATTGCGGAAGGCACCGGTCGCAAGGCGAAGGCCGGTGTAGTGGATCGAGTCCACCTTTCGCAATACACGCTCAGCACCGGATGCATAAAACTCGCATCCGTAGTCGAGCACCGAACGAACAAAGGATCGATAAAAAAGTAAGGCAGTAGCCCTATCAGCGCCCTAAGCGCTGAACGTCACGGAACGGAGAATGTCCATGGCGGGGGTACAAGAGACCCTAAGGCTGCGAATATGAGCCTCCCAGGTGAGGCGTCGGTCGAACACAAGACCAAGGAAACGGTGCGACTCAACTACATCCAGGCGCACCCCATTAAGAAACAAATCTGGGTCGGGGTGGAGCCGTGGATGGCGGCAGAAGTGCACCACCTTAGTCTTGGCCAAAGAAAACCGAAACCTGTGCGCTTCGGCATAGCGAGAGACGCGGTTCAATGCCTGTTGGAGTCGACGCTCCAGAGTTGGCATCTGGGCCGCGCCAAAAGAGATCCAAAGGTCGTCCACGTAGAGCGTAGCGAGAACATCTTCCGGCAGCACCGAGGTGATGCCGTTGATGCTCAGGGCAAAGAGTGTGACAACTCAGGACACTTCCCTGCGGGACACCCTCTTCCTGCTCCTTTGGGCAGGAGAGGGCTCCCCCCACCCTTACGCGGAAAAGAAGATCTCGCAAAAATTCAGATATAAAGACCTGGAGGCGTCCCCTCGCCCCCATCGTGTGGAGAGTCTCCATGATACCGTATCGCCATGCGGTATCATAGCCCTTCTCCAGATCGAAAAACACCGTGGCGTAGTGCTGTCTACGAAGGAAAGCCTTGCAGACGGCATTTTTCAGTCGGAGCAGAGCATCCGACGTGGAGTCGAACTTGCGGAAGCCGCACTGTGCAGAAGACAGATGGCCTCCGCTGTCCAGGAAAAAGGCTAGTCTAACATTTACCAATTTCTCCATCAACTTGCACACGCAAGAGGTTAGAGAGATTGGGCGGAAACCGATCGGAGTAGAGTGATCTCTCCCCGGCTTGCGAAAGGCGAGCACAGTAGCGATTCGCCAGGAATCTGGGAGAAGACCTTCACCCAGATCCTGTTGAACAAATCTAACAGAAATGCCATGCCTCGCTCACCCAGGTGTCGAAGCATGGCGTACGGGACATCGTCCAGTCCATGGGCGGTGTCCGCGCAGTAAGCGAGAGCGGAGCGCAACTCACTCACAGTAAAATTGTCGTTGAAGGATTCTCCCCCTCTGGAGGTAAAGTCCAGCCGGTGGCCTTCCGCGACATGCCGACGTGCATTGAATGCTGGCGGAGCAGCATCCCGGCTAGAGAATGCGGAAAAAGCGGTCGCGAAGGATTCCGCCACGGACGCGGGGTCCGAGATTGAAGTAACATTCTCCTGCAGAACGGGAGGGGGAGTCCTGCGAGAACTTGCCCCGAATCCTTTTGACTCGCTTCCACACATCTGCTAGAGGGGTCTTCCCGTTAAGTGAAGTCACGTATGCCCGCCAAGAAGAGCGGCGGGCGTGCTTCGAAATATACCCGGACCTAGCCGTAGCCCGATGAAATTCAGCGACAGTGAAATCGTTCGGGCGGCGCTTATAGCGCATGTGGGCATACCGCTTCTGTTTGAAGGCCGTCTAACACTTGGCCGACCACCATGGAAGTGGTCGGCGTGCAAAACGGCCAGACGTCATAGGAATAGTAGTCAGGCCGACGGCGATGAGTTTGCCGGAGAAGAACTCAACGGCCTCATCTACCTAAATTCGTCGACTGAGAGAGAGAATTCAGTCATTTCCTGAAATGCAGGCCACCGCGCCCGCGCCAAGCACCACCGAGGTGGGCTCTCAGGTGGCAGTTGCCCTGAAAATGATAATTGAATGGGAAAGTGATCACTACCATGGACGTCATCGACCACCCCCCAATCAAAATCAGGCTGTGCATCTGAAGAGCACAAAGATAGGTCAAGGCAAAAAAATGAAGCGGTTCTCGGACAGTGATACGTAAACTCATCCACGTTTATGAAACCCATCTCAAGCTCTTCGATCAGATCGGGTAGGACTTGTCCCCTGGGATTTATTGAGTAATCTCCCCAGAGAGGATGCCTGCCGTTCAGATCTCCAAGCAAGAGAAAGGGCCTCGGCAACCGTGCCACGACGCGGCGGAAGTCCTCCGCGTCGAAGTCAGCTGATGGTGCAATGTACGCAGAAATGATAGTATACCTTTCATCCAGGTGCAGCTGCACAGCCACTGCCTGAAAGGAGATATCTAAAGAGAAAGGAAGAACGGAGACATCATGCCGGGTGTAAACCACGCATCCCCCAGCCTGGCCATCTCGTCATGGTGGGGTCGCAAGACCCTTATACCCCGGGATGAAGGGCAGGGAGCACGCGCCTAGCATGGTCTCCTGCAGAAAGATAGCCAACGGGAAACGGGACGAGACGAGCATCCGCGTCTCCTCCGAGCTAGGCCTGGAGGGCATATTCCTTCAATGGAATTGCCGTGGACTCCGGGACAACTGGGAGGAGACGCGGGGGCCCTCCTCGAACAGAAGACCCTCACGGGAATGGCCGTACGCTTCCAGGATGCAGAACCCTGGGCGCTGTTGGCCGCACAAAGCGCTGTCGCCTTCGAGGACTTATTGGGGGAGGTTGGGCTCGCCATGAGAGTCTTTTCCTCCCCCCGCCTCAAAACCTTAGGCGGGCGTTGCGGTTTCGGAGGCAGGGGGCCCTCTTTTCGAGGAACCACCGTCTCCGAGCGACTCGCTCCACCACTAGGCGTGTCGGAGGAGATCCCTCCCCTCCTTGTACTGCCTCAGAAACCATAGCCGTTTGAGGTCCTTGCATAGGGGCGGGTTCGGTGTTTGGCGCCGAGCCCGGATTCCTCCCCATGGAAGGCCCTACCGTCTGAGGCTGGGTTTCCTCAAGGACCATGTCTATCACAGGAGGGGCCTCCGGTTGGCCATCCCCTCCCAGGACATCGCAGGTCCCCTTGGTATCGTCACCAGTCTTGTTTGGGGAGGCACAGGCCTTGACCCCGGCAAGGTTTAATATTCTTGCCAGCAGGTCTTTTGAGGGAAGCGACTGAAGGGGCCTGGCTTCCCTCTCCCCCCTAAGGGGCTTTGCCCTACCGAGCCGCTTCGATGGGGAGCGGCTGGATATGGGCTGCCTTTCTTGGCAGTCCCCTTGGAAAGGAAAGAGGGGACTGCCCGAAAGCACCTCCAGAGAAGGGGGTGAGGGCGAGTCCCCTGCACCCATAGGCGAAGGAGAGGAGTAAGCCTCCTCTCCGGTTAGAGAAATATGGAGGGTCCCCTGCGCAAGCACAGGGACGGGGGACCTCCATTTTTTCACTGGAGCTGCCCGAGGGCGGCTCCGTCGTTTGTTCAGGGGGAATTGAAGGTTTGTTTTTTTTAGACTCATCATTGGGTATGGTGACCCTCTTTTTTATTACGGGATACAACCGCTCATCACCTCTCACAGTTGCCCCCACTGCAAGGTGCTTACAGGCCTGGCAGAGCCAGGCGCCGCCATTTGGGACCACCCCTCCCGCCTGGTGGCCTGGCAGTCCATCGGCATCGCGGCTCCACCTTGAACACGGCGTAAAAGGATAGATTGCAAAGAGGAGAGGAAAAGGGATGTGAGGAAGGTATGGGTGGGGATGAAGCAGGTTGTTAAAAAAAAAACATTCCGAACCGGAGCTCAGGGGTTAGGGAACGTTTCCCCTTCCCCGTCAGCCCCGATCCGGGACGGTTTACTTGAGAAGAAGGTCAGCATCTACCCTGTGAAATTAGAGGCTGACCAGAGAAAGTTGTGGGAGAGGTTGTATGAAAAGCGAGGAAACAAGTGTTTTGAAGGAAGGAGAAGCGGCTAAGCTGGGGTCGGATGGGGTGCTGAGTCCCGTCAGCACGGCGGCCAGGATGGCAAATCGCCGCGCCCCTTACGGGGTTTCAATTCTTCAACCCAGCTTCGAGTCAGGCGAGTTACACCGCTCATCCTTGAGAGAATGAAAGAACACGAGTGCGGAATAGCTTCCTTCAAACATATCACCACTATCATACACAACTTCTCACTGTGGTGGCTGTGCATCGATGACTCCTAAAAAATACCCTCCTATTACAAAACTTTGATGCATTTACTAGACCGGTCGAAACTACAGAAGTCTTAGAGAAACGCCATTTCTAAATAAAACCCACCAGTGACAAAACTGTGCATTTGAACTGCTACAAGAGGAATCGGCGCGCATCAACTCTATAAATGAACCCACCCGCTCTGCCTCCCCTCAATATGTCCACGGCCCTTCCTAGCGATGGGCTCTAGCAACTCGTCTAGCCCTCTCACAAACACCATTCATGCAATGACCTTTCACCCCTTATAAAAAAAAGGCTACACATTTAGGAACTTTCAAGACAAAAAAAGCGAAGACCAACGAAAGCATCGCCGCCAGAAAGTTGGCTGCGGTGTACGTGTAAAAGATGCGTGGCAAGAGAGTGTCACCGATCCTCCTGCGGGCGTTGAGGCCTGGAAGGCACCTAACCGACACCGCCTTGCGGGGGCATAGCCGCAAGTGGAGCATGAGCGCGACTCTGGAAGCCACCGCAACGTGGCGTGTCCAGCGCTCAGCTCAGTGGCGGCACGTCGCACCTGAAGACCCTCTGGTCGCAGCGGAGGGCGTAGAGGGGGTCGAGTACGAGGTCGTCCTCGGTGAGGGGCATCTGGACGGGAAGGCGGTCCCCCCGTTCGGGGCGCAGACCCTCCACCGTCATCGCCCAGAGGCGCCGCGGGAACAACGAGTTGAGGTTAAGCCACACCAACCGATACGTATCTGCGGGACGGAGAGGTCGGTTAACCAACGAGGGCAGGGAGTTGAACACATACCCGCCCGCGTTCGTACGCACGAGCGCAATGTTTTGAAACTAGGAACGACCTTGTAAACGGAGGGATTAGTGATCCTGTAGTGAACACTACTCATGGAGTGGTGCACAGGGCTAGAGTAGTGGCGTAGAGGTCGTAAGGGAGTAGTAAAATATGTGTAACGGTATATAGTGCTCATGTACTTGTGAACAGTAGTACTCTTGTAGTGGTGAATAATATCCAAAGAAGAGGTGAACAGTGATTGTGTAGTGATCCGCATTCATGCAGTGCTGTACGTTTCTTTTTGAAATGTAGTGCTCATGTAGTGGTGAAAGTGTTCACGTTGTCTTCTACAGTACCCCTACATTAGTGAAAGTGTTCATGTAGTGCTGTGTAGCGCCCATATAGTGCTACTGAGGTAGTAAATGGTAATTGTGTAGTGGCGCCTTACCGAGGATCTTCCTGGGAACGCCGGGCCTGAGGAGGCACTTGATGGAGGAGACGAGGGGGGCGGCGAGAGGCCAGAGGTGGTGGGGCGGGAGGTGGAGCAGTCTGTTGAGGAGGACGAGCAGGTGGCCCGGGTTCGTGGATGCCGTCTCCATCGCTGGCCCCAGGGACGAGAGACATCACTCAAATTATTATTATCATTTACTTGTATAAAAATAAGCCAAAACTAACAAGGGCATCCCCACCACAAATATTGTGAAGGAGGGGAAAGAGGGAAATAATTAAAGACAGCGATATATGAACACAAAGAACCTGGAAGTGCGAACAGAGGCACCCTCTCACATCAGCGGAAGGCTACCCTTTCTAATTATGAGGGGCAGGCCTCGCACAGACCCTCCCGGAACCTCGCTCGGATCTTCTACTAGTATCGCACCAGCCTCCCGCTAGCTTCACTCGGACGTTCCCAACGCTTTGGACAGACCTACTTGCAGCCTCGCCGAGATTTTCCACTAATCTCGCGAGAAACGGACGCCTCCTAGCCCCCCACAAATTCCTTTAATGATTTTTCGCTAGCCCCCGAGGCGGAGGAAGAGCATGGCTTACCTTCTAAGAGGGCGGAGGCGCTGAGGGGGAGCCTGGGTGGAAGGATGGCCAGTTGGCGCCGCACTGAAGGGGATTCGTAGAGCCAATCCTCGAGGAGGCACAGTTGCGGGTAGTGGGTCACCAGGAGCTTCAGCAACGCGCTAAACACACCTGCAGACCGGAGAAATCGTGGAAAGGTTTGTGATCAGAGGTTCGTAGAGAAAGTGGTGAGGTTAGGGTTAATGAATAGGGAGTGGATTGAGAAAACCCATTTTGTGAGTGTCACGGTGACAACCAGTGAGAGCATCGCAGTATCCTAGTGCCAAACATCTTCCTGTGTTGGCAAGGAAGGCCTGACAGCACCATGATGTCAGCTGGGTGGCGCAGTAGGTGACCAAATGGACTGCACTCAGCTATGAAATAGCTTGAGATCCTGGGATGGCAACCAGATAAATTATATAATAATTCCATGAATACCTTCCATGCCTCTGGCTAGGATAGGGGGATTCGCTGGTTTTCCCCCCCATAGGCAACGACCCCAATCCAAGGATCATTAGGACTTGGTTTTTTGTTTTTTTTTAATTTTAAGAGCTCATCTGGCGACTGCCTACTTGGTCAATAGTCGCCGTAGTCAACACTGCCTAATACGAGGCCTCTTCAAAATAAGATGCAAAATAAGATTAAAAAAAAACGATAAAAATAAAAAAGGAAAAAGGCAATAAGCAGGAAGCAAGCTCCGGTGTAGGGGGAGGTTCCCCGGCGCAGGAACGTGAGAGGGGGGGGAACCTACACTTAGCTTAAGGCATTCCGCCTACCTGGCACTGATAGGTGCCACTTTGAGTCAAGGTGGAACGGGAGTACCAAAAAGAGAGATTCCGATCAGGAAATATTATTAGAATTTCGATTAGTCTCCTGCACGCGACTCTATCCGTCACTATGTCGGTTCGTAGGTCGTCGGTCGGTCGGATGGAAACTATTTCACTTTTTAATGGGTCTTTTGGCAATAACATCGTAACTATTCGGCCGATTCTAACGAAATTTGAAACCCTTGTGTTGTTTTACATTCTCTTTCGAATGATATAATTGCCAAGGTCCTCACAAGGTTAGTCTTGGAATTATGAAAAGTTTTGAAGGTCATAAGTCAGAATAATTGAGAGCACGCGACTTAGGGTCAGTTGGCCTTGTTAATTACAATTATCATCTTAATTATTATCATTAAACTATTAAATTTGTCATTTAATTTATTATTCTTCTTCTTCTTCTTTATCCTTTACCATTTTGCACCACATTAGGCGCAGCAAGGATAATTTTCATTCATTATCCTCCTCCTTATTCATATTTATTAAAATCTTTACTATTTTAAAGAACCCGAGTAAATTCGGGCTCCTACGGGGACCCCCCCCCCCCATTTTCTGTGCTTAGGGGCGGAACTCACCGGCGTAGAGTTTCTGGTGTCGCTGGGTGCTGGAGAGGAGGAACCGAATGGGGAGCTGAGCGAAGAGGTGGGGCGAGTAGGTGTGGTGGGCGGGGCGGGGGGCGGTGGTGGGAGGGCCGGCGGGCTGGCGCATGCTAGCGAGGCGGGTGTCCTCGTACAGGAGGAGGTAGTAGAGGAGGAGGAGCTGCGACGTGATCACGGACGACACCTCCAGGCTGAAACGAGTGAGTGGTATGAATGGTTCATTGAGTGGTTTTGAGTGGTGCAACTACTAGGCTACTACTGTCACGGATGAAAGGTAGTGGGGGGGGGAGGGTGCACAACTCTCCTATCATAACGCGGAGACAAATAAAGGCCCCTTGAACAACAGGCTACAGCTCTGATAGTGCAAGTATTAGTTGTAGCATTATTAGTAATATTAGCAACATCTAAAATAGTATTAGAAACATCAAATAATATTATTAGCAACATCTAATCATAGTATTAGAAATTTTGAATAATAGTATTAGCAACACTAATAATAGAATTAGAAACATTGAGTAATAGTATTAGCAACATCTAATAACAGTATTAGCAACATCTAATCATAGTAAGAGAAACTTTGGATAATAGTATTAGCAACATCTAAAATAGTATTAGTAACATCTAATAATAGTATTAGCAACATCTAATCATAGTATTAGAAAGTTTGAATAATAGTATTAGTAGTAGTATTAACTTACTTGGGTTTTTGGTTGTTTCCAGGGAGAGGGACCGGCGTGGATCCCCTGCTAGGGTCTCTCCTGCAGCTAGCGGGATCCCTGTCCCCCTTCTGAAGGCGGAGGGGGGTCCGCCTTAGGCCCCCAGCTCGGAGGCGTCCCACGCGGCTTCCCTCAGATTCTCGCGGGCGTAGCTGTAGGGGGAGAGGTCTCTATCAAGCTCCGCTGCGCCAATTACCTGGGTCACGACCAGATACACTTGCGGTTGTTCGCTTGAAACTAACAAGAGACAGCCAACGAGGAAATACCCCCCCCCCCCTCCCTCCCAATATGCAGGTGGTAAAGGTTAGTACAGGAAATGGTGAAGTAAGGGGAACTGAAAATAGGTCAAAAGTGCAGAGCCCATAGTTAGGAGACTACTTTGGAAAGGGAGGGGGGGGGGGGGGGCTACGAGCCCCGAAGGGAAGGGCGGTGAAAAGGCCTAACTAAATATTAATATTAATAATAATAATCCAATGAGCGCAAAGCGTTACCCTAGAAGGTAGAATCTTTAGAGCCTTCCTTTCTACCCCCCCCCCCAAGTTCTTTAATTTCCTGAATCCCCTCGAGCTGAAACTACGAGGGAAATAGTAACAACACACCCGCCCCTGGTGTTAGAGCGAGGGGTGAGGGGCGGGGTCAGAGGACGCACCGAGGCGGTGCTGTCGGTGAAGGTGGCGAGGGAGAAGACGGCCGTTATCTCCGCCTCGGAGATTGGCTCGTTGAGCGCGTCCGACGCGCTGCTCTTCGACGGCGGCACCAGAACTGACGTCACGTACACCTCGATCAGCTGCGGCATCACCGGATGCAGCGGCGTGCTGCAGCTGCAGATCTGCCTGAAAGCCAAAACACCCGCATTAACTCCCTGAAAGCCAAAACACCTGGCATTAACTCCCTGAAAGCCAAAACACCTGGCATTAACTCCCTGAAAGCCAAAACACCTGGTATTAACTCCCTGAAAGCCAAAACACCTGGCATTAACTCCCTGAAAGCCAAAACACCTGGCATTAGCTCCCTGAAAGCCAAAACACCTGGCATTAACTCCCTGAAAGCCAAAACACCTGACATTAGCTCCCTGAAAGCCAAAACACCTGGCATTAGCTCCCTGAAAGCCAAAACACCTGGCATTAGCTCCCTGAAAGCCAAAACACCTGGCATTAACTCCCTGAAAGCCAAAACACCTGGCATTAGCTCCCTGAAAGCCAAAACACCTGGCATTAACTCCCTGAAAGCCAAAACACCAGCCATTAACTCCCTGAAGGCCTCTATAATCGCCCTACGACTGACTGGCCCAGAAATAGGATCGGGGGCTTTGCCCGTCACTGACTTAGACGAGTTGATGGTGTGCGTAGTGTTTGAGTTGTGTATAGCTGAGGTGTGGCAATCAAATATAAAAACACAAGTCTTGAGAGAGAGTACTTCGATGAGATGTATGATTTGGTGCGCAAGAGGAAACAAGTGTGAAAAAGATTGGCTTGTTGGGCATAAACTAGTGCTGTAGGAAGCCTGAAAATGGGAAGGCAACTAGAATGAGTGATAAACTAAATATAATAAAAAGTGAAGGTGATTGTGTTAAAGCGGCATTGTTGTAAGTCATTTGAAAGTGGAAGAGTGGCCGAGAAGTGGAAAAATACTGCGTGAGCACCGTCATATATAAAGGTAAAGGAGGGAAGGATGTGGGCAAGGCGAGTAGAAAAGTTCTGATTAGGCGAAGGATGAAAAACAAAAAGGTTTTATCTACGGCCTTATCTTTCTCAGTGGAGACCTACGGCCTAACATAAGATAAGAAGCACAGCTATCTATGGGGTAGGAAGGCGAACCAAATCGGTACTCCATCACGTGACAAACCACAGCCAATGTGACGTAAGATCGCTCTCAATTCAGAAGCGGTCTTTCCACTCGGCTAAACCGTAGCCCATGTGGATCAAGTATTTGCACTGATAGAGAGCGAGATGAAAATACCAGGAATAAGGTGTAAAATGTATATATGCTGACTTCAATTTTATTTTGCTAGGGTTATACAAATAAAAAGGTCCAGATGCACCAAAAAGCAAAACAAAAAATCAAACTGACAAAAAAAGAGATGAAAAAGAAAGCATGCTCTAGCTTTGGGGAGAGGACCGCCTACCTCCGCCAGCCTTCTCCAAAAAGGCAGATAATCCACAGGTCTGGTCGCCAAGTCATCGCGGACTTTTCGGTGCGCTATTTGCCCGCAATTCCTACATATCCAGGAACCCAGCAGAAGATAATCTCGACATCCGCCCGGCTCGCCAAAACCGTGGCGTCACCGATATCACGAACCAGGAAATGCGGAGATTCCAATGCCCCGAGAGCATTCAGGGCGCTTTGTGAGTCGTTATAAATCAAAATCTCGTCTCCGAACAGAGCACGTCGCGTTATCTCCCGTACCGAGCGTTGTATTGCAACCAGTTCGGCCGTGAAGTCAGATGCAGCGCCTGACAGAGCCCCGCTGACTTCAAACAGAGGAGATACGGCGTGGAAACCACCTCTTAGGACTTGGAGCCATCCGTATACACTGGCCAGGTTCCAGCGTGACACGAAATGTGCTCCAAAAAGGCAGAACGCAATACTCCCAGGGCTGTAGAAGCTTTGGGAGCAGAGACGTAGCGGCAAATAGTCAAAGGCGGTACCCTCCAGGGTGGCGTCCTGGAAAGAAACAGGGGCACTACCGGCCCGAGAGCTATACCTAGCTCTCGAAGGATTTTCATAGGCCTAAACACAAGGTGCTTAGGGTATGAGTGGCGTCTCTCGGCGGCATAGGCACCCTCGAGATCAACTGCAGATTCAATGAGAGCTGTTCGTGACTGAGGGAGGTGCCAGGCTCGTGCGTACAGGGAAATAATGCAATGTGCACGGCGCAGAGCGAGTGGCATCTCTCCAGCATCGACTAGTAGGGTCTCAATGGGGGAATGCGGAAGACACCGGTCGCCGGGCGGAGGCCGGTGTAGTGGATCGATCCACCTTTCGCAATACACGCTCAGCAGCGGATGCATAAAACTCGCATCCTAGGTCGAGCTTCGAACGAACAAAGAATCGATAAAAAAAGTAAGGCAGTAGCTCTATCAGCGCCCCAGGCGATGAACGTCACCGAACGAAGAATATCCATGGCGCGGGTACAAGAGACCCTAAGGCTGCGAATATGAGCCTCCCAGGTGAGGCGTCGGTCGAACACAAGACCAAGGAAACGGTGCGATTCAACCACTTCCAAGCGTACCACAATGAGAAACAAGTCTGGGTCTGGGTGGAGCCGTGGATGGCGGCAGAAGTGTACCACCTTAGTCTTGGCCAAGGAAAACCGAAACCTGTGCGCTTCGG
Source organism: Ceratothoa steindachneri (assembly GCA_963969495.1). Classification (NCBI taxonomy): domain Eukaryota; kingdom Metazoa; phylum Arthropoda; class Malacostraca; order Isopoda; family Cymothoidae; genus Ceratothoa; species Ceratothoa steindachneri. Next base: position 38,439,313 of record OZ018328.1, on the reverse strand, counting down.
CATAGCGAGAGACGCGGTTCAATGCCTGTTGGAGTCGACGCTCCAGAGTTGGCATCTGGGCCGCGCAAAAAGAGATCGAAAGGTCGTCCACGTAGAGCGTAGCGAGAACATCTTCCGGCAGCACCGAGGTGATGCTGTTGATGCTTAGGGCAAAGAGTGTGCCACTGAGGACACTTGCCTGCGGGACACCCTCTTCCTTCTCCATTGGCCCGGAGATGGCTCCCCCACTCGTACACGGAATAGACGATCTTGCAAAAATTCAGATATAAAGATTGGGAGTCGTCCCCTTGCCCCCATCATGTGGAGAGTCTCCATGATAACGTATCGCCATGGGGTAAGATAGGCCTTTTCAAGATCAAAAAACATCGTGGCGTAGTGCTGTCTACGAAGGAAGGCCTCGCAGACGGCATTTTCCAGTCGGAGCAGAGCATCCGACGTAGAGTGGAACTTGCGGAAGCTGCACTGTGAAGAAGAAAGATGGCCTCCGCTGTCCAGAGAAAAGGCTAATCTAACATAACATTTACCAATTTCTACTTGCCCCGAATCCTTTTGACTCTTTTCCACAGCTCTGCTCGAGGGGTCTTTCCTTTAAGTGAAGACACCTATGCCCGCCAAGAATAGCGGCGGGCGTGCTTCGAAATATACCGGAACCTAGCCCGACGGAATTCACCGACAGTGAAATCGTTCGGGCGGCACTTATAGTGCATGTAGGCATAACCCTTCTGTTTGAGGGTTGTCTCCCCTTCGGCTGACCACCACGGGAGTGGTCGGCGTGCAAAACAAGCAGACGTTCTAGGAATAGTAGTTAGTCCCGCAGCGATGAGATTGCCGGAAAAGAACTCAACGGCCTCATCTATCGACCTAAACTCGTCGACTGAGATAGAGAAATCAGTCATTTTCTGAAGTGAGGACCACCGCGCGCGCGACAAGCACCACCTGGGCGGGCTCTCGGGCTGCAGCGGCTCAGAAAATATTTGAATTGGAAAGTGATCGCTACCGTGGAGGTCATCGACCAGCCGACACCCAAAATCCGGCTGTGCATTTGGAGAGCACCAAAAGAGATTGAGGCAGGAAAGTGAAGCAGTTCTCGCGCAGTGATATGTAAACTCATCCACATTTTAGGACACCCATCTCCAGCTCATCGATCAGGTCGGCAAGGACTTGACCCCTGGGATTAATAGATTAGTTTCTCCAGATGGGGTGTCTACCGTTCAGATCTCCGAGCAAGAGAAAGGGTTTCGGCAACCGTGCCACGACAGGGCAGAAGTCCCCTGCATCGAAGTCGACTGACGGTGGAATGTACGCGGAAATAATAGTATACCTGCTATCAAGGTGCAGCTGCAGAGCTACTCCCTGAAAGGATGTATCTAAAGCAAAGACAAGAACGGAGACATCATGCCGGGTGCAAAACCCTTATACTCCGGGAGGGTGGGCAGGGGGCACGCGCCCAGCATGGTCTCCTGCAAAAAGATAGCTTAGCAAAAACGGGAAGAGACAAGCCTCTGTAGCTCCTCCCAGTTAGCCCGGAGTCCGGGGCAATTCCGTTGAAGGAATATGTCGTCCAGGCTAGCTCGGAGGAGATGCGAGTGGGGCCCTCTACAAAGTGAAGACCCTCACAGGAATGGCCATGCGATTCCAGGCGGTGTTGGCCAAGCAGGGCGTTCTCGCCTTCGGACTTATCGGGGGAGGTTGGGCCATTTCGCATGACGGGAAACGGCCACGTAAGGGGAGAAGGAAAGTCCTGGTTATTTAAAGAGACAAAAATAGAATTTTATTTACACAAAAAATTAATAAGAGAATTGAAGGGTAAAATTACCTCAGAGAATTAACGGGCAAAAATCACATCAATAAACGAAGGGGGGAAGATTAACTCAATTGGGTTACTGAAGGGAAAAGGGGGGGGGGGTGGCTTACGGATGTCTTCTGTACGTGAGGTGAGACCGCTCGGACTTCAGAGCGGGAGGTTCTCCAAAAGCAAGGGGGGCGGGGAGCGGTAACTTCCGGTCCAAGGGAGAGTATTTCGGCTACCCGAAATAAGGAGGGCTTCAACAGGAGTTGATGAAAGAAGTCGGGAAAATCACTCGGGGCGATCGTTCAGTGGAATTACCTCCTGGCTGGGGCTAATTCCAAATACACAAAATAGTCCAGCTGTCACTTTGCTTTGTTGCTAGCACTTGACTTGGAACCATGGGGAAATCTTCTGGGTTCTGGCGAGACTTCTCAACTCTGTGTCTCTTCCGGAGAGTCGAGCGTTATTTATGTCCGAGGCTCTCCCCGGAGTTGGGGGTTAGCGGGAAACAGCTCTACTCTCGAAGGGCCTCGAATCTTCTTGCAGAGCTATTTTAGCCCGCATAAAGGTGAATCGTGGGGGACTCGATTCGAGGCTACCGCTTGTGAAGGGGGGGGGGGGGGGGGAGGCTTACCACTTTAAGCCTAGCTGGCCTTCTGCTGCACATGGGAGTGCCTTCACGCGGTAGCGATACCAACCGGCACGCACTGGTTCAGGGAGCCTGTCACGACCGAACGTGATGAAGAGTGTAGGTGTGGATTTCGAGGCTATTGTGTGTTCGAAAGGCAGTTGTCAATGCCGCCTTGGACAGAACCTTACTACCAGTCAAACGTATCTAATGCTCTCCTCTAATGGAGCATATGGCTTTTGCCCAACATGCTCCCATCTGTGAAACCAATCTGCAGAAATCATTTAAAGCAAGCAGGCTAAAATATGCCAGATAGTCTCTCAATGAGGTGCCCATGTAAGAAAAAGTCTCCATAGGATCAGAAAATTCCATAATGTCATCATTTACACATACTCGGCTCATGGGTTCAAGCTGAGATCGGCCTTGACAACCCATCCCACCATTCATTCAAATTTGTCCTCAAACTTTAACCATAAAGGATGGTGACGGCGCAGCCACCTTATATGTGTACTGGAAGGAGATGAGCAGAGTCGACCACCAAGCACACCTCGTGCCTAATACTTGCTTCAGAAGGGGGGGCTTTCGGTCCTCGCAGTAAGTAGTGACCTCCCTGCCACTTGAAAGTGCGCCAATGCAACCATAAACTCTGTGGATAGAAGAGCAAGTTTGGAAGGTGGTAGGTGGATATTTAATAAAAGAGATGTAGAGATAGGGGGGTTCCACTAACGAGTAAAGTGGTCGATCACCTATTATTATCATACCCCGGTACTAGTTGATCCCGGGATGGCGTGCAGTCCCCCCATGCACTATGTCTAACAAACCGAAATCTGTTCAGGTGAGAATAGCAACTCCTGATACAAGGTGCGGGTAGAAAAAAGGTTGAGGGGAGGGTCAAAAAACAAAAGGCGCTGAGAGGGAGCGAGGGGAAACTGCACCAACAACTTTCCCAGATCTCATCAGGGTGTTCAAGTCAACCCAGTGACGCGGCTTCCTTAATTTGCAGTCAGGCTGGCAACTCCGGGTACTAAGCATATGATGATGTGTATAGGTCTGCTCCACTAAGGGGATATAAGTGGGTCCTTCTGTATCCTGACTGGAGGAGATCCGCATCGTTATGAAGCTGAATTTGGCATTGAGAAAAATGATGGGTGGTGATGTATTTGATAGGGACTAAACGGGCTATGAGAAGTGGTGATGTGAGGTAACCACACTTTCTTGTGATTGATATTATACAACCAGACCTACTTGTATATCCAAGCCTTGATGGGGACCTTGTGCTTGGTGAACATGCGACTCTTGAGTTGGTGGTAGATGCAATGGATAGGCAGGAAGCCTGGCATGTTGGCATTCAGGTCTCGCGTCACAGGCACCTTCACAGCGTGCGCGGTCACCACCTGCGGATACAACCATAGATTCATCTGTGTCAACCCGACCTTTCCGAATTTGCTTCAGGATGTCAACCAGACATCCTAGGATTTATCTCAATTACAATTAGACAACCAAGGATTCACCTGAACGTTATATCTCATTGAGGAGCTAGTTTCATTCACCACTCCCAATGTGGTTCAATTTCCTGTGATCACCTGCATGGAATGTTAAGGGAGACGTGTATCTTGGGTGTTTTCATACTGTTGAGGAGTGGCGATGGTATGGCAGAAGGATACCTTTGTTCCTCACCTGCTAACTCCCTCCCACCTTCACTTCCATGATCAGACATCTCACTTTCAACAGCACTTCTGTCCTTCCACCACCTTCTTCACCAATGCTTTACATATTCTGTCTCAACCCTCCACAATCACCCCACCAATCCCCATCTTAGTCCTCCCATCGCCTCTATCTACTCAGTCCTTCCAACAACCTCTCTACCATATCAGTCCTCCCACAACTTTCCCCTCCTTCCACAACCTTCAACACCCAATCAGTCCTCACGCCACTGATACGGACTCACTCCTCAAACAACTTTACAAACACACACCTATCTTCTATCCCAGTTCCCCCCCACAACTGACACACCACCAGGCTCAATCATCTCAGACCCCCCTTTTATAACCTTCACCTCCCCCACCCCCGGGATATTTTCACACTGAGTGAGAACAGAACGCGCAATCACGGCTTCAAACTTGAACTGAAGCGTTACAACCGCAATCTCTGTGGAAATTTTTTCACTTACAGTATCTGCGGTAAGTGGAACGCACTTCCAGTGGAAGTTGTCAACAGTGAATCTGTTGACCAGTTCAAGTCAAGACTAGACAAGGTCTTGAAAAGTGGCCGTTTAGGGACGCAAAACAATTGAGCAGCCTTGTGCCCGCTCGATTGCAAGTCCAATGGTACCCTCTTTGAATGGACCGTAAGGTCTCCTAGGGTACCTTTTTTCCTTGTTGTTACTCCTTGTTGTTGTTACCTATCTTTCATCCTAGTTCCCTTACAACCTTCACACCACCAGGTTCTTCCATCTCAGACCCCTCTACCTGCTCGGTGAAGACGTCGTGGGTGAAGATGTACTTGATCCGCGACAGGTTGTTGGCCCTGGCGGTGCTCGTGATCACCACCTTCATGCCGAGGGCGGCGCTCACCAGGTCGATGATGGCGCTCAGCTGCTGCAGGTGGAAGTGGATCGCCATCAGGAGGAGCATCGCCCCGAACGACGACGAAGACACGCCACTCGCCCTGCAACGTCACCAACAAGCACGCTTTTAGCGCCTCCTCTCCCTCAAAAAACACGTCAAATAGCAGTCACATTCTTTTTCTTTTTTTTTTACTTAATTAAAACTATGTTGTGAGGACTAAAGACAATAACCTCCCCTCCCCATCCACCCCAATGAAACCCAAATAAAGATCAGCATGACAATATCTGGTGAGCCCGAGGAAAACATGGGACCGGTTTTGGTTGGGAGGGGAGGGGGGATGTGTGGTTTTAAAACCAATCAGCAATCAGGTAGGAAACCTCGTTACCCCTGGAGAAAGGAGGGGGCGTTCCGCATCCAAGGTATGTGGGATGCAAACCCATCGGCTCGATTCCTTGCAACACTGAAGAGTGGTGGGGATTGTGCTGTGAATACCTGAGGGAAGGACACCGGTGGGGGTAGCTCTATCTACCCCTGCGGGGGTATAAGCAAGCGTGTCCACCGATCCGTGGCCAAACCTCTACATTCGGCTTCGCTCGATAAAAACCAACACCCCGACGCCGTCTTCGTAGACCAGCGAGAGTCACGCTTAATTAAAATTAAGATGCGAAAACCAACGAGGGCATCTACCAAAGTGAAAATGAGTGGAAGATATCTAGCCGCACCTCCCTTCCACTAGCTTCTGCACGGTCACCCTTCCTACACCTAACACCTCCCCGGCAGTGGCACCACTCCAGACTCGCATCACGACCCGTGCCTCTTCCCGACTCACCCTGCGAAGTAGGCCTCCTCCTTGACGAGCCACCGGATCCAGTCGGAGGCGCGTCGTTCGTTGTCCGGGAGTGCGATGAGGGAGGGGCAGGCGATGAGGGTGCAGAGGCCCGTGCTCACGAAGCGGACCCCAGCCGCCGACGGGGGTGGGTGACACGTGATCAGCTGCAGCAACAGACCCACCTCCTTCTCCTCACTGAATCTGAAAAACAGCAACGGGGACGCATAATACCCAAAGGAGGTTCTCCCTGTGTGTCAGCTGCGCGTCGTAACAAACAATTCTGGAAATGCTCACTAGGGACCACCGCCACCCTTATATAGTAATCCACGGATTCCCCACCGGGTCTGGCCTATTCTAACTCATCACCACCAGACGACTCCCCTCTCTTTCCCGCGTTGTTGGGGTTTAAGCAGGCACCCTGTTCCCTTTATTAAAAAAAATAGCTTAATACCCTCTTTCCACGCTCAGTGAGATCAGGCGCAACTCACTTGAGAGTGGCAAGGGACTTGAGGGCGCAGTAGAGGCGGAGGAGGGTGGTGGCCTGGATGACACGAGAGTCCGGGAGGGTATCGGTGGTGGTGAAGAGGAGCAGGTTGCGCAGGCGGTCCGCTAGCTCCGTGCGCAGGGCCACTAGCGCCGATGGCGGATGGTCGAACTTACGCTGCAACCAACGAGGGTAGGAAAAAAACATCAATCAAACGTCCCCACAAATGCTCTCCCACCATCACATATATTCCACTCACCTTGACATGGATTAAAGGGACTGAAAGGACGGGAGCCGCAAGGTCCCCGCCCATTACCTGTCACGCTCTCAGGAATACAACTTTCAGGCACCGCAGCCCCTATTTGGGCTTAGTCGCCTTTCACGACACAGGGAGAACGTTATGGGCATTTTTCAAGCCACCACAACTGAACCTTCAAATCATCCATCCATCTACCCACCCAGCAAGGAAGGCTGTCTTCTTTTTTTTTTCAACCCAAGCCACCTTGTAATAAGTAGTTTCCAGACATTTTCAAGTGGATATGACCCCCTCCCCACACACACACTTAGATGCAATCCTGGTGTGGGACCACCCCACTTGGATGTATCCCGCGTGAGGTTTAAGTGTGTGGGGGACTTGTTAGATAACCCCCCCCAAAGCTTCAAGTGCATCCCCCCCCCCTGAATCATGTACCGCCGCCGCCCTCTGTCGAGAGCGGCTGTAGCTCACCCGAAGCGCGCTTTTGATGAACTGTGAGAACCAGACGCGCTGTTGCTGGTCATTCGAGAGAAAGAGGCCGGTGAGGAAGGAGACCACGTCACTGTCCTCGCTCGACACGTTCGTCGGGATCCCCGTGGGCCCGATGGTTCCGCCTCCTTTGCCGGGGCCGGGAGGGGCGCTCGATTCACGCGCCTCCATGCAACCCCCAGAGAGGGGCAGGCGGCTGCTCTCACAAATTTGGGCCATGTCGAGGGTGATGTAGATGCAGAGTCCGGGCATCACGCACTGTTCCACCTGCGCAAGGGAGCGGGGTTAGTGATGGTGGGGGGTGGGGGTTAGTGAAAGCACTGCAAGAGACTGGGGGTTAGTGGCCCCCATCTGGTGACTGCCACCATGGCTATAAGTCACTGTAATTCAATACACTCTATTATTAAGCTAATTAAAAAAATTAAAAAATAAAAGAGGCGGCTCACTCAGACGTTGAGGAGAGGCCTGCCTCCCTCTCCCCCGTAGCCGGACCATGCACCCAACACAAAACCGAATGAAATAAAATGGAGGAAGCGTACAGACCACAAGTCATAAGTGAACAGACCTGTCCCGAGTGCAACGGACAAGCGGTAGCGACCGCACTCGTCCCGGTACCGTGCGCGAAGACCAGCCAGACTGGGACATTCAACAAGAATGAACCGAACAGTCTCGGGGACAACACAGTCTTCACAGTATGGCGCAGGCGATCGCTCGATCGAATGCCGAAACATCCTGAAAGTGTGCCCAATTCAAAGACGAGAAGCTGTCGCGACATTGGGGGTAGATCCATGGGAACAGTCGCGGTACAATGCCACGTGACTAAGTTCCCATCGGCTGTCTCCCATCTTCTTTACCAAGCAGCCCAGATTCCTGCCATGTAATCGGTGTGAGGAAGAGCGAAAGGCTGGTGTGGTCACCCAGTCGTCGCAGCAATTCCCACATGTCCAGGAACTCAGTACAAGATAAACTCAACATCTGCCCTGCTCGCGGAAGGTTTTTTTTTTGGGGGGGGGGAAATTTTGGAAGCCCATCTGACGAGTGCCTACTTGGGCATAAGTCGCCGTACAGTCGCGGAAGGTGTGATGTCACGGATACTGCGAACTAGGTGATGTGGATATTCCAATGTCCCGAGAGCACTCAGGGCGCTTTGTGAGTCTCTTATTTGAATGGAAAAGTGATCACTACCATGGAGATCATTGATCACCTCCCCTTAAATCAGGCTGTGATCTGAGAGCACAGGGATAGATCAAGACACAAAAATGGAGCAGTTATCAGACAGTGATGCATAAACTCATCCACATTTAGAACACTTGTCTCAACCTTGTTGATTGAGTCAGCAAGGACCTGACCCCTGGGATTGATTAAGTAGTCTCCTCAGAGGGGGTGTCTACCATTCAAATCCCTAGGGATTAGAAAGTGCCTCGGCAACTGTGCCACAACGCATCGGAAGTTCCCCTCATTGGAGTCAGCTGATGGTGGAATGTCCGCAACAATAACAGTATACCTCCTATACAGGTACAGCTCACTGCTATTGCTTCATGTGAGCCCAGAGGCAGAACTCAGGGTTATGTTGGGTGAACAAGGCGCTGTCGCCTTCAAGGACTTATCTGGGAAGGTTGGGCTCACTATGGGAGTCTATTTCCTCTCTCTACCTGGAAACCTTTGCCAGGTGGTACAGATTCGGGGGGATGGTGGGCCCTTCTTTGGAAGATCGCCGTCTCTGAGCAACCCAGTCCAGCCTGGAGTAGGGGCATAGGAGTCGAAGCTTCTTTAGTGCTGTCCTCCTTGTGAGGCGCAGCTTAAGTAACCCTATAAGATGCCTCATGACCATCTTCAGTGTTGTTGCCTCCTGTGAGTCTAAGAACTCGGTGGAGGCACATGGCCATTTTGCCTTATGAGAAACGGTCATGTTGGGAGAGCTGAGGTTGGGTATGAGCCTTTTGTGCTGCCAGCTCTACCAGGCAAGCAACCATGCTCATAGGCCTGGAGGGGCCATTTTTCAAAATTGAGGCATCAGTGTCCCAGGGTGTGCTAAGCACGCCAGTACCAAGTGTTTAGCCTCACAAAATGAGAGGCGATCCACAGCCTCAACAGCCAGGACTTCTTCTCTAAGAGATACACACCACAATGTTTCAAAGAAGCAGGGTGCAGCTCTCCGCAAATGACGCACTTGGCCATACATGATAAGGACTTTTTGTGTATGGCCTTGGAGCCACTTACAAAGGCATTGGGTAAAACCCACTTTGCACGTCTATAGGAGTGATTAATATGGCCAAAGCAGTGGCAGTAGTAACACCTCTACACCAGTGACACAAATGCTTTCAGACAGTAGCGATACCAACCGCCACGCACCAACTCTGAGAGCTTGTCACAGTCGAATGTGATGAGTGTAAAAGTGGGTCTCAAAGCCCCTTCCTGCCATCTCATTACATGTTCGATCTTGAGTGCCTAATCGTCAGCCAGCTCTAAGGTGATGTCTTCTTATGAGTAGACACAAGTTCCCTCTCATAAACTAATCCTTTTACAAAGTTCATGGCAGTGTGGTGTCACACATGGGTGATCCATTAAGTGTCCTAAGGCACTAATCATGGCCGCCTCAGAAGGGTCAGATGGATTTGCCCGAAGGCTCCCATCTGAGAAATGGGTCATCTTCTGTTCTCTACCAATCGTGCTAACTAGTGTTCTCCTCTGACAGATCATGTTGCCTTTGGCCAGCATCCTGCCATCAGTGAAGCAGATACCTAGAAAGTGTTTGAATCCAGCAGTGTCAAAAACGCCAAGTAGTCACTTAATGGGGGGCCCTAATGTAATCGAGGCTCCACTCAGTGCACTACTTGCCACTTTGGTTTTGGTCTGGATCTACCCGCCGAGGGTGCCTCAGGGCAGGACATGCCAATCTTAGCATCCGTCTCTGGATCCCCCAAAGAGGGAGAGGAACCTTTTAGTCCTCTTTGTCATCTTCCTGTTCTTTTTCCTTTGGGGGTGGGAGAGTGGGAATGAACCCGCTTCTCTCCACCTCTGGAAGGACCCCCTAGGCCAGACGGAGCAAGGTCCTTCTCCAAGATGTACAAGGACTTAGATGTCGAAGGAGCACCAAACTGAGGTGAGAGGTCTTTCATCTCCTTGGTGCGAACTCGGGGGCCCGAGCCACCTGAGGAGAAGCTTGCACATGGGCTAAACTCAGGTTCCTTGAGTGGCACTGAGCCTGTGTTCGGCACCATGGGAGATTCTGCCATCTGAGGCTAGGTCACCTCCAGGACCATATCCACCTCAGGGGGGCCTCTGTGTAGCTCCCTCCCCCCAGGCATCACAGATCCCATTCAATGTACCTTTTGTTGCGTCTCTGCCCAGCAAACTGACCTCCATAAGGAAAGAGTGGGGGGGGGCAGGTATGCCACCCTTCCCACAAATTGACAAGGCATGACTGTAAGGGGCATGGACCACCAGACCCTGCTATCCCCTGCATTCCTAAGAATGTTGGCCCTATTGAGCCGCTCCGACCAAAAAGCAGCCAATTTGGGGCCACATGCCTGCTCTCTTGGCAGTCTCCTATGATAGTAAAGGAGGGACTGCCACTGGTAAGGAGATGAAGTCGGCCGAGATCTCCACCAGAGAAGGGGGTGGGGGAAATGCACCGCATTCGTAGGCCTAGGAGAGAAGTAAACATTCTATGCGGTACAAGAGGGTTGGATGGGCCCCTGAAAATGCACAGGGGGAGCTGCCCAAGGGAGACACTAAAGATGGCAAAGGTAAAGCCTCTTTGCCACATGATTATGGTGAGAGGGGAGCCCCTTCCCCCGTGGAAGGGATGCCTCGATTTTCCTCATACTCCCTGACACCTATAGAGGGTGAAGTTACGCTTGGAGGTGGATCTCTATGCGCTTTCCCAATATTGCCCTCTGTTGTAGCCATATTATTATAAAAGGGAAAATGGAACACATGGAAAGTAGACACTATGACTTCCCAATGACTTGGGAGGTTACAAGAAAAGTCTCCCTATGATCAGAAATTCCAGAATGTGATCAATTACATATAACCAGTCCTTGTCCAGGGTTAATGGGCTCTCCCAACTCGGCCTGGCATTCAGGAGACCAGTCCTTGTCCAGGGTTAATGGGCTCTCCCAACTCGGCCTGGCATTCAGGAGACCAGTCCTTGGATGGGCTTTCCCAACTCGGCCTGCCATTCAGGAGACCAGTCCTTGTCCAGGGTTGATGGGCTTTCCCAACTCGGCCTGCCATTCAGGAGACCAGTCCTTGTCCAGTGTTGAAGGGCTCTCCCAACTCGGCCTGCCATTCAGGAGACCAGTCCTTGTCTAGTGTTGATGGGCTTTCCCAACTCGGCCTGCCATTCAGGAGACCAGTCCTTGTCCAGTGTTGATGGGCTTTCCCAACTCGGCCTGCCATTCAGGAGACCAGTCCTTGTCCAGGGTTGATGGGCTTTCCCAACTCGGCCTGCCATTCAGGAGACCAGTCCTTGTCTAGTGTTGATGGGCTTTCCCAACTCGGCCTGCCATTCAGGTGACCAGTCCTTGTCTAGTGTTGATGGGCTTTCCCAACTCGGCCTGCCATTCAGGAGACCAGTCCTTGTCCAGTGTTGATGGGCTTTCCCAACTCGGCCTGCCATTCAGGAGACCAGTCCTTGTCCAGGGTTGATGGGCTTTCCCAACTCGGCCTGCCATTCAGGAGACCAGTCCTTGTCCAGTGTTGATGGGCTCTCCCAACTCGGCCTGCCATTCAGGAGACCAGTCCTTGTCCAGTGTTGATGGGCTCTCCCAACTCGGCCTGCCATTCAGGAGACCAGTCCTTGTCCAGTGTTGATGGGCTCTCCCAACTCGGCCTGCCATTCAGGAGACCAGTCCTTGTCCAGTGTTGATGGGCTCTCCCAACTCGGCCTGCCATTCAGGAGACCAGTCCTTGTCCAGTGTTGATGGGCTCTCCCAACTCGGCCTGCCATTCAGGAGACATTGTCCTTAAGCTTTAACTATAAAGGATGGAGCCAGGAAGGCGAGCATTTTCGACAGCCAAACACACCCTGTACCAAATACTTTCCTTAGCCAGCGGACTTTCGGCCCTTGCAGCAGGTAGTGACCTTAAGGTATACACTGCCTCTCGACTAAGGACCCTTAAGAGGACGAAAGTGCGCCGAGGCCAGAACCTCAGGGGATATAAGGGCAAGTTCAGAAGAGAGTAAGCGGGTATGTAATAAAGAGAAGTAGAGATAGTCAGGTCCATGAATGAGTAGAGTGGGATCACCTATTATTACCATACCCTGGTACTACACGATTCCAAGATGGCATGCAGTCCACCAAGGCACCATGGGCACTGGACCGAACTATGTCCAAGTTGGAACAGTCTTCCTGGTTCAGTGTGGGTAGTAGAGGTTGAGGTGGTAGAAGTTTCTTGAGGTTAGACGTTCGATGATTTGCTTCCATCTTTCTCTATTATACACCTCGTTTTCCTGCACTCCTAACATTGCTAAGCCTTCCTCAATATTCTTCTTCTATGTTTTCTTAGGTCTACTTCTTGGCCTTCTTCCATCCACTTCCAACTCTCTTACCCTACCAAGTGCCTCTTCTTCATCTCAATCTTCTTCTCCTCAGAACTACGTCCAGTTCATCTCCACCACACTTTCTCTAACTTCTTCTTCACTACGAACTTTATCCTTTCACGATACACCAGCCATGTACCTCAACATTCTCCTATCACAGCTCATCAGCACTTTCTCCAACCTCTGTGTGAGTCCCCAAGTCTCTGATCCATAAAGTAAGACTGGTCTGACACATGCATCATAAACCTTTCCACGGTTCTAAAGTAGGAACCCCCTATTGACAAGCAATCCAGCTACTTCCCTCTAGCTCTTCCACGCTGCTGCCAATCTGCCATGGACTGCTCTCTCCACACATCCCTTGCTATCTAGTATATATCACACAAATAACGAAAATGTTTAACTTCCTCCACCACCTGTCCATCAACAACAATGGTGTTTTCCACTCTAGGCACAGCATTTCTCCTCCTTACGCACATTGAACAAACAATATTTGGAGCTTGATTGCTCCTCAGGCCTGAACATCTCCTATGCAGCCACCTGGAACATTCAGTGCACAAAATAGAGTTAACTCCAACTCCCCAACCCCAAACTGCACAAGGGTACCTCCCCGACTACACTACCTCGCCTGCCTCTCCAGTTACCATTATCTTAGTCTTACCGATGTTAACTCTCAATCTTGCTCCCTCCATTGCCTGCTTCCATTCTACAAACATTCATTCCACTTCTTTACTCTCTGCTGTAAAACTAAGACATCAACATACAATATTCCCCATGGATCACCTCGCCTACATTCTCAAGTTGCTTCCTCCATGACTAGTATGAACAATAGTGGACTCAGAGCTGAACCTTGGTGTACTCCTCCTTACGCACGTTGAACAAACAAAATTTGGAACTCGATTAATGTTCCACAGGCCTGAACATCTCCTATGCAGCCACAGGAAACATTCAGTGCACATATAGAACCTTGGTGTATTCCTACTTCAATGCTGAATCTCTACGACAAACCTCCTGCTACACACACTCTTGATTTCGTTCCAACATACAGTTCCTTTGCACTATTAATCAGCCTCTCTGTTACATGCTGCCTTCGTAAGCCCAAACCAATGCTTTCCTCGGAACTCTATCAAACGCCTTTTCCAAATCCACAAAGGCATGATAAAGTTTCCTCTTCTTCTCACCATACTTTTCCTGGAATTGTCTTGTAATAAACACGACATCCAATTTTGACCTCGCTGCCATATATATACCCAGACTGACACTGATCAATATTAAATACCTTACACAGTCTCTTATCCAACACTTTCTCCTATACCTTCATTCTATATTCTAATAGCCTTAGACCTCTGTGCTAGCTACACTGCAATGAATCACCTTTGCCTTTGCAGAGTGGTACTGTTAAACTCTCCCACCACTCCTCTGGACCCCTCCACCAGCCACTGACTGCAATACTTTTGTTAGTTCTCTAATGCCCGCTCTCCCTGCCTTTTTTAACAAATGGCTAGTAACGCCTGATGGTCCTGATGCTTTGTTATCCTTCATACTATTTAGGGCAGCTTCAACCTCACTTTCTGTCACTTCTTGTATTGGACCTTCTATGGGGTGGTCTTCTTCCAGTTGGTTATCATTTTCTTCATTCAAAAGCTCTCCAAAATAAGTCCTCCATCTGTCTCTCACTTGTTCTTCCTCAACTTTTATATTACCATCACTGATCACTGTCTTTTATGAATCTGCCACCTTTTACATCCTTCTTGTCTTTCTTCATTAGTTTTGCAATTCTAAACATATTATTTTCCCTGCAGCTGTGTTTAGGTTCACATTAAACTCTTGCCACCTGTCTTCTAGCTTCTCTCTTTGCTCGTTAGTACTATTCTTTATCTCTTATATTACCAGACTGCTGTAATTTTTAAAAAGTTTTTTCTTTTCTTTAATTGCCTCTTGCACCTCTTCACAACACCACAAAGTTTTCCTTTGTCTGCCTCTATTTCCAAAGGTTAAAACACACGTGTGTTCTACTGCTTTAAAACTATATTGTCCTGCAGATTTTTCCAACTTCCATCTGCACCATTCATAAGTTCCTCAAACTCTGATTCAAATGCCTGTTTCTTCTCTTCATCTTCCAACTTCCTTCTTTTTACGATCTTTCATTCTTAAATCTGCTCTTAACATTCTGTGCTGTGTCAGAAAGCCTTCTCCAGGTATTGCTTTGCAGTCTTCCACCACCAGCACTCCTGCTGTCTTTCTCATCAATTTTGTACAGCATATCTATCAGTGTTCCCCTCTCCAAACCCATAACATCCCTTGATGTCCTCGAATCCAACCCTGTCTTTTCCAATATGAGCATTAATATCACCAGCCACAATAAGACCATCATCCTGTAATAATAATAAATAATACTACTAAATAATAATAATACAATAATTTGAATACATAATAAATAATAATAAAACACTAAATAATAATAATACTAATAAAAAGAAATAAATAATAATAATGATAATATTAATGCTAATAATAATAATAAAAAGGTAAACTAGTGCTGACTAGGGGCAATGGGAAAGTGTGCCAACAACTTTCCCAGGCCCCATCATAGAGTTTGTCAACCCAGCGACAGGACCTCCCTAATTTGTTCTCAGGCTGGGAGGATGTGCAGTTCCTCCGGGCACCAAGTGTAATAAGGTACATGGGGTATCCCCCGCCATCCTACAGGGCAATCCAGCGAGGTCACAGACACTTACACAAAGCGCGCGGACATTAAGTGCTTGGCTGGGATTCATCTGGCAGAGGAGACGCAGCGCCTGGAGGCGTATCAGCCCCCCTGGAGTCTCCTCATCCTGCTTCTCTGCATTCATCACGAGGGCGCTCACCACTACCAGGATCGAGAGAGAGAGGACTTAAAAACTGAGAAGCAGAAACCAATGAGTACATCACCCATGTGTGATGACACATTTAGAAATAGTTGGGAGGGGGGGTAATTTGGGGCACTTAGATCACCCTGGGGGTCAGCACCTCACCAGGAAAACCCTCCTGCAGGTGTGAGTGGGCAGAGGCAATATAATTTTCTGGATGTAAGCTTCAGCCATAGCTACACCTAGTTCTTACCCTCAGACACCTTAGTGAGGAACTACAGTTCTAAATGAGCTCCACCCCCACCCTCCTATTGGGCCTATTTATCACTCTTAATGGGTGAAAAGCTGAATTGTCTTTGTCAAATTGGGGCTCAACTGAATTGTCTTTGTCGAATTGGGGCTCAACTGAATTGTCTTTGTCGAATTGGGGCTCAAGCTGAGGCTTTAGAATTAGTGGTCAGCCCTGCTAACCACTTTCCCAATAAGCTACATCCTGACCACCCTTAACATGGCTTATTCTTCCCCTAGTCCTTCCATTTTTTTCCCTATGGCGCTGATGCAATAGAAAATAAAAGTTAAAGTGCTTTGAATGTAATCCTCACTGCAGAAAATCATAAATAATTAAATATTTTAAAGGGTGGGGATACTTTTTAATTTAAAATGAAAACCAACAGACATCTGCAGAAAGTTGCCAAGGAGATAGAGGAAAAGGAAATATGTGGTAGATACTGTATATAGCCACAGATGCTCATGCAGGGATCAAGGCGAGGGCATACAATCATCTGGATGTCAATGGCAGCACTCTCTCCCATACTGGCCAGAAAGGTGTGGCCCCTTGTCCCAATTCTCTCACCTTCTCGAAAACAATCAGGTTGGTTGGCCACCATTTTGCATATGATAGATGGCCCATTCGAGAGGTGCAGGAGAGCTTCAGCAACTTCCGCCGGGGGCAGAAGTGAAGGCAGCTCGGCGAGAGCAATGCAAAGAACATCCGAAACTTCTTCTAAATAGCATTCATTATCAAAAAGTTCAGAGGACTTCAGGTAGAACTCTTGCCGTGGTTCCTTCATCTGCCAAGTAAAAGGGGTTGGGTTTAATACAATCACACCCACTACTCTCCAATAAATCAGGCTGATGTATAATGTATAAGCACCCCCCTGCAATAAATGGGGTTGGTGTGCCATGTACAATCACCAGTCTTCCAATAAATGGGGGCTGATATGCCATGTACAATCACCTGAGAATTATAAAAGTGGCTACCAAAGAGAAACACCTAACAGGCAACCATAAAGCATCTAGTAGGAATGTCAAAAAAAAATAAACTAAAATTTAACTTTGCCACAGATTAGTCAATAGCCATTTTATATAACTCATCTTCAACTTCATTCCCACAAGATGTAGTTGATGCATCAACATCATAGAAGGAACAAAGCTTTGGGGTTAGCGACTTTCCAGGCCAGCAGCCTCCCATACAAGCTTAGTCATCTTTTATGACTAGTGCCCAAAGATAGATTATAGTTATTTTTCCAACAACATATGTGGTGGAATATTACTCTGCAAAGAGTCACTGGCAAACATTTGGTACCTCACAAAAGATGGGAGATCACATAAACATGCAAGTTTAAGGGTGAAGATTACCCAGAAAAAAAAAGGATTCTAAGCACTTCTAAATAAAATAAGCAAATAGCACTCAGAACTAATTCTCTCATATATTTCCAGGAATACATTTAAATGCCTTTCAATTTGGCCATAGGATTAATCAGTTCCAACTTGCCTTTAGGTACAATTCATATTTCTTTTCCTAACTTATCTTATAGCCTTATTGTCAGAAATTTTCATATTAAATCATAATTACCAATTTCCAAGCAGAAGTGTCCTTTTGCTTGGATGAGGACATTGAGCAGTGTTTTGTCATTATATTGATGAGGCTCCAGTTCAAAAATCTCACATTTTAACTTTTCTTGCTGTCTAAGCCTGGCCTCACATTAATTTTGCTAATTTTTAGTTCAGAGTCTATAGTGAAAGGCATCATTTGTAACCTGAGAAGTTTGCTGCTGTGAACATCGGCTTTAGTTAAGAGGCCTTGCCTCCTTTTGAGTACTTACCAAATCTAAAGCTTTCTGCTTGTAATTTGTATTTGAAATTAAGTTAATTCTTACTACATTTGGTACAGTAAAATTGCTTGTTTGGTTTCACAGGTACATGCTCCTTTTTTGCTTTCATTCATAATAATTACAATCCGGTGAATATTTTGAGAACATAATTAATTCAAGTAAGCCCAGGACATTGCATCCAACTTGTAAAGCTCTGTTTCCTTCACATTGAGATGATCAAACTAGATTCTGTGAATCAGCCCATTTTCATTTAGTAATCTAGACTATTTCAAGTAACTTGTGATGGGCATTGAACCTACCTTAAGACATCTAAATTTCACCTAATGATAAAGCCTACATTATTTTTCTTTGAATCATTGATTGATTAAATGACATGTGTGATGAAAGTCACTCATGTATAGGACTTAACTATTTACTTGCAAAGGTTTACCCTGACTGATTAATGTAGCTACTTAAATTACTATTGTACCAGAACTGTATTGGTGATGAGGGTACAATCATTTTCTTTTCCACCTTTGGAGATACAGTCCATATTTATATATTATTTAATCATGAAGTCTTTGAGTCTACTTTTGAACCAGGTAGGCATCTTGATTACTCATCTAGTGACAAGTGGGAGAGCAAGTGATTCTAAGTAGGTTCCCACTGTCTTAGGTGAGGGATCTGAGACACTCTAGGGATTTTCCCAACACCTGCAGTCAGGCTGAAGAAATCAGACAGCTTTCTGGGACAGAATCCATTAATAACACTGGCGAGGCAAAAGGCACAGTTCTTTGTAAATTAACCATTTTTAGTCTTATATTTCTACCAATTTTATATATTTACTTCAGTCAATGTGTTAAATTACATTTTCTTTCTTCTTCTTTAACTTACAGAGTTAAATAGAAAATAGAATAAATGCTTAACAATTATACAAGAGACCTAAAAAAGTGTATAAAAACATTTTAGCTAGATTTATAATAAAATAATAAAGTAATATTAATATGTAATAAAGAAATTAAGTAAGTAAAGATAAAGGATCATATCATATTAGAAGCACAATGTTTAATAATGGCATAAATTCTTTTTATTATACAAAATAAAATTTTCCTTTAATCAGACTAAATATATTTCCCTATAGGCCAGTGCTCAACCCAATGTCTCAGATTTTCCTTCTAGCCAAAGACATTGAGAGCATTCTTAGACCCATTCAACATATATCACCTCAAGTTGGGGGAACTAAGGATTCAGTTTACTGCATTCTTGCAAGACCTGGACCCACTTCACATGTAAAACACTTGCCTCAAAATAACACTACTCAACTACATGCACCTGTGCCTCATACCCTATCCACTCTCCCATTCCTCCAACACAACCTATAACCCCCTTCCATCTTCATCTCCACATCACCATCATCCCCTCCCCTATCACAACTATCCTCCCCGCCTCCGCACCTCACCACTGCAGCAACATCTAACATACATTGTTTCTTGTATATTATATTGTTTTAGGAAGTATGTAAGTTCATATTTTTAGTGTTCATGTTAGTGTAGTATGTTAAATATTACAAATGAATATAAATAGCATTAACACTAAAAGATGAACTTGCTTACATCTTAAAACAATATGACATACAAGAAAAAAAACAACAATACAAAAGCTATATTCATGCCAAAACTTCACTACCATCAGGAAGGATTAATCACTGGTATATAAAATAAATTCATAAACTTCATAAATACCAGTCTACACACCAATCCCTCTCCCTCCCACAACTGCAATCAAAGTACATCAGGCTGTTAACAAACAACACATAAAAATAGCAAACATTGTATCCCTCCTCCATAAGCCACACCCACTGTTCCAGTAAATTCCCCCCCAAGCCCCCCTATAGGCAACAAAAAACACTTTACACCAGAAATGCATAGCCTCATCCCACAAATACAAGCAAACACTACAAATAAACACCTTATACTTGAACAAAAACGATTAAACTGGCAAAATTTTGACAAAACAACCAATAGCAAAAGCAAACTCTACACAAAACAAACAGTCACACTATACATGCATCAATCACTACAACAGATTACCATAGCTTCAAACAAACCTGGTCATCAAGCACTTATCCCACCTAAACCCTCACCCTGATGATTGATGTGTCATACAACAAACAAGTCTTGCACACTGAACCAGCCTATGCACCTATCTCAAACTGCTACAATTGACATCTGCCACAACCTCAAGCACACAAACATATAATTCACTATGCCTGCCTCACATCCCAGCGCCCTGAATAATAATCCCTGCCATCTTAACCCTGTGTCCATTATAGATTAACCATTTTAAGCAGTCTCAACCCTTATTTATATTTAGGAATTTCCATTCCCTATAAGTATGTTCATATATTTGTTAACATCTGAATAATGATGTATATAAAGCTCTGCCTTCCATTACTTAAGTTACAAATATTAACCTTTGATAATGATACAGGTGTGTATCGAAACACGCCGGGCCAATAAATATTTTGTTTTGTTCAGTCAACTAGTTTCCTGCCCTCGTTCGTTACTACCTTTCTAAGGAATTTTGGTGAACTTATCCCCGGGTTAACTAATGACCAAAAGTGGGATATAAGACAAATCCAGAGACTCGCAAAGAAAATAATTAACACTAAATTCACAGTCACCTTCAATAAAATCTTATGAATATATATATATATATATATATGAATAAGAAACAAATATTGAAAATGCATGCCAGTACGAAGTTTAGAAGAATTGTATTTATTATGTCATTCCTTGAATGGTTTGATGCTACATAGACTTGGTTTTTCTGGGCATCCAAAGCAACACTTTCTTGCTTCTCTACATTTAGGGTACCACACTTTGCATTTTGTTTTGTTTTTAGGCAATGGTTCAATAGGAGCGAGCATGAGCAGTTTTTTCAGGCTTTCTCTTGCAATCTACACAAGTATTGCTGGCAATAAATTTATCATGAGTGGCAACTCCTTCTGGATTAATCAATGTCACATCATTGAATTCAGCATTATGAACACATCAGAGAATCTTCTCATGAGCATTACGACATTTCTATTCTAATATGAAAAAGTAATGATACCAACAATAGCATTGTTATATGGAGAGGGTTCAGGGCTCTGTGAGGAAACCCATTACAGGCTGTATCTTCCCTCAGGTTCTTAGGGCTACCCAGACAGCCTGTGGAATGACAAAAAGCCTGATCAATTTTGAAAATAAATTTTGGTGAGAGATTTGACTACTGACCTGAGCCATTACTAAAAGGAGTTCGCAGAGTAGGAGTCGCAGGCGGCGTGTCGGATCAGAGCACTCAAATTCCAAAGCCAGTCCATTGGCCAGCCCTTGAATCAAGATACTCTCCGTCTGATTGCTTCCACCAAGTTTCTGTCTAGAGAAGGTCTTGTATAAAGCTAAAATGGTATGAGTTGTACCACTAATCTTTTGTTAAATTGTACTACCCATCTGACCCTTCTTTTGGAAGAGATTTACCACTCATCTGCTGGCAATCTTTTAATAAGAGTTTAACTACCCAAAGTCTACTTTTGATCAGGAATTTTTATCCTCCCTCTACCTTCTTTTACTAAGGGTTTTCTGGGACTCTAATCAGGGAGGGGGGTACAAAAAAGGCAACTAAAACACTAATTACCTCAAACTCTGTTCTTTCTTGACATCAGCTTCAAGTGCAGTAAAATCAATTGAAAGAAGAGCAACAAGGGCATTTACAGCCTCAATGCCAGATAAGATGCACAAAATGACTTTCCTTCCCATAATACATTCTTCCGAGTGGTCGAGTGGCGCAATCAAGCTCATTCGTACGAGACATGGCAAGATTGGTCGTATCTCACTTTCTTGACAGAAGGAGAGCCGGTGGATATCAGATTTCTCAATGGCTTTGAACACATGAGGCAGAACAGGAGGAGATATTACCACCATTTCTTAACTTAAAATAAAAAACCCAGAGGAATTTATATTATTATAGCTATAAAATAACAAACTATATTTGAGATAGCAATATTTAGTTAATTGTATCACCCATCCTTTTCCAATCATGGACAGGGTGTTCTGAAAAGATATTGAAGTTTATATAAAGATTGAATAACAATTGCTAGAAGCCCAAGGATACAGTAGGCTAGTCCTCCTTCAGGAAGGTGTAGAAACAGCAGAAGTGCCCCCCCCCCCCCCCGGCATGCAGGTTGGGAACCCTTTGTATCACAGGGGAGGGAGAAAATAGTTCTCACTAGGAGTTTAGGGCTAAAAAAAATGCTTTGCAAGGTTGTACTCAGATGAAGAAGTGCTGTTATTGGCACGAAGGAGAGAGGAGATGATAATGGAGGAGTCAGGATAGGATAAGATGGCAATATTTTCAAGTTGCAGGAAGTGACAATAGGGATCTGTGTAGTGGGAAGGGCTGTTTGTGATTTAAAAGAAGAAAAGTCTTGGGGGGTGGGGGGAAGAAGAAGAGAGAAAACTTTTTATTTTGTTTTGTTGTCATCACTGCACATTGTGAATGTCCTGCATTGTTGTTGTGGTTGGAGGGACCGGCACCAGTGTTAGGTTGTCATTCTTATTTGGTTCTTTTTGTATCTTTTGTAATTAGTACATTTAACATAGGTTTTCTTTATTTGTATTTGGAAAGTGGTTGTGGTTTTGTGTTTCTTATATGGGCAAAGAGTTGTAGAGCATTCTCGGATCCGGAGAAATAAGTATTCAATGGTGTGTTAGGGCAATTGTGTTAGCCTAGAATTTAGTTTGCATTCTGCTACCTATTGATGTCTGAAGTAGTCTACCCTAGCTTTAGCCTTCCAGTATTGCCAGCGGATCTGAGAGATGAGTTTCATATGCATTTTTTAAATTTTTTTTTAAGGGGCTATCTGGCGACTTGTGAAACATGCAGTTAAGGCAAGCGTCTGTATTGATAGTATGGGCCTGAGTCAGATTGTAGAAAAGGCAAGAATGCTTAGGAATGATGAGTAACACTGATACTGTATGTTTTGGTTGAGGCAGAGATGATGGCAAAGAGGTGTCGCAATGTACTGAATTTCAGCATAAGGTAAGACTGCGGCTGTGTTTTAAGTGTGGCAAGCCAAACCACTTTGCTGGTGATTGTGCAGCAAATTCGCATGTGGAATCAGCAGGGGATTTACTAATTCTAGTGAGTCTCGTGTGTGTTTTAGGTGCAATAAACCTGGTCACATAATGGACTGTGATTTAAACTTCAATGAGGAAAACCCATTAGTGCCAGCTTCTTCCTTCAAGCATTAAAAATGCTGCTGCTTGTGATTGAGATAACTGTAAATGGAATTTGGGTGGACGCTCTTGTGGACAGTGGGTGTACTAGATGTATAGTTGAGGAGAGAATGTGTCGAGATTGGAGTAGGTACGAAGTTGGCCAAGTTAGGATTAGCGGCCATGAGGTTCCCTGCAGAGGAGAGGGTTTTTTTTTCAACATAGATCATTGAAGCAATGAAGTAAGAGTGGTAGATCGCAGTCCACTGAATTTTGGATTCATCCTGGGGATGAAAGGTATTAAGTTACTGGGGGAAGTAATTATTGAGTCAACTCGAAAGATAACCATAGGAGACAGAACCAAGTCATTGGCAGGTATGTCTGTGTAGGAAAGAAAAGCCAGCCATGGTGATAGATGAGAAGACTTTAAAGCAGTGTTTGACGGGTGTCATTGGGTTGTAACTCCGTTATGGTTGGAGGGAAAGGAACCAAATCTTAAGAACACAACAGCAGAGTATGAAGTCCCATGGCACGTGTGAGAGGAGTATGAGCAAGAATTGGCACAATTGATTGAGGATAGATGGCTTGTCCCGCACGATGAACAAAAACATGCCCCCCCCCCCTTTGTGGCTTGATACCTGTTATGGAAGTTGACGCCGAGTGGCTCAGAAAGGTGCTGGATGAATGCACAGGACTCCAAGATGACTACAGGGAGCTAATGGAACTGACACTTATCTTTATTGGTGGTATACCCCCGTGTGGGGTGCAGTTCCTTGCACAATGCCAGCTGGATGAGCAAGGTAATATACTTACTGAAGGTATGGATGTTCCGGAAGCAGTTCACACTGACAAAAAAGGAGGAGCAAGGCCTCCGGAGCATCTCCATATTTGCTGCAAAGATTTACAGCAAGGCATAGGCAGAGGCACCATTGGCATCTGCAGCTTGCGCTGCTCCAGGTCCTGGACTCCTACATGACCATCAATAAGCTTGTGGCAAAGGCAGCACTGAAGAAGATGTTGAGTCACCTTTGGTACTTATCTGAAGAGTTTGTTGCTTTGGCCCTGTTCGATAAGGACAAAACAATCGATGACAAGCGGCGGATGCAAGCAGCCATCAAAAATGAAGAAGAGGATAGTAACAAATCTCCATCAAAGAGACCCACACTTGCTGCAAGTACGATTGCTGGGTGCTGACTCAAAGATTTTACGACTGCCCACACAGCCGGCTTCTTCAAGAAAATGCACCTAGACAATGACTTTCTGGATGCAGACCCTGCTAAGTGGCCAGAACATCCTGTCTACCAGGCTGCATTGGCAGCAGTGCATGGCCTGGGTAGACTAAGATCACTTGATGTTAGTACTAGCATGGGTCCAGATGGAATCCACCTCTGCCTTCTTAAGTTCTGCCCTGATCTGGCTGTCTCATGTATATGATTTTTAAGCAATCGTTGTCTCAGGGCAAACTTCCAGGGGAATGGAAGAAATCAAATATAATTCTAATATTTAAAAAAGGATCATGTTATGCTCCCCTCAACTCAGGCCTATCAGTCTCACCTCAGTATGCTGTAAAACCCTGGAGAGGATTATTGCTACTGCCATTTATGAATACCTTGATAGTAACCGAATTATCTCAGATGATCATTATGGCTTTAGACAGGGTAGAACTGTCAATGATCAGCTTCTTTTGGCGTACAATGATGTTACTGCGTGGGTGGACTCTGGCTATGTGGTGCTGTTTGACTTCAGCAAAGCCTTTGATGTTAGTCATGACATTCTTGTTAACAATCTAAGACTGTTAGGTATAGATAGTGCCCTACTTGGTTGGATCACAGACTTCCTGGTTGGGCAAACAATGAAAGTTTCAGTGTCTGGACTGGTACAGAGTGGAGTCCCCCACAGGGCTCAGTGCTGGGTCCCCTTCTCTTCCTTGTGTACATTAACCATCTCCCATCACATCAAATCCTATTGCAAATTCTTTGCAGATGACTCGAAGATTTATGAGGATTAGACCTGACTGTTCTACATCTGGCGCAAGATGTGAGCTATTGCAAATGTGATATAGATGTTATGCACAGAGTAGCTAAGTCATAGGGTCTGAACTTAAATACTGATAAATGTGTGGTATTGAGATTTGAATGAGGATCTGTAGCCTGGCCTGCCGTGCGCTCACTCCAACACTATCATCTTAGCTCCTCAGATCTGGCCATGGAGGACTGCCATAGGGGCCTGGGTATTTTGGTGGATACCTCGCTAAAGTTTCATGCTCACATTAAAAGTGTAGTCAGTAAGGCAGCAGGTCTAGCTAATAATTTCCTTAGAGATACTTGTTGTTGCCAAAGTGATTTCATGGTGATGATTACCAGACCCATATTAGGCCCTGCTCGAATTTGGATCAACAGTGTGGAACACAGTGTATTTGGGTGATCTGAAACTTCTTGAGTCAGTGCAGCGCCGCTGGACCAAGCAGATCGATGGCTTATTTGATCTAACTTATGCTGAAGGACTGAAATTCCTTAACCTGTATCCTGTGCAAGGTAGGCTCCTGAGAGCTGACCCTATCAAATGTTGGAGGATTTTCCATGATCAATCTGCCATTGCTCCTTCTAATATATTTACTGTCTCCCAGGTCACCTCTACTCAGGGTCATGGATTGAAATTGGTTAAGCCTCATGTAACTACTGAATGTAGACGAAGATATTTTAGTGTTAGATGTATTGACCTCTGGAATTCCCTACCAGAAAGTGTAGTAAGAGCAACAAATATAGACATATTAAAAAAGGTCTTCACCAGTCACTGGGGAGAGCACTTGTTTTCCTATACAGAATGAGGTCTTTATGATATCTTGTATACTGTACTGTAAATAGCACTATATATCTCACTGCATATGGCACATCCTTCTTCCCACTTGTTATTGCCTACATTCAGTTATTGTATAGTATAACCTCTGGTGGGCTGGCGTGCCAGCAAATTTGGGCTACCTAAAACCTTACTGCCCATTGCCTTTTGAATCTATGATGTGTTACTGAGAGGTAGTGAACCAGGTGAGTAAACCCCTTTTCACTCAGTAGTCAGACAGTTTAGTTAGTGCATAGGAAAGTATAGGGGGTAACTCCAAACTACTGGTATGCCAGTTATGAAACTGAGCTTAACATAACTGAGTTATATATCATTGTAGTACTATTTGTTAAGAAACGGTTTATATTAGACTTCTTAGTCTTCGTATTCAAAAAGTAGAGGTACAAGGTGAATGTGTAGTTTATTTTTAAAACTATTTAGGGTAATTATGGATAAAAGGTGTCAACCTGTATTTGGCCTTACATTATATGACCAAGTTCATTTTTAGGTGCTAAAGCCAAATCTGACAATCATTTGTTGTGCAAATGATTAATTTTAGAGAAAATGAGGTAACAATTTACTTAATGAAATCAGCTGAGAAATGCATTTTTTCATACCATGAAACTGCATTTTTATGTAGTTACCTACCTCATGTTTTTTTTCTAAAATGAATCATTTGCGCAAAAAATGATTATCAGATTTATCTTTAGCACCTAAAAATGAACTTGATGTCATATAATTTAAGGCCAAATACAGGTTGACTGACACCTTTTATCCATAATTATGCTATTTAGAGTTGTTAATGCTACTAGGTTATCAGGTAGATTATTCCAAATGTTACAAATACTCAATGTGAAGAATCTTCTTCTAGCTTCAGTATTGCTGTGACAATGAAAAACCTTGAATCTATGACCTCTGTTTCCTTGAATTATATATCAACGTCGGTAGCGATCAGACATATCAGTGAGCTCTCTATTCACTGATGTTTTTTGTTTTGTTTTGTTTTTCGGTGTAATATATTTAAGTTTGGGAAGATAGTTAAAGTTGAGTGTTAAGACAAAATATTCAAGGAATTTTAAATTATATTTTCAATTAAATCGTAAAATAGCTCCTGTTTATTTACATTTCAGAGCAGCCTAATTTTCTCCCCCTTTTTTGTCTACCCTTTTCTTGATTGCTTAATTAAAGAGTTTTGAAAAGTTTTCTCAGTATGGCTGTCCTTTGAATGAAGTGAGTATGCCCTTGGATGTAAATATTGTGTATGTAGTTTGTGATTTTTGTGGTGTTGAAAGAAGAGCAAATGTACCTAAATGCCCCTTGTGTAGTGTGACTTGTGCAAATTTGGCTCTGGTAGAGGAGGGGAGTCAGTTGCGTGATGAGTGCAAGGGATTAAGTGAGTTGGTGCATGAAGTGAGAAGGAATGTGAGGGTACGCATGAAGAATGTGACTGGGAACAAGAGGGCAGAAGACGGTCCTTTACTAAGGACTAGAGAGAAAGAAGTGACTGATGTGAGATGAATGGTGGGTGAATATGGATAGAATAGATAGGTTACGACAGGTTAGGTCTGTGAGTAAGAGGGATATGGAACCTGTTAGGTTGACGTAACAGATTTGATGCCCTGAGAGAGGAAGAGGTTGAAAGTGATTTGTCTGATGTGGTTGTGGCAGAAAGTGGAATAAGTGGTAGTTTGAATTAGAACAGGAGGGAGGGTGAATCTTGGCCTAGGTGGACTAGGAGGATGACTAAGGTGCTTGTGATGGGTGACTCTCAGATTAGATATTTAGATAGAAAGTTGGGGGTGAGCAAATGGAAGAGAGTGAGAGTTTGTTTGTCGGGGGTTGGTGTAAATGATATGTCTGAGAGGCTGGGTGTGAGAGGGATGCAGTTGTGATTACGCATGTGGGAGCAAATGATATAAAGGTGGGTTATGTGAAAGTAGAGTGAAAGGCATTGTTTCAGGGGTGCTTCAGAGATTGGATGTGGGGATGGAATGGTTGTCTCGTGCAATTGGACTGAATGAATGTGTGACTGGACTGTACTGAATGTGTAAGGAGTCAGGATTAGTGTTTGTAGATGTTTGGAATGGGTTTTATGGGAATAAGGCATTGTATTCATTGGATGGACTCCATCTAAGCCGGGCTGGGGTTGACGTGTTGTGGCAGAAATTTGATAGTTTCTTTGGGTCTTTGCAGGTAGGAAACTAGTTACTGAGAGTGGTCGGAGAAATATAACAGTACAGGGTGGGGTAGGGAAAGGAAAGAGATGCAGAGGAGATAGAGTGGAAGGTATATATTCTAAAAGAGGTGCTTCAGGATGAGGAGTGCTGAGTTGTCTTTATACCAATGCTCGTAGTCTTAGAAATAAGAAAGATGAGTTATTTAGTTATATTATTGATGAAGATATTGATATAATATGTGTAATAGAATCATGGGTTAATGAAAATAAATTTAGTGACGTGAGTGAATTTGAACTACAGGGTTATGATATGTACATTAGTCAAGGGAGCGATAGAACTAGTGGTGGGTTGATTATTTTGATCAGAAATAGCATTTCTTCAAATCTAATTAATTTTATAAAGCAAGGAGAAGTTGAGTCACTGTGGATAGATATAAGGGTCAGTAAAAATAGGATAATACACTTGGGAGCCTTTTACAGACCACTCAGACAGACATTGTATTAATTAGTTAATAATCAGGGAAATAAGTAAAGTATGTGAAGTAGATACAGTTATTCTTGGTGACTTTAATTTGTTAATAAGCCAACAAGGTGTGCCAATATATTAGATCTGGTTCTTTCAAATGATGATCACTTGGTTCAGGAATTCACTGTCAGGGAAGCATTGGAGAAAAGTGATCATCAGATGGTTCATTTTAACTTGGGAATAGTGAAAGGTAAAACATCAACAAACTCCACAAAAACTCCAAATTTTTATAGGGGCGATTACAATAAATTACGCAACTTACAAAATCAGATTAGGTGGGGATAGAGAATTCAGGGTGAAGAATACTTATGAGATCTTGGACAGTCCAGGAGCAGTGTATTCCAATGAAGGCTATTTGGAAGAAATGTAAGAAGCCATTGTGGTGGAATCAGGAGATAGCTAGGAAAGTTTCTGAAAAGAAAAGGGCATACCAGAGATTACAGTGAGAAAGTACTTTTGGCAATTTAAATCATTATAGGTCCCCCACAAATGAGCTAAATAAGATTATTAAGAAGAGCAACAAAAGGGCAGCAGAAATTAATTTAGCTCAAAATAATAATAAAAAATCCAAGAAAATTCTTTAGCTATTATAGAATTAATAACAAATTTAACAGTGATAAAATAGGGCCTATTAGATATGAAGGGCTTTTGAAAGGATCTGATGAGGAAATAGTAGAGGTTCTTAATGATCATTTTTCTTAAGACTGATAAATTGATGCTAATTCGAGGTCAAGGGAAGGAGTGTTGAATACCATTAATGTGAACAGGGAAATAATTAAAGGGCTTATATTAGAATTAAGTACTAGTAAGTCATCTGGCCCAGACAACATTCATTCTAGGTTACTCAAAGGTGTAGATAGTATTGCAGTAGCTCTTGAGAAGTTATATACTAGATCACTAGAGTTTGGAGTCATACCGAATGATTGGAAATTAGCGAATGTAGTACCAATTTTTAAAAAGGGAAGTAAACACGACCCGAATAACTTTAGGCCAGTAAGCTTAACTTCTATCATTTGTAAAATCCTTGAGAAGATAGTTAAGAAGGGGATTTCTGACCATCTAGAGTATGGTAGGTTAATAAATGATGCTCAGCATGAGTTTAGAAGAGGTAGATCGTGTTTAACAAATTTACTGGATTTTATGGATTATGTAACTAAACAATTAGATAAGAGAGAGAATGTTGATGTAATTTACTTAGATTTTAGCAGAACTTTTGATAAGTTTCCACATAGGAGAATAGCTGAAAGACAGGAAACAGAGAGTTGTACTAAATGGGGTGAGGTCACAGTGGAGGGACGTTATCAGTGGTGTACCTCAGGGATCCGTTCTAGACCCTTTATCATTCATAGTTTATATAAATGATCTTGGGGAGGCTGTAAATAGCAAAGTACCAATTTTTGCTGATGACACTAAATTGGTAGCTGTAGTAAAAGAAGTTGAGGGTAGCTTTAAAGTGCATAGTGACCTAAATAAGTTATTAGCTTGGGCTCAGAAGTGGCAGATGACTTTTAAACTTGAAAAATGCAAAGTTATTAACATGGGAAGGGATAATAAGGAATTTAGCTATGAAATGGATGGGCATTGGCTGAATTCAGTTGAGGATGAGAAGGACTTAGGCATAGTGGTAGATAGGTCACTGAAGTTTTTGAAGCAATGTATTGAGGCAGAAAATAGCGCAAATTGGGTGCTAGGATCAAGGTTGGCAAAAAAACCCAAATTTTGAAAAAGCCCAATAAAACCCAGGTTTTATTTTGGGTTTTTTCAAAAAACAAATGCTACAAGCATTAGAATAACATAGAAAAAGAATAGCTATCTCTATATTTATATAATATAAATAATTACTTAGTTTAATAATTACATTATAGTAAGAATAGATCACAGTAACAGATCAGTGATCAAGAATTTGGGGTACCCATGTCCCATGATAGCCATAACCTGTAGAAGGAGAGATGAATTATTATGAGTCAGTATCAGAGAAATAACCTTAATTTGATATATATTTGTTGAAATTATAAACATAAATATGAATTTGGAATAAAATAATGATAAGTAGCATTTATTTCTTGAAAAAAAATGTAATTTTGAAAAAAACAAAAACACCCGGGTTTTTTTAAATTTCACTTGAAAAAGCAAAAAAAAAAAAAAAAAATGGGAATAAAACTCAGGTTTTTAGAGCTGTTTTTTTTTATTTGCCCACCCTGGCTAGGATACATTAAGAGGAATGTTAGCTACAAGAGTAAAGAGGTTATCCTTAAACTCTACAACTCGTATGTTAGGCCATATTTAGAGTACTGTATACAAGTATGGTCACCACATTTTAGACATGACATCAACCTGCTAGAGTCAGTACAAAGGAGGGCAACAAAAATAATACCTTTCCTGAAGCACCTTGAATATGAAGATAGACTGAAGGTACTAAATATGTTCTCATTTGAGAGCAGATGTGTGAGGGAATATATGATGGGGGTATTCTGGACTCATTCCTGTGGATGCAGTTTTTTATTATTGTATATTACGATTGACTTGATTTTGATGAGTCTTGATGATGATGCTTTTTGTTTTTGACACATACTTGTGTATGGTTTGAATTGTATATTGTAGATGCATGATCGGACACAATCTTATGGATTGTTTAAATTGTATATTACAGATGCATGATCTGACACAATCCTATGGATGCATTTTGTGGGTGGGTTTTGACAAATGCGGATGACCTTTGATAGGCCCTTGTAGCTTTTGTCATCCGTAAAATTATGTTATGTTATCTAGTTGCCTGCATTGTAGGATGCAGGCATGTAGGTGATTGATGTTTGTTTTCATGGGCCTCTAGTGTAGTGATTGTTGTACTGTGTGATGAGTCTCTGAGTGTGTATGGAGAAGGTAGGACTTAGTCAGAAGATAGTCAACATTGTAAAGAGCATGTATGTAGATACTAGAGCAAAGTATAGACTAGGAGATATAGAAACAGGATGGGTGAGGAGTGTGAGAGGCATTAGGCAAGGGTGTATCCTCTCCCCCACACTGTTTAGCATGTACACTGATGAGTTAGTGGCTAGGGTAAGAAGGTTGAATGTGGGAGTAAGCATTGGGAATGAAAAGATATGCCTGTTGATGTACGCAGATGATGTGATTGTGATGAATGAGACAGCAGAAGAGTTGCAAAGGTTGCTAGATGTTGTAAATGAGTATGGCAAAGATTTTGGAGTTAGTTTTAGCAAGGAGAAAAGCCAGGTGCTGACAGTAAATAGGTCGGAGAATGACGGGTATGCCACATGGAAAAAAAATTGGAGAAAATATACTAAAGCAGACTGAAGAATACAAGTACTTAAGAGTGTGGATAAGCTCAAAAGGTAGTGAAAAAATGAAGAATGAGATTAGTATGACTAACCAGTGGGTAGGTAGATTGGGCAGTGCAGCTAGGATTAGGGCTAGTAAGTATGATGTGGTGAGAGAGTATGGAAGAGTGTGGCGGTGCCAAGTATTATGTATGGTATGGATGTAATAGCTTGGAAGGAGAAGGAAATAGACAAGCTAGAGACTGGGCACAAAAGGGTAGGAACGATAGCCCTGAATGCACCTAACTATGCAGCAATTGAGGGTGTGAGAGGCGACATGGGATGGAGTACTTTTAGAGAAAGGTGTATGAAAGCATCTTTGAGGTATAAGATTAGACTGGAGCAAATGGAGGATACAAGATTGGCACAAAAGGTTTATTTGTGGAATGAGAACAGTAGCAGTTGGAATAAGAGGTGCATGAGGATGACAAATGTGTGTGGATTAGTACCAGACTTGAGTCTGTATGAGTGGACAATGTTGAATGCGAATGGAGAGGGACGTAACTGGGATGGGAGGAAGTGGAAAAATGAAATAGACAAAGTGGTGAAAGATGTGACTCAAAGAAAGTGGATAGATGAGATGGAGAGAAAGAGGACACTAGAGCTATATAAGGAAAAAAAGGCACCATGGTATGAAAGTTGGTATGATGGAAGCTTGGGTAGTGACCTTCTCTTCCGTGCTAGGACAAAATGTATGGATGTAAATGCGAGAAGTTACAGATGGTCAGTCTGGCAGTAAAATGTGTGACATGGGTGAGGATGAAACAGTAGAGCATGTCATGTTGGAATGCAACAAGTATGTTAGTGAGAGAATGGAAATGATGCAGGTCATTCTGAATGAAATGGGATGTGAAATGAATGAGGTAATAGAAAAGAATGGAAGAGAATGGCTGCTTATTCTGTTGGGACTCTGCGACCAGACAAGTGGACGAATGATTGTAGCAGTGAAAGATTTCCTGGAGAGCATATGGAAAGTCAGAATGTGTTTATAGGCAGGTAACATTAGGATAATATTAACCGTTTCCCTGTCCTCACAGGTAGTGCTGATACAAAGGCCAGGGGAATGGCCGCTTGGTGGTCACCTGCCTGGGAATCAAGATCAAGATGTGTAGGTTTTGTATGGTGTGTGTAGGTCGCGTGCTGTGGTTATAGTATTTAAGATTGAGCACCAGTGGTCGTCTAATATGTCTGGATTAGTGCACCAAACCTTAATTACTATTAATATATAAAGATAAGAAGCAAAGTGAAACCTAAGCCACCTTGGTGGAATATACATATAGCGATAAAAGAAAAAACAAAACTAGATGGTGGAAAAGATATAGAAGCAATCCAGACTTTCAGCACAATGAAAGATATAAAAATGCAATGAAAGAGTTACGAAGAGAAATGAGAAAAGCCAAGAGAAAGTTTGAATGGAAAATTTCATGGTAGATTAAGAGAGATCCAAAATTCTACTATAAATATGTAAGAAGCAAATTAACTGTTAAGGAGGAGGTTGGACCTTTAAAAAATAAAAATGGTGAAACTGTAACAGAGTATCTCCAAATGGCAAATAAATTTAATGAATATTTTACATCTGTTTTTACAAGTGAAAGGCTAGAGAACATACCACAACCCAAAAAAACGTATGATGGAAATGATATGTTGATTTATCCAAGACTACTATACATAAAATTTTAGCAGATTTAGATCCAGAAAAAGCACCTGGAAATGAACAAATTTTTAATATAGTTCTTAGAAACCTTAGACATTTGATATCAAAGCCATTGGAAATTATGTTTAATCACAGTTATGTGCATGGACAAATACCAAGTGACTGGGAGGAAGCGAACATTACTCCAATCTATAAAGGGTCAAGAGCACCAAAAAATTCAGTATCATCCTATAGACTAGTCAGTTTAACATCCTAAGTCAGCAAAGTTTTTGAAAAATTACTTAGACATGTTAAAACACCTATTAGAAAGGAATATAATTAAAGATAGTCAACATGGTTTTTTGATAAATCTACTTACATTTTTTGAAAAGGTAACTAAATATATTGATGAGGGGTACCCAGTAGATATCATATACCTGGATTTCATGAAAGAATTTGATAAGATGCTTCATCAGAGATTATTACTCAAATTGAGGAATAATGGTTTTGGAGAAGGAATAGTGAGATGGATAGATGAATGGCTAACTTCCAGAAGGCAAAGAGTTGTAATACAAGGGCAAAAATCGACTTTGAATAATATAAGTAGTGGTGTGCCGCAAGGATCAGTATTAGGGCAGACATTATTCCTAGTATTTATTAAGGATATTGACGAAAATATTAAATCAAATATTCTAAAATTTGCTGATGATATAAAGATCTTCGGGACTAGCTCAAATGATGAGGAAATTAGAGTATTTCAGGAAGACTTAAGAAAACTTCATAAATGGTCAGAGGATTGGCAGATGATTTTCAATGTTAGAAAGTGTAAAACTGTAAATGTAGGATTTAATAATGCAAATGCTGTATATAGCCTAGCACAAGAAGATATTGAAAAGGCTGTTACAGAAAAGGATTTAGGTGTAATAATACATAATACTTTAAAACCAAGTGAGCACATAGCCAAAATTGTTTAAAAGAACATAAGAAAAGAAGGAGACTGCAAAAGACCATTCATGGCCTACACTTGGCAGCTCCTGTTCCAGTCAACACACAAAAGATTTCTTACCAGAGAAAGTCATCAACATTGTCACCCTTTACAGGAGTTCGTCAGATCTAATCTACAATATACATAAAATGCATCCAGAGGATTATGTCCATTCATGCAACCCTCAAAATATAATCTCCTCACTCCTTAGAAAAATATATACATATGTACATAAAAAAAAGTCAGTCCCATCTAGCAGCTTCATCCATATATTTATCTAATCTATTCTTAAAACTACCCAAAGGAGGCTTCTATCACATGTCTAATGAGCCTATTCCATTCATCTACCACACGATTTGTAAACCAATTCCTCCCAATCTCCTTCGTAAACTTATACTTATCAAGCTTAAACCCATTGCTACGTGTCCTGTCATGTTCACTAAGTATAAGAACCTTACCAGATCCCCTTTATTATATCCTTTTCCCCATTTGAAGACTTCAATCAATTCCCCTCTGACTCTTCTCCTTTCCAATGTATGTAGATTGTTTTCTGAGCCTTTCACCATAAGGTAAGTTCCTTAGCCCACCAATCATCTTTGTCATCCTTATCTGCACAGACTCAAGCAAATCAATATCCTTCCTATAATATGGTGACCAAAATTGTACTGCATAGTCTAGATGAGGCTTAACTAGCGCCAGATACAGTTTTAGAATGACTTCAGCACTCTTATTGCTTACACTCCTCCTAATGAATCCCAATATCCTATTAGCTTTATTCTTAGCATTTAGGCATTGCTTTCTAGGACGAAGGTCTGAACTTACCAAAATACCCAAGTCCCTCTCACAATCGGTCCTCCCTAAAATTCTCCCATTTAATTTATAACTATTCAATGGATTATTTCTACCTATACTAAGTACACTACATTTGTCTATGTTAAACTTCATTTGCCATTTCTCGGCCCAATTGGACAGAATGGTCAATTCCTCCTGCATTACAACAGCATCAGAATCAGCCTTAATGGCCCTACCTAGCTTAGTATCATCAGCAAATTTACTCAGGTCACTACTTATACCTATGTCAAGATCATTAATATAAATTAAGAATAGCAAGGGACCCAAAACAGATCCTTGCGGAACTCCACTGCTAACACACCCCCACTTAGATTTAACTCCATCTATACTAACTCTTTGCTGTCTGTCACCAAGCCATGACTGAATCCACTTAAATATACTGCCATCGATCCTGTGTGCTTTAACTTTGCTCAAAAGCCGTAAGTGTGGCACTCGATCAAAAGCCTTACTAAAGTCCAAGTATAAAATATCATAGTTTTCATCATTATCTGCTGCTTCATACACCTTACTATAAAAAGACAGCAAATTAGTCAAACAGGATTTACCCTTACTAAAGCCATGCTGTGATTCTTTTATCAACTTATGCTTATCCAAGTGATCTCTAATATTCCTTGCTATAATAGATTCCATCATTTTCCCTACCACTGATGTCAAACTTACTGGTCTGTAATTAGACATATTTGTTTTATCCCCTTTCTTAAATCTAGGTATCACATTGGCTTTCTTCCATCCACTGGCACAATGCCACTCTCCAATGATTTTCTAAAGATGCATGCTAGGGGCCACTTATGTTCTGGGAACAATAAAAAGAACAATTGACAATTCAAAATTTAATATTATAAATCTTTACAAAGCTTAGTCAGACCTATTTTGGAATATTGTTCACAAGGCGTGGAGGCCTACCAAGCAACAAGACATAGATAATATAGAAAAAGTTCAAAGAAGAACTACTAAAATAGGTAAATATGTAGACGAGCGGCCCGGACGATAAAACGTACTATTTTCGTCTGTGTTCCAAAATGTTTCACGTTTTTAGAGTACATTTAAGGGGACGGCTCATGTGGGGGTAAACACAAGGGGGGGACCACACTATGAATATCCTGAGTTTCATTAAATTGGGGGGGGGGTCTAGGGGGCACAGCCCCCCAGTATATAATCCTAATTGTTATAATGTCCTGACGTTTACAGAGGTGAATGCTTTAACTACATCATGTCAGCGTCTTTAATCATTTTGCGAATTATAATATGGGTTGGAGGGGGAGTATGACGTCAGAAATGCTTGATTTCAATTTTTTTTTTCCCACTTAATAGCTTTTTATTATCCTCATTTGGAGTCATTTTTATTTGTCAATATATTTTTCCCCATTTTACTATTTTTATTACCTTCTTTTATACATTTGAATGTAATTAACTAGATCATTTCAAGGAACTACTTGTTTTTTAGCAGTTTGGGTGTCAAACATTCCCCATTTTACGCAGTTTGAAAATGATCAATCAGACGTGAAAATAGTATCGAATTGTGAACTTTGTCCATCGTCTATTTGCAGAATTATTAACCCTAGTTTCTGATAAAGATAAATTAAACACCTTTTTGGATGTTCATAATTTAGTGCAAATTAAAAGCGAATGCGACATTTGTGGCCGAGTATTAGATGTGAACCCTAACTTTGAATTTAGATGCTTGAAAACAAAACATGATTCAAGTCAGCTAGATTTTGAATAGGACGCAGACGCGTAGAATAAATAGGTTTTCCTCTTGGCTATTTTGGAAGTATAA
Organism: Ceratothoa steindachneri; assembly: GCA_963969495.1. Lineage (NCBI taxonomy): Eukaryota > Metazoa > Arthropoda > Malacostraca > Isopoda > Cymothoidae > Ceratothoa > Ceratothoa steindachneri. Next base: position 38,402,407 of record OZ018328.1, on the reverse strand, counting down.
CAACTGCAATTAGTACGGAAACAGCGTGTTTCATTTGTTTGTTTTCGGGCAATTTTGTTAAAAAAATAACCTACGTAAACAACATTTTCGGTTTGTTTACTTTTGGGCATTTTTTTTAATACAAAAAATGGCAGCAGCTATCATTTGAAGAAAACTCAAACACACATGAATATTCAAACACGGGTGAACGATAATATTTACACAAAAATATTTTTTTCCGGCTGGGCCACTCATCTACATGTTTACCCTAAAATGATTACTGGGTAACACTTCAGATTAACATAACATAACATAACATAATTACACGGATGACAAAAGCCACAAGGGCCTATCAAAGGTCATCCGCCTCCGTCAAAACCCACCCACAAAAAGCACCATCACCAGGGGAAGACAAAATCAAAGTCCCCCACAATATAATATAACGGATGACAAAAGCCACAAGGGCTCATCATAGGTCATCCGAGTCAAGCGGCCTCTTTTTCAAGGCACCCAAACTCCCAGGAAAACTACATCCAGAGGATTGCATCCAGAAACAAGGGTATCACCAATCAAGGCTTGTCAAGAACTAAATCATGCAGCTATAGATATATACAAACAATATTAATATATACAAAACTTAGGAACCATCACAACCTTCCCTTCCCATAAACTCATCCAACCTACTCTTAAATACATTTAGATTTGGACTACCTACTACCCTCTGCGGCAATTTGTTCCAAAAGTCTACCACTCTATTGGTGAAAAAATATTTTCTTAAATCCAACCTACACCCTTGCTTTTTAATTTTCAAGTGGTGACCTCTAGTCCGATTTCCATCATCTAACTCAAAAAACTTGCTAACATCCAATTTATCTATCCCGGAAAAAATTTTAAACAGCTCAATCATATCCCCTCTCACACACCTCCTTTCGAACGAGAACATATTTAATACCCTCAGTCTATCTTCATATTCAAGGTGCCTCAGGGAAGGAATAATCTTTGTTGCCCTCCGTTGCACTGACTCAAGAAGGTTAATATCGTGTCTAAAATGTGGGGACCATGCCTGTATACAGTACTCTAGATGTGGCCTAACATAAGAGTTATAGAGTTTAAGAATAACCTCCTTACTTTTGTAACTGACATTTCTCTTAATAAAACCCAGCACTCTATTTGCCCTATTTCTTGCTTCAATACACTGCTTAGAAAACCTTAATGACTTATCTATTACTACTCCTAGATCTTTCTCATCCTCTACTGAGCTCAGCCAATGCCCATCCATTTCATAGTTAAATTCTCTATTATCTTTTCCCATGTTAATAACTTTGCACTTATCAAGGTTGAAAGTCATTTGCCACTTATGTGCCCAGGATAACAATTTATTTAAGTCCCCCTGCACTTTAAAATTATCATCAATATCTTTAACTACAGCTGCTAATTTGGTATCATCCGCAAAAATTGACACTTTATTATTAACTGCCTCCCCAAGATCGTTTATATAGATGACAAATAATAATGGACCGAGAACTGATCCCTGAGGAACCCCACTGATAACATCCCTCCACTCTGACTTTACACCATTTAGCACTACCCTTTGCTTCCTGTCTTTCAGCCACTCAGCTATCCAATTTGAAACACCCCCACATATCCCAATCATTTTTAATTTATGAACTAGTCTCCTGTGTGGTACCTTATCAAATGCTTTACTAAAATCTAAGTAAATTATATCTACATTCTCTCCCTTATCTACTTGATCTGTTACAAACTCCAGAAAGTCTAGTAAGTTAGTCAAACATGATCTACCTGATCTAAACCCATGCTGAGCATCGCTGATCAACCCCTCCCTCTCTAGATGTTGGCAAATCCCTTTTTTAACTATTTTCTCAAGAATTTTACAGACTACAGGAGTTAGGCTAACCGGTCTAAAGTTATTTGGATCCTCTTTACTACCCTTCTTGAAAATGGGGACTACATTCGCTCTCTTCCAATCATCGGGTATTTCTCCATATTCCAATGACCTAGTATATAACTTGTCCAGAGCTATTGAGATACTTTCTACCCCTTCTTTAAGTATCCTAGAATGAATATTATCAGGGCCGGAGGCCTTGGTAGTATCTAAATCACCTATTAGTCCTTTTATCATCCTCCGATCCACACAAATGTTAGTAAACACCTCTTTTCCTGACCTATGAGTACTATACATAGGACTATTTAGTTTCTCTTTTGTAAATACTGATGCAAAATGACCATTTAGTACCTCAACTATTTCCTCATCAGTTTCTCTCACAAACCCTTTATATTTGATAGGTCCTATTTTAACTCTGCCACACTTGTTATTAATTTTATAGTAACTAAAGAACTTTCTAGGATCTTTGTTGCTATCCTGAGCTAATTTAATTTCTGACACCCTTTTGTTCTTCTTTATAATCTTATTTAACTCATTCCTAGCCATTCTATAATCACTTAAATTTTGAATATTATTTTGTACCTGTAATTTTTTATATGCCCTTTTCTTCTCTGAAATTTTTCTAGCTATCTCCTGATTCCACCATAATGGTTTCCTACTTTTGTTCCTAATGGCCTTCATTGGGATACATTGTTCTTGGACTACATTTATTATATGCTTGAAAGTATCCCACATCCCATAAGCATTTTTACCTCTGAATTCTATATCCCAGTCTACCAAATTTAGCAAGCTTCGAAGTCTTACATAATCTCCCTTATGAAAATTTGGAACTTTTTCAGCATTCTCAGTTATTTTACCCTTCTCAATTCCCAAGTTAAAACGAACTATCTGATGGTCACTATTTCCCAATGCTTCCCCAACAGTCAATTCTTGAACTAAATGATCACTGTTAGAAAGTACTAAATCTAATATATTGTCCCCCCTCGTTGAATCGTTAACAAATTGATTCAAAAAATTATCCTCAAAGCATTCTATGAACCTGCCACTTGTTCTATCCCTACCTATCATATTTTCCCAGTCCACAGAGTTTAAGTTGAAGTCCCCAATAATAACTGCATCTGTTTCACATCCCTTACTTATTTCCCTTATCATTAGTTCATCTATATCATCAGTCTGCCCAGGTGGCCTGTAAAAAGCTCCCAAATGCACCATTCTATTTTTACTGAACCTAATATCTATCCAAAGTGACTCAACTCCATCCTGCTTTATTGAAGTATTTAAACTTGAAACAATGTTGTTTTTTATATAGATAATTATTCCTCCACCAATCCTACCTGTCCTTTGACTAATGTACATATTATAGCCCTGAAAATCAAATTCACTTATAGTGTCCTTAAATTCTATTTCATTAACCCATGATTCAGTAACGCATAATATATCTATATCCTCATTGCTAATATAACTAAATAGCTCATCCTTCTTGTTTCTAAGACTACGAGCATTTGTATAGAAACAATTTAACCCCCCTATCCCTGAAGCACCTCTTGAAACTTGAATGACCTCACCTCTATCGCCTTGGAACCTATTTCTGTTATCTGCCAAGTCCATTCTACTTTCAGTACTATAATGTCCTCTCATAATTCCCTGACCACTATTAGTATCTAGTTTCCCGACCGCAAAGACCTAATAACACGATCATACTCCTCCCACAACACATCTACCCCCCTCCTACTCAAATGCAGTCCATCCATCGCATACATTTCTTTCATTCCAACAAACCTATCCCACACATCCACAAACATGACACCTTCCATCTCACACATCCTCCTCACATAATCATTCAGCCCAATTGCACGAGACATCCATTCTACCCCAACATCCATTCTTGGAAGCACACCTGTCACAACACCTTTCATTCTACTTTCTTTCACCTTTTCAATCAACCTCTTGTACCTCTCACGTAACTCACATGCACCCACTTTCTTCACATCATTCACTCCTACATGTGTAATCACAACCGCATCCCTTGCACAGCCAGACACCAGTTCCTCATACCTATCAGACAGATCTCTCACTCCAGCACCCGGCAAACACACCCTCAAACCATTCAATCTACTTGCATTCAACTTCCTATCTAAATATCTAACTCGCGAATCACCCATCACAAGCACTTCAGTCAGACTCCTATTCCTAACCCCCACAGACCTAACTCCATCCCCACTCCTATTCTCATTCAAACTACCAGTCACTCGAACTCCACCCCCACCCCCATCAGTCATATCACTTCCAGTTACTTCCTCTCTTAGGGCACTGAATCTATTAGTCAAGCTAATAGGATCTGTGTCCCTCTGACTCACACACCTATTCTCCCCCTGGCTAACCACCTCAACAGAGGCAACCCTATTCTCACAAAGAACAGGAGAAGCCTCCCTAGCTTCATGTTTCCTAACCACTCTCCACTGTCCCCCATCCTCACTAGGCCTATTTCTAACTAATCTAAGGGGGCTAACTTCACTATCACTAGAACTATCACATCCTACCTCCTCCACTGGCCCTCTACCTTCACCTGAAACATCTAACTGGCCTACCTCACCACCTAACCTATTCCCAGCTCTAGGCCTAACACTAAGTTCCCTCCTGAGCTCAGCAACTAACCCCTCCAGCCTACATATCCTGTCTAAATCCTGCCTTCTCATCCCCTCTAAATCTACAATGCATTCACGCAGCCCACATACAACACATGTATACCCCTCACCTAATACACCACAACCAATGCATACATTCCGACACTCATGCTCACTTTCATCCCCAAACTCCATCACTTATTCAAACAAAGAAAGAATTTAAGTAGCAATAAGAAATAAAAAAAGAAGAGCAACTTAGCTTTCCTGATTGTGGTGAGAAAACAAAACAAAAAAACAAACAAACTATAGAAAGATCTGAAAAATAGATCAACAGACTGAGAGCTCTATAAAACACGTGCTACCTGTTCGAAGGCGCACGGTAGATGGCGCTGTTAGTCAGCTACAATTTTGGGCTACAACATATCTCTTATGATGTCAGATGGTAGCGATAGCTGTGAACAATATCGGAATAATATTTTTTTGTATATGAGAATATACTAGGGGGCTGTGCCCCCCAGACCCCCCCAATTGATTGAAACTCAGGATCATCGCAGGGTGGTCTCTCTGCAGTGATATCTCCCCCACGAGCAGTCCCCTTGAATTTACTGGGGAGGTTTTCTTCCCTAGCTTTTTACTGGCAGAAAAACTAACCTAATAACAAACAATTCTTACTTTTATAGGTTTCTTGATTAGTTTATGCGCCTATAGATAATCTAAAAGTTTTTTCGCGATCATACAAAGTAAAGCCGGTTTCGAATAACAAAGAAGCACATGGAGAGCACGAAAACACAATAACCAAAGAAAAACATTTGCAAAACGGGTCCTATTTATAAGCTACGATGTTGCCAGTAAGAAGCTGTTATCGTTCGCAGTATTAAAAAAAATATGAAAACAAAAAAAAAACGATAAAAGACATCAAGAAACTCTACATAACTTAGAAAAATCACTATAAATGAGCAGAGCGCAGATATTTACTAAATAATAGACTAAAAGTTACAAATCCCCAAAATAATAAAAAAATATAACGCAGTGATTGTCACATCTGACGCTACCGTCTGATGTCATAAGAGATATGCTGTAGCCCAAAATTGTAGCCGACTAACAGCGCCATCTACCGTGCACCTCGAATCTGAAGTATTACCGATTACTGATTTAAGAAATGAATCATATGAAAATAGATTAAGAAATTGTAATCTTATGACATTAGAAATGAGACGACATAGAAGTGATTTAATAGATTTTTAAGATAATGCATGGTTATGAAGGATTAAGAAAGGAAGTTTTTTTTACAATAAGTGATGATAGAGGAACTAGAGGTCATGGCCTGAAAAATTTTAAGGATAGATCAAGATTGAAGGTAAATATGTAGATTATCGGCACGAACGATGGGACGTACTATTTCATCCGTGTTCCAAAATGTTTCACGTTTTTGGAGTACATTTAAGTTGACGGCTCGTGTGGGGGTAAACACAATGGGGGGACTACACTACGATGATCCTGAGTTTCATTAAATTGGGGGGGGTCTGGGGGGCACAGCCCCCCAGTATATAATCCTAATTGTTTCTAGAATAATAATTCAAAAAGGACTCAAACACGCATGAATTTTCCGACACGAGTGAAGGATAATATTTATACACAAAAAATTTTTCCGGACGGCCCGCTAATCTACATATTTACCAGATTGAATATCAGAAAGTTATCCTTTATTTAGTTATTAATGGATGGAACAATTTAGATGATCAAACTTTCTATACAAAGTTAATAAATTCATTCAAATCAAAAATTGGCAAATTATTAGAAGAATGTCCGGAGCTACGAATAAGTCTGAGAAGGATGCCTGCTCCATTAACGAGAAGAACGTTGGATGCTGCTTAACCAGCTCTAATTGATTGATTTTATCTGTTTTATGGGTGCTGAAACCCTATAAAGATTATTGGCACTTAAGGAGCTCTGGTGGTGCTGGTAAGTTTCTGGAAAAGAAAAACGTTTATTTATGTAGGGAGTATTGCGTTTGTATCGGCACTTACACTTGTAATTGGAATCTGAGTACCTCCTTACAACAAAATTAATGTCAGTTTATGTATCTACATACAATATGTCCATTAAATATAGGCCGCAAAGAAATATTCATTCTAAGATATAGTTTTAAAGCTATAAAACTAAAAATTATACTATGAGAAAGAGAATAAATGTTTAATTTATATCGATTTAATTACTTGAAAAGTACATCTAATAAGAAGGATAACAAATTATAGCTTGTTTGAGCTGCCATCCCAGAAAGGTTGCTTTAATCTAAACTAAGTATGTAAATTGTTATAAATTAGAAAAATTCTCTAAAACTGTGGCTCGGCGGTGTTCGGACGTGTTTTTGCGAGGATCCACATCGCTGGCTTTTGTAGCCTGCAGAGAAGTGATATATATATATATATATATATATATATATATATATATATATATATATATATATATATATATATATATATATATATATATATATTTATTTATTAGACACACACAGAGAAGAGCAGACTAAGATAGAGAGAGAGATAATCAGTAAGTTTGTTAGCAGCCTATTGATATTAAGTTGGCTGTCTGGCTTTGTCAGTTGGCTGTATGGCTTTGTCAGTTGGCTGTCTGGCTTTGAGTTGGCTGTCTGGCTTTGTTCTGGAAGGTTGTCTTACAGGAAGCTCCTGATTCTCATTGTAAGATTGGGATATAATACTGATTTGGGGGTGTAGTTTTTCTTGTATTTATTTAATACATCAATCACTGTGTAATAAATACATTAGTGATTAATACTTTTGGGGAAGATAACTGGCAGCAATCCTGAGCAAGAATTTTTTTGGTGAGTGTTAACTTTTTCCTTAGTAAATTTCTGAGAGTATGGCTGTTTGTATAGATGGTGAGAGCATGCCGTTTGAAAGTAGTGTGTATGTGGTGAATGTAACTGAAGTAGTGTGTATGTGGTGAATGTAACTGAATGCCGTGTGTGTTTTCTGGAAGGGGGGGGGCTAGGAGATTGAGTTCGGGAATGTAAGAGGTTGAATGATTTGGTGTTTGAGGTGAGATGAGATGCAAGTGTGCGATTGAAGGGTGAGATTAGGGCTAGGAGGGTGGAAGATAGGGCTAGGACTAGGAACAGTGTGGAAGTTGTGAGTGATGATGAATGGTGGGTGAAAATGCATAGAATAGATAAGTTAGGACAGATTAGGTGTTTGAAAAGGAAGGACATAGAACCTGTTAGGTTGACTAACAGATTCAATGTCCTGAGAGAGGAAGAGTGTGAAAGTGATTTGCCTGGTGTGATTGTGGATGAAAGCAGGATGGGTGGTAGTGTGACTGAGAGCAGGAGGGAGGGTAATGTTAGGCCAAGACAAAATAGAAGAATGACTGAGGTGCTAGTGATGGGTGACTCTCAGATTAGGTATTTAAATAGGAAGTTGAGTGATAGCAAGTGGAAGGAATGAGAGTTTGTCTGCCGGGTGCTGGTGTAAGTGATGTTTGTGAGAGGTATGATTGGCTGGTTTCTGGCTGTGAGAGGGATGCAGTTGTGATTACGCATGTGTGAGTGAATGATGTAAAGAAGGTGGGTACATGTGAGTTACGTGAGCAGTATAAAAGGTTAGTTGAAAGGATGAGTAAAAACAGGGTAAAAGGTGTTGTTTCTGGTGGGCTTCCGAGATTGGATGGGGGGGGGTAGAATGGTTGTCGCGTGCAATTGGTTTGAATGAATTTGTGAAATGACTGTATGAGGAGTTAGGATTGGTGTTTGTAGATGTCTGGGGTGGATTTTACGGGAATAGGAGGTTGTATGCGATGGATGGGCTCCATCTTAGTCGGGCAGGTGTTGAGGTTCTATGGGGGGAGCTGGATAGTGTGATTAGATCCTTACGGGTGGGAAAATAGAAGCTGTTAGAGGTAAGGGAATAACAGGAATAGAGGGCATGTATAGGAAATGGAAGGGATGCAGAGATAGAGGAATAGCTAGGGGGGGGGCATACTGATGCGTTATAGGGGGACTAATGCCCAAGTGAATGAGCAGATAACTAGGAATAAAAAAGCACGATGCAATCAAGATGGGAATAATAAAAAAAAACTTAAAAATATACTACACAAATGGTCGGAGTATAAGGAATAAGATAGATCTCTCAAGAGCGTTAGCAAGTGAAGAGAATTTTGATATAATTGCGATAACAGAGTCATGGCTTGATTCGGCAGGTAATCACTTTAAACCTGAGGTTGAGGGCTTTAACATGTTCCATACAGATAGGAATAGGAAGAGAGGAGGAGGGGTTATTATTTATATTAAAGATAATCTCCAGTGTTGTGTAAACAGTACAATTAAATTAGATGATAACACAGAGTCATTATGGCTAAATGTAAAGGAAGGTAAAAACAAGCTTGTCATAGGATTATTATACAGACCACCAAATCTTGGTAAGTAAGGAAGCTTCAAATCTTCGGTGGCAGGAGATAGAACGGGCATGTAGAAGTAAGCATGTGTGTATAATGGGCGATTTTAATTACAGAAATATAGACTGGGAAGATCTTGTGGGTGATCAGGAGGCTGAGGAATTTTTTAATGTTGTCCAAGATAATTTTCTGAGGCAGATTATTAACGAACCCACTAGAGGTAATAATATACTGGATTTAGTTCTGACAAATAGGGAAGAAGTTATTAAGGATACTGAGATTGGAGGAAATTTGGGTAATAGTGACCATTGTGAAATTAGATTCAAGATGAAATGGAATGGTATTGATAGTAGCATGAACAATGTTAAAATTCCTGACTTTAGAAGAGCAAATTATAATGGGCTAAGGACTTACCTGGAGGCAGTTGTACAGAAACCAGGCAATGAAATCGAATCAGGAATAGATTCAATGATATCAGTTAGTGGAGACAATAATCACCAGGAGGAAGAGATTACAATTGAAGAGGAGTATGAAAGAATAATTGAGCAATTAATTACAGGTCAGATGATTAACATTCCATATAAGGAGATTAGGACTAATGGAGAGGATCACTTAAGGCAGAGATATAATGAACTAGCAAGAGATGTTAAAAAGTTAATTAGAGTAGCAAGGAGAAATTATGAAATTAAAGTGGCAAATAGGGCAAAAGAAGATCCTAAAAGTTTTTATCAATTATACAAAACTAAGGTTAGAGATAAAATAGGCCCACTTATAGATTCCAATGGAGAATTAGTGAGTGATAGGGACTCAATGGCTGGAATGCTAAATGACTTTTTTCTCTCAGTATTTACACAGGACGATACTCTAAATATACCCGAGGTGTCAATGATCTTTCGGGGTAATGATGAAGAAAAATTAAAGGATATCGTGATCACAAAGGAGATAGTGACAAAGGAAATTCATAAAATCAAAGGTAGTAAAGCACCCGGCCCTGATGAGGTGTTTCCTAGAATTTTGAAAGAATGTAAGGATGTGTTAAGTGAGCCCCTAGCATGCATCTTTAGTAAATCATTGGGGAGTGGCATTGTGCCAGTGGCATGGAAGAAAGCCAATGTGATACCTAGATTTAAGAAAGGGGATAAAACAAATATGTCTAATTACAGACCAGTAAGTTTGACATCAGTGGTAGGAAAAATGATGTAATCTATTATAGCAAGGAATATTAGAGTTCACTTGGATAAGCATAAGTTGATAAAAGAACCACAACATGGCTTTAGTAAGGGTAAATCCTGTCTGACTAATTTGCTGTCTTTTTATAGTAAGGTGTATGAAGCAGCAGATAATGATGAAAACTATGATATTTTATACTTGGACTTTAGTAAGGCTTTTGATCGAGTGCCATACTTACGGCTTCTGAGCAAAGTTAAAGCACACAGGATTGATGGCAGTATATCTAGGTGGATTCAGTCATGGCTTGGTGACAGACAGCAAAGAGTTAGTATAGATGGAGTTAACTCTGAGTGGGGGGGTGTTAGCAGTGGAGTTCCGCAAGGATCTGTTTTGGGTCCCTTGCTATTCTTAATTTATATTAATGATCTTGACATAGGTATAAGTAGTGACCTGAGTAAATTTGCTGATGATACTAAGCTAGGTAGGGCCATTAGGGCTGATTCTGATGCTGTTGTAATGCAGAAGAAATTGACCATTCTGTCCAATTGGGCCGAGAAATGGCAAATGAAGTTTAACATAGACAAATGTAGTGTACTTAGTATAGGTAGAAATAATTCATTGAATAGTTATAAATTAAATGGGAGAATTTTAGGGAGGACCGATTGTGAGAGGGACTTGGGTATTTTGGTAAGTTCAGACCTTCATCCTAGAAAGCAATGTCTAAATGCTAAGAATAAAGCTAATAGGATATTGGGATTCATTAGGAGGAGTGTAAGCAATAAGAGTGCTGAAGTCATTCTAAAACTGTATCTGGCGCTAGTTAGGCCTCATCTAGACTATGCAGTACAATTTTGGTCACCATATTATAGGAAGGATATTGATTTGCTTGAGTCTGTGCAGAGAAGGATGACAAAGATGATTGGTGGGCTCAGGAACTTACCTTATGGTGAAAGGCTCAGAAAACTAAATCTACATACATTGGAAAGGAGAAGATTCAGAGGGGAATTGATTGAAGTCTTCAAATGGGCAAAAGGGTATAATAAAGGGGATCTGGGTAAGGTTCTTATACTTAGTGAACATGGCAGGACACGTAGCAATGGGTTTAAGCTTAATAAGTATAAGTTTACGAAGGAGATTGGGAGGAATTGGTTTACAAATCGTGTGGTAGATGAATGGATTAGGCTCACTAGACATGTGATTTAAGCCTCCTCTCTGGGTAGTTTTAAGAATAGATTAGATAAATATATGGATGAAGCTGCTAGATAGAACTGACTTTTTTTATGTATATATTTTTCTAAGGAGTGGGGAGATTATATTTTGCGGTTGCATGAATGGACATAATCCTCTGGATGCATTTTATGTATATTGTAGATTAGATCTGACGAACTCCTGTAAAGGGTGACAAGGTTGATGACTTTTCTCTGGTAAGAAATCTTTTATGTGTTGACTGGAACAGGAGCTGCCAAGTGTAGGCCATGAATGGTCTTTTGCAGTCTCCTTCTTTTCTTATGTTCTTATTAGTTAGCGTCACGAATCCATTCCCTCATCCTTGAATCCTACCGCCTTAGACTCAGTTATATAGCCTTAAAACGGAAGACTTACACATAACCGCGTTGGACTCGAACGATTCCGCCTGCTCCCATTTTGGTCGGCCCGAGCTAAGAATAAAACCTATTTATCGCCGCCTTCTTTTTCGAAGTCCTTTTCTTTCCCCGCGATTACCGAGACACCGTCGGGAACCCCGCGAGAAACTTAGGAAGTCAGAACCGCCTCAATTGGAAGTCAAGAGTAGCCCTACTACCTACAAGCTCTCGATACCCGTCACGCCTCCCTCATCCAGGCGTCATCACACACGTACCATTACGATAAACGGGTGACTTGGAAAAGTGCAATAACATCGATGACTTTTTCCCCCTATATTTTATAAATAAAATAACTGGTTAAATAATTATATAACCCATACTATCCCCCCAGCTAGCATAATGGTTAGCGCGCTTTTCCAGCAATCGTTGGGTCGGCAGTTCGAATCCGTGACTGGGCATCATGGTGGGGATGGATAGGTGGAGCTCGTAGCCATGAGAGGCAGTCCCCCAAAGAGAAGAATAACTCTGATTTCAAAACCCTGGGGCCACAAGCATGATTGCCTCTTCCAGAGGTAATTTACAACAATGATTATAGAGGAACACAACAGGAAATTACTACAAGTTTGGAACAATTCGGAAGAAATTTGAACTTCGAGGGAGCAATGAATAACTGGGAAGTAAGAAATAATTGCCCATTTTGCGAATTCAATTAATTTAGGGTTTGTACGAAATGCGTAAATGCATGTAAGTAATGCAATTAAAATAAGTGGCTGATATAAGTAAGTGGTATAAGTAATATATGTAAGTGATAGGTATAAGTAATTTAAGTAAGCGTTATAAATAATATATGTAAGTGGTAGAAGTATATTATATGCAAATCTGGGCATTAAATAGTTAATCGTTATTAACGAAGTTAACATTTTCGTTAACGATTTAATTTTTAAGTTAATTTTTGAAATCATTATCGGGCTAATTAACTTCCGTTAACTCAAGTCCACTAACCCCAAAACTTCATAAAAACCGGTAAATGTTTAAAAGTTTCTATTATTTTCAGATTTTAAATACAGATGTAGAGTCAGCATATTTAAGGGCGGGAGTACACGAGCGGCGCTGTGGAGCCACATCGTGGCGTCGGTGTGTGGCAGGAATGTGGATTCCCATAGGTTTCCATTGTTTTGAAGCCACGCTGAGCACACGAGCGTCTGTGGCAAGCGACTGTGGCGCGCTGTCGCTAATCCCTGCCACAGAGTGGCGCGGCTCTGTGTCGAGGACCCGCACACACTCGATCTAGATAGATTTATGGGACGTACTCTGCAATGAATACAGCAATAAAATTGCAAAAGCCAAGGCATGGGAGGAGATGTGTGACATCTTCGTGTCTGGCTTCAGAGAGATGGATTCTGAAGGAAAAACCAAATCAGGTATGTTTCTGTATTACAATAAAGTCCATATGCGACTCGCTACATTTATGCATTGAACACTATGAATGATAATGCATCTCGAATACATATTTTACACAAAGAAACAAACACATTGGATAAGAAATTAAAACTAAGTCCTATTAGGCTGTTTGCATTTAACCGCTCACTATACCTACACTTTGTGGCCAATCAGTCTTTCTTCCCAAGACACTGATGATCCTTCTTCACTGGAACAATATTCTGTAAACTTATCTCTTATTGTTAGAGCTGATCGAGGGCCTCCTGCTTGTATTGTACGTTACCATCATACATACCTACAACATTCAGTGTGTTTTTAAACTCTACACCATCCCTTTCTCTTACAAAGTTGTGCAAAGTGCAACATGCCCTGATAAGATTTTCAGCATTCTCAACCTTTACATCTAGTGGTCTGTGGAATATGCACCATTTATTTGTCAGAATGACAAAAGCACTTTCTATGTATCGCTTTGCTCTTGATAGGCGATAGTTAAAGATTTTCTTCTTGTGTGAGAGATTTTTGCTTCCATGTGGTCGTAGCATGTGAGTAGAGAGACCGAAGGCCTCGTCACCAACCAAAACGAAAGGAAGTGGGTCTCCATTGGTTGACACTGGTTTATCACTTAGGATGCTCAATGTATTTTAAGGCATTTTTTGGTAGAGGCTACTGTTTTTGTAGATTGAGGAGTCTGATGCTTTACCATAGGAACCAATATCCACATAAGTGGACCTGTAATTTTTATCACATAGAGCCAGTAACACTATTGAAAAAACCTCTTGTAACAAAAGTATGTAGAACCACTGCCTGTTGGTTGAATGAGCCTCACATGCTTTCCATCAATTGCTCCTATGCAGGTGGGAAACTGTGCTTGAGAGTGAAAGCCTTCTTCAATCTTGAGCCATTCCCTCGTTGTCAGTTCTGGGAAACATAGGTCATGTAGATGCTGTCATATTTTTTCGCAGACATCATAGACGATCCCTCTAGCGGTGACACTTCCACATTGGAAGGTGTAATGCAAATCAGCGAAAGAACAGCCAGTTGCTAGGTAGCTGAAAGGAGAAAAATAAATAACATGCATTTAGTTTCATACTTTGCTACATTACGGAAACGTGTATGTGCAAAAATACACATTAATCATTTTAAGTACTGCTTATAATATTAATAAAAATATTATTATTTCTGAAATTAACGTGGCCGCATGTATGCGCGAAAATACACATTAGACATTTTGAGTACTGCTTATTATAATAACAATGATAATAATATCATTATTATTATTAATGTCATTATTATCATTATGATGTTAACAACTAATGAATGTATTTACAGCTACAGATATACAACTGAAGTGGAAGAGTTTGAGAGACTCCTTTAGAAGAGAATTGGCAACAATCAATAAAGAAAAGTCGGGATTTGGCCAAGAAAGTGGGAGAAAGGAGTATATCTCCTTCAAACAGCTTTCTTTTCTTCTTCAAATTTGCAAGACAAGGCCACATGAAGAGGAAGGTGCAGAGGATCCAACTGACAGGAGAAATGCAGAGAAAGAGTCTCAGCCACTGTATCCTCCCACTCATCAAATGAAGAGGAAGAAACCACTGCATTCAGATAAGCAAGTTTTTTTCCAAGCTTTAGCAAAGAAAGCAAATGCGCCAGATGACCCTGATAAAAATTCCTGCTTACTCTGCTGCTCGACTTCAAATGTATCCCTGAGAGTGCAAAGTTAGATGCTAAGGTTGAATTCATGAATATACTTAAGAGATATAAGCAACATCTAACACTTGCTAATCAGCAATATTTCCCTCCACAACAGAATTTCTTCCCAGGTCCAAGTTCATCAATGAGTCATGCACCACACAATTTCTACACTAGTATCATGCATTCACAATCAACAGCAACACAAGGCCAACCAATACCACCTCCCACACCATCCCCTGCAACAGCTGCAACTTCACAGGCAATGTATCCATGGTCTGACTGTTCAAGCATTTATGATGAATATTAAACCCAATAAAACATTGAAGTAAAATAACATTCCCATATTTTCAGTAGCATATTAACTATTTTTCTTGGAAAAAAGTAGGATAATTAAGTTACATATTCAAAAGGAAATCCGAGTGAATCATGTATTCCAGTAAAAGTGAAATATACTCTGATGGTTCAGAATCTATAATAAAGGTCTGCTACTGATAATTATATTATTTACATACCTTAATGTTATGGCAAGTCTCTCCTTAGCTGGAATGCTCCGCTTCATGTTTGTATTGGCTTGCTGGATGTAGGGACCAAGTAAGGGAAGGAGCTCATTAAAACTTTCTTGAGACATCCTGAAGTAGTAGAAGGTGCTTGCACAGGCCATGGTCAACGTCCACTATGAATTCCACAGTTAGAAAAAAGTCACCAGGTTAGATAGTTGATAGTATACTAATATTACTTATTAGACTATTAGTTCTATTAACAATTTGTATCAGAAATTTTTTCACATAAATTATAGATTATTTTTATTTATAAACTCAATTCAATTGTAATATTTAATGACTTTAATTTTATAAAAAAAAAACATTAGACTGTCTTTTTATTCCAGCACTACCACAGGCAATGAGAGCAACTTTGTAAAAGCCTTTATCCAGTTTGGGGCAGACGATGACACACTGCCACACCTGCCAGTGGTTCAGAATGTAGACACCGACCATGATGCTGCTGCTGAGGCTACCCTATTGGTTGGATCCGTGGACGAACAGGAGATGGAGTATGTCTCCCTGGAAGACTCCCTGGCTGTGCCTGACGATGTCGACGCTGTCGTTGACAATCCCATCAACCTGCCAGCCCACACCTTCAACCTAGTGACCAGCAAGGATGCAGATCCAAACTGCAGAGTGCAATGTTCAAGAGGCTGCCGTTGCCTGGTACGTGCCCTCTGGAACCACCAGGATCGCAGCGCTGTGGTAGCAGACAGCAGCTACGCTGAGGTGGGGAGGGGGCTGGTTGCCCCTATCACAACGAGGTGGACCCCCCCTATGACACTGTTGTGGTCCTCAACACCATCATGGATACTAATAGGCCTGTTCTCCACAGAGTCCTGACCCAGTTGAAAGTCAACAGCTTCAATGACCAGAATGTCAACTTAATAAAGGAGTATGCTATGGTAATAAATAAATAATATTATAACCAGGCAATGGCTTCACCACTAAGATTAAAATTTAAAATCTAATAAAAAGCAGCCATGCTTAAATTTGTATAAATTTTCTGAACTTCGCCAATTAACTTTGCTAATGTTTTCAAGGTGAATCATGAAAATATTAGCTGCTATTGGAGCTATTGGCGAACCCATTCCTACTTCATCATCTTGAAAACAACTTTATGAAACAATGCCCTCTAGATTTCAAACCCATATTTTATCGTAGAACCTGAAGATGGGTGATACGCCCGAAACGTTGTTCCTTACTACTTAATAAATCACATGTACCTCAGCCTCCTGTGTATCCTTACCTTCGCCGTATATATATATATATATATATATATATATATATATATATATATATATATATATATATATATATATATATATATATATATATATATATATATATATATATATATATATATATGAGGAATTAAACCACATTCTCCAAAGACAATTTAATTCAGAACAGTTTCGGTGTATCTCACACCCTTTTTCAACTGACACTGGATGGAAAATATTTGAAAATGCTTACATACATAACACAGTCAAGTCGTGAAAGATCCCCTCTTTTTTCCCCTAATCCCCTACTTGTGGCTAATCAGGGGGGGGGGGTAGGCCTAAACATATTGAAGGGCTGACATTTCGCTATTTTGTTTATTGCCTTTCGTATTACAGGATTAAAAGAAAATTGACCCTCAGATAGATTTAAATTAGGAACTGACGATATCAAGCTCGATTCTACGATTCTTCTCTTAACATAGTTAGCCGATTTAAATACCATTTTACTTCCATTGAAATCGATCGAATGATTAAAATCTCTAACATGACAAAATATTCCACTGCTTTGACTGCCCACTCTAATATCACCTATGTGTTCATACAATCTCTTGTCTAGATTTCTCCCCGTTTCACCTATATAAACTTTGTGGCAATCGTTGCATGGTATTGCATATACTCCTATGTTATGATGTTCTTTGGGTTTCCTGGCCATCATAAATTGGTTTAAGGAATTATTATATTTAAAGGCTAGATTAATACCCGCTTTTCCAAATATGTCCTTTAAACTATTTAATTTATTATTAAATGGCAATGTTATAAAATATAAAATATGTCATCCTTCCTATTTAGATGAAGAAATTGTCATTATCAGGACCATTTTTTCTAATTTGTATTACCCCGATTGGTTCATATCGTCTGCCCATTTTGCAGCTAGGAAAACATTCAATGGCAATAAGCCTTCCCGCAAAAATGACTTCAACAAATGTGTAAAATTGCCATTTAATAATAAATTAAATGGTTTAAAGGACATATTTGGAAAAGCGGGTATTAATCTAGCCTTTAAATATAATAATTCCTTAAACCAATTGATGATGGCCAGGAAACCCAAAGAACATCATAACATAGGAGTATATGCAATACCATGCAACGATTGCCACAAAGTTTATATAGGTGAAACGGGGAGAAATCTAGACAAGAGATTGTATGAACACATGAGAGATATTAGAGTGGGCAGTCAAAGCAGTGGAATATTTTGTCATGTTAGAGATTTTAATCATTCGATCGATTTCAATGGAAGTAAAATGGTATTTAAATCGGCTAACTATGTTAAGAGAAGAATCGTAGAATCGAGCTTGATATCGTCAGTTCCTAATTTAAATCTATATGAGGGTCAATTTTCTTTTAATCCTGTAATACGAAAGGAAATAAACAAAATAGCGAAATGTCAGCCCTTCAATATGTTTAGGCCTCCCCCCCCCCTGATTAGCCACAAGTAGGGGATTGGGGGAAATAAGAGGGGATCTTTCACGACCTGACTGTGTTATGTATGTAAGCATTTTCAAATATTTTCCATCCAGTGTCAGTTGAAAAAGGGTGTGAGATACACCGAAACTGTTCTGAATTAAATTGTCTTCGGAGAATGTGGTTAAATTCCTCATCTTTTCTTGCGATATTGCATTAATTTTCATCATATATATATATATATATATATATATATATATATATATATATATATATATATATATATATATATATATATATATATATATATATATATATATATATATAACTGAATTCAATCTTGCAAAAAATGTATCATGAAGACAGAATCATAGAGGAACTTAATGAAGTAATTCATAGAACCCACCCACACCATCAGTTTGACCCTGAGCGACAAGAGCAAATGGGGCTGGGGGCGGCAATTACAATGAGTGAGGTAGAAAACGCCCTCCACTCTTTTAAACGAGCCTCAGGGCACTCGTGACTATCCAAGGTGAACTATGAAAAAGCTCCTCCCAATATACTTGAGGGAATCAGAAACGTCTTCGCTGCGTGTCAGAACACTTGGCAGCTTCAAAATAGCAGACATGAAATTAATTCCTTAACACTTCTGACAGAGTCGAGAACTTTCGCCCGATCTTCCTTTTGGAAGTATTCGGCAAAGTCTTTGAAAAAAGCAACCAACTAAATAAAAGATTAATGGAACATCTGCAAGACACTAGTCAACCTAACCACATGCAATTTGGATTGGGGAAAGGTAGAAGCACCTAGATAGCAATTGCAAACGTCCAGGAAAAATAGCCAAGGATAAAAGAGGAAGAGCAAGCGTTGACATACTTTGTCGAGATGTGGCTAAGACGTTCGACAATGTATGACAGCGCGAAATGCAGCATAAAATCCTCTAAGCGGCCCTCAATAACAAGCTAGAAAGCTCCTCTACGATTATGTGCTCGAGAGCAACGCGTTTATGACAATCAAGAATCACAAGGGGCAGGTTTTCCATCTCTGTTCAGCGAACACGACACTCCATTCATCATTCGAGGATGATGTAACAAATTATTATGGATCAATGGGGGAACCTAACCCTCCGGCAAGAATGAAGTCTCAGGAAATCGACAACATTAACGTATACGAGAAAAAAATAGAAAATCCAGAAGAAAAACGACAAATTTACCGTCATACTTCTCTTAAGAAGAAAAACCTACGTCATTAGGGTGGAAAAGAAGAGATATAATTACAGCAAGGAAGGAATGATACTAACATCAACTGTATACTCCACAAAGAACGCTTTACCGATTCAGTCTAACACCAACAAAAATAATATTTATCACGCGATAGTTCAGTTCCCACCTCCTATACCCAGCAACCACTCTTATTCCCCCCCCCCCCCCCCAGAGTGCAATGCAGGAAAGTTTCGGCATTCCGCAGCATGGCTAAGATCAGCCGAAAATTTTGAGAACGAACTTGAATTCTAAATATACAATATCTTGGGGAGGGGGGAGGGGGCAAAAGCTCGTGCACAGCACCTACGAAGGCCACTGCATGCGAAATAAAGAAAAATGTCGCTATGGAATTTTTAGCGAAGGTAAAGCGCTAATGTATTTATACATTTTGATTTGGCAGAGGGAGCAATTTTCGTTAATTTTCTTTGAATAGATAATTTGAATCCATAAATACGTATGAAATGCATTTATTTATAATAGGTGGAAAGTTTAATGTAAGGACAAATTCGTCCACGCAAATAATGTGATGTCAGCTGAATTAAAATAAATTCGAAATTTTTTCTATATTATAAAACCCATGTCTTTAAAATCTACAATGAAAATATTATTTTGTATAATTTTATTTAATAGGATAAAAGCATTTAACAGGATGAATGCTAAAAATTAGTTTATATAATATATGTCAGATGTTTTTTCATGGTAACTAAATAAAAGTTTATCACCTATATTTATATGAAAATTACTATGAATTAATACCATGCCAAATAATTCATGGGAAATTGGTCGACTCAAAAATCCTGTTCTATAAATAGAAAATTACAGAACAAATAGACCAGACAGAGTTGTCCTAGAAGCATAGCTGGGAGAGCCTTTGGCGACGGATCTGGTGCGACTGCGACTTTGTGACTCTTTTTGTTCCCCCCAGTGCGACTTTGCGACTGCGACCTTTTTTCCCCGGTGCGACTCCGCTAAATTACAAAGAACACTTTAGCGCGATAACAGAAACATGCTTTTATAAGGCAGAAAAACACATATATAAACAGCCGCGACAATTTCTTTAAAAAAAAACTCGTCTTTGTTCCTGTTCAAAGTCGCGGAAAATTGGCGGTTCGACTTTGCTTAGTTCCACTCTTTCAAAACGTTTGTGACTTTCGACTTTGCGACTTCGAAATTCATAGTGCAGCAAAGTCACAACTCGTTGCCGCAACGCCCAGCTCTGCTTAGAAGTCATCATTAGAGATAACAATGACTATTTTTACTACTGCAGCATGTGGCCGTGTGACGTCACTAAAATTTTTAATCTTTCCCAAATTTGTTCATCTCTTGAGAGTGTTACAGATACAGATGTAGGGTGCGCTAAGGCCTTTGCAACGGCAGCGCAATGACTTTAATTCCTATTTAGGTTTAGGGCAGGTTTTTGGCTATTTCGATCCTTCTTTTCCTAGTTTTCCATAGTTATTCGATATATAATGTGTATTTTTCTACTTCTTCTTCACTTGTTGGGTTGAACAAAAGCATTTTTTCCAATGTGGTGTCTCCTATAGTAGTATACTTTCTACGTATGTCTATTAGTCCTTCACAATTTAGTAGGAAGTTTCGTAGTGTCTCTTTCTCTCCTCGATTGCAGAGGTCACATTTTGCCTCCTCTCCTGTAAACCTCTTCCTCCAATTTAGCTGCAGTGAGTTGTTCTGCATCTAAACATTAGCTTGGACTTAAATGAGTTGTCATATATATTTTGCTCCATGATTACCTTCTTATTCATAAAATATGTACTCAGTGTTGATTTTCCCTCCACACCTAGCCTCCATCTCTCTTCTCTACATTTCCATACTCTCTCTCCTTTATACTTTCTTCCTTCAACTGATTCAGTTCTTCCATACTTCTTATGTTAAGTTCTTTCATATATCCTCTTACTGTACTTAGTCATTGGTTTCTTTTATTATTTTCTTTCATCTCCTCCAATATTTCTTTTAGTAACTCAATGTTTCCTTTCATAACCTGTTTTGTATAATTTAATAATTTTATCTTTATATCTCTTTCTTCCATTGTGGCACTTCCTATTTCTCCTCTTAATCCCTCCGCTGCAGTGTAATTTGGAGCACCCAACACATGTCTCCACACTTTATTTTTTATTTTTTGTACTTTTTTTTTAAGTTCGGTTTTGTTCCATTCCACCAGTGCCCCTCGTATTAGGATCTTGTTGCATGATCTCTCCACCACAGAGGATGCCATGTTTGACATTTTCTTTGCCTTTTCAATTTGATTTCTTTATGTTTTTTTCATATATTTCTATTTCCTGTAATTTAATTTCTTGAACAACTTCTATATGATTGATTTTTCCTGGCTTGGGTTCTTTCCAATTATAGTAATGCCTCTGGGCATTCCTATAATAAAAACCTCATGGGAAACATATATATATATATATATATATATATATATATATATATATTATTATGTAAAATTCATATCATACAATCCTTTAACTTTGTCAATTTAATCGTTCAATTATTTTACTTAACTTTTGTAAATTAAATCATATTTTATGTACAACTTAATAATTAATTCATTTATTTATTTTACTTGTCAATTCATTTAACGTACTATTGTTTCAAACATCATCTCTTAAAATTTCACAAACAAACAAACACACGCTTTCAGCTCGACCAAATAGCACACTATTCTTTCCCATTCCACTGTCGCCACTCTCCCAATAAAGGTTGGTAATCATTCCTTTTACAATTAGTCATTTACCTCCAAACAAATCGTACTTAGTTTAATTCCACTTGTTCACAATTCTTTGCAAACGACCATACGAGAGTAGGTCCTAATTATATTTACTTCTCATATTACAGCCCCTAATTCACAGTCCATCATAGTCACCATATTATTCCACCATATTATTTTATATTTAATTCAACTACTTCAATTCTCTTCGCATCTTGTTACTGTAAATCATATTTTACAATATCTTACATTGTATACCTAATCCAACTTTTCTCATTGTACATTTGTTGTTTCTATGAATATATTTATATTTGTTTAAATGTTTTTCTTAAAACCCAGTTCATTATTTAAAAAATTTATTTCGCTTTCGTCTCAGGCCTAAAAACTATCAGGCGACAACTTCGATCAAACAAATTTATGGTTATGGTTTTCGAAACACTATTTAGGCTGATTTATTAACAGAAAATAAATCACATGAATAACCATATACTATACAATTCATTATCATTCATTGCAAATTCCTCCATAACTAGGCTTATCATATGTGCCATCTCTTTTCACTATTTGATAATATGAGTCTATCACCTGCAAAAAACAGCATTGGGATGTAGAGTTTACTGCTTCTAAAACCCATATGGCTCTCATTTATCTTTGTAATAATGCTGTTTATAAATGTAGAGTATTTATTCGGCACCTAAATAACACTATTTGTGGTGATCTTTTCTTTATGTTACCTTATATGTATAATTACCTAATGGGTTACACTACATTATTTTGTTTACTTATAACTAATTGTGCTTGTTAACCTGATTTGATTGGGTATGTTTACTTATATTGTTTCTCTTTTATTGTCAGACTGTATTGATGTTTTGTTAGTTGAATAAAGCCTAGAGGAAGGTATTGACGCTTTATTATGATCACACTATTATAATTTTTCTTTGTTCTATTCTATTGTATAGGTTTATTGTATCTCCACTTTTATTCGCAAAGTATGTCTATTTTTAGGTGTTAGTTCTTTTTTGTAAGTAGTTGTTAATTTGAGGGAGGGGGGGGGGTAGTAAATTTTATTCTGTATTTTTCCCGCAGGAAACAAACAAAAACAAGACGGTGACGGGTGTGGCGATGCCTATAGTCGTTTCGACCCTATAATTGATTTTTGTCAAAGGCAACGGTCTAATCCTGAAGAACATGTTTGTGAAGGGTGTGGGAATAAGGCTGAATTAGATTTAACCAGAAGGATATGGAGAGGCCAGTTAAATTTGAGGATTCGAAGACAAAAAAAAAAGAAAATATAACTGGTCGGAATCATAAAATACTTAAAACTGAGCTTGCCAAAATAACCTAATGCCCCTAACCTATATCGTAGTTAAATTTGCATCAACATTTTATAATATATATTTCTTTAATCGGTGCAAAGAAACTTTTTAACCAGGCTTATGACATCATAGCAGCGGATAATAGATTTATATATTGGGAAATACTATTCTTATTAAATAAAAAAGTGGGAGTTGTTAATCTGTAGAATTACCTTTATTATTTTTTTCTATTTAAAATCATTCATTATTTAGAATAAAGAAAATGATTTTTATTAGTATTTTAGTTAGCCACTAAAATTAAAAATGTTTGATACTATTATTTTAAATCAAATTATTTATAAATATATTTCATATTTTAAAAATAAAATAAAATTTAAATTCCTTTTTCAACGAGTGGATTTGAAAGTTTTATTTTGAACACCAGTTAGTTATACCAGAAGAATTTTAGATTGTACTTTGTTTAAATTAATCTTTTATCAAAGTAAGTATCTCCCACTTTGTGGTTAAAGGACTGTGGTCCTATTTATAAGTTCATATATATTAAATAAATCTTTTCTGTTACTATTTCATTGATATGTGTGTTTAGGGCTCTCTAAAGGATATAATCAAGCAGAGTTCATCACTCTTATAATTGAAAGGGATATTTGTTATAATAATTTCATCTTAGTTTGGTTATGACTTATGTTATTTTTATCAATGTTATTTCTAATCATTCTTTTATTATATCAAAAACATAATGGTGAAGTTCAGAAATAAAAATAAGTATCGAAAATTTTTAAAACCCAAAGAATTACAAATGGTGAAGTTCAGAAAATTTATTGTTATATACCTTCTATTCTTCTATAACTATATTTTAGGAACGTGATATTTTGAAAGGGGAAAATTTAGTTTAGAGTTCATTTTTAAAACTATTGTAATTGGCCAAGTTTAGAAAATTTATAAAAATTTAACCATATGTTGCGTTTTTTTAGATTTTAATTTTAGTAGCGAAGCGCAAGCTCAATTAATTAAATTATTGTTAAGTATGATGAGGGTCTTGTTATTTAAAACAAATGGTTTCATTGCACTAATTTAAGACAAATTCTTGTATTATCCCTCTTAAAATTTACATTTGGTTCTTTCTGGAACCTTTTAACTCTAAATTTTGGTTCTTTTTCAAATTTACTTGTGGCACGCCTGCATCGCGGTACTTCCCAAGCCAGCGACCCATATCCGGCATTAGTCGCTTCTTACGACACCTCCAAGGGATGGTCTGGGTATTTTCTCTCCACGTCCAAGCGATCAGTGTGTTATCCTTATGCCCTGCATTATTATTATTATTACCGTGGCAAAATAGAAAAAAGTGCCGGCTTTGAAATCTGCGAGCCCTTCCGCCTTCACGAGACCCGTTGGGATCCATTGTGTTCCTCCTTGCGTGATTCCTCTCGTATCTTCCCTGGGCACCAGCAGCACCTATTGAGTGCTCACGTAATCCACTTTTACCCTTTGAGCCCTCCCATATAACACCCAAAGCCATCCCGCACTACCCTTTACTTTAGCCATCCTGTAATGCACATTGAGCCCCCCTGAACTACACAAATTGTTTGGGCCCATTTCATGTTGCGGTCAGCGCTACACATGTTGTGGTGTTTCCTTGAAACCCCAATGATCCCTCGCTGAAGACTCACTTTATCCATTGAGCCCTATCAAACAGCTGCAATCCCTTTACTATCCTTCGCATCGAGTAATCTTTCTTGCAACTTCAACCACAGCGAAGAAAAGCAGTTGTATGGGAAATGCAAATCTCGTGTTGTGTTCATCTTCTGTCCGCAACGAGTCGCTTGTTCAATGTAACCAGCTAAAACCAGGTTCTCGAGTACATGGAGAGGAGGGAAGGTAGGTCCAATCCTTATGGGAACTCCTCGAACCTCCACCGTCTCCACAGCAACTCGCAGGAGGGAAACTCCATCACCAGTGCGGAATTGTGGGAGGCGATCACATCGTTTAGGCCTCAGGCACCCGAAAGACCCGACTAGGCTGCTGAACCTACTCATTTCGTCCTCGGCAATGAGATATTTCCTGGATGGCCTGAAAACCTAAACAAAATATTTTTAACCCGAAGCCTGGAAAGCCAGCGAACCAGATTATGAATTTCAGACGACCTATCTCATTGCTGGAGACTATTGGGAAGGTTTTTGTGACGATTCTCAACAGCAGACTAACAAAATACCTGTCACAGCACTATCTGTTGAACGAGGAACAGCATAGGTTCAGGAGACATCCATAGCCCACATGCTTCAATATGCAGCAGCGGGGCGGCTAGGGGGTGCTGGATCAACGTCGTTTGCAGAGATGTAAAGAAGGCCTTCGACAGTGTCTGGATCGACGGCCTGAAATACAAAATCTCACGACTGAGACTCACACCCCAGTTCGAAAAAAAATCCTCTGTAGCTACTTGATTAACAAGCAAGCTGTCATCGCCTTCGAAAGCAATCAGAGGAAGCTTTCGAGCTTTTGTCCGGTGTCCCTCAAGGAAGATGCTTTAGCTCCACTCTTTTCATTATTTTTATGAGAGGTGCCTGATCGACGTTGTTTGTAGAGATGTAAAGAAGGCCTTCGACAATGTCTGGATCGATGGCCTAAAATACAAAATCTCGCGACTGAGACTCACACCTCTACTTCGAAAAAAATCCTCTGTAGCTATTTGACTAACAACCAAGCTGTCATCGCCTTGAGAAGCCTTCAAGCTCTTGTCCGGTGTCTCTCAAGGAAGATGTCTTAGCCTCACTCTCTTCACCATATTTATGAGACACATTCCTAAACCGATCGATCGATAGAAGAACTCTTAACATTCAATACGCGGGTAAAGACATCCAAGTTGTGGTTCGGAGGACACAATCCGCAAAGATGATGGCAAGAGCCATGACCGCTGAGGCCGAAAGAATCTACATTGAAGTTCGAGAAACGCTGGAAGATACAGACAAACGTATCAAAATTCTCGGCAGCCGTAATAGGGAAACATCGTTCCGCCCCTCCCAATCTCTAAAATACCGAAATCAAATACTCGCCGCATGTGTCCGTTCTCGGGTTCAAACTCGCTAGTTCTGGCATGAACGGACACGTCAGCTCCAGGATTAGATACGCTAACCCTGGACTAGACAAACTTCTTCGATTTAGTAACCTTAGCACAAAGAATAAAAAGAAGTTGTACACCAGCTTAGTTAGATCTAAACTGGTGTACCCTACTATACCGCTCAACGCAGCATCAAGGAAAAACACTTCGCGACTGCAGAGGGTGCAAAATCGAGGCCTCCGGTTTATTGCCAACTCTAGGTGTTAGGAGCACCGAACCTCGAGGAACCTCCATGGAGAGATTGGTCTGGAACCATTAAATACCGTTCTCTATAGAAAAAAAGGGACATCTGGGCAAGGGTAGAGGGTATTCTTTCCCATCGAGACTAACGGCGCTTGATCCAGAGGCAGAGGGAGGTAAATACAAAAGATACCTCCCCAGCCCCAGGACAGTGGAACCCGCACCAACATACAACTAAGAAGCGAGAGAAGAAAAGTTAAAAACATATTAATCAATTAATTAAAGAAATAACAAATTAGAACAAAAAGATCCCGTAGTGGGACACACTAAAAAGATAAGTCAAAAAGGTCCCGTATTGGGATACACTAAAAAGATAAATAAAAAAGATCCCGTAATGGTAGTATAAATAAAAAATAAATAAAATAAAAAATCCCGTAGTGTGACAGTTAAATAAAAGATCTAAAAATAATGGAGATGGCTCGTTCACCGGGCACCTATCTGTCTACCATTTCCTTCCCTTTCTCACCCTTACGCTCCCCTCTCAACCAACTCCCCCCTCCCCCTCCCTGTTATTCTATCTTTCTACCAAGTCAAACTCCATCGACGATTCATTTGGGATGGTGAGGTGGGTTTATTTCCATTAATCTCTTCAACCATGGTGTCTTCTTTCTCGCATGCGGGCACCCGTATTTAGGTATACACATTGGTTCTGCACGACCTTTAGTCTATTCTTTTGCGTCCTCGCGACACAAGAGATGGCGAAAGCAGGGTAGATCAGCATAGATCTTGCAAGTGCATTGCCGATCTTATTGTTCTCTCGAAGGTTTTTGAACATGAATAGAGTTCTGACTGCGGCCCTCGAAATTCGATTAGAGAGGTGCTTCCTGTAACCAGATGAAGTAATTTTCATACCGAGTACGGGACTGAAAGGGTTAATAACAGCATCTAACACACAGCATTGGTCACGATATTTCACATGAACATCAACCTCCTGTCTATTCTAACATCAGTTTCGTGGTGAACACCGATCATCTACAGTCCGTTGACACGTTCTTTACCCATGCTATTCCTTAAGTACGTTTTCAGTCGCTTCAGGCCCCAAAATGAACGCTCGACCTCCGCATTCGAGACTGGGAAAGTGATGAGAACTTGGAAGAGTCTGGCCACGTTCAAATACATTTGGGTCTGGGCCTTCGCAAGATCATCTTTGACGGAGTCAAACTTGATTATTGACAAAAACCATCGCTTTACTTCTACCTTGAGAAGACACAAGGCCTCGATGTCAGCCTCGCAGACTTGTACCACCTCCGACAAAGCAGCAGCATCTCCTTGGACGCCGCTGAGCAAATGTTTGATGTTGATGACGAGCGAAATAGGCTGGTCTTCGAACTCGCTCTGCAGTTCAGTCAACAGCTAGTCAAAAAGCAGGATATAGACAGATGGGCGGTAATATTCCTCTGCTGTCTGGAAAGGTACGTTCGCTTGCTGCGTTTGCGGCCCACAAAATCAAGGTACAGGAATGGTGTCATGTGACGAGCCGATCTCTTCTGCCTCGAATACGTCGTGCAAGATGGTTAGTGCACCTTTCAGGGTATTGTTGAGATACGTATCCACTTCACTGATCGTAGCGTATGCTGAGACGAGATCGACCGTAAGAGACTGCGGGGCCCGACTCGGCTCCGCAGTCTGAGCTAGAACCGACTCAGCAAATCAGAAAGCGCGGCTTTCGGATTGCAATCAGTAGGAGTCGCACAGTCGGGTCCAAGCTGCTCTCATCCTCGAGGAAGATAGGAATAAACGTAAGGAATTCGATGAACACAAGACTGAATCGTGTCATTGTGGGGGACACTAAATGATGTCATTTCGCTTTTCATTATGGGCTAATAAAAGGACAAATTCGGGGGTCTTCAGTGCCCCCGTACTCAGATCCAGGGCTTTACCCCTGCCTTTAATCAGTTCGTAGAAATATTTACTTATTATTTCCTTCTTTTTCTCATCTTTTTGAGTTTTTCTTGAGAGGATTCTGAAATGTGCCTGTTTATGTCGTCTGTATATTCAATATAGTAGATGAGTGGACCAGGTGTGGGATAATATTTCATTTCTTTGGTGGTTTAGGATGAGAACAGTTGGCGTCTACGATATTTTAAGAGCATCTCAGAAACGATAAAAAAATAAAAATTAATTTATACTATCAGCATTATAATGGGATAACTTCCCTAAAGCCACGAAGTGGAAAATACTTACTTTGTTAAAGCTTAATTTAAACAAAGAACTATCTAAATTTCAACATTGATTTGATTGTATAGGTTTATTGTGCAATAGCGTACATTTATACATAATCATAATACAAATAATAATAAAATAAAAACAAACAAAAAAACAAAAAGACAAATACAGTAATAATATGATACAATAGTATAAATACATGTATAAATTTCAACAATTGATTGTATAGGTTTATTGTGCAATAGCGTACATTTATACATAATCATAATACAAATAATAATAAAATAAAAACAAACAAAAAAACAAAAAGACAAATACAGTAATAATATGATACAATAGTATAAATACATGTATAAATGCACACATTGCACAAAACGGGCAGCCCGTCAGTGTTTGGCGTGCAGTAAGACGTGGTGGAGCGTCCCACGCGTTTCTTATCTGCTGCAAGTGGGTGGCGTCGGTCTTCATCACCTGTCGCCCGGCTGGGCGCGAGCGGCGATCAGCGCGGAGGGGGTGTTGTTCTCAGCACCTCCAGCAGCTCGTTAGTTGGGGTGTAGAGGACTACCTGGAGGGCTCTTGCCTCACAACGTACTCAGAAATTCATTTTTAATTCTTATTACTAAAATAAATATTAATTATTTTAAATTATTTATAAGTATAAAATTATTTTATAAAATTTATATTTACAATGACATTAATAATTATTTTTTTATGTTTATTAGCTAACTAAAATAATTGTAGAAATTAAACACATTCTCTAAAAGTTTTGTTTGCTTACATTCCTAACAATAAATGATTATGAAGAGAAAAAATAGGAATTCTTTTTAAAAATCATTGGATATGTAATAAAATATTAAATAGTGAGATACCAAGCAAATAAATACTATACAAAAGTGACATATTCAGGAATATATAGAATCGGAAAAGCAATAATACCCCAATAGTTAGACTGACGGGCTTTTGTTGGTCGATTTCACAACCATCTACGAGCTGCTTGCTGGTAACGCAAATTTATCGAAGCAATCTACAATACCTGGTACCTACCCCAAAAAGAAAGAAGAAATATATACGCTCACTGGACTGATTAGAGAGCCAAGTTCCCTTTGAGTGAGGTAACACCTCAAAGCAGTCTACTTTTCTTCTCCACTCTAGCCTTTATCTTATTTTTTACCTCCCACTTCATTATTTCTAACACTATATAACTTGGTCACCAGCGAAGTCCCAGAGGCACTGGTTTAAGGAGTAAGCGAACCCTGCAGGAGACCTAGTTAGAGGATCAGAAAAGGGGAGCTCCTTCATGGCCGCGGAGCCGAAGCCAGTTGCAGAACATTTATAGGGCTAAGAATATATAAGTACCAAGGAGAGTGCGACCCGGTGTAACAGGCCAAATTAACCCCCGCCTAGATTATACCCGGGTATAGTTTAGCCCAGGCCAGAGTATAACCCAGGAGATAAACTGTACTAGGTCAAGCTATACCTAGGGGTATAAAATAGCCTAAGCCAGACTATACCCCTCCAGGCCAGAATATACCTCTCTAACGTGATAATCAATTTCCTTTTTCACTCATTAATTGTCAACTTTTGGGGATAAAATGGTCACAAACATTCAAATGTTGTGGTTTTGTTGTCAAATATATTTAATGATTATTAAAAATTGAAATTTTGATGAAGGAAAAAAAAATGAACTCCTTTTTCAGAGATTTTGTGAGTCAAATTAATGCTGATACAGACCTACATGAAGTTTTGTTTTAACATTTCAAATGTGAACATGGATTTGCAATGAATTTGTATAACAAGTTATGTGTGGCCATTTTTTACCTCTTAATAATATGCTGACTCATGTCACTCCTTAAGCTGTCACTCTCAAATGAAAAAAAGTGTTAGGTGCCCTAAATCTATCCATGTAATCAAAGTGCTTCAAAGGGTGGTATCATTATTGTTGAACTTGCTTGTACTGCGTCCGGAATGGTGATAGCCTGCCTGTAATGTAGGGCCCATGCCTGAATACAATATTTCAGGTGTGGCCTATCATATGAGTTATATAACGAGAATAACCTCCTTAAATTTGGAACTAAAATTTGTATTGATAAAGCCTAATAGCCTTATTTCTAGCCTCTAAACACTGGTTATAGAGCATCAATGACCGATCTTTTACTACTCCTAAGTCCCTTTCTCATATTTAGAGTACAACCAACAACCTTCCATTTCGTAACTAAATTCTCTATTATAGTGGCCCAGGTGAACAACTTTGCCTTTTTGTATGTTGAATGTCAGCTGCCACTTGTGATTCTTGATAAAAAAAAGTGGTGAGCTAAGTGTGGTGATCTAAGCTTCATGTAAACTTATATGTATAATTACCTAATGGGTTACACTAGATCATTTTGTTTACTTATAACTAATTGTGCTTGTTAACCTGATTAGAATGAGTATGTTTACTTATATTGTTTCTCTTATATTTTCAGACTGTATTGATGTTTTGTTAGTTGAATAAAGCATAGAGAAAGGTATTGACTCTTTATTATGATCACCACAATTTATTCAACTAACAAGCCCGCCAGTGCCGATCCAAAGGCTATACTGGTGCTTTAAATAAATAGTGGGAGTCCTATCATAGCTTCATAAAAATAAAAAAAGCTGTGTCTGATCTAAAGATGGATAAATTCCTGAGACTTGAACGCCTGGATGTATTCCCAACTCGCCTACTGCTGCACGAGAATGGACTCACTGGAATCGTACTTTCACGGCATTCCTGGAATCCACTGCAAGCCTTAATCCTAACAAGCTAGATACATTGATCAATTTTGTCTCTCCAACCATATATGGTTACATCGCAGAGTGTACTACCTATGATTCAGCTATAGATCTTCTCAAAGACCTCTATGTCAAGCCCAAAAGTGAAGTGTTCACGAGACATTTATTGGCTGCTCGTAGGCAGCATGAAGGGGAGACAATAGATGAGTATCTACAAGAGCTTCAGGTGCTCGGCAAGGATTCTAACTTTAAGGCTGCTACTGCTTCACAGAATCGGGATGATTATATACGGGATTCTTTCATCAATGGCTTGCTCTCTCATACAATCAGGCAACGATTGCTTGAAAACAAAACTTTGTACCTAAGTACGGCTGTTGATCAAGCAGGGCACTCGATGTTGCTCAGAAGACCTCAGAGTCTTATTCTCGTTATACTGTCTCTGGTGTAAGTGCTGCTGCGACATCCGAGCCTGCTCGCACCGATGATGGGACCTGTTCTGCTGCAACATCTGAAACTGCTTATTCTGCTGAAAGGACCTGTGCTGCTGCCAATTTAAAGTCCCGATGCTATTTCTGTGGTGGTCGTGGTCACAATCGGGGACAGTTCCCTGCAAGAAACGTAACTTGTCATAAGTGTAATAAGCAGGGGCACTTTGCTAAGGTGTGCCGATCTACTACATTTTCTACTTCTGCATCCACTCAGTCTTCTACACTGGCAATAATCTCTGCTTCCTTCCCGGGACTACTACGGTGAGCTACTGTGTATGTTTTGGTTGGTAATAATGAAGCGACCGCTCTTATCGACACAGGGAGCTCTGAATCTTTCATCTCACATAGCTATGCCAAGAAGCACAAGTTGAAGGTTGTCTCAGCGACTGGAAGCATATTTATGGCCTCTTCATCACTCACGTCTCCTGTGAAGGGACGTTGTACGGTTGACATCAATTTGAAGAACGAGTGCTACTACAATACAAGGCTTTCTGTGTTGTCATATTTGTGCTGCGATGTCATTCTTGGTCAAGACTTTATGACCCAGCACTCTAGTGTTACTGTGGACTTTGGCGGATCCAAGAAAGATCTAAATATCTCCAACCCTACCACTTGCGGTGTACTCTCTGCTTTGGTGGATACACCTCGTCTCTTTTCAAGTCTTGCTCCTCATTGCAAACCCGTTGTAACAAAATCTCGGAGGTTTGGGGGTGGTGATAAGAAGTTCATAAGGTCGAAAATTAACAAGATGCTACATGATGGTGTTATTGAGGGGAACACATCTCCATGAAGGGCGCAAGTTCTTGTTGTGATGAATGAGCGCCACCGAAAGAGATTAGTTGTTGACTATGGACAGACCATTAATAGATTCACTCGTTTGGATGCCTACCCTATTCCAAAAATAGACGACCTTGTCACGGAACTGTCTCATTACAAGTACTATAGTTCACTTGACCTGAAAAGTGTTTATCACCAGATACCTATACGGGAAGAAGACAAGCCATATACTACTTTTGAAGCGAATGGCAAGCTATATCAATTTCACAGAGTGCCATTCGGGGTTACAAACGGCGTTGCTTGCTTCCAAAGGACTATTGACAACATCAAGCAACACGATCTGCATGGAACTTATGCTTATGTTGGCGATATTGCCGTGTCAGGCAAAACCCAGCTGGAGCTTGATGATAACTTGACGAAATTTCAAGAGGCTGCCCGGTTCCATAACCTTACCTTCAACGAGACTAAGTCGGTCATTTAAAAACAATCAATAGATTTTCTTGGTTACACAATAACCCACGGCTCTCTCAAACCAGATTCTGAACGTGGTTACGTTCATTAAAGGAATTACCGATCATTAAACACCGTTCTTCCTTACGCCGTGTTATTGGTATGTTTTCCTATTATTCGCAGTGGGTTTCCCGATTCTCTGACAAGATCAGACCTCTTGTTGCCACTGACACTTTTTCTCTGAGTCCAGAGGCACTGAAAGCCATCGATGATCTCAAAGAATAGACTGGGAAGGCTGTTGTGCACTCGATTGATGAAACTATTCCTTTGGAAGTTGAGGCTAATGTCTCCGATACAGCCATTGCTGCTATTCTGAATCAAGGAGGCCGTCCACTTGCCTTTTTCTCTCGCACCCTCACACCTACTGAACGCAGACACTCTGCAGTAGAAAAGGAGGCATGTGCAATTGTGGAATCTGTAAAGAAGTGGTCTCATTACTTGACAGGACGACGTTTCACCTTAGTTACAGACTAACAGGCTGTCAGCTTTATGTTCTGTACGAATTGGCTTGAAAAAATCAAGAATGATAAAATTCAACGATGGAGGATCAAGTTGCGGTGCTACAATTATGACTTCGTGCACCATCCTGGTGAATACAACATTCCTGCAGACACTCTCTCACTGCTCACTGTGGAGCTACTGTCAATAACGAGAAACCTATCTGGGCTCCACGCTCGAAAGCCATTCTGGTGCAACAAGAATTGCTCATTTTGTCAGAGTGAGAAATCTTCCTATTCCATGGAAGATGTGAGGAGGGTGTGCTCTGAATGCCCTCAGTGTGCCCGATTAAAGCCTCGGTTCTACAAACCGTACCAAACTCCCCTTATCAAGGCCACGCAGCCCTTTGAACGTCTTAGTTTGGACTTCAAGGGGCCTCTACCCTCGAAATTCAGAAACCGCTATATGCTCACGGTGGTGGATGAGTATTCTCGTTTTCTGTTTGCATTTGCCTGTCAGAACATGACTACTAGTACTATAATCCATTGTCTAAATCAGATTTTTGCGACATTTGGTATGCCTTCCAACCTGCATTCTGATCGCGGATCCTCGTTTATGGCCAATGATCTACGTGAATTCTTGCACAATCTAGCCATCGCCACTAGTCGAACGATACCTTATAATCCTCGAGGAAATGGGCAGTTTGAGAGGTATAATGCTATAATCTGGAAGCATATAACCCTTTTTCTGTCATCCAAGAACCTTAAAGAATGTCAATGGGAAACAGTACTGTCTGACGCCCTTCATTCTATTAGATCTCTGCTCTGCACAGCCACCAATGCTACGCCCCATGAGAGGCTATTATCGTACCAGCGTTGATCTCCCAGTGGCCATTCGTTGCCAACTTAGTTATCTGTTTCTGGACCCGTCTTATTACGACGTCACGTTCGCGCCAGTAAATATGAACCCCTCGTTGATGAGGTTCAGTTGTTAGAGGCAAACCCACAATATGCTCATGTAAGATTTGCTGATGGACGCGAATCAACGATATCAGTGCATTACTTAGCTCCGACTGGTAATGTATCATTATATGAGAGGCAAGAGGATCTCAACGTCGATCCTTCTACAGAGAGTGGTTTGGTGGAGATTCTTCCGGTACCTATTGTCGATTCATCTGAGTTGAATTCTTCCAATGCTGCAGGTGATCAGAGCATATTCATCAAGGAAGGAAATATGGAGGTGGATTCTCTTCCGGCCCGAGTATTTGGTGCTCCAGCTAATCCCCAACGTAGGGATGAACCCACCACCCCTGCGCATGCTGGCCTGGAACAACTGCGCCGATCTACGCGGGAACGCCACAAGCCTCTTCGCTATATAGAACAATGATTCTTCAAGGACATTGGACATTGGACAAAATAAGAGATGAAATATAGGTAGAATTAGAGAGAGAATAGTAAGAGAGTAAAGTGGTTAAAGGGTGAGTTTAAAGAATAGATGATGTGTAGGAGAAAGAATAAAAAGATTCCTGGTGAAAGGGTAGCTCTGTCAATGTGTAGTTTTGTGTGTTTTTTATGGTTGTTTAGTATTGTTTGATAAACTATGAATTATAAATCCATAGTTTATATAATTAAATTAAACATAGTTAATTCAATTATGATTTCGATCCTATTGATCGATTAATTGCTTTAGGCATTCAAGCCTTTATTTTTGGCGGGGGTTTTATTCCCGCTGTGACTTTAGTAAAAGTTTTTGAGAAGTTTTTGGTTATCATTTTAAATGGATTTTTTAAAAAATGAATGTGAAAATTATTTAATCTTGCGTTTTGCAAGTCGTTTTTAATTTAATTTGAATATGCTAAAGGAACCTGCGAATTACTTTGTATTTTGTCAGTTCTGTCAGGTGTATTTTGGTATCACGTCATTGTCTGTCTGTAGCTTTCTACTTTTGAAAGGTCTTATTTGTCGGTCTGCTTCGATTTCTAAGTGTGTACGAAAGAATTCAGGGGTCAAGCGGGCGCCAATGGCCTGCCATATCCTCTTAGCTCTCTCGTGGAGCGCCACGTTGATCGGAGATAATCCAACCGAGTCGTGGAACTCCCTTTGTCGTTTACGTTCTCTTCTTCGGGTGTTTGTAATAAGTAGAACCGCTTTGTTCTGGATGACTTGTAGTTTCGCAATGTGGGTCTTGGCGCTCGCGTTCAGCGGCACCGGGGGGGTACAAGAGTCTCGAGGGAATGCACGCATTGAATATCTTGAGCTTATTTGAGCGAGTTAGGTCGATGAACCTATAAAACTCTCTCAAATCTCTCTTGTTATTCGCGACTGTCCGCCCGATATGACTCTTGTATCCCCCTGTGGTGATTTTGAGCCCCAGAACCGTCCCTTCCGAGCAGTAGGGGATTCTCTCCCTTTCTACCCGTATATCATTGAAGGTCTTGCGAAACATGGGAATTATTTTGAATTTGGGGGCATTGGTTGATATCTTCCATTTCCTCTCGTAAGAGTTGATGTTAGATATCCCCCTAGCCGTATTTCTCGCCATAAATTCCCTGTGAACGTAAGCGGCTGAACAAATTTGTGAAATATCGTCAGCGAACTAGACGTATATCGTACCTTCGGAGAGAGGTTGTGGTAGGTCACGTGTATATATGTTGTATAACAGGGGACTGAGACAGCCCCCTTGCGGGACCCCAGATTCGAGCTCGAATTCGGGGCCTTTGTGTTCTTTGATCTGTATATACGCTCTCCTCTCCATTATATAATCGCATAGAATCCTTTCAAGAATGGAGTCGAGGCCTACTTGCAGGATCTTAAATTGCAAGCCTCTCTTCCAAACCTTGTCAAATGCTTTTTTAACATCGCGGAGCACCAGGTCGGCATGCCTTTTACTTGCCTTGATGTTCGCAAGTTTTTCCGTAATAACGGCTAGTGCCGTGTCAGTCCCTCTTTTCTTTCTGAAGCCGTGCTGTTGCTCGTTATGCAGGTTGACTTCGTCGAGAAAAGAGTTGACCCTATTTGCCAATATCTTCTCGAAGACTTTGCCAGCAAATTCTAAGAGAGATATCGGTCGGAAGTTTGCAGGGCAGTCCGGGGGCTTTCCCGATTTGGGAACGAAGATCATCTTGGCCACTTTTCACTGGTCGGGAAAATAGCCTGTGTTCAGAGCGGCATTCATGATGTTAAGAAGCCCACTCAGAACATTAGGCGAGGCCTTAATGAAATTCTCTCTGGTCAGCCCCGTGGTACCCGGTGCTCTTTGACGAAAGGGTTTTAGTGCGACGGATAGCTCGTGGGCAGTTATTTTACTCCCATAGCCCTCCATCGCTCTTTCCTGCGACACACAATGATGAGGGGAGGTTTTATGTATTTGTGTGTTTAACTGTTGGATGTCATTTTCGAAATCAATGTCATAATTATCGTTTTCTTCGGGGGTAATTTTAAAGATGGAGGACCAGAAAGTCTTAAAAATTTCCTCAATCTCTATAGTCTTGTCAATTTCTTTCTCGTCACGTTTGAGTACAATTTTCTTCTGTGGGGGTTGTCCTTTTAAACGTTTGTACGTCTGCCAAAAAGTCCGTGAGTCCCTCTCTATGTCAAGTCCTTCAATCAGTCTGTCCCATACCTGTATTTGTTGGTCTGTAATGAGTGTCTGGAGTTCTTCTTTTATCTGTCTTATTCGTCTATGGGCAATGTGGTTGGGGCCTATCAGCGCTATTACATTGGAAAGGTCTTTATACTCTTGGGCCAAGGTTTTCATGGGAGGGGTCCAAATAGGAGCTGGAAGGGTTTTATATTTAATGCGGGGAATGCTATTTTTATCTGCTTTTATAAGGAGGTCAGTGATTTTCTCCAGCTCTTCATCTATTTCTTCTAAATTGGCATCAATTAAAGGGTCTGGGGTATAATTTAGAAGATGATTTTTGTAGCTTTCCCAGTCCGCCTGCTTATAGCTTTTGCGTTCTGGGATTGCAATTTGAATGGGGTTTACGCCAATTGTGATTTTAACTGCCTGGTGGTCGCTTGGAATAATGGGGCCTGGTTCAATATAATAGTTGTATGGAATCCTGATACTGGATAAAACAATATCAGGCTTCGTTGCTGCATTACCTGTAATGAATGTCGGGAATTCTGGTCCGATTCTAGTCCCGTATTTTCTGTCAAGTAGGACTTCAATGTTTCTACCTGCATTGTTGTAGGAGGTATACCCTGATGCTGCACATCTTGCGTTCAGATCTCCAGCAAAGATTGCATTCTTCTTATGGCTGAAGACCTGTAAAAGGTTGTGCAGGGGTACATAGACGCGTCTTGTGGGTTGGTACCCCGTGGCCACGACTAGACTTCCCAGGGTAGTGCCTACCTCAATGGCAAGGTAAGATTCATCTAAGTCGGGTAGTCGTTTGTATTTTATACCTTTTTTGACGGCTATTGCGCAGCCGTCATACCGTTCCTGGCTGTGATTTTTGCTAATGACGTCGTATTGAAATATTTGTATATCTTTATGAGCGGTCATTCCGTGTTCGTTAATGAGTATAATGTCAGGGTCACTTTGTCGCAGAATGTTGCCATAGATGGAACCTTTTCCGTCCCACCCATCGACATTCATCTGTATGATTGTTAGTTTGTTGGTCATTTTGAGTAATTTAGGTTCTTTTAGTGTGTGGAGTTAAAGTAGACGCTTATTCGCGATCTACTTTAGCCCCATGTGGTGTACTGGGCGGGGTGCGCTCCCTGCCGTTTCTTTTTTTTTTCTGAATTCCGTGTCGGTGATCGTGTAAAAACAGTCCGTGGCCAGCTTAATCTTATTTTGTGAGAGAGCTTCCTCAACCTGTCGTTCCGGTACCTCATCAGAGCATTCCCATTTGTATCGTCCGGTCCTTAGACCTTCCGATACTTCACGGGAGTCCAATTCAGTTGGGAATGGGGCAGATTCAGGGGGCGTACAATTTAAGGTTGAAGCCTCTGGAGTGGTATTTGAGTTGGTGCTCCCTTCCTCTAGATGAGGAGGTAGACCGTGGGCCACGAGTTTTGGAGATTTTTCTCGACCTGGGAGATCTGATCTCCTTGGGTCGGACTGCCTCCTTTGTTGGTGTGGGGGTGTGTGTTTTTGTTTTAATTGGTGAGGTTTTGGGGGGGTGAGTGGCGCTTGTTTCGGTGTTTGTGTTACCTTAGGTTTGTTTAGTCGGGGGTCGCGTGAGATGGCTGTGTTTTGGGTTTGCACTTTCTGGCATGTTTCTTGGCATTGGGGAGCAACGGTTATTCGCATAACCTCCTCTGAAGGTGGGGTTATCGGGGAACCACATCTCGACAAGCCCGTTTTTTTACGAGCATGCGGTTGACTTCGGTTGCAAAGGTACCAGGGCGTGTAATGTTTTGTATGTGTGCTTAATATATGCAGCACATAATTTTGGTGGAATGTTCGTTTTCGATGTGCAGGAATGTTCTTTGGTTATTTGACTCGGCGATGACGGCTTTTGCTACTTTAGCGTAAGTAGAATTGGCTTTTTTCTCTTCCGTCTCACGTTGGAGTTTGCTCTGGTTGCTCATTTTTTGCTTTTTAATCGGACATGCCATGGACATGGTCCGGTGCGGGCCTGAACAATTAAGACATTTGATGGTGGTGTTTTTGCACTCGCGCCAAAAATGGTCACGACCGGCGCAGATAGAGCATAATTTGAGGTCTTTGTTTTGGGGACAGTTGGACGTGGTGTGTTTGTTGTATTTGTAGCACCTGAAGCACATTTGCAAATCAACAAACTCCTCACGTTCCATTTGTTGCGGGCAAATTCTCACGTTGAAAAGAAGTAGTCCGTTATATTTAGCCTTTTGAGCCATAGCCGTGTCTTCGAAAACAACCTTAAACACGTGCGTGTAAGATTTGAATTTAAATACCTCTGCTACCTTAGCCCATTCGTGGTTCGTTTCGATTTCCCGTTTGATATCGTCTGAAGAGTGGCTCCCAACCCAGGGGTCAAGGCGCCTGCAGATCAAACTGCGGTGGGTCCGTATTTGTGGTGGTGTTTGTGGTTTCAAGTTGATTGTTTTGAGGCATTCAACAGCTTTCCCCGAGGTCAAGGCTTCCCTTTCGGCCTCTTTCGCGCAGATCGCTGAGTAACCATTATTTAGGTCAGCAAGTCGTACTAAGGCAATTCGTAGGGATCCGTACACTTTTTCAAAAACCTTTTCTCTGTCTGGTTTCGGGCCCTCCGGTAGGACTCGAAGAGTTATACGCAGGGTTTCTCTCAGTTTGGTTGCATCATATGATGCGTAGTGGTTCGTATATGTGTAATATGTTCACTGTGTACACTTGGTGTTATGGAGACGGAAAGGGGTGAGAGAGGAAAGGGGGTCAATGTCCAATGAAAAATTTTACTTTACCTCAAAAATACTTCCGATAGGCAAGCGGGTGGGCCAGGGGAGGCTCCGGTCTTCTCTTCCACGAAGGAGCGAAAAGTTTTCCCGAAACCGTCTTTCGAAGGAAGGTGGTCCAATGAATTCACGAAGTATCGAGCTACTATCAACAAGCTAAATCACTCTCTTCACTTTCTCGCTAGAAAATTCACTTTTTAGAAATCCGTAAAATTTGCTGTACAAGCGGGAGTCAGACTAGCTCAGGCAAGCAAAGCAGTCATGATTCTTCAAGGGAGGGGAGAATGTAACCTTATATGTATAATTGCCTAATGGGTTACACTACATTATTTTGTTTACCTATAACTAATTGTGCTTGTTAACCTGATTAGATTGGGTATGTTTACTTATATTGTTTCTCTTTTATTATCAGACTGTATTGATGTTTTGTTAGTTGAATAAAGCCTAGAGAAAGGTATTGACGCTTTATTATGATCACCACCCTAAGTATAAGGTAATAGAATGGGAAAGTAGCGACGAAAATGGGAAAAAAGCATTAGTTTGCATAGGCGCCCGCAAGACCTGGCTAATCTCTTTATTTATTTATTTATTTACTTTGATTAGTGTTTGTAGTGTTCGTCCTTGTTAATGTTTGTGTTCTCTTTTTTTTGTTTGGAGTTAAATAACTTGGTAATTGTTAAGATTATTGGCGCACGATTTTTCTTTGCGTTTTTGGGTCGCATCATATTGTATTATGTATCATTTTGAAGGGAATTTCGAAATGGTGGTCTTTGCTTCCATACTCCCCTCCCCTTTAATTGTGTGCCGCCCCCCCGCTATTTAGAATATTCTAGTTGTATTCCCTAGTAGTAATCGCTAACAAAATCGTGCGCCACTAATCTTAACAATTACTTCTATTATTTTTAAGGGTTATTTTCTGTTTTTCAACACACAACAATATCGATATTACAATATGTAATTTGCCCCAATAAAACTCTAGAATCATGATAACCTACCCACCCCAGACACTCATCTAAACTGCGCTTGAAAACATTTAAATTTGACTGCTTATTGTATGTATTATGTGGTAAACCAATCCAGTAATCTACCACTCTCTTGGTGAAAATATCATTTTTCACACACAAGCTACATTTTCAAGTGGTGGCCGCTAGTCCTATTACTACCTGCCACCTTAATTAAATAACTTGCTAAAATCCAACTATCCATCACAGAACAAATTTTAAAAAGCTCTATCATCTCCTCTCTCACACACTATTCAAATGAGAAAAATTTAGCACCTTAACCCATCTACATATTCAAGGTGTTTCAGGGAAGGTATCATGTGTTAACCTCCTCTGCAAATACTCTGGCAGTTTGATATCATGTCTAAAGTGTGGGGACTATGCTTAATTAATTATAGTACTCTATATGTGGTCTGACATATGAGTGATATAGTTTAAGGATAACTTCCTTATTTTGCAACTAACATTCCTCTTTAATAGTCATTCATCTAAATAATTATTTGTCTCGTCGGCAATGTATATGCTAGTAAAAGAATCCCAATGGCTGGAGTTATCAGCTCATCATTTAAATATACCAAAGTGTATTTTAGCTTTAAATCACTTTGTATTACCTTTTATCAGCATCTATTCGCTTTTCAAGTCTTTTGTATGGTTCTACCTTTGTAACGGTATATAAATCATTGTTTTCTTC
Organism: Ceratothoa steindachneri; assembly: GCA_963969495.1. Taxonomy (NCBI): domain Eukaryota; kingdom Metazoa; phylum Arthropoda; class Malacostraca; order Isopoda; family Cymothoidae; genus Ceratothoa; species Ceratothoa steindachneri. Next base: position 38,360,532 of record OZ018328.1, on the reverse strand, counting down.
CCCTATTTCTTCAAGAAGTTTGGCAAAATGATAGGTTTTAATTTTCTATGTTGTTTATTTTATCAGGCTGTAGAGTCTGGGCCATTTCCCGCCTCTTTCCTTAGAATGTTCCAGATTTCCTTTAATTAATTAAGCCTGGATCTCTCATATTTTACAAATTGTAAAATTACTCTCCCCTCATCCACAGGGATTGTGGAACTCTTATCAGAGCTTAAGAATCTTATTTTAGTTGATAAACTACAAAATGATCTATAGTAAAGCCTGCGGACAATAGTAGCTTTACTTTTCAAGAAGCAATCTAATAAGAATGCAACGTATACAGAATAAGGCAGTATACATAATTACGAATACGCGACGATTAGAGAGGAGAAAACAAAGAGACAAACATCGGGTCGAAAATAAAACCATTACACAAAATAATTTAAGAAAGAGCCAAAAATCATAGGAAAAACACAAGAAGAAATAGGAGAGGAAATAAATAATCAAATAGCACGAGGGGCAGGATGGAGACAACATATGCTGTTTCCTAGTACTAAAAACAAAGCGGACCAAAGGGAAGAGGAGGAGATTTACGTGTAAACCAAATAAGGAAACATGATTGTGACAAAAAATTCCCGAATAATGACAAACTCACCGGATTGGACTTGATACCCACACGGAATGACAAAACTAACCAAAAAGTGCAAATGAACAAAAGGAGGAAAAAAAACATGAATAAATAAGAGAATTAAGCAAATAAATAACCAAAGGACATGAGCCCACACAGCAGATACAGATACGAGAATTATGCTAGAAAAATCATAATAGAGACTCGATTTATTAACAGAGCAGGAAAATAAATAACGCTAACAACGGTTTGAACGCCTATCTCATACACACATAACATAATAACAAAACAACCACATAAATAAACAAACAGACACACTTTCACTCTAACTTATTTCGAACTTAACTCTAAAATTAGTTTATAGTACAGAGATTAGCGTGACCCGCAACTTGCACCTCTCTGCAAACCTCCTTTACCGCTGTCCAAAGATGGGCCAAACACTAATACCAAGGACAGGTCAGCAAATAGTAACAAGAAAAAGCTAGGAAAACATTAAAACACCGTGGTCCGGGTCCCACGTTAAGCAGGTCCACAGGCCAACTTGGTCAACTTTCAAGCCTTTGACTTTATTTCAGTCTGTCCTTTCCTTACGTATTCCCTTCCCTCCCCCCCCTCCTCTCTGGAGCTCTTTTTCCTTGGTGCCTTCATCCGTGGCTTTTGTCATCCGTGAAATCATGTTTATGTTATGTTATGTTAACTGGGCCTTGCCCCCCGGGCGGATCCCACCTACAGGAGGGACTGGTCGGGGGGTGGGGGAGGGGCACGGGGATCTAAAACTTTTTCTCCCATTTTCCATTTGATTTCATTCGGTCTAACGTAGAAAATGTAGAGTTACTCTGCTCCATTTGCGGAAGCGAAACATAACATAATTGCACGGATGACAAAAGCCACAAAGGCCTATCAAAGGTCATCCGCATCTGTCAAAGCCCACCCACAAAATACATTCATAGGATTGTCAGATCATGCATTTGCAATTAGAACCATACACAGGAATGTGTCAAAAACAAAAAGCATCATCATTAAGACTCATCAAAATCCAAATCAATCATAGTATACAATAATAAAAACTGCATCCACAGGAATGAGTCCAGAATACCCCAGAAAATTACCCCTCCCTTCCCATATAATCATCTAATCTGCGTTTGAATACATTCAAGTTTGGATGTGTACTGTCTCAGATGGCAAACTATTCTAGTGATCTACCACTCTATTGGTGGAAAAATATTTTCTAACATCCAACGTGCACCTCTGTTTTTTTTTAAATTTTTAATTGGTGACCCCTAATCCTATTACTACCTTCCAACTCATAACTTTCTAAAATCCAACCTATCCATCCCAGAACAGATTTAAAAAAGCTCAATCATATCTCCACTCACACATCTTCTCTCAAATGAGAACATATTCAGTACCCGCAGTCTATCTTCATATTCAAGGTGCTTCAGGGAAGATAATATTTTTTTTGCGCTCCTTTGGACTGACTCTAACAGGTTGATGTCATGTCTAAAATGTGGTGACCATGCTTGTATACATTACTCTAAATATGGCCTAACATACGAATTGTAGAGCTTAAAGATAACCTCTTTACTCTTGTAGCTAACATTCCTGTTATGTATCCTAGCACCATATTTGCCTCAATACACTGCTTGGAAAACTTCAGTGACCTATCTACTACTACGCCTAAGTCCTTCTCATCTTCAACTGAATTCAGCTAATGTCCATCCATTTCATAGCTAAATTCCCTTCCCATGTTAAGAACTTTGCCTTTTTTAAGGTTAAAAGTCATCTGCCACTTCTGAGCCCAAGCTAATAACTTATTTATGTCACTCTGCACTTTAAAGCTATCCTAAACTTCTTTGACTACAGCTGCCAATTTAGTGACTAATAAAGGGCCTAAACGTATCCCTGAGGCACGCCACTGATAACATCCCTCCACTGTGACCACACCCCATTCAGCACAACTCTCTCTTTCCTGTCTTTCAGCCATTCAGTTCAAAACTTTACCACGTATCGCATGCATTTTTTATTTGTGAACTAGTCTCCTATGTGGAACCTTATCAAAAGCTTTGCTAAAATCTAAGTAAATTACATCAACATTCTCTCTCTTATCTAATTGTTTAGTAACATAATCCATAAAATCCAGTAAATTTGTTAAACACGATCTACCTCTTCCAAACCCATGCTGAGCATCATTTATTAACCCATTACACTCTAAATTAGTGGTCGGGGAACAGGGGGAAATTCCCCAAATGGGGTAATTTAGAAAAAATGGGGGGTAATGGATGTGATAAGCGAGGGAAACGAATATGAAAGTTGGAGAAAAAGAATGCATCGATGAGCCTTTCTTCTATTTAAGGTAAAATCTGGCAACATTTCTCCTAATTAAGTGGCATTTTACCATGTTTTGAACATGCCTCTTTCAGAGTACTTAATTAATTAGTAGAGCTTTTCAAGTGATATAATAATTATTTACATAAGGTGAGTTATGATATAATCTATAATATTTACGTTTATTTATTGACTTAGGTGATTAAAATTCAACAAAAGTTAAATATATAAATATAAGATTAGTTTAGACTTTAGGATATTGTAGTTTATTTGTAAGGGGCCTAATAGTTCCATCAGCTGTTTGTTGCCATTTCTCACTTTCTAGGGGTAACTATTATATTTTTCATTTATTTATTTATTTTTATTTTAATGAATTATTTTATATTAAAAGTAATTTTTAACGAGTTTAACTCTATTTAAGATTTAATGGAGCCCCTACAGCTGTAATGCTCACTCTTTTTAAGTCTTATTGTTTGAATTTTTATGGTTGTGAGGTGTGGTTTGATTTTATGTTGTTATTTTAAAGTTTTAATTTAAACTTAAATTCGTCACTAAATAATTTTTTATTTTTAAAAAATAGAAGTCAAAAGACCTTAAAAAAGTGATAGATTTGTCTTTCATTTTCAGATGGCATCAGCAAGGAAAAGGACATATCAGGCAGAGTTTCTTAATTATTGCTTCTTAGAAATAGAGGACAAATGAAACCTCAATGTGTCGTCTGTATGAAAGTACTGACTACCTAGTCTTTCAAAAGGAATCAACCGAAGAAACACTTGGACAAGGTTCATTCACATCTGTCTTGCAAACCACGGGAATACTTTGAGAATCTGGAAAAAAACAGTCAAAAGACAGAGATTGGAAAATAACAAGAGTGCAGCGTTTGACCAACGTTCAGTAGCAACAGTTAGTTTTGATGTGGCATGGTTGGTTGCTCGAAACAAGAAACCATATATTATTGGTTGAGACTTAATCAAACCGGCGGCTGTGAAAATGGCAGAAATAATGTGTGGGCACAAAGTAGCTAAACAACTGAATGCAGTGCCTTTGTCTGCAAGAGTTATTAAAGAAAGAATTTCCATCTTGCCAGAAAATGTGAGACAACAAGTGATTTCTTCAGTAAAAAAGAGTAAAGAGTTTTCCATTCAACTTGATGAGACTACAGATGTCAGTAGCAATTCGCATCTGATGGTACACGCTCGATACAGGGGTTCTGATCAATTTGAAGAAGAAATGTTGCTATGCTCTCCTCTTGAATTGAGAACTCGTGGTATTGATGTGTTCAATACCACTTCAAAAAAACAAAGAGTTGATTTAAAGTGGTAAGGTTGTATTGCAGTATCAGTTGATGGGGCTCCTGCCATGCTTGGTCACGTCACTGGTTTTGTGTCTTTGTCCAAACAACAGAATCCAAATATTCAGGCCATCCATTGTATGATAACATCGCCAGTCATTAGTTGTGAAGGATTTGGAACCAGAAGTGGAAGCTGTGTTGAATGATGTAATTAAGATTGCCAATGTTGTAAAAGGACATGCACTAAACACGAGGATGTTTCGTAATTTATGTGAGGATGGAGAGGCTAAATATTCGACCCTTCTTTTCCATACGGAAATGAGGTGGCTTTCATGTGGAAATGTCCCGAATAGAGTGTGGGCTCTTAAAACCGAACTTGAAATATTTCTGAGTAATCAAAAACACACACTTGCAGAGAAGTTCAGAAAATCAACCTCCCTAGCTCTTCTTGCATACTTAGCTGACATTTTTGGGCATGTAAATGCGCTGAACAAGGAATTGCAAGGAAAGAAAATCAATCTCATCTTAGCAAGGGAAAAAAAATTCAGCATTTGTATCAAAACTTCAGTATTGAAACCATAAAGTAAATGCCAATAAGATTGCTGTCTTTACAAACCTGGCAGAATTTTTGGAAGAATGCGAAGACTGCAGTCTTAGTGACACGAAGGAATCAGTCACAAGGCACCTGACCAAACTTAGGAATAGATTCTGCGACTATTTTCCAGAACTGGATTCACATACTGTCAGCTGGGTTGCAAATTCCTTTAAATGTAAACTGACTGATTTGCTTGAAGAGCCTGTAGGATTGGCAGAAGAGCTTATTGAACTGCGTTCTAACAGTGAAACAAGTATGGAATTTGAGACCACGGATGACCTCTCAAGTTTTTGGATGTCAAATGCTGCAAAGGCTTATAAAACTGCACATTTGGAAGCAACAAAAATGCTGCTACCTTTTGCAACAGCCTACTTTTGCGAACAAGGTTTTTCTACCCTTGTAAATCTAAAAATAAAATACAGAAACCGATTGGATCCTGAAGACAGCATCAAAGTAGCAGTGACATCAAAAATCCCTGATGTTGGAAATGTTGTATCAAAGATGAAACAGTATCATTTTTCCAAAGCCTGAGGAAGCTGATATATTCAAGTTTTCAATAATTTTTCCATTAGTTTTATTTGTGTACCATTCTCATGCCAGAAAGGGTAAACATTTTTTCCCCATGATAGTGGATTCAATAACATTTTCCTATTTTGTTTTTGTACGAATTTTAAATCTATGATAGTGACATAGTCAATAATTTTGCTTATGTGTCATGTAATGTTAAAAAGTGACTGTTTTATTTATGTTTATAAATATATAATTTCCTACATTTTTTTCTTGTGTGCTATTTCCATGCCAAAAAGACGGACTTTTATTTCCTAATGATATATTAAATAAAAAATTAAACATTATCCGAATATAATTTTTTTTGTCTTTATTATCCATGATTTTTATAAGTAAATTGGTTTGTCCCCGAGAGTACTTCAAAGTCAGGGGTAAATTCATTTTACTACAAATTCTTTTGGGGTAACAACCAAATAAGTTAGCCGTCCCCTGCTCTAGATGGTCAGAAATCCCCTTCTTAACTATCTTCTCAAGAATTTTACAAACGATAGAAGTTAAGCTTACCGGTCTAAAGTTATTTGGGTCCTCTTTACTTCCCTTTTTAAAAATTGGCCCTACATTCGCTAATTTCTAATCATTAGGTTTTTCTCTAAACTCTAGTGATCTAGTATATATCTTCTAAAAAGCTACTGCAATACTATCTACACCTTCTTTAAGTAACCTAGAATGAATGTTGTCTGGGCCAGATGACTTACTAGTATTTAACTCTAATATAAGCCCTTTAATTATTTTCCTGATCACATTAGCGGTATTCAACACTACTTCACTTGACTTAGAATTATCATCAATTAATCTATCTCGATTCTCTTCTGTAAATACTGAAGAAAAAGGATCATTAAGAACCTCTACTATTTCCTCATCAGATTTTTCAAAACCCCTTAACTCACCTGGTTGGCCATCCTACTCCATCACATTTTGAAGCCCGCAGGAGGAGGTACTAAAATGTATATAAGGGCAGCACGAGACTGAAGGTACAGAGGGACTCCGTTGGAAACTCGCCAACAATACGGAGCTACCTCTCCGCACAAAAAGGCTCCTCTCGTACTACCTCACTGAACGGAGATGCCACATAAAATACAACAACACCCTCTCACAACCCTTCACACCACGCTCAGGCGTTCCCCAAGGGAGCGTACTGGCACCCACACTATACATCATGTACACAAACGACACCCGAAAACTGCTGTCACACATACACAGTGTCCTACGCCGAGGACGAGACCATTCTCCTCAGTGGCCGCGGACCAGAAGAAATCGCGCTCCACGCACAAAGAATAATAAACGCGAAAACAGATTACGAGGATAAATTGCTGATTGTCACTAACCCTCAGAAGACACAGATGACACTCTACGGCGCAAGAGACCACTTCATGCACAACCTCCCGTCGCCAGATAGCCCCTTAAAAAAAAATAAAAAAATCATGCACAACCTACAAATCTTCTCACACACACCAGACAGAAACCATCTAAACCTAACAAGGCTCGAATATACACAACATACAAAAAATCCTCGGGGTATCTTTTGACAAGCCCCTCAGGTTCAATATACATCAGAACATAACACAAGCAAGAGCCTCGCGTACAAATACATCGCTGCGTAGGTTCTACCCTGCGGGCAAAAAACTACAATTACACCTATATAAAACACTCGTGCGACCTATTCTCACGTACGCCCCACTGTTACTCGTAGCCGCGAGTGTCACGTGGCAGAAGAACGCTCAGTGCATTTAGAACTCCGCTCTGAAGCGCGCTTGCCGCTCTCCCCTGTACACGAGAATGGCCACACTACACGACAACAACAATTTAGTACCCCTCAACACATACGCTCACACCAGACTCACAAAACAATTCGGGAAACTCACCAGAGACCCATTATACACCACACTACATGTAAGAAGGTATGCGATGGCCCTGCGATACCCTGCGGCCCATGACCACCCGCAACCCATACCGTTCTTCGCATAAACTAAAGGCATCATGAATAATGCGTTTCCGACCGAGCTGACACGCCCTCTTTCCTGACCAGCCTCCAACCGTCGTCCAGTCACGATCAAACCGAGTCCAACCTAACTACACCACGCATCGGTGTCTAGCCACCGACCGATCAACTCCCCCTATCGCTTCTTAAGTTATTTTCCGACTGCCTGTTCGCCTGTGTTACACAGTGATCCCTTTATGTCCTTTCTATACACAAAATGAAAATAAATGAAGGTACGCCAGTCAACTATTAAGTAGTACAAAAACAGATCAAGCAGGGGAAAGTAGGGACTGAGTTCAGTGCCTTTTTATACATAGAGAAGAATCAATGAGTATTAATGTTAGTGAATTCATGGGTCATTAATTGTAGGTAAGAAAAAGTAATAATGAAATTAGAGTAAGGACTTGAGAGAGCAGATGGTGTAGTCTAGTCAGGAAATTGGTAAAGAAGTGAGCCCAGAATTTGATGCAAGGCTTACTTGAATGAGCTGATGGATTCCAGTGCCACACCTTCATCTGGTAGGGAGTTCCATATGCTAACACATCGTAGTGAGAAGAATCTCCTTCTGATCTCTATTGTTCTGTTGGTGTGGAGGATTTGGAACCTGTGCCCAGGAAAAGTGTCAGAGTGAATATTTCCTCTGGCGAGATGCCGCATTCATTGTGAAAATTTTCCAGTAATTCAGGAGGTCAGCACGCAGCAGACACCCCTGGACAGAGTACAAGTCTAAGCTCCTGAATCGCTCTCGATAAGGTACTTCAGATAATCCTTCTACATGGCGTGTCCAGGTTCTTTGTACTGATTCGAGCAGGCGAAGGTCTCCTGAAAAACCTGTGTTCCACACACAGAAGGCATATTCCAATAGTGGTCGTATATGAGTTGTGTAAAGTGATGGAATCTGAGGGAGGTGTTGACCAGGACCCCGAGGTCTTTGTATTGATCTACCATGGTGATGGTGTGTCCTTGGAAGAAGTAATCAGACAATATGCCAATGTGCTGCCATGGCACTGCGCCACGTTGAAGTCTTAAGACAACACACTTGTCCTTATTTAGGTCGAGACTCCAAGAATTAGCGACCTTGCAGATGATGTCAATGTCTTTTTGGCACTTTGAGGTTCCAAGGGTTAATGGTAAGGGTGTAGATGGGAAGTACTTTAAATAGATCTTCAGGTCGTCCGCAAAAATGTTGCTATTATTTTAACCGTTATATGAAAATGAATAAAATAGTCGGATTTGAACCCGTGTCATAAAGCACTCTTCGCTTAAATGATCACGACGCTCATCGCCATAGCTCTGGCGATAAGCGATGAGGTTCAAATCCAATTACTTTATTCATTTTCATATAACGGTTAAAATAGCTTCCCTATTGTCTGTTTCTATAATTCTCCCATTTTCTTTCTTAAGCTTTAATGGACCACGTAATTAATTTCTTTAGCGTTTTTCTGGGTTGTGTTACCAGTTTTCATTTCTTTTGGCCTTTAAATACATCTATTATATATCACGGTGTCATGTGATTTTCGATTATGGTGTCCATATATAGTGAGGGATATACAAGCATTAAAGAGGATTCAGAGGCGAGCAACCAAACTTGTGCCGGAATTCTCCCACCTACCATATAAGGAAAGGTATCCACGAACTGGGTCTGCAGACACTACATGATAGAGGCAGAAGGAGATATATGATACAGGTGTTTAAACTGATCCATGGCTTTGAGGATATCCCATACGACAAGTTCTTCCGTCTCAGCATTACCTACCTTAGAGGACAGTCACTGAGTCACTGAAAGTATCTAAGCCGGACCAATGGAAGATTACCCTGAAGGACAACTGGTGCAGTATTAGAAAAAAGACCAATGGAATGCACTCTCAGAGAGTAGTGACCGCAGCATTAATTGCCTCATTCAAAGCCCGGTAGAAGCTGACATGTCTTAGAGGTGGAGATCATAACAAGAAATACCTCACTATCTCACGATTAGGTAAGAACACTGCCTTTGTAAATAAAAAAAAGGGGCGCAACTTTTTATTACCGCGTAGCTCCGTCACGGTTTGTACTATCGAAAAAAAAAATAAGGAGTGACATGATCCAGTATTTAGGGATTAATAAATTAGAAATGGGAAAATTCTTTAAGTGGAGACTGGTGATAGGACAAGGGGCCACTATTTGAAACTTAAAACATAAATGCATGCTGGGTTTGAGAAAATATTATTTTAATAATAGATTCGTTGATTCTTGGAATGCATTTTCTGGGGATGTTGTAAATACTTCTAGTTTGACATTATTCAAAGGAAAGTTCAACGAGTATATTTTACGGAATGTATACTTACTTTTGTAGATTCTGCCTGTTAGTGGCATAGTGAGGTGGTCCTCCACTTCGATATTTCTGATCCCTCTCATGGGTTACTTCGGGGAGGGTGTTGTTATTATGAACTGTGTAATCTGGTGTTGGTGGTTCGTAAGGTATGCTGCTTAGCCACTTGTCCAGGTTCGTCTTGAATGTTTCTGGAGTCACCCAGTTAGATCCCGGATGTCCTTTGAACAGTCGGCTCCCATTGAATGAGGAGTTGTGTGTCAGCGTCATGATTTTTTGTGTACACCCTTGAATGTCCCTCACATAGCATAGTCTTCCGATCTTCGGTTGCCTGCTCACCTGGATCCTTACGTTTGGTACCCGACCCTCCAGTATTTTCCATATATAGATTATTATGTATCTCTCTCGTCTTCTTTGAAATGAATACATCTTCAGGTGGTCTAGTCGTTTCCAGCAGTTTAGGTTTTCCATACCTTGGATTTTGCTGGTGAATGTTCTTTGTGGCGCTTCTATGGCTATTATATCCATTATTTTAAATGGGCACATCAGTTAGCAGCAGTATTCCATTCTGGGTAGCACTAGGAATTTCCAAAGTGTGGTCATGCATCCCCTTTCCTCTGGTTTTAAAGGTTCGTAGGATCCATCCACTCAATTTGCGGGCCATCTCAGATGTTTTAACCATATGATAGGTGAAGGCCCCGTCTTGGCTCATCCAAACTCATAGGCTTTGACATGGTTTCCGCACTGGTATGTTGTCATGGATAATATGTCCTCTATTTTGCCGTACCTCAGCAACTCAAATTTCTCATTAGCACTCTGCTCAGATCTTGTTGGAACAGTACTGTATCATGTACTTCCACAATCTTTCTGCTGATTCTCGTGTCGTCTGCAAAGGGTGAGGCATCGGAATGTAGTAGTGTGGCATCAATGTCCCCGAAATGTATGATAAAAAAGAGGGGGCCGAGTACTGAGCCTTGGGGCCCGCCACTCCGGACTTCACTCGGATCTGAGAGTTCGCCTTTGGCCGATACCCTCTGGACCCTTCCTGTTAGGAAGCTATGAAGCCATCTTCCTAGGGGTCCCGTGATGACCAGACCGCCAAGTTTATGCACGAGGATGCCATGCTTTACCTTGTCGAAATCCAGGTATATGATGTCTGTGTTCATGCCTTGATGGATGTCTTTCATTATTCTCTCCTGGTGTTGTTAAAGCTGTGACAGACAAGGGCGTCATTGTCTGAATCCGTGTTGACTCTCATTTAGGGCTCCTTTCTGCTCCAGGAAGATGATTTTTTGTTTGACCACTTTTTCACAGATTTTTATAATGTGAGATGTCAGGACTACTGGTCTGTATTTGCTTGTTTGACCTCTGCTGCCCCCCCTTATGGAAAGGTGTGATGATGCTTTTCACCAATAGAGTGGTAGATTACTGGAATAATTTGCCATCTGAGACGGTAGACAATCCAAACTTGAATGTATTCAAACGCAGATTAGATGATTATATGGGGAGAGAAGGTTAACTTTGGGGGGTATTCTGGACTCATTCCTGTGGATTTGGATTTTGACGAGTCTTGATGATGATGCTTTTTGTTTTTGACAAATTCCTGTGTATGGTTTGAACTGTATGTTGTAGATGCATGATCTGACACAATCCTATGGAGGCATTTTGTGGGTGGGTTTTGACAGATGCAGATGACCTTTGATAGGCCCTTGTGGCTTTTGTCATCCGTGAAATTATGTTATGTTATGGCTATCTTGAGTGCTTCGGGTACCGTACCTTCTGTAAAAGATTTTGACCACAGTATCTGCAGGGGTGTGCTAGCTCTGTTTTAGTAATTTGGCATGAAAGTCATCTGGGCCTGCAGCAAAGTTCGCACCAATGGTGTCTCTGGCCGTTTTTATGTCTTCATCCGTTATGGTGATATTTGCCAGTCGATGACCTGAGTTTGTGGCATCCTCAACTTGTGGAAGGTAGTTAGGTGAGCTCATATCTACTTTTGTAGTGCTGAATACACTTTCATATTGCTCTTTCAGTATGTCTGCCATTTTTTTTGTAATTGTCTGTCATTTCCCCATTGGACTTTATTAGGGGGCCCACAACCGACATGTGTTTAATCTTTATGTTAGCAAAGGCAAAGAAATATGTTGTTATCTTTTATATTGCTGACTGTTTTTTCTTCTCTGTTGTTCCTCATGTGATGCTTGTATGCTTCTTTCAATATGAGTTAATTTTTCTGTTAGTTTAGCTTGTAGCGGGGTATAGCTGGTTTTGCCCGAGTCTTGTTTGAAAGGAGTTTCACTTCCTCATCAAAATTTGCAGGCTTATAAATATGTATTATAGACGTTTTTATTAGTAGTTGTATGTTTGGGGTGTTCTATTTTAAGCTCAATATGACGAGTTTACTGGTTTGATGTTTGATAACACAATCCTCTTGGTGCAGATTAAAATATAGTGGTGGTTTTATTTATGGATCATAGGATACTTTGATATCAGCTTGTTTTTTTTATTATTTAATCATGAAACTATTATTATATAGTGATAGGAAAAAATATTCTATCTCGTATTTAAATCTATGCAGTTGTTTAGATTTTATAACAACTTAAATTTTAATGTTAGTAATAAATTAGTTATTGCTTAGATTAAGCAACGATGATCTTTATTTAATTTTTAGGTAAAATATTCAAATTTAAAACTATATATTGAATAAATTGTTATTCTTTAATAAAATAATAATTCTTTTATTATAAAAAAAATGTTTAGAACTAGTATTATGAGCTGAGGAAAATCTTTGGTTCGGATTCAATATCACGTTAAACTGTAGGTATTTTTGCTCGTGCCTCTTAGTAGGCACTGATTATATTTCATTTTACAAGACATTTTATATTACCTCTACTGGGTTATATTGGATTTACTAAAGTTGGTTTTCTATGTTAATGTAATTATCACAACTCTAAATATAATGGAGCCTCGCAAATTTAAACTTATAAATACTTTTAGATTCTTTCTAACATTCAAATCTACTTTTTATTCGTTATAATTTAACTTCCTTTTCCATCTCTGCCATCCCTGGACAAAAAGGGACTCCTATCCCTTTTCAAATTTCGGAATCATCAGCGCATATACAACCACAAGAGAACAAATTGATCCAAACTGATTGTGATTTAAATTTATGAAGTCTAAATGTAAAAGTTGATCATGTAACTATAAGAACCACACTTTGGGGTTCATCTTATGGACCTTAAGATAATTTGTTTGTTTAATGTACGTGAACCCATAGGCACACCTTTAGATAATTTTTAAAGTTTAAAATTTTTTGTATAGCTTGCCCCACCCACCTCACCTCCTCCTTTGGGGGGGAAGGCAGCACTTCGTGAAGAAGTGTTCCATTATTTCCTCCTTTTTACTTTCTTTTGGATCCTTAAATTTGCCTTTATTCTAGTTTATTATTATTATGTTTTTGGGCTACAAAATTTTTAGTTGTTTTAAAATGTTAGGTCCATTATGAAAAACTCAGGCAATATGGGTAATTTTATTTATTCCACCTCGTATTTTTCTTTTCTTAAATACTGAATTATGGAAACTTGCAATTTACTTTTTGCCTTGGGATTGTTATGTGTACATAGCTTCGGTTGATCCCCCCCCCCCCCCGATAAACTGGTGCTCCTCTCTCTCTTTTTCTGGTCATCTTTTGCAGGGATACCAACGGAAATTTGAAACCAGATTCTGTTCAAAAATAAGATGTAATAGAAAAAAAAAAAAGAATAGAGATTAATTACTGTAGAGAGTGCAAGACTTTTACATTTATCTTATAGTAAATATTAAATACTGATACAAAGTCGGTACATCATCAGATGAAGGCATTAGAGTTGCTAAAAGGCTTGCTAGAGTTTATGTAACCAAATTTGCACCTGACTATACAGAAGAAGGACTCAAAAGTTATATTAAAAAGAAGACAAACATAGATGCGAAATGCACCAAAATACCATCAAAATTTCCTGAAAATTACAGTAGTTTTAAAGTGGAAGCTCAATGTGAAGACCCTTCAATCTTTATAGACCCATCAACATGGACAGAAGGAATCTATTTCAATTGGTTCAGACCACAACGTACAAGTAATACTACAGCTCATAATGGAGAGTAAATTAAATGTAGTTAGTTACAACTGCAGGGGTCTGCGAACAAATGAAATTGGTTTAAATAAGATAATAAATAATTTTGATATAGTTTTACTACAGGAGACATGGATATCAAAAACGGAATGTAAAGAGATTAATACACTTTTTTTAAATCATAGGGGTGTAGCAAACTCTCCAAATGATGATAGTAACTGTTTATTAGTAGGTAGGAAAAATAAAAAAGAAGGTGTAGCAATAATATGGAATTCAAAATTAGAACATTATATAAGTGGATTAACTTTTGATTATGATTGGGTTGTTGGTATTAAAATAGTGCTTAACTGTCAAGTAATGTATATTTTTAATGTATACCTACCATGTGAGTCAGTAGAAAATGAGGAATACCCCCCTCCCCGACAAAAGTTACCCTCCCTAACCCATATAATCATCTAATCTGCGTTTGAAAACATTCAAGTTTGGACTGTCTACTGTCTCAGATGGCAATCTATACCAGTACATAATCTACCACTCTATTGGTGAAGAAATATTTTCTAACATCCAATCTGCACCTCTGTTTTTTAATTTTTAAATGGTGACCCCTAGTCCTATTACTATCTTTCAACCCAAATAACTTGCTAAAATCCAACTTATCCACCCCAGAACAGATTTTAAAGAGCTCAATCATATCTCCCCTCACGCCGCATCTTCTTTTAAAAGAGAACATATTTAACCCCCTCAGTCTATCTTCATATTCAAGGTGCTTCAGGGAAGGTATTATTTTTATTGCCCTCTAACAGGTTGATGTCATGTCTAAAATGTTGTGACCATGCCCGTATATAGTACTCTAAATGTGGCCTAACATACGAATTGTAGAGCTTAAGGATAACCTCTTTACTCTTGTAGCTAACATTCCTGTTAATATATCCTAGGACTCTATTTTTTGCCTCAATACACTGCTTTGAAAACTTCAGTGACCTATCTACTACTACACTTAAGTCCTCATCCTCAACCGAATTTGAAATGGATGGGCATTGGCTGAATTCAGTTGAGGATGAGAAGGACTTAGGCGTGCTATGATACATTAAGAGGAATTTTAGCTACAAGAGTAAGGTTATACTTATACTCTATAACTCGTATGTCAGGCCATATTTAGAGTACTATATACACGCATGGTCACCACATTGAAATGGGCGTATTTATTATTTATGTCTACCTCTCTCTTTCAATTCTACATGAATTTAATATTAACTTTTGTTTCAGCATGTCCTGTTGTGTGTGCAACCCTGTTTCATTTCTTGTCTGCTTGCGCTTATTTTCTACTAGGCCCTCATTACGCTTTGCATGGCTTCTTTTTTATTATTGTTGTTTGTCTTGCGTGACACTGTTTAATTTTTATTATGCTTGTATGTATTCTTGCCAATAGTTTTGTTTATGTAAAGATAATAGCAAATTATTTTTTATTTCTTTCTCAGGGGAATGAAAGTTTAGCCCAAAGGAACTAGAGCAACGCTCATCACTTTCATTGATTCGGAAATTAAAAAATTGCACCAATATCCTATCTCTTGTCATGATTGTAATGCATGTAAGGAGTCTTTATAGGGCCAATTATCTTATGTACAATTGATTCCGGTTGAGAAAAGTGTCCTGGAGTTTAGCAAGTGACCTCAATAAGTCAATCCAGAACTATTTTGTACTCATTTTATTCTCAAAACTAGTCTTGTGTCTGTGTTCACTGTCTATGTTGTGCTACTCTGGGCTTGGCTCTTGTTAGGCTAGAAGTGAAGCGTAAAACACTAATGTAATAATTGTATATTACTGTTTTTCGGAAAGTAACCAGTATCCCTGTATATAATTTTTTCATTACACACTCGCCTGACTCATTTCTCTTCATGAGTAATAATTACTAACTAGTTGTAATCTCTCCTGACTTTCACCTTCGTTTATTCTGGTTCCTAGTGTGTGGATCAAAATTGAAATAAATATGAATATTTGTTTTGCTTCCTAAATGTAAATAGGTGGAAGTGTATATATATGTATTAGGGTAAATAAGTTGTTTTTTCTCATTAAATTTAAGCTTAACGATTCCTATTTTCTTCTCTATCGAATGTTAGAGATCTGGAAGAAATTAGGAATTTAAGCATGGACTGATATGGTTGCCTTCATGCCAGAATATGAAGGTGGTGCCCAGAGAATAAGTGGCAGATTACCAACCAAGATGATGGTATAATCACTCTTTGAAGGATTTTGGATAGTAGTAGATAAAGTAGGTGAATATATAAAAAGATTTTAAGATGGGGGGGGGCGTAGTAGGACGGCATCGCAGTCTTTTTCCTTTTTTTGTCGTATTTTACTTATTTTGTTATGTGTTTTCTTTTATTTATTGTTATTTTTTACGTGTATCAGGCGTGTTCTTCTTATTGTTCGTGTTTCAAATGTTGTTTTTACTTATTTTTGTTGAAATTGTTGAGCATTCAAGCCTTTATAAGCTTTCGGCTCGGCAATTTACCTGTGTTTTAGGGTTTGGTTTTATGTATTCTTTGTTTTTTACTTTACCATTGTGTTTTGTTCTTCGGTGTATAGTTCTGTTATGTTTTCTTGTGTACAATGTTTGGTGCTTGGGAATCGGGTGCTTCTTGAAACTTTGCCACGGAGTCGTGCAGGGATGTTCATTCTGCCTCCTATTTCCCGTAATTCTGGTATGACATCATTAGTAAGTGTTAACCAGACCCTTCTTCCCAGTTTCCTGGTGAAGATGTTGATAGGGTCCAGTTTCTTACTAACATGGAGATCCCTCTGACGACGGTGTTCTCGCCTTCTGACCTTATTTATCAGTAGGGATGCAGTATTTTGCACTCTCTGCAATTTTCTCATTGAGGAATTGTTTGCCGCTTGGGTCACAACTGCGAGATAGATGAGCTTAGCCCGGACGTACATCAGGTATATTTTCCTGATTTTGGCCGAGCTAAGATCTCTAAACCTGTATAGCTTGGAGATTTCTCTCTGCCAGGTTCCGCCTCTCCGTGTAGTGACTCGCGTATCCGTGATCGGAGAATTTTAGGCCCAGGACGGTGCCTTCGGCGGAGTAGCCGTATCTCCTCCCCTCAATGATTATGGGGTCCGTCAACGTGCGGCAAATAGGGACGATCTTGAATTTGTCCCTGTTTGTTCTTATCTTCCAGCGTCTCTCATACTGGTTGATGTTATTAATTTCCGCTATTGTTCGCGTTGCCTGTTCCCTTGCTTTCCTCACCGGGCACGGGACGATCTGGGTGATGTCATCTGCAAACTGCAGATACATCGTGTCCCTATACACCGGGTTTGGGAGGTCGATGGTAAAGACCAAGTAAAGCAGCGGGCTCAGGCAGCTTCCCTGAGGAACACCTGACTTTAGTTCGAACTCGGGTCCTCTGTATCCTTCTATCATGAGACATGCCCTCCTGTCCATGACGAAGTCACAAAGGATCCTTTCCAGGACCGGATCTAGCTGGAGTTTGAGGATTTTGTATTGCAATCCCTCCAGCCAGACCTTGTCGAAGGCCTTCTGTACATCCCTCAACACAATGTCTACATAGAACTTATTCGCTGGGCAATAGGCTATTTTTTTCCGTTAGGAGTGCTAGGGCCGTCTCGGTGCCCCTTTTTTGGCGAAACCCATGTTGTTGTGGGTTGTGCACTCCTAACTCGCTCAGTTGAGCTTTTAGCCTGTTCGCTATGATCTTTTCAAAGATCTTGCCTAGCATCTCCAGAAGAGAGATTGGGCGAAAGTTCACCACCTGGTCCGGGGGCTTACCTCCTTTCGGGATGAAGATGATTTTAGCCATCTAATACCCGTCCGGAAAGTAGCCTACATTCAGGGAGGCATTCATAGTGTTTACCAGTCCCTGAATGATTTGCCTCGGGGCATTCACGAGATTGCATTTCATGATCCCGGACCAGCCTGGTGCCCTTTGTTTGAAGGACCTTATGGTGTTCATGGTCTCTTCAAAGGTTATCGGGCAACCGTGGCCAACCATCTCTCTATCCTGAGACACCTGCGGGTGTGGGTGAGTTATATGTATCATTGTGCCGAGTTCGTCTAGTAGTTGGTCTTCGAAGTCCAGGTCGAAGTCATCGTTCTCCTCAGGGGAAATAGCGAAAATCTTTTTCCAGTGAGTCCTGAATCTTTTTTCGAGAGACTCTGGATCCTCAATGAGATCTTCTCCATCTTTTAGTTTTATCCTGGCTTTGGTGGGCAGTCCCCTTAGTCTTCGGACTGTATTCCAAAAACTCTGTGGACTGACCTCCCTATCCAGTCTACCAATGATGTCATTCCAGATTTCCTGTTGTTTTTCTGTCATAATGATTTTAAGTTCCTCACTTAATTGTCTTATTCTGGCTGTCCTTTCCCTATTTGGGCCTGTCCTCCCTATTTCCTCGAGGATCTCCCTGTGTTCCCGAGCGTTGTCCCTCATCTCATCTGTCCACCTAGGTTGTGGGAGCATTTTATAGGCGATCCTGGGGACGCATCTCTCGTCGGCTTGAACGAGGAGATTGGTGATGGTGTTTATCTCCTCGTCCACCTCTTCAAGGTTGGCGTCACCCAGGTCGGCAGGTTGGTATTCGCCGAGCATCTTTCTATATAGCTCCCAGTTTGCTTTCGCATAACTTTTCCTAAGTGGTACTGGCATGAGTATCGGTGCCAGCGAGATGGTTGTTAGTATTGGGACATGGTCACTCGGTGCCACAGGACCTGGAACGCTGCTGATGTTGAAGGGGAAGTTTCGGCTTGCCAATACAACATCCGGTTTTGTTGCCGTGTGTTGCGTTAGGTAAGTCGGGAAGTCTGGTCCTACTCTCTGGAGTCTATCTCTCTCGATGAGTAGTTCCAGGTTCCTTCCCCTCTTGTTGGTGTGACTGTAGCCTGAAGCTGCGCAACAGGCGTTTAGGTCACCACCCAGTAATGCCATTTTTCCTCGTCCAAAGATGTTGTATAGGTTAGGAACGGGCAGATATTTTCGGCGGGGGGGTTGGTAAGCCGCTGCCACTGTTAAGGCTCCAACTAGGGTTGGGATTTCCACAGCCACAAAGGAATCCTCTAAGTCTGGAAGTGTTTTGAATTTTATGTTCTTACGAATAGCGATAGCAGCGCCATCGTATCTCTCTTGTGTGTGGTTCTTCGTGATTACAGTGTAGTTCGGTATTTTTATTGTGTGTGTGTCAGTGTTTACACCATGCTCAGATATGAGTATCAGGTCGGGATCCACCATTCGGAAGATGTTTCCGTATAGGATGGATTTTCCTACCCAACCGTTCGTGTTAAGTGTGAGTATCTTTAGTTTGTTGCTGGTGTTTTCCATGTTGTTAAATTAGTGTTTTTGTACTCTATGTATGTTTATATGTGTGTGTGTGTATCTTCCTTTTTCACTTTCTTTCTTTTCTCTTCTTTCCGTTTCTTATTCTTGCGAATTCTGCTTCACTAATTGTGAGGCAGGAATCCGTGTACAGTCTTATCTTCGAGGTCATGAGCACCTCGTCGACTATTGCCTCTTGTATTGGAGCGTCGAAACTCCATTTCAGCTGCCCAGTTCTTACCCCTTCGACTATCTCCCTTATGTTGGGGTCTTCTGGGAAAGGGGTTGGCTCCGTTTTGAAGAAGAGCATGTTAAGCTCTTCTCCATCTAGGGTCTTGGGCAATTGGGGAGCCTTACCCCTGCTTAAGCTTCTTGCTCTTGCTTTGGGGGGCTGAGGCTTTACTGCTTCTTCGTCTTCTGAGGAAGACGCGGAGCTTGCGAGGTTTCCCTCTGCCTCCTTTATCTTCCTCGCAACTTTTTTCGCCTTTTGCTCTCTTTTCTTCTGAGCCTCAATCCTTGGGTCTCTGCTGCTGGTTTTTATTTGGGGTGCCTGGGTTTTCCTTTCTTCATTAGTTGATTCTTTTGTTACCGGTGGAGGGAATGGGGTTGCTGGGGCTTCTTCTTCGGGCTCATACTGCAGTTGCAGCACATCCCCCGATGGACGGTTGTCTGGGAACCAGAGTTCCTCTAGACCGTTTCTCTTGAGCATGGTATTAAGCTCAGTCGAGAAGCAACCCGGATTTGTTAAATTCCTCACGTGAGCATACATTATGCACGTGAGGATCTTGGTTGAAATTTGGCTCCCGACCTTTAAGTAAGTCCTTGGGGCTTGGGCACTTTCGTTTGTTCTAGCCGGGGTGGATCTGGCTGCTTGTGCGTAGGAGGTGTTAGCTCTCCTTACGCCCTCCGCCTTTCTGTTTTCCTCTTTCATTCTGACTAGTTCTTTCTTTTGGGGGCATGACATAGCCATAGCTCCGTGTCTCAATCCACAATTTGGGCAACGTTCTTCCTTCGCCTGGTATTCTCGCCAGCCGTGGCCTTTAACACTGCATTTGGAGCAGGTCATCTCCTGCTCCTTGCAGTCCTTCGTCGCGTGTGCCTCAAGTTTGAAGCACCTGAAGCAGATTTGAATAGGGGTGAATTCTTCCCTTTCAATCTGCCCCCCGCTTATTTTGGCATTGAACAGCAGAATGCCATTCTCTTTTGCCTTGGCTGCCATGGAGGTGTCGCTGAATACAACCTTAAAAACATGGCTGTATTCCGTGTTATCCCTCCTGTTTTTGAACTTGACCACTTCAGCGATTCTTGCCCATGTTTGGTTCTTTTCAATTTCCTCCTTTATATGTTCCTTAGAATGTTGGCCTATCCACGGGTCCAACTTTCTACAGACGACACTTCTGTGTGCCTGTATCTGGGGAGGGGTAGTAGGCTGGAGGTTTATTTTCTTCAATACTTCGACTGATTCTTCTTTTGTCAGTATTTCTATGTCCCGCTCTTTTTCACAGATTGCGACATAACCTGACGGTCCGTCCAGCAGGCGGAGCACGGCGACATTTAAATCCCCGAATAAGGTTTGGTAAACCGTTCCCTTATCCGGTTTTTCTTTGCACGCCAGCGTCCTTAGCGGTACTCTTGGGGCGTTCGAGTCCACCATATCTGAGGTGCTGCCCCTTGAAGAGGGGGTGCACTTTTCTTCTCGGTATCCTTTATCTGATCTTGAAAATGAGGCTCCTATATGTGTTTTTCAATGGAATTTATATTTATAATTTTATGTTTTTGGAGTTATTTGCCTTGGGGAGAAGAGCGCCCCCCCCCTCATTGCTCCACCACCTAGATGGAAGAGAATTTGCCTTTAGGATGGATGATAAGATGGATGAGATGAGTCCGGGTGGGATCCTCTCAGGGGTGTGATTGTATGGCGGACTTATTGACAACGCCGCCCCCCCGAGGGTTTTGAATCGCGACCGCTCCCCAACATAACATAGAGACGGTTTTCACCCTCTATGGTCCTGGAAGGGGCCTTCGCCGTAATTAGCACCGAAGGTTGCAGTCCGTCCCTTGTCCGGAATGTTTCTGACATTGTTCTCTACTGTGGGCTAATCCTCAAACCAGCTTCCTCCAATGCCCCCAATCATGCCAATGCAACTGTTCGACATAGTTGGGACGAAAAATGAATGGCAAATCCTCCTCACATCTGGCAGCAGTTCACTTGGGGGGGCAGGGCTGGGGGCTTAGGCAGTCATCTGCCTAAGGGGGCCCTCTAGAAAAGAAAATGATGAGGTTAATGATGAGTGAGTGATGGTAAATACGTCTCTTTTGTGACAAAGGCAAATTTCGGAGGGGTTGAGGAAAATTTTCCAAAACCTTTCCTCCTTTGCCGGTTTTGAGGTATACTGCAAGTGAATAATCCAAGATTTCCGAGCAAGCTACCAACCAAGATCTTGGACTTGGACTTGGATATAAAAAGTGTTGAAAAGGAAATAATACATACACACATATGAGAATGCAACTGCATTCACTTATGCATCTATGCATATGATAGTGGAAGATAAATAGGTAGGGATAGATTTCCCTGATGAAAAGGATAGAGAGTGGGGGGGGAGAGGAAATCCCTGGTGATAGGGAATCGCAGGCGAATTTGAGTTTGATGTTGTTACTCAGTGCTTTTATCTATTTATACTGGGTGTTATTCGTATTCTTCTTGGTCTTTGATGTTTTGTTTGATTATGATACTTTTTGCGTTATTTCTGTTTTATGTTCCTTATTTTGTTGTTCGTGATCCTTAGATTGTTTTTATGTTTGTGTACATATGTTGTTTCTTTCTTCATGTAGCGTTCAAGCCTTTGTAGGCGTTGTTCTGTTTCTCTCGTGTTCTTCTCTTGTATGTATTACGGTTTTTTTCCGTAAGTGTTGTGTCTTTGTTTGTTTATTAACGTTGTCTTTATTTTGTTTTGTCGTGGTAAAGTCCTATGTGTACATCGGTACTTCTTGTCGTTCGGTCTGCGCTTTGCTGCTGGTGAAGTGTAGTCTCCTACGGTTTCTGTCATCGGGTGGGATGTCTATGTGTCTCCGTCTGGTCTCGTCTGACATGAGTCGTGGTATTTTCTCCCAGATCTTGCGGGCTCTACTTTGCAGTTCCAAATTGACCGGAGTCATTTGGATCATGTGGTGTAGGTCCCTCTGCCTCCTTCTATCTCTCCTCCTGGTGTTTGTGATTAGGAGTACGCCTTTGTTCTGTACTCTCTGGAGGAGTTGCATCTTATTCCTAGAACCAGTGCAGATAGGTATCGGTGGATACAGCAGTTTAGATCTTACGAGCGCGTTGTAGATCTTCTTCTTGTTGGCCGTGTTCAGATTTTTGAATCTGAATAGCTTAGACAGCTCGGCCTTCGCGCTCGCTGCCGTCCTAGTGACGTGGCCGCCGTATCCAGTTTTACCTATCCTTAGTCCTAGAACTGTCTCGTCCGAGCTGTATGGAATACGGGCGTCATCAGTTACGATGTCGGCCTGTCTCATACGGAAGAATGGGATCACCTTGAACTTTTGGGTGTTCGTGGCGATCTTCCATCTCCTCTCGAACCTGTTGACATTGTCAATCTCACTGGCGGTTATTTGTGCCATGAGTTCGGGACTCTTGAAGGGGGCAGTCGTGATCTGGGTGATGTCATCAGCGAACTGAACGTACAGGCAGTCATCCCTGATCGGTTTTGGAAGATCAAGGGTGTAGATGATATACAGCAGGGGGCTTAGGCACCCACCCTGCGGTACGCCTGCAGTCAGCTCGAAGTTGGGTCCCGCGTGGTCGAAAATTTGGATGTAAGCTATTCTGTCAGTCACATAGTCGCATAGAATCTTTTCTATTCTTGGATTGAGTCCAAGTCTAAGTATTTTGAACTGGAGCCCAGTCCTCCATACTTTGTCGAATGCCTTCTTAACATCTCTGAGCACCAGGTCCGCGTACCTTTTCTGGCTTGTGATCTTTGCCAGTTTTTCCGTGATCACGGCCAGGGCCGTGTCAGTCCCCCTCCCCCTTCGGAATCCATGCAGGTGTTCGTTATGGAGGTTATTCGCCTCCATAAAATCATGGACTCTGTTGGCAAGGATCTTTTCGAAGACCTTGCCGGCTACTTCGAGGAGGGAAATGGGCCTGAAACTCGCTGGATCGTACGATGGTTTCCCTGATTTTGGAATGAAGATCATTTTGGCGATCTGGATCGAGTTGGGGCTTATGTAGAGGGTTGTTCTGAGTAACCACCGGAATTCGCTACAACATTTTAAACATGACATCAACCTACTAGAGTCAGTACAAAGGAGGGAAACATTGGACATTGGACATAAAAAGTGAGGAATATAGTAGAAGAGGGTTTTAGTAGGAGAAATAGTGGGGAAATAGGGGAAAATGATAGGAAAGCTAATATGAAAGGTAGTATGAAAGACAGATCCCTGGTGAAAGGGTATCACTGGCTTTCTTTGCGTTTTGGTTGTGTGTTTTTTTATAGTATATAAATATACCATCCGGTAAATGCACTGGGCATTCAAGCCTTTGTAGTAGTAGATATTATCTCTACGTGGCTTTGTAGAAGATTTTCATCTTCGATTCTGGGTGTTTCACACCTAGATTTGGATTTTTATGTGTTGTTTTTGTTTTAATCGTTTCTTGGCGATATTTCGCACATAAATTTTGGGGAAGTTTCTTTATAACTAAATCAGCAAATGCTAATTCAGTGGCTAAATTCGTTTGGCTTTGTTAAGGATTTTTGTTGTGTTATGACTGGGGGTTGTTTAGCTTAAGTGAACTTTAGGTCGATGTCAATGTCATTCGGTAGTCTACTGCTTTTAAAACAGATTGAACGTCTTATGTTAGGTAAATTGTCAAAGTCGATGTGCTCGTGCACAAACTCGGGAGGGAGGTGCCGGTGCACTTTGTCCCAGATGTCCTTCGAAATAGTGGAATTACACGGAACTTTTGGGCATTGGTGGATATCTTCCATCTTCTCTCGAAAGAGTTTATGTTTTCGATTTCCACTGCCGTACTTCGTGTTATGAAATTCGCATTCCGATAAGGCCCCGTACATATCATTGTTATATCGTCCGCAAATTGGACGTATAAGGAACCCTCAGTCAAGGGTTGGGGAAGGTCTATGGTGTAAATATTATAGAGCAGGGGACTGATGCACCCGCCTTGCGGCACCCCCGCCTCGAGTTCGAACTCAGGGCCGCTATAATCTTTGATACTCAGAAACGCCATCCTCTCCATCACGTAATCACAAAGAATCCTCTCGAGTATGGGATTGAGGCCTAGTTGTAAGATCTTATATTGTAGGCCTCTCCCTTATACCTTGTCAAAGGCCTTTTTGACATCGCGTAGCACCAGATTTGCGTGGCGTTTTTCTGATTTTACTTTTGCCAACTTCTCGGTAATTACGGCTAGCGCCGTGTCTGTTCCTCGCTTCCCTCGGAAGCCATGTTGTTGTATATTGTGAGAGTTGTTAGCCAGTATCTTCTCCAAGACTTTCCCTGAAAATTCTAGGAGAGATATGGGCCTGAAGTTGGCTGGACTGTCCGGTGGTTTACCGGCTTTTGGAATGAATATCATTTTCGCTACCTTCCAGTGGTCAGGGAAGTAACCCACATTTAGGCATGCGTTCATGATATTCATGAGCCCCAATAAGATGTTGGGCGGGGCTCGAATAAAATTCTCCTTCGTCAGTCCTGTACGCCCAGGTGCTCGCTGTCGAAAGGATTTTAAGGTTATTGAGAGTTCCTCGGCAGTAATTCTACCGCCGAGTCCCTCCATTTCCCTATCCTGTGATACGCAATGGTGTGGGTGGGTTCTATGTATTATATTATTCAGGTTGTTAATAATTTCGTCTTCAAAGTCCAAATCGAAGTCATCATTCTCTTCCGGGGAAATCTTAAATATAGATGCCCAAAAGAGTCTGAATTCCTCTTCGATTCTTTCCACGTCAGAAATTTCAATGTCGTCACGTATAAGTTTGATAGTCTTTGCTGGCTGTCCGCCTTTTACTCGTTTAACCGTCTGCCAAAATGTACCTGAGTCAGTTTCTACGTTTAGTCTGTCAATTAAATTATTCCAGAGTACATTCTGTTGGTACCTTATAAGAGTCATTAGTTCGTCACGAATGAGTCGTGTTTGTCGGTGTGTGTTGATGTTGGAGGCAGTGAGGTTCACTTCATTGATCCGGTCCCTATACTCCCTCGCGAGGGATTTCATTCTAGGGGTCCATGATGGGGCAGGGAGAGTTTTAAATTTAACTCGGGGGACGGCTTCCTTGTCGGCTTTCAATAAATTTTCATTTAATTTATCCAACTCCTCGTCAATTTCTTCTAGGGAGGCATTATTGAAGGGTTCTGGGTTATAACTTTCGAGGAGTTGTTTATACTTATCCCAGTTGGCTCGAGCGTAGCTCTTTCGCTCTGGGATAGGGATTTGACTGGGGGAGGTTGAGACTCTAATAAGGATAGCCTGGTGGTCGCTGGGAATAGGGGGGCCCGGCTCAATGAAGTAGTTATATGGGAACATATTGCTAGTTAGAACAATGTCTGGTTTGGTGGCTGACCTGTCAGTGATGTAAGTGGGAAAGTCTGGTCCAATTCTAGTCATAATGTGTCTATCGATAAGTGTCTCGAGATTCCTGCCTGCTGGGTTGGGCGACGTATAACCGGAGGCAGCGCTTCTTGCATTGAGGTCTCCAGCAAAGAGAACGGTTCTGCCGTGACCACATAGCTGCAAGAAGTTGGGAAGGGGCAAATACCCTCTCCTTGGGGGTTAGTACCCCGTTGCCAGGACCAGGGGTCCCACTGCCGCACGGACCTCCACAGCAAGGTAAGATTCGTCGAGTCCACTTATTGATCTGAAGTCAAGACCTCTTTTCACAGCTATAGCGCATCCTTCAAAACGTTCTCCGCTGTGATTTTTGGTCAAGACTTCGTAGGGAAAGATTTTTATTGGGTTAGCGTCATTTATTCCATGTTCGGAAATAAATACGACGTCTGGGTCGCATTGTCTTATTACATTACCGTAACCTATCTTTTTATTTGTCCATCCGTCAGAGTTCAAGTGTAATATTTTTAGAGTCGTCATTTTATAGTTCACTTAAGGGTTTTTGAGTGTAGTATGATGTTTTTAGGACTTATTCTCTTACGAGCTTAGGTCCTTGTGGAGTGTTTGGGGGCGTTATGGTTTTTCCTGGTCGTTTTTTTCTGTACTCGCCGTCGGTAAGGGTGATAAAAGAGTCTGGAGTCAGTTTAATCAGGCCTTGGAGTAAAGCCTCCTCGACCTGTTTTTCACTGAGCTCGTCCGAGGGGAATTCCCATTTGTATATTCCGGCTATTAAACCTTCGGATACATCTAGGGCATCCATCTCCTTAGGAAAAGGGGACCTTTCGGCAGCGAATACCTTCAAGTTAATTTTTCTTGAATGGTATGCGTGCCTAGATTCCCTCTTGCAAGAAGAGGACGATCTCGGGCGTCTCTGGGGCTGCGAGGTTTTCCGTGAGCGGGGCGAACGTGCCCCTCCCTCGGCTCTTGCAACTCCATTCTCCGTGACTTCGTTTTTGACCTTTGTGGGTGGTTTTGTTTTTTTGTGTTTTTTTTATTGTTTCTGTTGTGTGCGTGCTTTTGCAGCCTGGATCCTGGGGTCCCTGGAGGAAGCTGGGGTTGTGGCATTGCTGGGGGTTGGGAGCTTCTGACAACTAGTCTCGCACTGGAGTTTGAGGCTAATTTTCAGGATCTCTTCTGACCGCGGGTTCGAGGGGAACCACATCTTCTCCATTCCATTATTAGTTAGCATCTTATTTAGCTCATCTGAAAAGCACCCAGGGAGGGGGGGGGGGAGAAATTCGCAATATGAGCATAATATATGCAACACATAATTTTCGTCGAGTTTTCATTCTCGACGTGGAGAAATGTAGGGTTTTCTTTCGACTCCGCTACCGCAGCTTTTGCAACCTTGGCATAGGTGGTGTTGGCCTTAGTTTCCTCTTCTAGTTTTTTTAATGTGGCTTTCTTCTTTAGGATTTGCTTTTTGATAGGGCAGGCCATGGAGAGTGTCTTATGTTCCCCGGCGCAGTTAAGACACTTCATGGAGGTGCTTTTGCAGCTCCTCCAAAAGTGGTTGTCCGATGCGAAGATGGAACACAAAATAGCATTCCCTTTGGGGCAGTTGGCTGTAGTGTGCTCCTCATACTTATAGCATTTGAAGCACATTTGGAGGTCGATAAACTCCTCGCGTTCGACCTGCTCGGGGCAGATCCGAACGTTAAAGAGGAGCATACCGCACTCCGTAGCCTTTACCGCCATCGCCGAATCCGTGAAAACAATCTTAAAGACGTGCGTATAGTCCTTGAACTTAAGGACTTCCGCTACTTTGGCCCAGGGATGGTTCTTTTCGAATATCCATTATGAGTGTCTATTAGTCTGACTAGAGTTACCCCTAGTTCCCCGTGGGTGATGGCGAAGACCTCTCCCCGATCTGGCTTGGGGCCATCGGGGAGGGTCCTCAGCGGTATCCGCCGAGTCTCCCTCATTTATTTCTCCATTTCCGCATAGGTTCTGAAGAAATAAATTTTACGAAGACTCGGAGTGTTTGGCTATGTTCGTGTGTGTGTTTGTGTGATATTTTTCACCAGTGAGAAAAAAGTAGGTCAAAAAAGAGTAGTCCCTGTCCAAAACAAAACAACCCGAGCAAAATGGCACTTTACCTTAGGTGCAGGCGCTTTTCGTAGGCCTGCAGGTCTTCGGTCTACCTCAAAGGAAGTCCGATGTGGAAAACGGAGGGGTAGGGCGGAAGCAAGCACACCCTCGCTACCGACGCACGAAGCGAGTGAAAATTCACTTTTTAATTGCAAAAACGCAATGCCACTTTCGAACGTAGGCTGAATCAGTATTCCTGAGCAAGCAATCACTAAACGCGCGAAAGTAACAATTTCACAAATCGTATGCGAAGTAAAACGTAAGGTTGGCTTTATCAGAACACACGTGAGAAGAGCAAGACTTACTCAGGAAAGCAAAGCAGTCAGGAGGGCAACAAAAATAATACCTTCCCTGAAGCCCTTCAAATATGAAGATAGACTGAGGGTATTAAATATGTTCTCATTTGAAAGAAGATGTGTGATGGGAAATGATTGAGCTTTTTAAAATCTGTTCTGGAATGGATAAGTTGGATTTTAGAAAGTTATGAGTTGGAAGGTAATAATAGGATTAAGGGTCACCACTTAAAAATTACAAAACAGAGGTGTAGGTTGGATGTTAGAAAATATTTTTTCACCAATAGATTGGTAGATCACTAGAATAGTTTGTCATCTGAGACGGTAGACTCCAAACTTGAATGTTTTCAAATGTAGATTAGATAATTATATTGGGGGGGGGGGGTAACTGTGTGGGTGGGTGTGGGGGGGTGGTTATACTCAACTCAGTCCTGTCGATGCATTTTTCTTTTGTTATTGTATATATATTATGATTGATTTAGATTTTGACGAGCCTTGATGATGCTTTTTGTTTTTGACACATTCCTGCGGATGGTTCTAATTGTAGATGAATGATCTGATACAATCCTATGGATGCATTTTGTCGGTGGGCTTTGACAGATACGGATGACCTTTGGCTTTTGTCATCCGTGAAATTCTGTTATGTTATGTTAATTCAGCCAATGCCCATCCATTTCATAGCTAAATTCCCTATTATTCCTTCCACGTTAAGAACTTTTTTTAAGGTTAAAAGTCATCTGCCACTTCTGAGCCCAAGCTAATAACTTATTTAAGTCACTCTGCACTTTAAAACTACCCTCAACTTCTTTGACTACAGCTGTCAATTTAGTGTCATCAGCAAAAATTGACACTTTGCTATTTGCAGCCTCCCCAAGATCATTTATAGAAACTACGAACAATAATGGGCCTAAAACGGATCCCTGAGGTACGCCACTGATAACATCCCTCCACTGTGACCTCACCCCATTCAGCACAACACTCTCTTTCCTGTCTTTCAGCCATTCAGTTATCCAGTTCAAAACTTTACCACGTATCGCATGCATTTTTTTATTTGTGAACTAGTCTCCTATGTGGAGCCTTATCAAAAGCTTTGCTAAAATCTAAGTAAATTACATCAACATTCTCTCCCTTATCTAATTGTTTAGTAACATAATCCATAAAATCCAGTAAATTTGTTAAACACGATCTCCCTCTTCTAAACTCATGCTGAGCATCATTTATTAACCTACCACACTCTAGATGGTCAGGAATCCGCTTCTTAACTATCTTCTCAAGAATTTTACAAACTATAGAAGTTAAGCTTACCGACCTAAAGTTATTTGGGTCCTCTTTACTTCCCTTTTTAAAAATTTGCACTACATTCGCTAATTTCCAATCATTAGGTATTTCTCCAATCTAGTGATTTGGTATATATCTTCTCAAAAGCTACTGCAATATTCTCTACACCTTCGTTGAGTAACCTAGAATGAATGTTGTCTGGGCCAGATGACTTACTAGTATTTAACTCCAATATAAGCCCTTTAATTATTTCCCTGATCACATTAGCGGTATCCAACACTACTTCCCTTGACCTAGAATTATCATCAATTAATCTATCTCGATTCTCTTCTGTAAATACTGAAGTAAAATGATCATCAAGAACCTCTACTATTTCCTCATCAGATTATTTCAAAACTTCTTCATATCTAATAGGTCCTATTTTATTACTGTTCTATGATATTAATTCTATAATAGCTAGCCTCCCGGCTCGTATAGTGGTTAGCATGCTTGCTGGGTCGACAGTTCGAATCTAGGTCCGGATTCTTTTTAATCTGACACTATTTTACTAGGGAGGTTACTTCCGTGACTGAGCCTCACGGTAGGGAGTTGTGGCTTGCCCTGGTTGACGTCCGCTTGAGAAGCTACATAGCTTGATATGAGTACTAAAACCAGCAAACTTTAACTTTTAAAGAATTTTCTTTGATCTTTATTATTATTTTGAGCTAAATTAATTTCTGCCGCCCTTTTGCTCTTCTTAATAATCTTATTTAGCTAATTTCTAGTCAACCTATAATAATTTAAATTGTTAAAAGTACTTTCTCTCTGTAATCTCTGATACTTTCCTTCTCAGAAATTTTCCTAGCTATCTCCTGATTCCACCACAATGACTTCCTACATTTCTTCCTAAATAGCCTTCATGTTTGTGAACACTTAAATTTGAGCCTTCGAAGACACAAAGAAAATATAACTGGTCGGATAATTAAATAAAAAAAAATTGGGGTTTTTTAATCTGGACATTATAGGATGGCTGAATGACGCGAGGAACACAATGGTGCCCAACGGGTCTCGTGAAGGCGGAAGAGATTGCAGATTTCAAATACAGAATTATTCAATCTTGAAAACGACATTAGACTTGCCACAAATAAACTAAAATTCTGAGAAGCTACGCTTCAGATTAGATTTTTAAGTATATGAAAATGATAAATAGGACCACAGTCCTTTAACCACCAGGTGGAAGATACTTACTTTGATAAAAGATTAATTTAAGCAAAGTACAATCTAAACTTTAGTGTTGTAACTAACAACTGATCAAAATAAAACTTTAAAATCCAACTATTCAAAAATAAATTAAAATCTTATTATTAAATCAAAATATAAAATACATATATGAAAAATATCATCAAATATAATATTAAAAATATTCTTAAATTATAATGGATAACTAAAATAATTGTAAAAATCAATGATGTTTTTAATATCTTCGTTATTTCTTTATTCCCAGCAATAAATGATTCTAAATAGAAAATAATAATATAAATAAAATAATCCATGTGTAATATAATACTAAATACTGGAATGCCAAGAAAATACTAATTATAAATAAATAAAAAATGATATATTCAGAAAAATACAGTTTCATGAAATAAAAAGATCCGTAGTGGACACAATTACTTCAAAATAACAATAGATGATTAAGAAACCTAGATAGCTGTAATTACAAAAACGCAAAATTATGAAAACAAAGGCTTGAATGCTTAAAACAACATGCACGGAAGCATCACAGATATACATGGAAAGCCATAGCCAGACGTACTGGCACAAAATTGAAATTGATGTCAGAAGTAGGAAAAATGTTTAGTACGTATATAAGATAAAAAAAAGAGAGTTTAAGTGTTGCCCTCGTGCAGAGGGCTTCTCTCAGGTTTTTCTTGTTTGGGTTTATATTTTCTTCCCTTTATTTGTTTGTTACTATTTGTTTTTTGTTTTTTTAATACATAAATAGATAAATATGTAATTTGATCTTTCCTCCATCGTGCCATTCAAGCTTTTCAAGTTCCTTATTTGCCATAAATATATATATATATATATATGGCAAATAAGGAACTTGAAAAGCTTGAATGGCACGATGGAGGAAAGATCAAATTAAATATTTATCTATTTATGTATTTAAAAAAAACAAAACAAATAGTAACAAACAAATAAAGGGAAGAAAAATATAAACCCAAACAAGAAAAACCTGAGAGAAGCCCTCTACATATATATATATATATATATATATATATATATATATATATATATATATATATATATATATATATATATATATTCTTCTTCTTTATTGTTATCTTAATAGCTTACTTCTAATTTTGCCGGGGTTTAGGTTTTAATTCTTGTTTTGTATATTTTGATACACATTGGGCACTTCGCCTCTTTTTCTTTTGTTTGTAGTTTCTTCTTCTTCTTTCTTCCTTCTTTGCACTTTGGTGTATGTGCTTCGCCTGTTTACGTATATAATTTGTTTACGTAAATATACCAATTTGGTTCTCTCGGGAGCAGTTCCTTCTACTCGGGAATAGGGATTTCGTGGTGACACGTCCCCTAACTGCTCTCGGAATATCTAGGTTGTGGTTCACATTCGGGAGTATTTCTTCTTCTTTTTTGTCCCAGGTCTTTCTCCCTAGCCTTTGGAGTTCTATATTCAGAGGGGTTAGTCCTGCTCTTGCGTGCAGTACTGTTTGCTGAACATAGTCCGTCCTTCTTGCTCCAGCTATAAGCAGGGCTGCTTTGTTCTGCACTCTATGCATTTGTCTGAGAAAGGTGGAACTCGCAGCCTGCATGATCGCCGGGTACACTAAGGTTGAGCGCACCAGAGCAGTGTACAGCTTTTTAAGGTTTTTGGAGCTGACGTTTTTAAACCTATACAGTTTGCCGAGCTGTATTTTTTGCTAGGGAGATTCTATCACTAATGTGCACTTTGTACCCTTTGGATGTAAATTGCAGACCTAGGATTTTTCCTTTGTTACCATTTGGGTATATATTGCCATTTACTGAGAAATCCACACATCTTTGTCAGTTAATTGGAAGGATCTGGAACTTTCGGCGGTTGGTCTTGATTTTCCACTTTTGTTCGTATCGTTTGATGTTGTCGATTTCAGTGGATGTCTGCCTTACTTGATATCCAGCATGTTTGTAATAACTGGGGACGATTTGCGTGATGTCGTCTGCAAATTGCAGGTACATCACTTCCTTCCCTACCGGATCAAGTAAGTCCAGTGTGTACAGAAGGTACAGCAGCGGACTCAGACAGCCACCTTGTGGAACACCCGCCTCAAGTTCAAACTCGGGTCCTCTGTAGCCCTCGATCGAAATTCGGGCTTTTTTGCGCATTATGTAGTCGCAGAGGACCCTTTCCAGGATTAGGTTCAGCTGGAGGCCTAAGATTTGGTATTGTAAGCCTCTTAGCCAAACCTTATCGAAGGCCTTTTGTACATCTCGCATCACCACGTCTACATATTTCCTCTCAGCTTTACAGCGGGCGAGCTTTTCGGTGAGAAGGGCAAGGGCTGTGTTAGTCCCACTTCTCTTGCGGAACCTGTGTTGCTGAGGGCTGTGGGCTTCTAGCTCGGTCAGTTGGTCTTGTAACCTGTTGGACAGAAGCTTCTCGTAGACTTTGCCTATAATCTCCAGAAGGGATATTGGCCTGTAGTCCACCAGTTGATCAGGCTTTCTCCCTTTAGGTGTAAAGATGATTTTAGCAATCTTTGAACCGTCTGGGAAGTAGCCCGTATTCAGGGAAGCATTGAAGATGTTGCTGATTCCCCGAATGATCTGCCGGGGGGCATGAACCAAGTTGTTTCTGGTGATGCCCGTCCAGACTGGTGCGTTCTGTTTGAAGGATTTTATGACTGTTATGACCTCTTCAGGTGTAGTTGGTCGGCCATGGTCTGCCAAAATCCTCCCTTCGTCGACATAGGCATGTGGGAGCGTGCGATGCACAATCTGATTCAGATCTTCAATCAGTTGGCCCTCGAATTCCTGGTCGAATTCTGCATTTTCTTCTGGTGTTATCTTGAAGACATTCTTCCAGAATATGCGGAATCTTTCTTCCAATACCGCCGGGTCTTCCAAGTAGTCATCGCCCTCCTTAATGCGGGTATTTTCTCTACTTCTAAGAACTTTCAACTTGCCCACAAGACGCCAGAACACATCGGGTCGTACCTCGCTGTCAACCTTTTCATTCAGGCTGTCCCAGATTTCAGCCTGTTGCTGGTTGATAGCCTGCTTAAGTTCTTCACTCAGGCCTCTTAGCAGCGTTGTTCTTTCCCGATTTACACCTTCTCTCCTGGTTTCCTTGTACACCTCCCTGTGCACTCTAGCGATCTCTCTCATTTCTTCGGTCCATCTGGGTTGTGGGAGAGTTTTGTACCTCTTCATCGGTACACTCTCACGATCTGCTTCGATGATGCGGGCAGTTATCGTCTCCAGCTCCTCATCGATCTTCTCTAGTCTTGCTCCGTTTAGGTCCACTGGTTCATATATAGCAAGGATGTCCTTGTAGCGTTCCCAGTTGGCCGAAGCGTAGCTTTTTCGAAGATGGATTATGAGCTGTATTGGCGCGAGAGAAATGGTCGTCAAGATCGCTATGTGATCGCTGGGGACTGTCGGGCCTGGCTCACTACGGTAATTGAAAGGGAAGCCATCGCTTGTCATGATTATGTCGGGCTTCGTTGCGGACCTTACGGTGAAATAGGTCGGAAAATCCGGCCCTATACGCTGGATGTTTTTCTTTCTCATAATCATTTCCAAGTTATAGCCTCTTTCATTCGTGTTACCATAGCCAGCCGTTCGGCATCTGGCATTGAGGTTGCCCCCAAGGAATACCATTCTGCCGTGGCCAAACAGGCTGTAAGAGTTTGTGAAAGGAAGGTACTTTCATCGGGGTGGTTGGTATGCCGCCGCTACTATGAGCTTGCCTACTAAAGTGTGCAGCTCTACCGCCACGAAGGACTCGTCCATATCCAGAAGGCGTTTGAACGAGAAATTCCTTCTGACGGCAACGGCAGCACCATGTTACCTCCCCTGAGAATGTTGTTTTGAGATCACTCTGTAGCCTGGTATCTTCGACTGCTTGCTGGTCGTATCGATACCATGTTCCGTGATTAGTATGATGTCGGGATCAAGCACACGGAATATGTTGCCGTATGCCGTGGCTTTCCCCTCCCATCCGTTCACGTTGAGTGTTAAGACCTTTAACCTGTTGTTTTGGTTTTCCATTCTCTGTTCTGGCTTGTGTGGATGTCCTAGTGTTAACGGGTTGTTGATTTCCGTTTCCCGTTTCTTTTCTACTTGTATTCTGCTGGGGACAGTTATACAAAGGTTTCTCGGTGGAAGGCGATATTTTGGTTATACAAAGCCTCCTCAACCGTTTCTTCGTCGCATTGAGCCTCGAAGTCCCATTTGTAGTACTTTTTCTTAATCCCCACACAGATTTTATTTGTGTCCCAGTCCTTTGGGAGGGGAACTGTTCCGTGGCGTAGATATTGAGATTAACTTTGTCGGCGTCGATTTTCTTATTGTTCTTCTTCTTCCCCTTTTTGGGCTTCACCTCACATACGGAACCCTATGCGTCCGAGGTGTCCGTGGTATCGGATGACTCTGATTCTTTTTCCGCACAGTGTGGTTTTGGTTGGGCTGTCTTGGCGGCCGCCTCTCTCTCTTTTTTTGGCCTCGATCCTGGGATTTGGCCGTCTAACTTCTTTACTGATTCTCTTCTCTGTCTCCTGATTTCTACTTACTGTTTCTTTGGGGACCATTTGTAACTGGAGTATGTCTTCCGATGGTGGATTATCGGGGAACCACATCTCGCTCATCCCGTTTTTCGCAAGCATCTGGTTTAACTCCTTTGCAAAGGTTCCTGGGTTAGTTAGGTTTCTGACATGCGCGTATAAGATGCATGTCAGAATTTTGGTGGAGTTTTCATTTTCCAGCCTTAGAGACGTTTTCTTAGCCTCCGTTTCCGTAAGGACTGCCTGAGCGTGCGTAGTATTCTGTTTCTTGGTGTGTTCTTCATTCTTCTGCTGAACTTTCTTCTTAATTAGTTATTTTTTAGAGGGCAGGCCATAGCCATGGAGCGATGTCCTTGACCGCAGTTGGCGCACTTTTCCCTCGGACTGCTGCAGTTTTTCCAGTGGTGCCCCGCCTCACTGCACCTTGAGGAGATCTCCGGTGGTTCGGGACAGTCCTTAGTCGCGTGTCTCTCCATTTTGTAACAGCGGAAGCAGAACTGGATGGGAGTAAATTCTTCCCTTTCTATCTGCTCTTCGCTGATTTTTGCATTAAATAGCAAAATACCATTTTCTTTTGCTTTTTGAGCCATCGCTGTGTCCGTAAAAACCACTTTGAACACATGTGAGTATTCTGCGTTTTCTTTTCTGTTCCAGAACTTAATTATTTCTGAAACCTTGGCCCATGGTTGGTTTCTCGTCATTTCTTCTTTTATTTGTCCCTTGGAATGTTGCCCAATCTAAGGATCTAGTTTTCTGCATACAAAGCTCCTGTGCGTCTGTATTTGAGGCGGGATTGCAGGTTTAAGACCTATCTCGCGCAGTGTCTCTACTGCCTCCTCCTTTGTTATTTCCTCCACATCTTTCTCCTTCTCGCAGACCGCCACATATCCTGTGGGGACCTTAAGCAGACGGGGCATAGCGATCTTCAGTTTCCCGAAGACCACTTCGAACACCTTCTCACGGCTTGGCCTAACGCTTCCACTGATGGTGCGCAGCGGGATTTTGGTGGTTCCATTGGGCTCCATTTTCCCCTCAAGGAAAGCCACCCTGGGTTGAATTACCTCTTGTTCTTTAGGTGTAGTTTATAATTCCTAGTGCTTGTAATGGTGATCCTTCCTTCTTGGTAAAAATTGGGAACTTTTTATGGAGTTGTTTATTGAGGGCAACCCTTCCCTCCCCTTTGCAAGAGGGCTTCAGTGAACATGAATTGCGGGATGGGGTGGATGAATAGTGGGTGGATCCGGGGAGGCACCTCAGACGGATGATATGTGGCGGATTTAATGATGGGTGGTGATTGATTCAACTACCACCACCCGGGGATGTCGCCCCGTCTGGGGTTTGGTTATCGATGCTGCTTCTGACTTATACAGGGACGGTTATATGTCCCCCTGTGGTCTTGGCTCGAAACTACCATTAGAGATTAGAGCGTACTCTTCCCCAAAGCTTTCAGCATCGCCTCGTAACTGGGCGTTCTCTTCCGTAGAGTTCGACAGTGGGCAAACCCTCAAACCTGCTTTCCTCTACGTCTCCAATTATGTCTATCAAAGTGAACCGACATAGTTGGGGCGAGATTGATGAATGGCAGTTCAGTTCACTTCGGCCCACATGCTCAGGGAGGGGGGGGGGCTGCGAGAAGGCTTAGCCAGACATGAGTCGCCTATACGTGGCTCTAAATAAAGATGTTCTTATATTCCCAGTGGTGGAAAGGCAAAGATCGTTAACGTTTTCTTGGTTTCTTACCATCGACTTTACCACCTTTGCCGGTTGTGACTTCTTGTTGAACGTGAATAAATCCAAGTTTTCCTCCAAATCTACTGGCACAATATTCTCCTACTAAAATAACACCTTTTCTATCTTTTACCTCTCTTACTATCACACCCATTCTTCCATCTTTTATGATTCTTAAATCCCGTTCCACTATATTTGACCTAAGATTGTGTATCTTGGTAACCATACCAAATACATGGCTCAATAAACTAAAAAATAGTCCAAAATAAAGCTATATTAATCATAACTAACACTAATATAAGAAAAAGAAAAACGTCAACAAACGCTCCACAAAGAAGTCGGCCTAAAGGCAATAAATAAACCACGACCTGGAAGTGAGAACACAAAAAAAATCTGGAGAAAGATAGAGAAGCACAGTACCAGACTTCATAAGAAGTCACTTTGAGATCTCCAATCAAAACCAAAGACAGGCAAGACGTAGGTTTCCCAGCAACCGAATTGCTGCTCAGAACAATCAAAACCCTAGATAACACAAATAATAGTTCAACAAAAAAGACCAATAATAATTGAACATCGATTAATACCATAATACAATGAAAATGACACAAGTTATAAAAAAAACACCCTAAAATGCTTGAACGCTACGACCGAATCAGGATGAAAACTATACAAGTGTGCAGTATGCACAAGTGAATAAAGCAAAAACGAAAATCGACAGTAACAGACTACGACATTAAAACCGATCAACGACAACGGAAATAAATGAATATAAACAAAATAAAAATCACTAAACGAGAGAGCCCTGCAAGTAATGCACCTTTAAAGGCTTCGAAGCCCAGCCCCTTCCCCCTTAAAAAATAAATATAAACACAAAACAAATGCGATAGCCAACAATAGATAAAGACAGAGATACTATTTCACCAGGGAAATAACTACTAAACTCTATATCTCTCTTCCTTTCAACTTTTCAACACTAAAGCTTCTACTTAATATCCTATATATTTCTCACTTTTATGTCCAAGTTTCCCTTATATTGATTTCAAACTAACTTTGGAATCCATTTTGAGTAATTTGCCTACGATCCCTATATCTTCTAGTGGCTAAGTAATAATATCAGAATTGGAGAACTTCGCCAAAGCTCAAGAGACAAATTAAATCATAACCTATAACCAAATCACTGAATCTCAGAACAAAAAAACCTCCGACTGTTGTTAAGAATTGGTGAAATTATCTCGTAAGAAAGAGGAAAAACCGCTGAAGTAGGTAATTGAATTGTATAGTTTTCTTTTGCTGTTATATTTTTCTAACTAGGGTTAGAATTTGTTTTATAAATATTGGGAGTCTTAGTTTAATACACAGTATACTGTCACGCATGTTTTGTTGAATATATTGACAGAAAGCGAGGTAACGATTATTTACTTTCATTTCTGAATCGCATTTATTATTGCATTGCCTAATTGACTTTACTAGGTCTTCTCATATACCATATACTTACTAGGCACATAAGACACTGCAACTGCTAATTTGAAAAGATTGATGTTACCTTCATTGAAAGGTGGCAATATTTTGATGAAGGCTACTTATTTCAAAGAGATGGTATACGCATGAATAAGAATGGAGATCAAACTGTGGGCAATATTTTAAGAAATGTTGTAGATAACAAGGAAAACGGCAGAAGGATTAAACCCCTTGGAAATTAAAAGTAAATATGTAAAGATAAAAATAGTCTAGACGGACTCGCTCCGTTAGTTGACAGAGTCAGTCTGAACGCATCCTCGCTCACTGCGAACCGGTAAATTTTGCAAGAGGAGAAAAGAATCTTTTATCTGGAAAATTTCAAGGAGGAAATATATGCACTTTTGGGTCTGATGGAAGATATCTCATGTTACCTTTGAGCGAGGTAGTCCCCTACGCTACCCACCCCAACAGGGCTGCCTTTTCATAGTCTATGCTTTACTTTTTTTCTACAACTTTTACTTGCAACTTATTCCTCCCTGGAACTACAGAGCTTAGGCACTGACCCAGTCTGAGTTACAGATGGTTGTATGGTATAGTGAACCGATGCAGGAGACTGCGTTAGGGGGCCAGATTGGGTTGAACTGAGTGGGTGGTGAGTAGTTGGAAATTAGAGCATCTTGATTTTGCAATCAAGATTACTTGATGCGAGGGAGAGCAAGGCGATTGCAGGTTTGTTTGATACGTGCTCAATGTTTTTTTGTTTTTTTTAGCCAATCTGGCAACTGCCCACTTGGGCATAAGTCACCGGAAATACAACAGCCTAGAACTAGGCTACTTTAAAATAAAATTATGAAAAAATAATGATAAATATTGGAAAAACTTAACAATTAGGAAGCAATCTCCGGCAGCGGGGAGAGGTCTCCCTCCCCCCCGGTGCAGGAGCGTACAACCTACAAAGAGAATAAACAAAAAACAAAATAAAAACTATTTAAATAAAGGGGAGAAGCCCGGCCTCCCCCCAAAAGTCAACAAGTCAAAGTGCACGAACTCGTCTCGAGTAGAAGAGACAGGCGGTAGCGACCCCGCCCATCACGGTACCGGGACAGGTATCGTGCGCGAAGATCACCCAGACTGGGACATTCGACAAGAATGTTCCGAACAGTCTGGGGCACGACGCAGTCGTTGCAATAGGGCGCTGGCGAGCGCTCCATCAAATAGCAATGCGTCACACGAGTGTGTCCGATTCGGAGACGACAGAAAGCAACCTGAAACCACCGCGGCATTGGGGGATAGGTCCATGGGAACAGTCGCGGCGCAATGGCATGCAACTTTAAGTTCCCTTCGACCGTCTCCCATCTTCTTTGACAAGCAGTCCGAAGAGCTGCCCGTATTCCTGCCATGTAGTCGGTGTGAGGAAGAGCGAAACGCTGGTCCGGTAGCAGAGTCCTCACGGACTCTTTAGGCGCCCTCATTCCCCACAATTCCTACATGTCCAGGAACCCAGCAGAAGATAATCTCGACATCTGCCCGGCTCGCCAAAACCGTGGTGTCACGGATATCGCGAACCAGGGGATGCGGAGATTCCAATGCCCCGAGAGCACTCAGGGCGCTTTGTGAGTCGCTATAGATCACAATCCGGTCTCCAACAGGGCACGTCGCGTAATCTGCCGTACCGAGTGGTGTATTGCCACCAGCTCGGCCGTGAAGACAGACGCAGCGCCTGGTAGAGCCCCGCTGACTGCAAACAGAGGGTATACGGCGTGGAAGCCGACCCCCTCTTGGGACTTGGAGCCATCAGTATACACTGACACGGTTCCAGCGTGACACGATGTGTGCTCCAAAAAGGTTGAACACAATACTCCCGGCGCTGTACAAGCTTTGGGAGCAGAGGTGTCCCGATAAATAGCCAAATGTGGTACCCTCCAGGGTGGCGTCCTGGGCAGAACCAGGGGCGCCACCGGCCCGAGAGCTATATCTACTTCTCGGAGTTTCCTGGCCCTAAACCCAAAGGGCTTAGGGTATGACTGGCGTCTCTCGGCGGCATAGGCACCATCGAGATTAGCTGCGGATGCAGTGAAAGCGGTTGGCGAATGAGGGAGGCGCAGGGCTCGCGTGTACAGGCGAGTGATGCACTGCACGTGGCGCAGAGCGAGTGGCATCTCCCCACCATCGACCAACAGGCTCTCAATGGGGGAAGTGCGGAAGGCACCGGTCGCAAGGCGAAGGCCGGTGTGGTGGATCGAATCCACCTTCCACAATAAACGCTCGGCTGCGGATGCATAAAACTCGCATCCGTAGTCGAGCATCGAACGAACAAAGAACCGATAAAAAAGTAGGGCAGTAGCCCTATCAGCGCCCCCAAGCGCTGAACGTCACGGAACGGAGAATGTCCATGGCCCGGGTACAAGACACCCTAAGGCTGCGAATATGAGCCTCCCAGGTAAGGCATTGGTCAAATACAAGACCAAGGAAACGGTGCGACTCCACCACATCCAGGCGCACCCCATTAAGAAACAAATCTGGGTCGGGATGAAGCCGTGGATGGTGGCAGGAGTGCACCACCTTAGTCTTGGCCAAAGAAAACCGAAACCTGTGCGCTTCGGCATAGCGAGAGACGCGGTTCAATGCCTGTTGGAGTCGACGCTCCAGAGTTGGAATCTGGGCCCCGCCAAAGAGATCGAAAGGTCGTCCACGTAGAGCGTAGTGACAACATCTTCCGACAGGACCGAGGTGATGCTGTTGATGCTCAGGGCAAAGAGTGTGACACTGAGGACACTTCCCTGCGGGACAC
Source organism: Ceratothoa steindachneri (assembly GCA_963969495.1). NCBI lineage: Eukaryota > Metazoa > Arthropoda > Malacostraca > Isopoda > Cymothoidae > Ceratothoa > Ceratothoa steindachneri. Next base: position 38,319,384 of record OZ018328.1, on the reverse strand, counting down.
CCTCTTTCTGTTCCTTTGGACCGGAGAGGGCTCCCCCCACCCGTACGCGGAATCAACGATCTCGCAAAAATTCAGATATAAACATTGGGAGGCGTCCCCTCGCCCCCATCGTGTGGAGAGTCTGTATGATACCGTATCGCCATGCGGTATCATAGGCCTCCTCCAGATAAAAAAACACCGTGGCGTAGTGCTGTCTACGAAGGAAAGCCTCGCAGATAGCATTTTCCAGTCGGAGCAGAGCATCCGACGTGGAGTGGAACTTGCGGAAGGCGCACTGTGCGAAAGACAGATGGCCTCCGCTGTCCAGGAAAAAGGCTAATCTAACATTTACCAATTTCTCCATCAACTTGCACACGCAAGAGGTTAGAGAGATTGGGCGGAAACCGGTCGGAGTAGAGTGATCTCTCCCTGGTTTGCGAAAGGATAGCACAGTAGCGATTCGCCAGGAGTCTGGGACAAGACCCTCCACCCAGATCCTGTTGAACAAATCTAACAGAAAAGCCATGCCTCGCTCACCCAGGTGTCGAAGCATGGTGTACGGGACATCGTCCGGACCATGGGCGGTGTCCGCGCACGAAGCGAGAGCGGAACGCAACTCACTCACAGTAAACTTGTTGTTGAAGGGTTCTCCGCCTCTGGAGGTAAAGTCCAGCCGGCGGCCTTCCGCGACATCACGACGTGCATTGAATGCTGGCGGAGCAGCATCCCGGCTAGAGAATGCGGAAAAAAAGGTCACGAAGGATTCCGCCACGAACGCGGGGCCCGAGATTGAGGCCCTATTCTCCTGGAGAACGGGAGGATGGTCCTGCGAGAACTTGCCCCGAATCCTTTTGAGTCGCTTCCACACCTCAGCTAAAGGGGTCGTTCCCGTTAAGTGAAGACACGTATGCTCGCCAAGAAGAGCGGCGGGCGTGCTTCGAAATATACCGGAACCTAGCCCGACGAAATTCAGCGACAGTGAAATCGTTTGGGCGGCGCTTATAGCGCATGTAGGCATAACGCTTCTGTTTGTGGGCCGTCTCACACTCGTCCGACCACCATGGAAGTGGTCGGCGTGCAAAACGGCCAGACGTCCTAGGAATAGTATTCAGGCCCACGTCGATAAAGTTGCCGGAGAAGAACTCAACGGCTTCATCTACCGACCTAAACTCCTCGACTGAGATAGAGAATTCAGTCATTTCCTGAAATGTAGGCCACTGCGCCCGCGCCAAGCACCACCGAGGTGGTCTCTCAGGCGGCAGTTGCCCTAAAGATGATATTTGAATGGGAAAGTGATCACTACCATGGAGGTCATCGACCACCCCCCAATCAAAATCAGGCTGTGCATCCGAAGAGCACAAAGATAGGTCAAGGCAAGAAAATGAAGCGGTTCTCGGACAGTGATGCGTAAACTCATCCACGTTTAGGACACCCATCTCAAGCTCTTCGATCAGATCGGCAAGGACTTGTCCCCTGGGATTTATGGAGTAATCTCCCCAGAGAGGATGCCTGCCGTTCAGATCTCCAAGCAAGAGATAGGGCCTCGGCAACCGTGCCACGACGCGGCGGAAGTCCCCCGCGTCGAAGTCAGCTGACGGTGGAATGTACGCAGAAATGATAGTATACCTCCTATGCAGGTGCAGCTGCACAGCCACTGCCTGAAAGGAGGTATCTAAAGATAAAGAAAGAACGGAGACATCATGCCGGGTGTAAACCGCGCATCCTTCCAGCCCGGCCATCCCGCGGTGGTGGGGTCGCAAGACCCTTATACCCCGGGAGGGCGGGCAGGGGGCACGCGCCTAGCATGGTCTCCTGCAAAAAGATAGCTCCTCCCATTTCACCCGGAGTCCACGGTAATTCCATTGCAAGAAAATGCCCTCCAGGCCTAGCTCGGAGACGCGAGGGCCCTCTTCGAACTCAAGACCCTCACGGGAATGGCCGTACGCTTGCCAGGCGCTGTCGCCTTCGAGGACTTATTGGGGGAGGTTGAGCTCGCCATGCGAGTCTTTTTCTGCCTCCGCCTCGAAACCTTAGCGAGCGTTGCGGCTTCGGAAGCGGGGGGGCCCTCTTTTCGAGGAACCACCGTTTCCGAGCCACTCGCTCCACCTCGGGGCGTGGGCGAAGGAGCCGAATCTCTTTTGTTGCTGTCCTCCTTTCGGGGAACAGCTTTAGGAACTCCGGAAGATGGCCTAGCGACCATCTTTAGGGGTGTTGCCTCCTGTGAGTCTAACGCCTCATGGGCCGTTTCGCCTTATGGGTAACGGTCACTCGTGGGGAAGTCCTGGTTTTAGCAGGGGCTGGGTATCAACCCTTTTTGCCGCTAGCTTTACCGGGGAAGCGCCCGGGTTGGGTAGAGCCCGCAGAAGGGCTCCGAATGTGTGCGGAAACAACCGTGCTCGTTGGCCTGGATGGGCCAGGAGCAGAGGGTGCCTTTCTAACTATTGAGGCATATGACGTCCCAGGCAGAGCCGGGCGTGCTAGGACCAAGTTCTTAGCCTCGCGGAATGAGAGTCGATCCTGGGCCTGAACGGCCAGGATTTCTTTCTCAAGGAGATATGTACCACATTGCTTCGAAGAAGCAGGGTGCGGCTCTCCGCAATTGACACACTTGGCCACACACGATTTGACTTATCATGTGCGACCTTGGAGCAATTTACACAGACTTTGGGTGACCCCGACTTTGCACGTCTACATGAGCGATTCGTATGGACGAAGCGGTGACAGTAATAGCACCTCCGCCTTCACGCGGTAGCGGTACCAAACAGCACGCACCGACTCAGGGAGCTTGTCACAGTCGAACGTAACGAAGAGTGTAGGGGTGGGTCTCGAGGCCCCTCCCTGTTTTCTCATCACACATTCGACCTTGACCGCCCCATGGTCGGCCAGCTCTAGGGTGATGTCCTCAATGGAGTAGTCAACGAGTTCCCTCGCATAAACTACTCCTTTCACAAAGTTCATGGTAGAGTGCGGCGTCACACTCACCGGGGTGCCATGAAGTGCCCGAAGAGCACTTATCTTGGCCGCCTTAGCGGGATTCGCCAGAAGGCTCCTGTCCGAGAAACGGGTCACCTTCGGCTCTCTACCAATTGCACTAGCTAATCCTCTCCTCTGATGGATCATGTTGCCCTTGGACAACATGGTGCCATCAGTGGAGCGAATAACGAGGAAGCGCTTGAAGCCAGCGGGCTCGAAAACGCAAGGTAACCTCTGAATCAGGGGCCCCAATGTCATCGAGGCTCCGCCCTGTGCACTCTTGGTCTTAGTCAGGGGCTCCGCACACGAGGGGGGGGGGGTAAAGGGGCCGGATGTGCCGATCTTGGCTTGGTCACCTACCAAAGTGGCAGCAGACCCATCCGTCCCCGCGGATGGAGAGGAGGGCGGGGAATTAACCCGCTTCTCACCTCCGCCGGCAGAAGCCCCTAGGCCAGATGGACCGGCCTCAGCCAGGTCCCTCTCCGAAATGGAGAAGGTCCTGGTAGTCGTAGGGGCACCTGTCGGAGGAGATCCCTCCCCTCCTTGTACTGCCTCGGAGCCCTCAGCCGTTTGAAGAGGACTTTGCATAGGGGCGGATTCGGTGCTTGGCGCCGAGCCCGAATTCTTTCCCATGGAAGGCCCTACCGTCTGAGGCTGGGTCTCCTCAAGGACCATGTCTATCTAAGGAGGGGCCTCCAGTTGGCCATCCCCTCCCAGGACATCGCAGGTCCCCTTGGAAGCGTCAAGTCTTTTGTGGGGGAGGCACAGGCCTTATCCCCTGCAAGGTTTAATATCCTTGCCAGCAGGTCTTTTGAGGGAAGCGACCGAAGGGGCCTGGCTTCCCCCTAAGGGTGTTTGCCCTACCGAGCCGCTTACATGAGGGAAGGTCGGCAATGGGCTGCCTGCTGGCTTTCTTGGCAGTCCCCTTAGAAAGAAAAGGAGGGACTGCCGCTGGAAATAGGGAGGTTTTTCGAAAGCACCTCCAGATAAAGGGGTGAGTGGGAGTCCCCTTCACCCGTAGGCGTAGAAGAGGAATAAGCCTCCTCTCCGGTTAAATAAATATGGAGGGTCCCCTGCGCAAGCACAGGGAGGGGGGGGCGTGAAACTCTTTTTTCGCTGGAGCTGCCCGAGGGCGGCTCCGTCGTTGTTTCAGGGAGAGTTAAAGAGGTTTTGTTTTTTTAGAGATTCATCCATGGGCATGGTGACCCTATTTGTGCTACGGGACGCAATAGCTCACCACCTCTCACAGTTGCCCACACTGCAAGAGGTGCTTACAAGCCTGGCGCCGCCATTTGGGACCACCCCTCTCGCCTGGTGGCCTGGCGGCTCCACCTTGAACTCGGCGTAAAAGGATAGATTGTGAAGAGAGGAAAAGGGATGTGAGGAAGGTATGGGTGGGGATGAAGCAGGTTGTTAAAAACCCCCATCTCAAACCGGAGCTCAGGGGTTAGGGAACGTTGTCCCCTCCCCCCTCAGCCCCGATCCGGGACGGTTGGCTTGAGAAGGTCAGCATCTACCCTGTAAAATTAGAGGCTGACCAGAGAAAGTTGCGGGAGAGGTTGTATGAAAAGCGAGGAAACAAGTGTTTTGAAGGAAGGAAGAGAGGCTAAGCTGGCGCCGGACGGGGTGCTGAGTCTCGTCAGCACGGCGGCCAGGATGGCAAATCACCGCGCCCATTACGGGGTATTGTCTAAGTAGTAGCGGATGACCTCAAATACTAACTGCCTAAAGAGACACCAACACATCATCGTCCTTGGTTATGGGCATCATTGACTCGCTAGCACTATTATAAGCGAGGACCTGGATTTCGGCCACAAATTAGATTCCACTTGTTTCAGACCGCTTATAGTGAGGTTTCCGAGCCGCCGAACCCTCCTAATCACAGCCTAACTCTTTCATGATCCTCTGATTGACACCGAAGCATTAGAGCTTCCTGCGTAACTGCCAAGCAGAACAGCTTGCCTTTTCCAAATTTCCGAGACTGAATTCAGCCGTATTACTTCTTTCAGAGACGATGCAAAACTTTGTGTACTATGTTAGGAAGAGAGATGCGACGCTAGATAACACGATGCGCGGAACTCAAGAGTTGCCAACGGCCATAAATTACCTATCGCACCTTGCATACAGAATTGAAAAAGCAACATTAGTCTAATAATTTAGTGGAATCCGAGCGACATTGAAAAGGACATATAAATTAAGGTCCTCTTAGAAGACCACTGAAGCCTACTCCTTTTTTTGTAGGCTTCTTCCCGATAGATTTTTAACTAACTTTCCACTTATTTTGAGTAATTCGCCCACCGCTTCGATTTCCTTTGTGACGAATATCCGGACTTGATCAAAGTTCAAACAGGCCCGAATTAAACCACTACAAAATCACCGCCCTTCCACTACTTTTTCTCAACGCCCATCTGGCGACTGCCCACTAGGAAAAGTCACCGCAATAACCCTACTGCCAGATAAAAGTGTAAAAGACCCCCCCACCCCTACCCAAAAGTCCCCTAAATCATCCTACAGCTTAATACTAGGCTACATTAAAAAGAAACCTTGTAAAAAAACACCCCCTTCCCCAAAAAGGCCAACAAACAACGGAAAACAAGAAGCAAAAGAACCCGCCTCTTCCCCTCATCCACTAAATAAAAGGCATGCAGCTTTAAGTCCCACCTCGGCTGTGCTATAACGGAAAACAAAAAGAAACGCTAACTACCCCATACAATTTATCCTAATCCACTCAATTATGCACTACGTGCTTGCCACCCCACCAATGAGAAATATAACAAACTCAAAACAACACACAGTATTAGGACCATCAGTCTGTACCTTTTTATAAATTTTAAGAGCCCATCTGGCGACTGCCTACTACGGCAAAAGTCACCGCACTCTCACCAATCAGTGTATATAAACTACTCCCTTAACCCCGACTCATTTAAACACCAAAAATCCTCACATACACTATAAAATGAAAGGGCACAGTTCCACACTACCACTTACATCCTTAACATAAACCTAATCTTCTTAAAAAAACAATAAATAGCTTCGGTACATTTCAATAGAACTTACATCACACTATTCACATGTTAAGAGCAACAAAGAAAACAAAAACAGCTGCCACCTACATACCCTCCCAATCAATCCTGCACTGCACTTCCCCACCCCTACAGTAAATGAAGAATCCCCAGAAATGCTAATCACACACTCAAAATTCCGAACACGAGCTTATAAACCAGTCAACCGAAACTGGCAACGTTGTGAGCACTCTTCAAAAAATACTGAACTAATGACATGTCCAAACCCTCAACGTGACATAGAGAAAAACAAGAGATCACCAGTCAGAAGTGGGGTTTACCATCCAATGTGCCGGGCTTCATGGCGGACCGAGACTAACCACAATGGAGAGCAACAAAGTTTACACACCATTTTGTGAAGCCTTCGCCTCCGAATGGCAATTGAATCCTCTTCGCATTGTGAATATAAAAATCAGATTATTTTAGAAAATGAGGAGAAATAAAACGATTTAATGAAAAGATTTACTTTTAAATTTTAAACTTTTACACGATTAACGAAATTCAGAAGGCACAAAATATATAAGGACGGAAGCAGTTTAAAGGATATAACAAGCAACGTTTATGTGCGATCCTTCATCATAAAACAACATAGTGGTTTACACACACGAGTTCGAGAAGCGAGGGAAAATAGGACACCATTGAATGGTAAAAAACCATCAGCCTGCCAGAATTCGATCCAGCCACCTCTCGTATGAGAAGCGTGCGGGTGTTTGGCTGAGCCATCATGGAATGAAACAGCAGAGTGTTAATTTGGGGGGTGAAACGTGCCAAATTAATGGCTAGAGGTCACTTACATGTTCGTTTCCCTGTCCACACTCGGGTATCTGGTAACGCTTGCCACACTGGATCAGAATAAACTTATGGGGAAAAATACGAGTGTGTCAGGGTGTGAAAAGAGTTGGAAGAGACCGCGTGAAAGGGTGGGGTGGGGCATAATGTAGAGGAGAGTTTGAGAGGGAAAGGGTTGACTGAGAAAGAAATGGATAATATTGTGTTCTTGAGGGCTTCTGCCCAGGGATGTCCCCCTGACTAGAGGAGATGCAGTGCTTTGTACTCGATAAGTAGAAAAAGGCTGGTAGTTTTTCAGTGGCAATGATGCAGGCCGATCCCACCCCCTGAGTGTGTAAAGATAAACATATTGCCACTCCATCGTGGCTGTGGTAGTAGGCCGCTTCTGCGAGATTCCTGTCTAGACTGATGACTACTTTATTGCACACCTCCCTGACCATTCAGTCACTGCATGGAAGGGTTCGCACGGGGCGGGGGTAATGCGGCAGATAGATGGGAAGCCAGTCACAAATTGTGTTAAATCTTATCGCCACCGCCGCTCTCATATGAAAGGTTCGATATAAAACAGGTCGTTAGTTTGCGCGTGGCTGCGGGCATCGCCCTCGCCGTGTAAAAGGGGCCAAAGAGGTCGCAATTAGGCAAACATTTCACTAAATTTTTTTTTTACAAATCTTCGAAATATATTTTCCATGATGTCAACGATATCCCGGATCGGATAATAAAATGCACATAAAGATCAGTATGACTATCGCTGGCAAGTTTGAAGGTACCGGGAGCCGTTCGGGTATTTCGTTCTGGCACCAACCATTCCTGATCCCGCATCAGGAGCATGTGTATATGAGTACCATTAGGGGATAATAGTACCTGATCAGTAGGACTCCGAAGCAAGATAGGTTGTGAAGACGGAATGAAAGACAGCTGCTTTGTGATTGCTATATGTGATGATGTGTGTAAGATCTACCTACTCCTGCAGGGGTAAGCACAGCATATCCAACAATCGATGGCGAGACCTCTATCTACATGCGCTGACGTTTTATGTCCGTTCTCACTTGGGATTAAACCAGATTGCTCGACGTTAGAAGATCAATGCCGTATCCACCAGGGTAGCGAGAGCTCCCCCAAGCTTGCAAAAGACTAAGAAAAAATGGATGAATATAAGAGGCGATATATGAACATAAAATACAAGATAACCTTCGGCTTATGTGATTTGTATTCTTATCAAATCTAAAGGTACAATCTGGCTTCCAACTGTTAATCACTTATTTCTTTGTAGACTGGGTAGACCTAAGCATCGGGCATTGCCGGGAAGCTTGAGATATCCCAATGCCCCAGCATCGACGACTTGGTGAATCCCGACTCGCACCTCACGGCAATCGTCAATGAAGAAAGGGTCCGAATAAACCAACGGGAGTTATGACGTCACCGGGTCGGGATCATCCCTTGGGAGGAGTATGCGCCAATGGCTACCTGTCGTTCTCGGACCTCGCCTGATCGACTTCCCACACAGGTCTGGCAGTGAGTAGTCGTTCTCTCTCCTCCTGCAGGGCCTTCGACCGTCGTGCCTCAAACGCCTTTGCTTCCTGATGTTTTCGGACAACCACCGCACGTTGCTGGAATCAACACAAAAAGGGAGGACACTCGGGACAGCCAATGGACGCAAAACACGTCGCACCAAATGGGCGGATGGCACGTCACGCTATCTTTGTAAGCATACATTGGCGCCCAACAGGTAAGGTATGGGAACAGAACGGAGAATGATGATAGGCGAATAGATGTGGAGAGGGTCGATGATAACAAGTTGTGACAGCTCCAAGTCCTCGGGAAGGCACATTTCACTATCTATAGGAACTTACTTTGTAGCCCCCCCCCCTCCGGTTCTCCTCTATCTGGAACTACTCTAGCAAGAAGTTCAAAGATAGTTATGAGAGGATAAGATTGACATGGTTTTCACGTAGTAGTGGGGGCAGCATTCCATTTTTGTATTCATGAAGGTAGGAGAGGGAGCCCCTCTTCGGGTCAGAGTGGTGTTGGCATTAGATCCCTCATCCACTCAAACACCAAAGTTGGGCGAGGATTTAGAAAGAAGGATTTTGTCTTCTTCCCTAGGTGCGTTAATGAATTGTTTGTAAACTAGGACAGCGACGCACACCGACCAGAAGTTGTCCAGTGGCTAGTCATTCCACAAAGGTCGCAAATCCCCCCAACTGGGCAGCCAGAGAGGCAGAGCGGATATCCTAAATAAGACATACTAATCCTTAATAGGTTGGCCAAGATCTGTTGTGGCAGGCCCAAAGATGAACCATGAGACTTTTAGTCAGCAGTACAGCCTTATGCATCCGAGAACGGACGCAGGGAGGTGGTCAGCCCATTGCATTCAGGGATGTGGGTATTGCGGTAAAACCTATTTTCCCAGCATTCGTGGCCCAATGCCTGGTCTTTTGTAAGCTGCGGGGATTGTTCATCGAGGTTCCAAAGCCTCTCTTCTGTCAGGGCATGAGGTAGCTGGTCAGATCCTTAAGCCTAGACAGAGGGTTGAGGGGATAGTCTGAAGAAGGAATGGTGAGAGGGAGTGATGAGGAAAAACACAAACAAATTCCATTCAACACAGTGGTGGGGCATCTCTAGTCATAATAATAATAATAAAAAGCACTGAAAAAGAGAGCGAGGGGGAAGCACACCAACAACTTTCCAGGCCACATCACTTTATGTCAACCCAGTGACAAGACTTCCCTGGGAAGACATGAAACCCATTCAGGTACCAAGTGTAACAAGGTATTCCCCAGTGGGGGGCTGTTTAAAATTCACTATTCCTGCCCACCATAACCCTACTTTGACCCCAACAGGGGCCTGGCTGAGTGGGGTCCTCTTGCGTGACCCAGCCAATGTCGCTGGCTAGAAAAAGGGACCAACCCTAGTGGATAGGGTGTATAAATGGACTGGAGAAATGCACCAGCTCCCCCAGTCCTGGAGGATGTGCAGCCCCTCCAGGTAGAATGTGTAGCGAACTTACACAGGGTATTTAATGCAGTGAAGAAGATGAGAGTTGTACACAGAGTAGATGTTAACATAAGGAGAGGCTAAGCAGGGAAGTCATGAAAACACCACCGTACACCTTACATGGGGCCAAGTGTAACACAGGGGCCCCATCTACGGAGAGGGTAGAGAAAGGCAGAGAATCTAAGTTGGGGCCGTACGGGGTGCAGAGTCCCGCCAGCACAGGAGACAGGAAAACACATCGCTGTGGTCCTTTCAGGGGTGCAGATAGAGAAGCATTATGGCAGGTGCTACGAATGTATGTAGTGATGAGTATTTATGTTGGGAGTAAAGCATGCACGAGGGTGAAGAGCGGTGGAGTGAGTGGTTTTGCACAGGCGAGGTGTAAGACAAGCTTTTGTAGTGTCACCCTGGCTGTTTAATAAATTTATGGATGGAGAACTACTGAGAGAATTATGAATAGGAGGGAGAGAAAGGTGCGTGAGAATGATGTGAAATGGGTTCTATGCTGGTATGACCTGGTGTTGGTGGCTGAGAGAGTGGAATTTGAAAATCGTAATTGTAGCTTATGAGAGGATGTGTGAAAGGAGAGGTCTAAAAGTTAATGCAGAAAAGGGGAAGGCAATCCATTCATTTTGCTGGCTTTCGCAGTAACACTAAGACCGGAGCTTCCCCAGGAAGAAAGGGGTGGGAATGGGGTGGAGCGTGATATCTGAATCCAGGATGTCATCCTTGAACAAGTTTGAAGTTTTAAATATCCAGGATGCATTGTAGTTTGTTGGTTCCCAGGTTTTCTTCAGTTGAACCCAGTAGCACTTAGGAAGGCTGCCACAGTATGCAGTTTTAGGAAGGATGCCATAGTATGCAGTTTTAGGAAGGCTGCCACAGTATGTAATTTTAGGAAGGCTGCCACAGTATGTGGTTTTAACCACCTTTCCAAGAGAAGTTATATTGAAAGTGATTCTAAGATGCTCAAGATGAGGGAAGGGTGGGATGTAAATGATAGAGGTACAGATGAAATAGATTGTGATCCAAATGTTTGAAATAGTATGAAAGTCTCTAGTCATTCAAGCATTACTGAAAGGTCAAGGTTTGAGTGTGGAATGTGCGAGGAAGTTGTGCAAGAGTATGGTGGTGCCAACGTGGATGCATGTGAGTAAAACTATGGTATGGAAGGAAAAATTGCGAATGAAAGCAGTGCAAATGAAAAATTTGAGTGATGCTTCGTGTGCAAAAGGGAGATAAAGTGAGAAAAGAGTGGGTAAGAGATGAGTAATGTATCTATAAAGGCTATCAATTATAGTTAGACCGTGAACAATAATAATTAACAACACTCGCCATAGCTGATGTGATGTGTCAGATGTAATAATAAGTATCACGATAAAAGTGTTAGTAAATAGAATATAATATATAGATTTAGGTTATGATAGAAACAGTTAGGGTAGATTTGTTGTGCCTATAGTTTTGTCTTAATAGGTCGTTGTTTATCTTGATAGAGTGAGTGCTGGGCATAGACTGGCTGGGTATTTCTACAGGACCTTGAGAGGCCACCAAGTATCAACAACAAGACTATAGTCAACCGCAACAATAGACCACTTCATTACAAGATGTTTATGGTCTGAAAAGGGGGTGAGAATGAGGTTGTGACAAAGTGCTCTGAGGTGGTATATACATGGAAGAAGAATCTATTGAAATAGAATTGAAAAGAGAATATAGTGTCACGGTGTGAGAAGGGTCGGAAGGCCGCGTAATAGGTGGATTAATTAAGTTAATGCACGAGAAAGAGCATGGAGGTGTGCTTGGGGCCTTCTATCTAGGGATGAACCACACCTGGGTGAGATGCTACTTCACATAGAATCCCATCGCTATGAGGGGTCTTTGCCATGGACAAAATAATGGGTGGCAGTGATATGCACCAACCATACTTTGTAGAAAACCACTATATGCTGACAGTCTGATATTGCATTTTGTACTATTTTATCCTTTGGAGGTTGGGGGGATGGGGGGATGGGGGTCACAAATTTAATGCCATACTAACAGAAATGGTGAGATGGAAAATGTGTGAAAGATATATTCCTGCAGCTCATCCTGATGCAGAGCTTAAGGCTGGGGAAAGACACAATGCTCCAGATGTCAGCTGCAGAAAAGTTGCCCCTTCTACCTACACACATCCTCTTGTAGACGCAAAAGATGATATTGGGTGGTATAGAGAGAAAATGGCATGAAGACTGTAATGATGGTAGAAATAACCACCACAACCAGAGCCTATAGGGATGCTTGAGCCCCACTCCCCTCCCTTCCCACAGAGAAATGGCTGAAAACTGGAGGGGGAGTAGCCAGAGATATTAGCTGCCGGCTGAGAAAATAGATGAAGTTTGTAAATGGAAATGGGTAGAAGAGCCTAGGTAGTGTCAATTTATACTGGGGCAGGGAGTGAATGCCACTCTCCCACTTCCCAGCTGAAAAACCACACACAGGGTGTCAAACATGGAAGAAAAATTCTATTCCAGTAGGAGTTTTTTTTTTAACTCCTAATTTGCACTTTATGACGCCTATCTCAGTGGATAGAGGAGGAGAGGGGTGGCAACGTTACCTTCAATCTTGCTGTGCGTTCCTGAATCAGGATCATTTCATTGCGAAGATGGTGTAGCTTTTTGGTGTAATACGAAATTTGATTGAGCTGCAAAAGAGAAATCGACTTTGGAAGAATATTTTCGGAGGGGGATAAGGTCAAGGAGGATGCCCACTTATGGGGAAGCAATCAAAAGTCCCCAGCCTTAGGGGTCACCTCCCTCAGTTATGCTAAAACTAAGAAGCAAAAACTGACTGACGAGGGCAGGTGCAAAAAGGGAGTGAAGATCGAGGAAGTGGAAACGTGTGGAAGATAGATAACTGACTTCAGATCCTCCGACAGGCATTCAAGCAGGAGGGGATGGGGGGCACAGTAGAAGGCTAAGGACTTGAAGGACATGAAATACCCGGATGTCCAGTGCAGCAAGGTTGTCAATACCCCTTCAATACAGGAGACCAGGAAACATAGTGATTTGGAAGGAATGTTACCACCAATTTTCACTTATTTGCTAGGAGTTTACCACCAATTTTACCTTATGTTGTAGGATTTTACCACCGATATTCATTGATAAGGAGTTTAGCACATCTTCACTTATTCAGTAGTGGTTTTACTACTGAGCTTCACTTACTTCATTGCTTTTAATTTAAGGGTAGTGACCCCCAATTTAATGTGTGATTAGAACTACAGGTATCTACAGCAAATGGCAGCCACTGTGAAGTAAACACATCAGTATTCCATCCAATGGCTAACAATACCATGTATGGTTTAAGTTGGAAGCAGCATTTTCCCTCCGCTACCCATAGTCCAGGAAACCCAAAGGTTTTTTACTATTCTATTTTGCAGGGTGGGCAAAGTCATTGCTATCAATTGAGCATTATAAAGACCAATCAAATATGGCTGCACCATACAAGCAAAACCACTCCTAGTAGGTAGGGAACTTTGCCACCCTCTTCCACAAAAGGGTCTCAAGGCCAACTAATCTACAAATAGTTATTCCCACGTGAACAGAGTACACTAGGTATGGAGTCCAAATTTGGGTTGGTAGATGGCAGATGCCATAGTAACACCATAATTTGGATCCCCTGTAACCTCCCCTTCCCCTGAGGCATCAGTGCTTTAGTAATCCATGGTTAAGATCTCACATTAAATTGTAGGTTCCCACTGACAAAGTCCTAACAAAAAGTGAAGAACACACATAAAAAAACCCACTGCGAGCAAAAAACATTGCATTGTCTAGTAATTGTGAGATTAAGAAGCAAAAACATTTGTATTTCATCCCAAAGCCACTAGTAGTTAGTGGACAGAGTGGTCAAGAATTATTATAGCAACACATTTCTTTGTACTAACCTACCATTGCTTCAAAGTTAAAAGTAAGATGGGCATTGTCAAGTTTCTTGTTTTCTTGGGATAAATTCGAAAAAAGCTCTAGCTGAATCTCTCTTGAAAGGAAGAAAAGGCAATTAAATACCATAAAATCTGAATATAAAATTAATAACATACCTTTATTTATATAAAAACAAATTAGAAAGATAATGAACAAGAGTCTTAGATTGACAGAGTCCTGGGTGTCAACATTTAGCCGAAAATAAAGAGAAACTACTATTGGTTAGCTTTGAGATTAACTTCATATAATGATTGTTACCCAAGTGAATAACTGGGATAGAATTCATTAAATAACTACCAGTTAATGTTTAGAATATTATTCCTTGTACTCACAGAGAGCTGGATGAAATATTAGGCATACTAAAGGAAAATTATTTCAACTGCTCATGATTTATTAGGTACCTCCCCCCCCCACACCGAGAGTATGGTAATTTTTTTAACCCTTTATGCCCATATGGGAGGAATTCATCACATAGAAAATAAAGGCTTATAGCTAGAGAAATTACATGCGTGGAGTTGAGCAACAAGTGAGTGTGATGAGTACAACACATGTTCTATTTAGGTTCACACAAGGGTTGCATCAAATTTGTGCACCATTTGCCACTAACTATTTACCACTTAATTGAAATAAAGGCAATTAATGGTTTTTATTTTAAAAAAATCAATTCAGGGTATACAGGGTTAGATTCTTTGGACCCTTTCATTACTGGGTTAGTAGCCATAGATTTACTGTCCATATTGGAATAATATACTAAGAGTGAACTTTTTGAAATTTAATCCTTAAAGTACTGCACAAACCAAAAGGTGTCGAGTGTACAAACATCGCTCTGACCAAATTGGTCCTCTTGGGGTTTTAAACCAAGGGTGGATCCAAGCCCCCCCTCCCCCCTTTGACCAGGAGGAAATTCCATGCAAGCGGTAGCAACCCTGCTCATACAACATCCTCTCTCTGAAACGCAGCAGTGCAAAGTAAGTGATTCTTTTTTATTATATATTGTTATGGATATGGGGTGATGTGAGCGGCTGGGCTTTCCAAGTGAGGCATTAGTTCCCTCTCACCCAAAGGGCATGTACCATAGAGCGAGCCGGCGATATGATCACCTCGTTCAAGACGAATGGTGATTGGGAGCGTGATGTCAATGAGCTGAAGCAACAGTCAAGCACCTCGACATCGACAGCGAAGCCGAATCTCACCATGAGGAGCAGGAGGGCAAGAAAATCACTTCTCTTTTATTGCATGGACCACTGAAACTTCCTGCAGCTCCAGTGGACGTTGCCAATTTCATTGGTAACAAGGCGGCCACAAACTCTGAGAAAGTGGCCTTAATCAACAAGACTGCCCCGTCTGTCAAATCATTACCCTTCATTGAAGAAGGTCATAAGAGGTGATTCCAACCAAGCTGGAGCATCACATACCCCTGGCTGAAGTACTTTTTGCTGAACGAGGGTGGATACTGTGTTGCATGTGTGCTATTTGGCCGAAATATGGGGGAGTTGGAGACCATAGGCTGGGGACCTTGGTGTCAAAGCCGATATGCAGGTACAAAAAAGCCAATGAACTGCTCAGAAGTCACAATAAGCACAGATGTCACGCGACAGCTATGGCGAAAAGGGAGGGGTCTGTCAACACTTTGCGAAACCAGAGCATCCTCTTCTGAGGAAGGAGTCTTCAGAGTGCTTCTGAAGACATCAACCGCCTCCTCACCCCCTTGGCCAGCCGAGCCAACTCCACCCTGTTTAGCAAAACTATTCAGGACGAGATGATCGATATCACAGGTGGCTGACACTGCAACTTCTGTAAAAAAAAATAGGGGTCATTCCAAAAGTAGAATTCATGCTATTTTGACATTATGAACAGGTGTCACCATAATCATATTTCACTTTACGGGTCGATTGGTGCTGGAAGAGGTCTTAGCCGGAGTGTCAGGGGTATTCCCAGAGCTAATGGATGAGACCACAGATGTCTCAGGGAAGGAGCAAGCTACCATTATCCTTCGACACATCGAAGAGCACATCAAGGACTTTCTCACTTTCGACCATACTGAGAACCTCACTGGTGAAAGCCTAGCCCAACTGCTCATTCGCACCATTCATGGCCTTGGTTTGGACATGTCAAACTGCAGGGACCTCTCGGCTTCGACGGAGCAAGTGTCATGATGGGGGAAGTTCAGAGGTTGTGCCACCATCACCATTGAGCAATACCCCCTCGCCAAACCGATCCACTACTTTAATCACCAACTGAACCTGGTGCTGACCAAGGCCTGCGATGTGAAAGAAGTGAAACTCGCCCTTCAGACACTCAACTAAGTCCATAACTTCATTTACTCCAGCAACATGTGGACGCTCCGGTTCTCCAAAATCATGAAGCTTTCCTCAGCTAAGCGGGAGAAGTTGGTGCCCTTGTGTCCCACCAGATGGGTTGAGCGGCATGATGCAGTCGTGTACATCAAGTTTCTGCATTACATTGCGGTCTTCATGGAAGAGGAAATGAAGCTGGATGCCAATGCTGGCATCTTACTCACCGTGATAGGGACCCTCTCTTTCTCACTGGGATAGTTGTGGCAGAGTCAGTTTTGGCACACACACTCGAGCCAAGCATGACCCTGCAGAAGAAGGACGGTGACTTGGCATCTGTGTATGCATTTGATTCATGAGATTGAGGCTGTTTTCACCAAGTTCAGAAAGAATGTCGAAGGGCACTTTCACACTGTATTTGCAAAAGCCAAAGATCTCCTGATTGAAGTGTACGACAGACACAGCGTGCAAATATCTATATTCCGTTCATTGACTAAGTGATCGCTGAGCTGAAGAGAAGATTTGAGGGTGATACTGTGCCAGTTGCCCTCCAGTTGAAGGAGCTTCTCAAGAGCTCAAAAGCAGACGCGGATGCCCTCCTTAATGTCGCTAAACTCTACGAGAGCAATGTTGAGTCACCGGTGCTTGTGCAGGTGAAGGCACAGCGGTGGAAAAATTCTGCTCTAGTCTTCAGGACTGTCAAGTATGTGAAGAAGTGAGAAGCTCTTGACCATCTTAATGACTCTGCTGGTCTCAAATACAGAGGCCGAATGCTCATTTTCAGCCTTGAAACGGCTAAAGATGTACGTGAGGAGCACCATTAGCCAGGATAGCTTCAACAGCCTCGCACTACTCGCTGTCCACAATGGCATTCAAGTTTCAAATGATCAAGTGATTGACAAGTTTGCGGAGAAAAACAGCCATCTACTCTTCGCTTAGGCAAATGAAGGGGGCCATGGGCCTACAATTTTGAGAGAGTCTACTCCTGGAAATTAAAAATATTTTTTCTATTATGTGCCTTGTTAATTAAGTGGGTGAAATGACTTACAAGTAGCCTACATCATTATAGTTTACACTACATGTACATATGCATCATTTATGCCTATAACTTATTTGTATGTTTTCAGCACTGATTTGTACGATCATACATGTACTACTTGTAAAAATATGTACCATTATATGCAGCTTTAACAAATTTCCACTCATAAAAATCCTGGCATCCCACCCCCATTCGTTTTTTCTGGGCCTATGGAAAATTCCATTAAATTCCCAATGTTAGTTTTTTTTTATGCAAATGTATTTTCTCTCATGATGTATCTCCCATTTTTACTTGTGTGTCATTTGATATGAGGATGTTTGATTTTTTTTAACTTTTTTCTCTGGCACTGATGGAGTCCTCCATTTTCTTAGTGTGATGCTTTAAGCGTTAAGGAATGACCCTTTCAAGTTAGATAAATGGAAATGTTACAACTATAAAGTATTTTTCTCAAGTTACTAAAGAATAAAATAAAAGGGTAATAATTTCATTAGTAATGTTTATCATCCGTGGGAATGTAAGGAAAAGTAGGATTTATTGGTACATCTTTAGTATAAGGTGAAAAAATATATGGACACATCCACAGTAAAAGGGGGGGGGGGGAGGAAAGTTAATTAGCATATTCATTAATTATTTTCAATTACATGAAATCTTTGTAGACCATTCTCTACCAGACAACAGCTTCAAGAATTTATTTCTTGCAGCAGGGAGTAAAAACAAGATACTTGCACGAGAGTCCATTGTGAGACCATCTGTGCAAGTTTAAAACCAGAATCAAACCAGCACAAACACTAGTGGATATATGCATCGCCTGGTAGAGATTATGTTAATGATTCCATTATTTGAAAGGGTGTTAAAAGGGTTTGTCATTTGAAACAAGGCATTTAAAGAAGTACCTCACACACAAACAGTAGAAAGCATTAATAGAGACAAAATTAAGTTTGGGACTAAATTAAGTTCATTCTAAAAGTAGTCAGGTGATTATAATATAAGTTACTACTAGTTGGTGGTGCCTCATCCATTTTATTTTCAAATAACTACAGCAGTTGTAAGTCGAGCTACCTATTGTTTTTTTTTAATGCAGCCCTCCAAATATTTTCATTTTTTGGACACCACACGAGTGCTATAAACAAAATCATCTGTACTTCTATACCACATAAACAAAACCATCTGTACTTCTATACCACATAAACAAAACTATATGTACTTCTATACCACATAAACAAAACTATATGTACTTCTATACCACATAAACAAAACCATCTGTACTTCTATACCACATAAACAAAACCATCTGTACTTCTATACCACATAAACAAAACCATCTATACTTCTATACCACATAGACAAAACCATCTGTACTTCTATACCACATAAACAAAACTATATGTACTTCTATACCACATAAACAAAACTATATGTACTTCTATACCACATAAACAAAACCATCTGTACTTCTATACCACATAAACAAAATCATCTGTACTTCTATACCACATAAACAAAACCATCTATACTTCTATACCACATAGACAAAACCATCTGTACTTCTATACCACATAAAAAAAATCACCAGCACTTGATTTCATCTCTATTTTTTTAGAGCACTCAACTGGTAACTACCAACAAGAGCATAAGTCATCAGAATAACTTTATAGCCAAATAATAGCTAGGCTACAGTAAAAACAAAAATAATAAAAACCTAAACAATCCATCCCCCCTCAACCCAACAAAATTTAATAAAAAAGCAAGAAGAAGAAGGAAGTATGGTTCACCACTGGGGGTAGTCCATGAACTGCTGGTGCAGGAGCATGTGACCAACACTAGAAACAGTAAAATAGAATGGAGGCCAACCTCTTCCAAGAAGTCAAAGAGAAGTCCATTGCAAGTATAAGGGACAACCTGTAGTGACCCTGTTTGTTACAGTACTGGCATATTCAACAAGAATGTGCCAAACAGTATAGGGGACAATGCAGTCATCGCAGTGGATGTGCATCCCACAAGCATGCCAAATTTTAAGAAGCAAAGTGGCCTGAAGGTACCATGGCATTGGAGGGTAGGTCCATGAGAAAAGTCCTAGCGTGATGGCCTGCAACTTTTAAGTTCCCATCGGCCATCTCCAGGGGTCCTGACCTGATTCCTGCCATGTAGTCTGTGAGGAAGACTGAAATACTGGTCTGGTCGGCCAGTCTTTGCAGACTCATTGGTGCCCTCATTCCTCAATCCCTACATTTTCAGGAAACCAGAAGAAGATAATTTCAACATCCTCCTGGCTCTCAGCAACTGTGGCATCACTGCCTGAAAGGAGGTATTTATAGCAAATTATAGCCAGGAGGGTGAACACAAACGCAGCATGGTATTCTACTAGCAAATAGCTAACAGGAAACAGGAGGAAATGAACCTCCGCAGCTGCTTCCAGTTGGCCCAGAGTCAATAGCAATTACATTGAAGGAATAGGCCTTCCAGGTCTAGCTAGGAGATGCAGGGGCTCTCTTCAATGAAAAGACTTATAGAAATGGCTGTACTAAGAGTTGAAGGTTTTGTCACCTTTGAGGACTTATCAGGAGAAGATGGGCTTGTATTGCAAGTCTATTCCTCCTTCCACTTCAAACCCTCTTTTGGAGGGTCCCACATCTCTGAGTCTAGCCTTGAGTGGTGAAGTGGGAGCCATAGCTCCTTTGGTGCTCTCCTCATTTCAAGGGACAATTTTAGGAATTGCTCAAGAGGGTCTCCTGAATGCCTTGGGGGGTTTTGCCTCCTGTGAGTCAAATGATTGAGTGGTGTGCAGCTGCATCCCCTTATGGAAAAAGGTCATGCAGGAGCAGCCCTAGTTTCAAACAAGGTTGGCTACGATCTGCAGAAAGGTTCCAAATATGAACAGAAGTGGCCTAGCTCATATGTTGCATTTTTGGTAGTCCCGAGAAGGCAAAGGGGGACCTGCTGGGAGTAGTCACTCAGAGGCAACTCTAAAAAAGGGGGTAGAAGGGAAGCCCTCAAACATCAGAAATGCATTCTCCACTAGAATATTCTTGGAGAGGCCCCTAAGAAAGCACAGGGGGCGCATTTCCGTCACAAAGGTGTAGCTCCAGAAAGGCAAAAAGCAAACCCTTTTGTAGCAATCAAATGCTTGGAGATATGCGCCTCCATCAGAGAGTAAACACCTCATCCAACCCCACTCCCCCAACACCAAGCTCGGGTGAGGATTTAGAAATAGGAATGTAATCCGAAATGTTGCTAAACTTCTGAAGACTTGCCAACGCTGGAATTCTTATTCTCTCAGCTTTTCGGAGACAGAGGGTTGAGGGAATAAACAGAGAAAAAGGAATGGTGAGCTAAAGTCAACCCAGTGATGAGGCTTCTCAAATTTATATTTAGTCTAGGAAGACATCTGGCTCCGCCAGGTACCAATTGTAGCAGGCTAGACAGGATACCCCATGCAGTAAGGGAGGTTTGGTACAGAAAGGCATAAGCTGGGGGCTGATCCGGCACTAAGTTCCATCAGACCAGCAGCCATAAAAACACTGTCCCTAACAGGGGATTTCATCCCCAAAGGACCTTAAAACACAAACATTTTTAGACATCTAATAATTTAGTCATCAAATATGATGAAATAAGATGCAAATACTCACAAAATTTCCTTCAATTTGGTTTCAAATGACTGAATTTCCTTGTGATGCTGGAGTATTTGATGGGTAAGAAGTTGTGACAGGGGTTCATTTAGTGAGGTACTAGGAGCCAATTTGGTAGAATCCTTTGAGGTTGTTTGCAAAGCATCAGTTGTACTTTGATTTTCTCTAATATTTAACTCAGAATGGTTACTTTCAGCCATTTTATTTGGGTATTGATTAAGATTTCTGGAAATAGGATCATTAATAAAAATATGCAAATTACCAGACATGGGTACTAACCATAAAAATATATTACTTTTGATATTTAAGAAATGTACATCGATATTAAAAAAAAAAATTCTTACACCAGAGACTTTAAAAAATGGTTATTTTCTTATATTAAAAAGAGAATATAACCATGGATTCAGCTACCTTTGTCAATGAAGCGATGTGATTAAATTTACACAATATTTATGATATCTTTAATGTTATTATTATTAAATACACAGTTTAGTTTTGAAACTTTAATACATTCTTGTAGCAAATGCTGTTGTAACTGTGACTTATCTTTTTTAGAGCCTATCTGGCGACTACCATACAGCTTAATGGTAGGCTAGATTAAAACAAACCCAAAACAAGAAGGAAGCATGATTGAGTATTGGGAGGTGGGGTCCACCTCCCCCTTGTGTGAGAACATGCGACCAACAACAAAGTATAAAATAAAATGGAAGAGGCCAGCCTCCTTCAATAAATCAAATAGGCCACAAGTCTGTGTGCATCAATCTCTCCCGAGTACAAAAAGGAAAAGCGGTGGCATAGATCATCCAGACTGGGACATTTAACAAGAATGTGCCAAACAGTCTCGGGGACAAAACAGTCATTACAGTAAGGTGCAGGGGAGTGCCCCATCAAATAATGGTACCCCTGGAGTGTACCCAATTCAAAGGCAATGGAAAGTGACCTGAAACCATTGCAGTATTGGGGGGAGTAGGTCCAAAGGAAGTCACAGTACAATGGCACACAAATAATGTAAGCCTTAATGTTTTAACACAACTACATATGACAAAGAGCATAAGAATAAATTTATTTAAAACTGTGTATCATATATGGTCAAATTTGTAAATAATGTGCCATATCTATAAGACTTTGTAGCTTGTTCTAAGCAAGGTTGGCAAAACCCTCAAACTTTGAAAAAGCCCAATAAAACCTGGGGGTTTTCAAATCTCGGATTTAAAAAACAACAAAACAATACAAGCATTAGAATAACATAGAAATGGAATAGCTCTCTATTTTTATATAATATTAATAATTATATTAAGGTAAGAACAGATCACTGATCAAGAATTGTGTATACCCATGATAGCCATAACCTGTAGGAGTAATGAATTATGAGTCAGTATTACAGAAATAATCTTAATTTGATACATATTTTTTTAAATTATAAACATAAATATGCATTTTGAATAAAATAATGATAAGTAGCATTCATTTCTTAAAACAAAACAAAGGTGTAATTTTGAAGAAAAAAAAAACCCAGGTTTTATTTTGGGTTTTTCAAATCTCAGGTTTTTTCAAAAAACAAATGCTACAAGCTTTACAATAACATAGTAAAAGAATAGCTATCTCTATTTTTATATAATAATAATTACTTAGTTTAATAATTATATTATAGTAAGAAAAGATCACAGTAACAGATGACTGATCAAGAATTGTGGGTACCCATGATGAATTATGAGTCAGTATTAGAGAAATAATATTAATTTGATACATATTTGTTGAAATAATAAATATAAATATGAATTTGAATAAAATAATAAGTATCATTCATTTTTTTTTTAAATGGGGGGGAATTTTGAAAAAACAAACAAACCCAGGGTTTTTCAAATTTCACATGAAAAAGCCCCCTAACAATCGGTAATAAAACCTGGGTTTTTTGATTTGCCAACCCTGGTTCAAAGCCATATAAGTGAGGCAATAAGTATCTCCCAATTTTACAATGTAAATTTACTAGCTCTCAATAATGAATAAAAATAAAATTCAAGATTTATTGAAGTATTTGTCTATAAGCACAGATGATAAAACCCCTCTACATATATACTTGTAAAATGACTATGACTAAAACTAGTCGAAATACTTCAACTTGTGGAATTAAAGTTGCCTTTGAATGAAACTCCCAATGTTTCAACAAGTGCAAAAATTCAAGACAACACAACTCCTTTCCCTGTGTATGTGTATTAAGGTTATAGAAAATGTGAAGATGTGTGGGTTGTGGCTTTGAATTTTGAATGGATGCATTAGAGAGCACTCTCTATTATTGCCACGAGTTATTTAGTTCTACTTTTGATGAATGTATATAGTATAAGTAAATGAATCATGGATTAAAATTTAATGCCACTATTTGCAAATTTGATTTAGATAGCTAGAATATATATATTAGTCAAGGACAGATAAGAATGGTATTTGAAAAGAAAAGTATTGTTTCTTCAAATGTAAGTAATTATATAGACTAGGATAAAGATGATTCACTACAGATAGATATGTGGGCAAGTAAAAATAGGATGGTAGATTTGTGAGCCTTTTAAAATTAGAAATCTTTGAGGAAGTGTGCCAGGGCCCAATGGACTTTCTGTGTCAGCAGTCCAAACATATATATTGTGACATTCACATCAATCACACACATTAAAACGTTCACACTAGGAAAAACACGAGGCAAAAATTACAAAAAAAAAAAAGACTTCTGAGCATACATTGGCCACTAATGAACTAACTTCTCAACAATTTGCAGTTTAAAACCAGTGTAATCATCCTACTCACTCTGACACAAATCCAACATATATGCCTGAAGAAGTCCTTACATGGTAGTTCCAAAGCATCTGTGATATCAAGGACAGCCAAAAGAGCAGCTTGGTACACCTGCTTGTTATCTGGAACTGATGTGATTTAGGGCCCAACTAAAGACCTTATATCTAGTTGCATTTATAATGAGCCACACATGAATTGTAGTAGAGGATGAGAAGGACAAAACTGGTGAAGGAAATCTAAAACACTCCTTGAGTCAGTAAAAATGACTCAGTAAAAGACAGGGTTAGAATAGCACAAATCTCAACCATAAAAATTGATGCAATCCAAAGCAAAGACATCCCTAAAGATTCCCAAGAGTACACTGATGCTGCACCCACTCCACCACCTACTTTGGTACCATTGGTATATACTAGCAAAAATCCACCCTACAGGGATTTTTTACTAGGCCTGCGGTGGTTGTTTGCTTTTATTTCATAACGCATTCAAAGATGGTGTGCAAGGGAAAAAAACCCATTCACAATTTTTTTTTCTAAAAAATTCACAGATGGACACACAGACACACCAGAATTATTATAATAAGATAGGAAGGAGTGTGGTATAAGAAGGAGAATGTTCAAGAAATGAACACTTCGTCAAGTGCCAGTACAAACATTAAGAGGGGGCAAAGGCCTAATTGAGTTGACCTCCTGAAAGGATGGGTAACAGATCTGGGTTAGTGAAGATTGACAAATGGTCACACATCCTAAGTCTAGACATGGCAGTTTATCAAAAGGTGCTGTTGACGGAAGTAATGAAGATACATTTATTCACTTCAAAAAATAGTGTTTGTTAATACAGATGTAGCTCAGAGAGGATATCATAAGAAAGAGGCAGAACACCCCTTTCAACATATAGGCCCTTTACAAGGTAGGTATGAAGGGGTACATTAGAAAGTCAAATGGTCATGTCATTGCAGTATCCTAGTTAAAAGTCAATAGATTATAGTTAAAGTGGCAACAGAACTGGTCAATCAGCCAGTCAATTTCTAGCTTTTTGCTGAATGTTTTGTTTTTCTATACACCTCTGCTCTGACCTCAGACTACCTAATGCGACTAATTACTAATATGGCATTGGACTTTGATGGAAATAGCAAGTCATTTGTATCTTGTGATTAGAATTGTAGCCTGAAATATTCTAAGGTGAGTGCCTAGGTTTAGTTGGTACTACCTACATTATACCTATTGTGTTTCTTAGGAATAGTTCCTTAAACTAAGAGACTATTCTGTTAATACAAAAGATATAGCTCAGTATGGATATGATAGGAAAAAGGCAGAACACCACTTTCAATAAATAGGCCCTTTACAGGGTAGGTATGAAAGGCACCACTGGAAAGTCAAATGGGATCTAAAATCTTAGGGACATTACTTATGCTGAAGAATACATCTGGCACCAGTAATCAGTTTGGATTGGCCTATTGTGGTATATAGCTTCCATAAAGTACATCAATTGCTATCTCATGAGATGTGAGACAAGACCTAAATATATATTGCCATTAAACTGTGGCCTTAAGATCTAGTAAATGGGTAACCATGTTAATTTGGGGTAAAGAGTCATACTATTGGTGCCCAAATAAAGGGACTACCTGGTGTTTTGAGGAAGGAGAGGGGTGACACATTTTTTTCCCCCTCCATTGAGAGTAGAACAGAACCATGGAGGTGAAAATGAGAAGGTTGAAAAAGTTGTTGCAACAAAAGGTTTTGGTTTTAAAAAATTTAAAGAGCCCACTAGGGCAAAGGTCGCCGCACTCACACCACAGCCCACTACTAGGCTATAGTAAAAAAACAAATAACATCGCTAAAAAGGACAAAGGCTAAAATAACAAAAAAGAAGGAAGCGCACTCTAGCATTGAGGGTAGGCCTGAGCATGCTACCTACAAAAAACAGTCAAATAAAGTGGAGGAGGCTGGTCCACACACATGTGTGCACAAATCAGTCCTGAGTACAAGGGACAAGCAGTAATGGCACCACTCATCCCAGTACTGTGACAAGTAATGTGCGTGAAGATCACCCAGACTGGGGCATTCACAAAATGTGCCAACAGAATGGGAGACAATGGAGTCGAGTGCTGCATCAAATAGAAGTGTGTGCCGTGAGTGTTTCCAATTCAGAGATAACAGAAAGCAACCTGAAGCCGTCACTGCATTGGAACAGTTGTGGTGTAATGGCACGTAACTTTAAGTTCTGGAGGGCTGCCCATATTCCTGCCATGTAATTGGTGTGAGGAAGAGTGAAACGCTGGTCTAGTTGCCCAGTCCTAGCGGACTCTTTGGTGTCCTCAATCCCTGCAATTCCTGTTCAGGAACCCAGCAAAAGATAATCTCAACATCCACCCAGTTCGCCAAAACCATGGCATCACAAATATCACAAATCAAGGGATGGGGGATGCAGAGATTCCAATGCCCCACACACACTCAGGACAGTTTGCGAGTCACTATAAATCACAATCCGGTCTCCGAACTGGGGACATCAAGTTATCTCCCGTACTGAGCAGTGTATTGCAACCATGAAGACAGATGCAGCACCTGGCAGAGCCCCGCTGACTTCAAACAGAGGGAAAAAAGCATGGAAACTGAGCCCCTCTTGGGATTTGGAGCCATCCGTATATACTGCCACAGTTCCAGCGTGAAACAGTGTGTTCTCCAAAAAGGCAGAATGCAATACACCTGGCGCTATAGAAGCTTTGGGAGCATAGGTGTGGTGACAAATAGTCAAAGGTGGCCCCCTCCAGGGTGGCATTGTGGGCAGAATCAGGGGTGTCACTGGCCCTTGAGGTATACTGAGCTACTCTCTTGCTGTGGTAGGCTTAGGAAAATTCTTGAACTTTTCCACAAACTTCTCAGATTTTTGCAATCCAGCCATGCTCACCCTATGTCCCCCAAACTCAACTTCACTGGCAAACCACACACATTTAGACAACTTCAGTTTCACAGCAACCATATTCAACTTTCCCAAAACATCATTTACCAAAGTCATATGGTCTTCCATGTTCTCACTCATCACCAAAATATCATCCCAAAATACTTATACATTCTTACACAGAATACTACTCAACTCTACATTTATAGCACACTGAAAAGCAGCTGGGGTGTTTATCAACCCAAAACTAAGGTTTCTGAACTGATAATAGTGTTCTACAGTAGAGAACACGGTAATAGGCCTAGTCTTGTTAGCCACATCTATCTTTGTAAATACAGTAAAACCCTGATATAACTAACTATATGGGCGGGGGTCATTTGTTAAAGCCAAAAGTTTGTTAAACCTGATGGGCGTTAAAAGCAATGGAAATGACGAACCAAGTTTGTTATGGATATGTAATACATATGTAATTACTAATAAAGTTAAGTGGACTACACAACATAGCATTGGTACAAACCTTGCACTGTAGGAGACATGTGACACACCAACACTCACTCAGGCTTGTCATAACGCTTGCCTGTTAAACCCGGAGTTCAACCAGGAAATTTGGTTCGTTATATCTGAAATTCATTATATCGAGGGTTTACTGTACTTTCATTCCATGTGTAATGTACAGACACTCACGACAATGCTCATGGGGAACTTGTCTTTCAACATTCGTTCATTCACTCTTCCATAATCAATACACAGTCGCAAACTTCCATCTAGCTTTCACACAGGTATAATCGGACTATTACAAGCACTCACACTCAGCTCAATTACACTAATTCTCTCCAATCAGCGTGTCATCGCTCCAAACAATTTTTAAACTCTGGCAAGCGAGCATTGCCAAAGTTCTCATCCCCTTGACTCAAGGCACCTTTCCTATTCCACATCGTGAAAACCTTTTGCTCCTCCAATTTCACTTGCTCAATCAAATCTTCATACTTCCAAACATTCAACTTTACACTCACAGAAAGTACACTCGCATATCATTCTCCATATTCACCACTGGATTCAACACACCCAATTTATCTCCCACTTTGACTTCTCTCAGTCTTCTTTTGCAGATTGGGCCAAACTTGAATGCACACACGCAGATCTTCCATCTTAAATTACACCATCAAACACATGCACAACTCGCCTCAGTCGATAGTTCAAAGCACTAACATCCAAAACATACATATTCCCATCATTCTCACTAGTTTCAACATCCGAATTCCATCCAATCCTTACACCCAATATTATATTGCGCTTAACAGGGACACTCTCCATCGCATATACCTCCAGACCTTCCATGATATTCACTTTCACAATTCCATCTGGATCCACATACCATTGATACTTCAAACTTCCATTCTTCTTACATTCAATCATCTCTACATCAGGGTGAATCATGATACCATTTGCTCTCAAAAACTTATAACCTAGTAACATGTCATACTTCTTGTTCACATATTCTACTACACAAAATTCATCTTCAAACGAAATTCTATCTCTAAATAATAATAATAAGTCTTTTGTAATGCGCTCTTCAAGGCCTGAGGCCTTCCCAGAGCGCACATTGTGCTGAGATGAGAATGGAAATTCAATGGAAATTCGAGAGGGGAAGAAGGCAATTCTGAAAAGAGAGAGAGATTTAGATTTTTTGACAAGAGCAGGGGTGCCGATGAGGAGGACCTCAGTTTTGGAGTGATTAAGCCTGAGGAAGTTGGTAGAGAGCCAGTCAGAAATGGAGGAGTAGGCAGCCAGGAGGTCAGTGATAGAGTAGGCAAGAGACGTGGGGGATGAGGAAATGAAAATTTGAGTGTCATCAGCATAGAGGTGGAAGGATAGACTGAGATTACGGAGAAGGGAACTAAGAGGGAGAAGGTAGATACGAAATAGTAGAGGACCAAGGACAGAGCCTTGTGGCACTCCAAAGCGAATAGGGGTAGAGTTGGAGGAAACATCATCAATCACAACGGATTGGGTACGAGACGAGAGGTAAGAGCGGAACCAGTCAAGCACAGTGCCTGATATGCCGAGGAAGGAGTGGAGACAATCAAGTAGGACAGTATGGTCAATAGTATCGAAGGCAGAGGAGAGGTCAAGTAGAATGAGGATGGAGGCACAACCCCTGTCCGCGGCTCTTCATAAGCAATCGGACACATTGAGAAGGGCAGTTTCTGTGGAGTGACCTGACTTGAAACCAGATTGATAGGTTTCATCAATGTTACAGGCCACCATGTGACTGTTGATGCGTGAAGCAACCACTCTCTCCAGAACCTTAGAGAGGAAAGGAAATTGCGAAATCGGGCGATAATTGGATGGGTCAGTGGGGTTCAGTTGAAGCTTTTTAAGAATCGGAAGGATGTGGGCACGTTTGAAGGAAGAGGGAACAAGACCAGTTGCAAGTGAAGTGTTGAACAGGTGAAGAAGCGTTGGGAGGATAGCAGGCAGAATTTTATATAACAGTTTAGGCGGAAAAATGTCCTTTGGGGAGCCCGATTTCTTAGAATGCGAGAGCAGGGCTGTAAGCTCTAACGCGGTCACAGCGGGGAAAACGATAAGCGGCTGAGGCGGGAAGTCAGGAAGAAGGGCAGGAGTCGGGACAGAAGGCTGAGGGAGGGAGGCACAGAGGTTAGTGACTTTATCTGCAAAGAAATTTGAGAGAATAGCAGGGCTAATGGGTGGGGAGACCTGGGCTGGGGAAGTAAGATGGGAGAGCAGGCTCAAGACGGTACAGGGATCATTCCTACTATCAGTAAGCAGATTACGTGAGTAGGCTTCACTAGCAAATTTTAATTTCGCCACGTAGGAAGCTGTCACAAGTTGGAATGCCAGCGAGAGAGGGGTCGTGTCTTGCCCATGGGTGTGAGCCTTTCTAAGGACTCTTTCATGGGCACGCATGGACTGCCTAGCACGGAGGAGTTCCATAGAGTACCAAAGGGCACGGTGACAACGGGAGTTTGAAGGGGTGACAAGGGGAGAGTGGGTATCAAAACAAGTGAGAAGGGGTTGCTCCAAAGAAGAGAAAATCTGGTCAGGAGAGGCAGAAGCATCAATGGGAGGAAGTTTGGAGGCTACATCATTAGATAGGGAGGGAATATCAATGGAGGCTAGTCGATGGAAAGGCTTAAGATTATGAGACAGCTGGGGAGGTATATGGAATGGGATAGAGAAGTTGAAGTTGATAAGGAAGTGATCAGATATAGCATTGGACAAATTTGTAGTTGTCAGGTTGGAAATAAGACAGTCAGAGATTACAAGGTCTAAAATGTTACCGTGAGAGTGGGTATGGGAAGAAACGTGTTGGGTGAGGGAGAAGAGATCAAGGATTTCAGAAAAGGCTTTGAAATTAGGATTGTGGCCAGGAAGGTTAAAATCACCGAGGATTAGCAGAGAACCAGTGGGAGAGAGGCCAGCGAGGAGGTTACTAAATTCATCAAGAAAAAGCTTGAGGGAGGAGCTGGGGGGGCGGTAGTTAGAGAGGGGGTGGAATCAGAGACATTGATGAGCACCTCAAAAGAAAGAAGAGGGGGGGAGGGAAGATTATTCAGAGGGAAGGAGGCACTGTGAATGAGAGCAACTCCACCACAGCAAGAGTTACGGGAGGCATGGGAGTGGACGTAACCATCAGATTTAAACAGCAAGCAGAAGGGGCAAGCCAAGTTTCTGTGAGTCCAAAGAGAGTGACTCGAGTGTTAATGAGCAGGTCATGAATATAGTCAGTCAAATGATATCTACTATCCTTAGCTTCATTTACTTTCATTCCACTCCATGACTCTACAATCCCTCTCTTACATTCATCACTTGCACTCTTGAGAATTCACCAGAAGGAACTTTCTCATTCTTCACTTTCCCTGAGTCACACCATCTCTATTAAATACTCACATTATTCCCATTCATTCTTTCTTTTCCAAGTCTTTCACCAGTCCTACACAAACTTGTTGCATGACCTACCATTCCACACTTACCTCATGTATTCCTCAGGCTGGCACACATCTTGGCATAATATCCCATTTGCCCACAATTACTACACGATCCAGGCCTACTCATGTTAACTGGTCCACCTTCCATGCAATCTCACACTAAGTGTCCCTCTCTCCCACATCCATAACACACTTTCTCTTGCATGGCTACAATCTTTTTTCAGATGTCCTGACTGCCCACAGCCGAAACAACTTCCAAGTGACCAGCCACATTCAGCCCTTGTGTGCCCAACTTTCTTGCATCACAGACACCTAGGCTCATTCCCTCTGGATCTGCTGCCATTCCTTCCATTTACATGACTACTACTCCTACCATTCTGACTCATACGCCAATCATTTTGACTCTCATTACTATTTTTATTCCCACTTCGCTTGCAGCCAACATACACCCTCTGCCGTTCATCCTGCCCATAGTAATTTTCAAAAAACTTGGACATCACTTTGACTGGATTCTCAATCAACACATCCCTGTATGACCAGAACTGGGGCAACTTACTTATACTTGGGTTGCGGTGTAAATTGTGCCATCTTCTCTTACATGATCCTCCCACAACAATCTCATCTTCTCTTTTATATGTCACATATTCACACATTTAATTTGAAACCGTATTAAAAAAACTTTTTCATTGATTCCATCATCACTAAATCTCATTCAAGCCAAGGATTCTAACCGATGCG
The DNA here is from genome assembly GCA_963969495.1 of Ceratothoa steindachneri. NCBI lineage: Eukaryota > Metazoa > Arthropoda > Malacostraca > Isopoda > Cymothoidae > Ceratothoa > Ceratothoa steindachneri. Next base: position 38,288,305 of record OZ018328.1, on the reverse strand, counting down.
CATACAAATTAACACTCCCATTCTTCCCCATTCTTGCTTCTTCACACTCATCTTCATTCTCTCTTTCACTACATCCCATTTAGGCTCCTCAACACTTGTAATCATCCTGTAGAACTCTTTTATACATCCATCCAGAAATTCACCCAACTCTGGCACTTCCATTATGAGTATGCTCCTATGCACCTCAGCTTCACTGTCACTCACTCCTTTCTCATAAGGAGTCAATACTTCATCATTAGCTTTCTTTTCTCGTATTTGCCATGGTTTGGGTCTTCGTAATTTTCTTCTTTCTCTTCTTCTCTTTAAGGGGTTTGGTCAAATGGCCATGTCTGGTAGTCTATTTGTCTGTCAACTCAAAACCTGTTTTTAACAGAGTAGAGGCCATAGCACCACCAATTGCACCCGGCTCTCCCATTCATTATTCTCAGCAATTTATCCTCCATTTGTACCTCACTACCCCTAATCCTATCATTTCTTCTCTCTATCCTTTTTTTCAACCCCATAAGGGGCACAACAATTTGGTTTCCTGGCTGCCATACCGATGGGAATCAGCTACCCTGTCCAGCCCCATCTTAGCCTCTTCTTTCTAACACTCTGTCTTCTTACCCTACTTCCTCACTTTCCATACAACCTACCCTACTACTTTCTCTGGTCAGTCTCTAATTTCACAGGGTAGACACCAACCAGCTTCCTCTCACCCAACCATCCTGGATCGGGGCTGAGGAAGGAGTGGACAATGCCCCCTCACCCCGGTTTGGAGTGGTGTTTTTTTAACAACCTGCCTCACCCCCACCCTTACCTTCCTCACTTCTTTCATGGTCTATCAATTTTACACTCAGGCCAAGGTGGAGCCACCATGTCACTGGGTGAGAGGAGTGGTCTTGAATGGCAGCAGCTGGACCCATATTCACTCCTCGCAGAGCGGGCTATTGCGGGAAGTGATTAGCGCTTGCATCCTGTGATAGGGTCACGATGCCCATTGATGAAATCTTAAAAAAGAAGCCTCAGAGAGGAGGCTTACTCCTCTCCTAGGTCTGGGTGCAGGACTCCCCCTCATCCTCTCCTCTGGAGTTGCCCCCTTGGGTGACTCCCTCTTACCAGAGGCAGTCCCACCCATTTACTTTCACAGGGGAATGCTAAGAAGGCATGCCAGTGGCCCTACAATGACAGCTCCCAGCTGGAGCAGTCAATCCCCTTAAGGAGGCAGGGGATAGCAAGCCCTCTGAGTCTGTGATCGCTAATGTCCTGCACTTGTGCATTCCGAGTTTACAGTGGGTCACTGTACATGCCCCCCTCTCTTTCCCAATGGAGGCTGGTTTGCTGGCCCAAGATGAGACACAAGGTTGCTCGAATGGCATTTGGGATGTCTTTAGGGAAGGGGCTGACCAGAGGGAGGCCACCTTGAGATGGACATGGTCCCTGAGGTGACCCAGCCCCAGATGGTAGGATCTTCCATGGGATTGAAGCACAGAACCTGAGTCTGCCCTTGTGTAAGCTTCTCCTCAGTCAGCTCAGGCCCCTGAGGCCTCATAAAGAGAGGAGTGATCTCCTCCCCTGGCTAGTGTCCATCTGATAGCCAAGACCTTCTCCATTTCAGAGAAGGATCTTGCTGAGGCTGTTCCATCTGGCCTAGGGGCTCCATCCGGTGGAGGAGAGGAGCTGGTTTACTCCCCACCCGCAGAAGCCATGGGGACGGATGGTTCTGCTGCTGTTTCAGTAAACAACCAAGCCAAGATTGGCACACGTCTGTCTCCGGTGGGGATTCCATGACAAAGACCAAAATTGCAAGTGTGCAGAGTGGAGCCTCAATTATAGTGGAGCCCCTGCTTCAGGGGCTACCTGGAATTTTAAAGCCCACTGGCTTCAAATGCTTTCTTGTTATTCACTCCACTGATGGGAGCATGTTGGCCAAGGGGAACATGATCCATCCGAGGAGAGCACTAGCTAACATGATTGGTAGAGGATTGAAGGTGACCCATTTCTCAGATAGGAGCCTTCTGGCGAATGCATCAAATCAGTCCAAGGGGGCCATGATTAGTGCCCTTCGGACACTGGTAAGTGCGACTCAGCACTATACCATGAACTTGATAAAAGGAATGGTTTATGCAAAGGAACTTGTGGACTACTCTATAGATGACATCACCTTAGAGCTGACCAACCATGGAGTAGTCATGGTCGAAGGTGTGATGCGTAAATAGGGAGGGGCCTTAAGACCCACCCTTACACTCTTCACATTTAACTGTGACATGCCAGTTAGTATTGGTACCACATGAAGGTATTCGTGGCACTGTCATGGAGGTGCTACTACTGCCACTGCTTTAGCCATACGGATCCCTCCTGTAGACATGCAAAGTCGCTGTTATCCAAAGTCTATGTGTAAGTTGCTCCAAGGCTACACGCAATAAGTTCAAATTATGTGTGGCCAAATGTGAATTGCAGAGAACCACATGTGGTGTGTATCTCCTTAAGAAGGAAATACTGACCATTCAGTTTCAGGATTGTCCCTCATTTCATGAGGCTAAGGACTTGGTCCTGGCATACCCTGTGATGCATGGGATGTCTTATACCTCAAAGTGAAAATAAAGATATCCTCTGCTCCTGGCCCTTCCGGGCCTAAGAGCATGGTCGTTTCTGCACACATTTGCAACAGTTAGGTGGGTTCTAACCACCACAGGTGCTCCCTTGGTACAGCTAGCCGCACAAAGGGTTCACATTCAGCCGTGGCTAAAACCAGGAGTCTCCCCCCCCCTCTAGATGGTTGTGAGGCTCATTTCAGGGTTCCTAAAACTACTCCCTGAAAGGAGGACAGCACTAAAGGAGCTTCCGCTCCTACATCCACAACCAGTGGTAGGCTGGTTGGCTCGAAGACAGTAGACCTTCCAAAACAGCGACTCCCACCTCTGAAGCTGCACCACCTGCCAAGGTTTTGAGGCAGAGGGAGGAAAAGACTTGCAAGGCACGTCCAACCTTCCCTGATAAGTCCTCAAAGGCAACAGCACCTTCAGCGCATTGTCTGGCCAACAACACCCAGAGTTCTGCCTCCAGAAAGTGTACAGCCATTTCTCTGAGGGTCTTCTCTTCTAAGAGGGGGCTCCGCATCTCTTCTAAGCTTGGCCTGGAGGGCATATTCCTTTAATGGCCAACTGAGAGGAGCTGCAGGAGACCATGCTTGGTGTATGGCCCCTGCCCACCCTCCCAGGGTTCTTTTCTTTGCTTTGGATACCTCATTTCAGGCAGTAGTTGTGCAGCTGGACCTGGATAGGGGGTATACTGCTATTTTTGCGTACATTCCAGCATCAGCTGACTTTGATATGGGAGCCTTCCACCGTGTCATAGCACGGTTGCTGAGGCCCTTTCTCTTGCTCAGGAATTGGAATGGTAGACGACCCCTCTGGGGAGACTACTCAATCAATTCCAAGGGTAGGTTCTTGTTGACCTGATTGATAAGCTAGAGATATGTGTCCTAAATGTGGATGAGTTTACGCATCACTGCTCACAAACCACTTCATTTTCCTATCCTGACCTATCTTTGTGCTCTCCAGATGCACAGCCTGATTTTGGGTGTGGGGTAGTCAATGACCCCCATGGTAGTGATCACCTTCCCATTCCAATGTCATTTTCTGTGCCGCTGCCACATGTGAGCCCGCCCCAGTGGCGTTTGGCGAGAGCACATTTGTCCACATTTCAGGAAATGATCAATTTCTGTCTCAGTTGAGTTTAGGTTGGTAGATGAGGCCATTGAGTTCTCCAGCAGCTTCATCGCCATCGGCTAACTACTATTCCTAGAATGCCTGGCCGTTTTGCATGCTGACCGCTTCTGTGGTAGTAGACCAAGAGTGGGGCAGCCCTCAAACAGAAGTGTTATGCTGAAATGCGCTGCCCTAATAATTTCACTGTCATTTAAATTTATTGGGCTATGTTCTGGTATGTTTCAAAGCATGCCCATCGCTTTTCCTGGCGGGTATACATATCTTCACTTAAGGGTATTGCCACTCAGGGAGAGTTGTTCAAATGGTTTCTTGGCTGGGGCATAAATCCAGCCCAAATGACAACTCAGGAAAGGAGTATTCAGAAAGGAAATAGGACCATTATTACCCTAGTTATGGGTCGCCAAATGTTAGTGACCTCAAAATACCCAAGGTCATATCTCCTGAAGCATTGGTTGGATTGACCTTAAAATTTCAGAAATGGGTTTTGGGCTCCAAAACTTCCTATAAACCAAATTTCAGCAAAATCTGAGAGACGAGGTTATTTGTAATTTTTCTGGTTGATCTCACAGAGAATGCCCCGACTACTTCCCTTGCCCTAGAATTATCATCAATTAATCTATCTTGATTCTCTTCTGTAAATACTGAAGTAAAATGATCATTAAGAATCTCTACTATTTCCTCATCAGATTCATTCAAAACCCCTTTATATCTAACTCTAGGTTGAAGAATAAAAAAATCATACATTTGCTATATAATTTGAGGTCAAGATCTCTGGGGTATCAAAATTGAAAAAAAAATTATGAGAAAAATGAAGGCCTATGCTTTGGCTATTAGAATCAGTAAAAAAAAAGAAGTTTGTTTATGCTAGTATTTTTCAAGTAATTAACACATAAGTGAGCACTATATTTTTAAGTTGTCCATCAATTCTTAAAGTAACCTATACAAATTGAAATTATAATTTTTTTTTGCATAGAAAAAAACAGTCAAAGGTCTTGGCTATTAGAAACTCATAAAAAGGTTGTTTATGCTATTACTTTTTGTAGCGGGTCGAAAGCAACACTAAACCCGCATTCCAACCTTATCCTAGGATTTATGGACCTTGAGAACCCTGTGGAAGAATTGATATGATTTGATATACAGTCCTTTACTTTACAAAAAAAATACAGTTATAATTACAGTTTATATTTACAAACAAAATAAATAAACACCGGTGCATTCAAAATAAATACTCTTTACAAATTAAACTTCTCCAACCGAAAACAAAAATAAAATATGACAAGCTACACAACAAAACAAAAAGAACACCCGAACGAGAAGGGGCACGGGACTATCACTTGGCGCTGGGGTGGTAGTGGTAGTAGTATTTGTCCAATAAGAAGGGGGGCGGGCTCATCAGCCAATGAACGCCCTCCGTTTCAGGGCTGGGTGGAGCACTTGCCTTGAGGATTCCTCTCACAGTCCGCTGAAGCTTCACTCTTTGAAGACACCGGACACGATACTAAAAAGTGCCAGAGAAATTTTGGTATAGCGTTTCCAAAGAAAAATCTGGTGATGGACTTTGCTATCCCTCGTTGTTAAAATTAGCCTATTAGTATTTTATTAAAGAAACAATCTTACCTAGGGTAATATCCCAATGCGCTGGACAAATATATTAGGATACTCCTAACTTTCAAAATTATATAAAATATATCTCTGAAAGAGAATACAATCGGTTATTATTCGTATTCATAATAAAAAAATTGGAAGGCAAATTATACTCACACACTAACACAGGGATAAGGAAAGATATATGTAAAGGGGGGTGGGAGAATGGCCCTACAGACACACACACACATACCACTCCCCTACATTTTCATGTAACTAACTTATGTTGACACCATATGTATAAATTACAAGTCAATTTAGGAATTTATTTTAGCTATCAGTTTGACTTGACCTAAATCTCCAAGAATAAAAAAAAAGAAGAAGATATTTCACTGATAATCCTCACTGACAAAATAATTACAATAATGATAGGGAAGACCTGTTAACCTATTACAATTTTGACATATTTGATTCTTTCATCAATTTCTTTCTGAGGAAAAATATACTTAATTCTGCTGCTTCCTCTTAGAGTAGGACAAGTCATGAGAGTTAATATATGATGTCTTGACACTGCACATGAATCCTTATTTGATGGATAATGATATGCCCAAGCTCCTGATGACCCAGATGGGTGTAAAAAGTTTACTGTGTAATCATCAAACTCCTCACAATATTCCTCCACAATTACATACCAAACTTGCCCATCATAAATGCAGATAACATACTCTCCTAGTTTGATACATTTTAGATTATCAACCATTGCAGGTTTATTAGTAATATGACTTTTCTTTTCTTCAATGCTACTTGAAATGAGATACACCATTAGTTCTTCCTTGTTTATTGGAAAAAATTTGATATTTCTGAATTCCCAGAATAGCCCTACTGGCCTTGAATCGATGTTCTAACCATTGTTCTGCATCTTTCAAATCAGATGTAGTTACAAAGAAAATTTTTATTGTCTTGCTCAAGTTTTCTTCACAAAACTGAAACATGTCTTCTGGTGTAAGAATTTGCCTCTCTGTAGTTCTCTGCAAACTGGCACAAGCAGTAGCTCTTTTCACTGTTCGCCCAATCCCATCACATACATTTTTGCCATGAGATGTCAGGGTTGGCAAAAAAACCCAATTTTTAAAAAACCCAATAAAACATGGGTTTTATTCTGGGTTTTTTTCAAAAAACAAATGCTACAAGCATTAGAATAACATAGAAAAAGAATAGCTATCTCTATTTTTATAACAATAATTAATTAGTTTGATAATTATATTAAGGTAAGAACAGATCACTGATTGAGAATTATGGGTACCCATGATAGCCATAACCTGTAGAAGGAGAGAGGAATTATCATCAGTTAGTATCAGAGAAATAACCTTAATTTGATACGTTTGTTTAAATTATAAACATAAATTATGAATTTTGAATAAAATAATAAGTAGCATTCATTTCTTAAAAAAAAAAATGGGGAAAAAAAAACAAAACTCAGGTTTTTTCAAATTTCACTTGAAAAGGCCCAACCTTCCCCTTTTTTAGGGCTTTTTTTTTTTTATTTGCCTACCCTGTGAGATGTAGAAAAGAAGTGCCATTCACAAGACAAACCAAAATCCTCTTCATGGTAACAGATATTTGTTAAGTTGTATCTGTTCTTATATTGGCCAGCACATCCATCCAAAAAATAGTACACCTCCTTCAGTTGTGGGCATCTGAATTTAACATCGTTCATAGCTTTATTATAAATGAGTAAACCATTATAGTGTTGTGTTTTAGTGATGGAGATAAGAAACAGACACTAAAATGATTAAGTTCTGGTATGTAGATGATCTATAATAGATGACAAAAGGGGTGAACTGAACATTGTGAATTGTCCCAGTGTAATCCTTGGGTAGCATCTTGGACAATGAAAGAATAATTTTCAGCGAAATCACCTAATATAACTGTCTCACTCTGAGGTGGTAGTGTTTTTTTCAACTGTTTTAAGTACTGTAATTGCTGCTGTGCAACAAAATGATGACAAACCATGCAGGATATTTCCATGCTTAATGATGATAAGTATTCATGAAGTGGCTCCACTATGTCTACCATTGTACAACATTCAACAGTCACCCATTGTTTGTAAGATATTTCATTTGAAGCTGATTTTACACTGTCAAGCAACTCAAGAAAGTTCAGAACACCCTCTTCTCTTGGGCAATCTTTACAAAGTTGAATCATGCAAACCTCTCTCTCTGTACTGCAAACACTGTAACCCATAAGATCTTTGTATGAGAGACCTTTTTCTCACAATGCAACCAGCAATAATTTGGGGTTTTGATGATATGTGCAGATACAGATAGAATGAGTCCCACTACTACCAGCAAGCACACAATATGATGGCTGTAATTTAGCAAATGTGGAAAATCCTATTTTGGGATTCTTTTTATCATTTTTATATAGTTCAAATATAACTATTAAATTCCCAAGGACAGGTCATTTTTGCACTTTTAGCACTGATGAGTTTCACACAATCCTTTATGCCAAGATACATAGGACTAACCTCATGTGACTCATAGAATCTTCTAACTATATCTTTCTATTCTTCAGATATCACTTTTCCTTTACTCATTATTGAAATCTTTGGAAGGATTCCAAATTCTGATTTTAGTGAATGGCTTTCTTTCACCATATGTTGTAGTTTGAAAGAAACTGGCAGTTTTTTCAATTGTGTATGGGGAGAGAGTCAATATTTGTAGTTTGTGATTGACATTTGCTCTCCAGGAATGACCGTTTCAATTCATTTATTAGTGTTTCTAGATGTTTTTCAGATTCTGTTTCAGGTTTTGAAGCATCACTTACCCCATCACTAATATGAACACCATAACTGACTTCTAGCCTATTCTTCAAGTATTTCTGGACATCTGATAGCTTACCACAAGCTTTGTGCTTTTTCTGGCTGAATGATGACCCTTCTGAAAAGAACCACAAAAAAGAATATATTTAAATTATTATACAGAGCAAAATTTGCATTTTGTGTAGATTAAAGAGCATCATTAAAGAATAAATCCTTCAAAGTAAAACCTTGCCAATTATCAATTTTGTTTTATACAGTACCTTAAATTCTATTCAATAGGCCATATAGATCAAAAGTGATAGAACTGGTTCAAATGAAGTTGAAGGACTTTCTCCAACCAAGCAATCACTGTCCAGATCTTGAACTGAAGGTATGTTACTCAAATCACTGATTGAAGATGATTCAATTGAATCTTGCTCAGTTTCATTGTTTTCAGTGAGTAAGTATTGTGGGTTTTTTTTTCATTATTAGAGTCCAACAATTCACACACAACAGTGAGTTTTTTTAATCTTCCAGCACATTTTTCAATAACTACATCAGTCACTTTTCTAAGATTGATTGTTATGCGCTTCTTGTGTTTTTTAGTAAGGTCTTGGCAGTATTTCAAGTGCCAAACCATTGTATTTTTATTGAAATCTTAGAGTTCAAGATCAAATTGATATCAAAGCTATAAAATTTCAATGAATTGACAAACAATTTGTAAATATGATGTCAACTTATAAGTTAATTACATGAAAAATACCAAGATAAACAACCTTTTTATGGCTGTTTCTAATAGCCAAGAGCTGTACCTTTGTTTTATATATTAAAAAAAAGAAAATAATTTTAATTTCTATAGGTCAAATTAGGAGCTTAAGTGTGAAAGATATGTAGAATTGACAGACAACTTATAAATATGGCATTCACTTATATTTTAATTACATGATTCAAATAGCCAAAGCATAGATAGACCTTCATTTTTCACATTTATAAATTTTTTCAATTTTGATACCTGAAGGTCAAATCTTGACCTCAAATTTTTGCAAATGTATGATTTTTTTCAACCTAGAGTTCTAAAGCTCTCATATTTGGATTCCCTGTCTTTTTTCTGATTCTAAATATATATACTTTTATATCATTATGACCATTATTACCCTAGTTATAGGACACTAAATGTTAGTGACCTCAAAATGCCTAAAGTCATATCTCCTGAACTGTTGGTTTTAGAAAAGTGGTTTAGGGCTCAAAAACTTCCTATAAACCAAATTTCAGCAAAATCTGAGATGAAGGTGTTAGGCCCTGGTTGGTCTGACAGAGACTGCCCCGGCATTGAATATTATTAATGTGAACAGGGAAATAATTAAAGGGCTTATATTGGAGTTAAATACTAGTAAAGCATCTGGCCCAGACGACATTCATTCTAGGATACTCAAAGAAGGTGTAAAAAGTATTGCAGTAGCTCTTAAGAAGATATATATTAGCTCACTAGAGTTTGGAAAAATACCTAATGATTGGAAATTAGCGAATGTAGTACCAATTCTTAAAAAAAAACAAGTAAAGAGGACCCAAATAACTTTATACCGGTAAGCTTAACTTCTATAGTTTGTAAAATTCTTGAGAAGATAGTTAAGAAGGGGATTCCTGACCATCTAGAGAGTGGTAGGTTAATAAATGATGCTCAGCATGGGTTTAGAAAAGGTAGATTATGTCTAACAAATTTACTGGATTATGTAACTAACAATTAGATAAGGGAGAGAACATTGATGTAATTTACTTAGATTTTAGCAAAACTTTTGATAAGGTTCCATATCGGAGAGGAGACTAGTTCACAAATTAAAAATGGATGGGATATGTGGGAAGTTTTGAATTGGATAGCTGAATGGCTGAAAGACTGGAAACAGAGGGTTGTACTGAATGGGGTGTGGTCACAGTGGAGGGACATTATCAGTGGCATACCTCAGGGATCCATTTTAGACCCTTTATCATTCATAGTTTATATAAATGATCTTGGGGAGGCTGCAAATAGCAAAGTGTCAATTTTTGCTGATGACACTAAATTGGCAGCTGTAGTCAAAGAAGTTGAGGGCAGCTTTAAAGTGCAGATTGACTTAAATAAGTTATTAGCTTGGGCTCAGAAGTGGCAGATGACTTTTAACCTTAAAAAATGCAAAGTTATTTTAATGGGAAGGGATAATAGGGAATTTAGCTATGAAATGGATGGGTATTGGCTGAATTCGGTTGAGGATGAGAAGGACTTAGGCGTAGTAGTAGATAGGTCACTGAAGTTTTTGAAGCGGTGTATTGAGGCAAAAAATAGAGCAAATAGGATACTAGGATACATTAAGAGGAATGTTAGATACAAGAGTAATGTAGTTATACTTAAACTCTACAACTTGTATGTCAGGCCACATTTAGAGTACTGTATACAAGCATGGTCACCACATTTTAGACATGATATTAACCTGCTAGAGTCAGTCCAAAGGAGGGCAACAAGAATAATACCTTCCCTGAAGCACCTTGAATATGAAGATAGACTAAGGGTACTAAATATGTTCTCATTTGAAAGGTGTGTGAGGGGAGATATGATTGAGCTTTTTAAAATCTGTTCTGGGATGGATAAGTTGGATTTTAGCAAGTTAGAGTTGCAAGGTAGTAATAGGACTAGGGGTCACCACTTAAAAATTAAAAAACAGAGGCGCAGGTTAGATGTTAGAAAATATTTTTTCACCAATAGAATGGTAGATTACTGGAATAGTTTGCCACCTGAGACAGTAGATAATTCAAACTTGAATATTTTCAAATGCAGATTAGATTAGATTATATGGGGAGAGAGGGTTAACTTGTGAGGGAGTTGGGGATTATACTGGACTCATTCCTGTTGATGCAGTTTATTGTTATTGTATATTATGATTGATTTGGATTTTGACAAGCCTTAATGATGATAATGATGCTTTTTGTTTTTGACACATTCCTGTGGATGGTTCAAATTGTATATTGTAGATGCATGATAGGACAATCCTATGGATGCATTTTGTGGGTGAGTTTTGACAGATGTGGATGACCTTTGATAGGCCCTTGTAGCTTTTCTTATTTGTGAAATTATGTTAAGCAAAAAAACTAATTTAGCAAATCATTCTAAAAATATGAAATTATTTTATTAAAACACTCCAACTGAACTTATCTATCTAAACATCAAAATTAAAAGAAAAAGGTACTATTAGAACAAAAGGGACAAATATAGGTATTACAACGGGAAGACCCCCTCTAGCAGAGGTGTAGAAACGACTCAAAAGGATTTAGGGCAAGTTCTCGCAGGATCTCCTTCCATTCTCCAGGAGAATGGAACTGCAATCTCTGACCCTGCATCCATGGTGGAATCCTTCATGATTGTTTTCTCTGAATTCTCTAGCCGGCATGCTCTTCTGCCAGCATTCAATGCACATTGTGATAGGCCGCTGACTGGACTTTACCCCCAGAGGCAGAGAAACCTTCAACGACAAGTTTACATTGAGTTTACTCACCTGGTAGAGCCACTTCCATAACAAAAGTTACTAACAGAGAGCAGCCCAGAATTGGAAATAGAAGAAAGGCAGAAAAGCTAGAGGGCCGGTATTATGTGTCAATCAAAGAGTTGGGCTCAGTTGTAAAAAAAGAATCAATTAAGTACAAGTGGATATGATACAAGGCGGGTGGAGATCTAAGGTTCAAAAAGATGAGGCCCAAGAAAATTAGTTAGCCTGGACTTGAAGGAGTTGATTGAAGGGGCATCAAAAACTTCAGAAGCAAGAGAGTTCCAAGTAGATATGATACAGCACATAAAGAATTGCTTTCCTGCTTCAGTTGAGGAATAAGGAAAAAAAACTTTGTATTAGCCCTGGGAGCTGGCATGAACAGGTCAGATAGTTTTATAGGAGAAAGGTTATGGAATATTTTATAATACTGTAGGAGTTCAGCCCGGAAGAGTTGATATGGACCAGTCCCTTGTTGAAGAGGAGAAGGATTTGGTAAGGTAGTGTTTACAAACACAGAAGAAAAGGCTTAAATAAAGGAATTTGCCATTACAATATCATCATCAGTTAAGGTGTTATCAATTAATAAGGGATCAATAGAAGGACAAGCATACATTTAATGCTTGATGTAGGAATAAAACAACTTTGGACGTGAATGATGCTGGGATTTTTTTTTGAGGAGGCTACCTGGCGACTGCCCACTTGGGTATAAGTCGCCACAATGACACAGCCTAGCTCTAGGCTACTTTAAAATAAGAATATGAAAACAAAACAAAAATTAAAGGGAAGATGACAACAAATAGGAAGCAAGCTCCAGCATCGGGGGGAGGTCCTCCTCCCTCTGGCGCAGGAGTGCGACCTACAAAGAACCCCCCCCCCAAAAAAAAACCTAATTAAATAAAAGAGAGAAGGCTGGCCTCCCTAAAAAGGCTATAAGTCCACCAGTCAATGTGCACGCACTCGTCCCGAGTACAAGGGACAGGCGGTAGCAACCCCGCCCATCTCGGTACCGGGACAGATAACATGCGCGAAGATTGCACAGTAGGGCACTGGCGAGCGCTCCATCAAATGGCGGTGTGTCCCGCAAGTGTGCCCAATTCAGAGAGGACAGAAAGCAACCTGAAGCTTTGCGGCATTAGGGGGTAGGTCCATGGAAACAGGCATGGCGCAATGGCACGCAACTTTAAGTTCCCTTCTTCTTTACAAGGCAGCCCAAAGAGCTGCCCATATTCTTGCCATGTAGTCAGTGTGAGGAAGAGCAAAATGCTGGTCCAGTCGCAGTCTTTGTGGACTCTTTGGTGTGCTTATTTCCCTGCAATTCCTACATGTCCAGGAGCCCAGCAGAGGATAATCTCAACATCCGTCCAGCTTGCCAAAACCGTGGCATCACGGATATCGCAAACCAGGGGGTGCAGAGATTCCAATGCCACAAGAGCACTCAGGGCACTTTGTGAGTCGCTATAGATCACAATCTGGTCTGCGAACATGGCACATGGCATAATGTCCCGTATCGAGTGATGTATTGCCACCAGCTCGGTCATGAATCCAGACGCAGCGCCTGGCAGAGCCCCGCTGACTTCAAACAGAGGGTAGGGGATACGGTGTGGAAGTTGACCCCCTCTTTGGACTTGGAGCTGTGGTGGAGCGAATGTGAGTGTGTGTAAAAGGGCCATTCTCCCACCCCTTTTCTCAGTACCCTCTCCCTCCCTCTGTAAGAATGTGTGTGAATGGGAATGGGTTTGTTTTGTTTTTGTTTATTTTATGTATAAAATGATTACCATGTTTTTCTTTCTTTCCAGGCGTCATATTCTGGAAAGATAGTAGCTAGTTTTGAGATATCACTATAATTAAAACAAGATTGTACTTTGTTTATAATATTCTTTTAGCAAAGCGCCATATTCTGGAAAGAGGTAAGCTAGTCGATAAATTTACTCGGGTAATGCCCACTTATTAGTTTCCCTTCCATGTATAAATAAATGGATCATAAACGGAGGATATATCTCTTCTTCAGAGAGTGGAAGCTTGGACAGACTGCAAGAAGGGTTCTCTAGATGAGTGCTCCGCCCAGCCCTGAGACGGAGGGCTTTCATACCTCGCTAAACACCTGGACCACCATACCCGCCTTCGTTGACAATCCTGCCTCCTTCTAAGTTAGCCTACTACCACCCACCTCCAGCACACAAGTGATAGCGCGTGCCCCTTTTCGTTCGGTTGTTGTTGTGTTTTTTTATGTTTTGTGTAGATATATAAGTAAATTTGTTGTATTCGCCCGTTATAAAATTCTCTTTTGGTATCGTATTTGGATTGGGGAATTTGGCCTCATTTTGAAGTGTGCACACTTCCCTTGTAAATATAAATTGCTGTAAATATAACTGTAACTATCATTGTACTTTTTTTGTAAGTAAAGGGACTGTATATACAATCCGTTTCATTCTCCCTCGATTTCTCACGTCCGGACAGTGTAGGAAGCGGGTTGGATCGATTATCGATTGGGATTAGAGATATATTTTCGGCCCGCTACATTTGGCGCCCGAATAGGGACGTGAGACTTCGAAACCGGGAGCGTGACTGGATTGGATTGCAGTCCATACCCAAGTAGTGTGACAAGTAGTTTGATTGATTTTTCCCTCCTCCTATCTTTTTACTAACTTGGGAACAATGGCTGTAGCGGAAACATTGAATGAAGAAGTAGTGCGATTGAGACTGGAGTTGAGAAAGAAAGAAGAGGAGTGTGAAATGTTGCGGGGAATGATGGAGGGAATGGAGAATAAAATAAAAGGGATGAATGAAAAGACTGATAGGATGAAGAAGGAAATGGGAGACCGACAGGATCAGACGGACCGACAGATGCAGGACCTGTATAACATGATGACAGGGGCTGGATCAGTCCCAGGACCTACAACCCTGACCCCTGCTCCTACTGAAGGGACTCCGCTAAATGGAATGGATGGCAGTATGATTGAGTCTAAAGAAGATACTGTGAGTGGTAGGAAAGGGCGTGATTTTTTTTTTTTTTTTTTTAAGAGCTCATCTGGCGACTGCCTACTTGGGCATTAGTCGCCGTATTAAAACTGGCCTAGTTCTAGGCTACTTTAAAATAAAATTAAAGAGAGAAAAAAAAAAAACAACACCCCAAAAGGGGGAAAGGAAGCAAGCTGGTGCGTTGGGGAGAGGTCCCCCTGGCGCAGGAGCGTGCAACTAAAGGAAAAAAACAAACAAAAGCAAAAAAACAAAAAAACAAAACAAACTATCCTTGCTTAAATAATAGGGAGAAGGCTGGCCTCCCCAAGAAGTCAACAAGTCCACAAGTCAATGTGCACGAATCTGTCTCGAGCACAAGGGACAGGCGGTAGCGACCCCGCCCATCCCGGTACTGGGACAGGTATCGTGCGCGAAGATCACCCAGACTGGGACATTCAACAAGAATGTGCCGAACAGTCTGGGGGACGACGCAGTCGTTGCAATAGGGCGCAGGCGAGCGCTCCATCAGATAGAGATGCGTCACACGAGTGTGTCCGATTCGGAGACGACAGAAAGCAACCTGAAGCCGCCGCGGAATTGAGGGATAGGTCCATGGGAACAGTCGCGGCGCAATGGCACGCAACTTTAAGTTCCTTTCGACCGTCTCCCATCTTCTTTGCCAAGCAGTCCGAAGAGCTGCCCGTATTCCTGCCATGTAGTCGGTGTGAGGAAGAGCGAAACGCTGGTCCGGTCGCAGAGTCCTCGCGGACTCTTTGGCGCCCTCATCGGCGCGCTCATTCCCCGCAATTCCTACATGTCCAGGAACCCAGCAGAAGATAATCTCGACATCTGCCCGGCTCGCCAAAACCGTGGCGTCACGGATATCGCGAACCAGGGGATGCGGAGATTCCAATGCCCCGAGAGCACTCAGGGCGCTTTGTGAGTCGCTATAGATCACAATCCGGTCTCCGAACCGGGCACGTCGCGTAATCTCCCGTACCGAGTGGTGTATTGCCACCAGCTCGGCCGTGAAGACAGACGCAGCGCCTGGTAGAGCCCCGCTGACTTCAAACAGAGGGGATACGGCGTGGAAGCCGACCCCCTCTTGGGACTTGGAGCCATCCGTATACACTGGCACGGTACCAGTGTGACACGATGTGTGCTCCAAAAAGGTCGAACGCAATACTCCCGGCGCAGTACAAGCTTTGGGAGCAGAGGCGTGGCGACAAATAGCCAAATGTGGTACCCTCCAGGGTGGCGTCCTGGGCAGAACCAGGGGCGCCACCGGCCCGAGAGCTATATCTACTTCTCGAAGGAGTTTCCTGGCCCTAAACCCAAAGGGCTTAGGGTATGACTGGCGTCTCTCGGCGGCATAGGCACCATCGAGATCAGCTGCGGATGCAGTGAGAGCTGTTGGCGACTGAGGGAGGCGCCGGGCTCGCGCGTACAGGCGAGTGATGCACTGCACGCGGCGCAGAGCGAGTGGCATCTCCCCAGCATCGACCAACAGGCTCTCAATGGGGGAAGTGCGGAAGGCACCGGTCGCAAGGCGAAGGCCGGTGTGGTGGATCGAATCCACCTTCCGCAATAAACGCTCGGCTGCGGATGCATAAAACTCGCATCCGTAGTCGAGCTTCGAGCGAACAAAGGATCGATAAAAAAGTAAGGCGGTAGCCCTATCAGCGCCCCAAGCGCTGAACGTCACGGAACGGAGAATGTCCATGGCGCGGGTACAAGAGACCCTAAGGCTGCGAATATGAGCCTCCCAGGTGAGGCGTCGGTCGAATACAAGACCAAGGAAACGGTGCGACTCAACCACATCCACGCGCACCCCATTAAGAAACAAATCTGGGTCGGGGTGAAGCCGTGGATGGCGGCAGAAGTGCACCACCTTAGTCTTGGCCAAAGAAAAGTGAAACCTGTGCGCTTCGGCATAGCGAGAGACGCGGTTCAATGCCTGTTTGAGTCGACGCTCCAGAGTTGGCATCTGGGCCGCGCCAAAAGAGATCGAAAGGTCGTCCACGTAGAGCGTAGCGAGAACATCTTCCGGCAGCACCGAGGTGATGCCGTTGATGCTCAGGGCAAAGAGTGTGACACTGAGGACACTTCCCTGCGGGACACCCTCTTCCTGCTCCTTTGGGCCGGAGAGGGCTCCCCCCACCCGTACGCGGAATCGACGATCTCGCAAAAATTCAGATATAAACATTGGGAGGCGTCCCCTCGCCCCCATCGTGTGGAGAGTCTCCATGATACCGTATCGCCATGCGGTATCATAGGCCTTCTCCAGATCAAAAAACACCGTGGCGTAGTGCTGTCTACGATGGAAAGCCTCGCAGACGGCACTTTCCAGTCGGAGCAGAGCATCCGACGTGGAGTGGAACTTACGGAAGCCGCACTGTGCAGAAGACAGATGGCCTCCGCTGTCCAGGAAATAGGCTAATCTAACATTTACCAATTTCTCCATCAAATTGCACACGCAAGAGGTTAGAGAGATTGGGCGGAAACCGGTCGGAGTAGAGTGATCTCTCCCCGGCTTGCGAAAGGCGAGCACAGTAGCGATTCGCCAGGAGTCTGGGAGAAGACATTCCACCCAGATCCTGTTGAACAAATCTAACAGAAAAGCCATGCCTCGCTCACCCAGATGTCGAAGCATGGCGTACGGGACATCGTCCGGACCATGGGCCGTGTCCGCGCACGAAGCGAGAGCGGAACGCAACTCACTCACAGTAAACCTATCGTTGAAGGGTTCTCCGCCTCTCGAGGTAAAGTCCAGCCAGCGGCCTTCCGCGACATCACGACGTGCATTGAATGCTGGCGGAGCAGCATCACGGCTAGAGAATGCGGAAAAAGCGGTCGCTAAGGATTCCGCCACGGACGCGGGGTCCGAGATTGCGGTCCCATTCTCCTGGAGAACGGGAGGGGGGTCCTGCGAGAACTTGCCCCGAATCCTTTTGACTCGCCTCCACACCTCAGCTAAAGGGGTCTTCCCGTTAAGTGAAGACACGTATGCCCGCCAAGAAGAGCGGCGGGCGTGCTTCGAAATATACCGGAACCTAGCCCTAGCCCGACGAAATTCAGCGACAGTGAAATCGTTCGGGCGGCGCTTATAGCGCATGTACGCATAACGCTTCTGTTTGAGGGCCGTCTCACACTCGGCCGACCACCATGGGAGTGGTCGGCGTGCAAAACGGCCAGACGTCCTAGGAATAGTAGTCAGGCCCACGGCGATGAGGTTGCCGGAGAAGAACTCAACGGCCTCATCTACCGACCTAAACTCCTCGACTGAGATAGAGAATTCAGTCATTTCCTGAAATGCAGGCCACCGCGCCCGCGCCAAGCACCACCGAGGTGGTCTCTCAGGCGGCAGTTGCCCTGAAAATGATATTTGAATGGGAAAGTGATCACTACCATGGAGGTCATCAACCACCCCCCAATCAAAATCAGGCTGTGCATCCGAAGAGCACAAAGATAGGTCAAGGCAAGAAAATGAAGCGGTTCTCGGACAGTGATGCGTAAACTCATCCACGTTTAGGACACCCATCTCAAGCTCTTCGATCAGATCGGCAAGGACTTGTCCCCTGGGATTTATGGAGTAATCTCCCCAGAGAGGATGCCTGCCGTTCAGATCTCCAAGCAAGAGATAGGGCCTCGGCAACCGTGCCACGACGCGGCGGAAGGTCCCCGCATCGAAGTCAGCTGACGGTGGAATGTACGCAGAAATGATAGTATACCTCCTATCCAGGTGCAGCTGCACAGCCACTGCCTGACAGGAGGTATCTAAAGATAAAGAAAGAACGGAGACATCATGCCGGGTGTAAACCGCGCATCCCCCAGCCCGGCCATCCCGCGGTGGTGGGGTCGCAAGATCCTTATACCCCGGGAGGGCAGGCAGGGGGCACGCGCCTAGCATGGTCTCCTGCAAAAAAATAGCTAACGGGGCACGGGACGAGGCGAGCCTCCGCAGCTCCTCCCAGTTGGCCCGGAGTCCACGGCAATTCCATTGAAGGAATATGCCCTCCAGGCCTAGCTCGGAGGAGACGCGGGGGCCCTCGAATTGAAGACCCTCACGGGAATGGCCGTACGCTTCCCGGGGGCAGAACCCCGGGCGCTGTTGGCCGGACAAAGCGCTGGAGGCGCTGTCGCCTTTGAGGACTTATTGGGGGAGGTTGGGCTCGCCATGCGAGTCTTTTCCTCCCTCCGCCTCGAAACCTTAGGCGGGCGCTGCAGCTTCGGAGGCGGGGGAGCCTCTTTTCGAGGAACCACCGTCTCCGAGCCACTCGCTCCACCTCGGGGCGTGGGCGAAGGAATATGCCCTCCAGGCCTAGCTCGGAGGAGACGCGGGGGCCCTCGAATTGAAGACCCTCACGGGAATGGCCGTACGCTTCCCGGGGGCAGAACCCCGGGCGCTGTTGGCCGGACAAAGCGCTGGAGGCGCTGTCGCCTTTGAGGACTTATTGGGGGAGGTTGGGCTCGCCATGCGAGTCTTTTCCTCCCTCCGCCTCGAAACCTTAGGCGGGCGCTGCAGCTTCGGAGGCGGGGGAGCCTCTTTTCGAGGAACCACCGTCTCCGAGCCACTCGCTCCACCTCGGGGCGTGGGCGAAGGAGCCGAAGCTCCTTTGTTGCTGTCCTCCTTTCGGGGGACAGCTTTAGGAACCCCTGAAGATGGCCTAGCGACCATCTTCAGGGGTGTTGCCTCCTGTGAGTCTAACGACTCGGTGGAGGCGCGTGGCCGTTTCGAATGCGGGAAACGGTCACGCTGGGGGAAGAGGGGGGAGCCCTGGTTTTAGCCGGGGCTGGGTATGAACCCTTTTTGCTGCCAGCTTTACCAGGGGAGCGCCCGGGTTGGGTAGAGCCCGCAGAAGGGCTCTGAATGGGCGCGGAAACAACCGTGCTCGTTGGCCTGGATGGGCCAGGAGCAGAGGGTGCCTTTCAAACTACTGAGGCATATGACGTCCCAGGCAGAGCTGGGCGCACCAGGACCAAGTCCTTAACCTCGCGGAATGAGAGTCTATCCTGGGCCTGAACGGCCAGGATTTCTTTCTCCAGGAGATATGCACCACATTGCTTCGAAGAAGCAGGGTGCGGCTCTCCGCAATTGACACACTTGGCCACACACGATTTGGACTTATCGTGTGCAACCTTGGAGCAATTTACACAGACTTCGGGTGACCCCGACTTTGCACGTCTACATGAGCGATTCGTATGGCCGAAGCGGTGACAGTAATAGCACCGCCGCGGCAGTGGCACGAATGCCTTCACGCGGTAGTGGTACCAACCAGCACGCACCGACTCAGGGAGCTTGTCACAGTCGAACGTGACGAAGAGTGTAGGGGTGGGTCTCGAAGCCCCTCCCTGTTTTCTCATCACACGTTCGACCTTGACCGCCCCATGATCGGCCAGCTCTAGGGTGATGTCCTCAATGGAGTAGTCAACGAGTTCCCTCGCATAAACTACTCCTTTCACAAAGTTCATGGTAGAGTGCGGCGTCACACTCACCGGGGTGCCATGAAGTGTCAGAAGAGCACTTATCTTGGCTGCCTCGGCGGGATTCGCCGCATTCGCCAGAAGGCTCCCGTCCGAGAAACGGGTCACCTTCGGCTCTCTACCAATTGCACTAGCTAATCCTCTCCTCTGATGGATCATGTTGCCCTTGGACAACATGCTGCCATCAGTGGAGCGAATAACGAGGAAGCGTTTGAAGCCAGCGGGCTCGAAAACGCCAGGTAACCTCTGAATGAGGGGCCCCGATGTCATCGAGGCTCCGCCCTGTGCACTTTTGGTGTTAGTCTTGGTCAGGGGCTCTGCACACGAGGGGGTAGAGGGGCCGGATGTGCCGATTTTGGCTTGGTCGCCTACCAAAGTGGTAGCAGACCCATCCGTCCCCGCAGCCCCCGCGGGTGGAGAGGAGCCCCGAGTCTTTTTCTTTTTTGGAGAGGAGGGCGGGGAATGAACCCGCTTTTCACCTCCGCCGGCAGAAGCCCCCAGGCCAGATGGACCGCCCTCAGCCAGGTCCCTCTCCGAAATGGAGAAGGTCCTGGTTGTCGTGGGGGCACCTGTCGGAGGATATCCCTCCCCTCCTTTTACTGCCTCGGAGCCCTCAGCCATTTGAGGAGGACCTTGCATAGGGGCGGATTCGGGTTCGGTGCTTGGCGCCGAGCCCGAATTCCCCCCCATGGAAGGCCCTACCGTCTGAGGCTGGGTCTCCTCAAGGACCCAGCCTCAAGTTGGCCATCCCCTCCCAGGACATCGCAGGTCCCCTTGGCAGTGTCGCCAGTCTTGTGTGGGGAGGCACAGGCCTTGACCCCAGCAAGGTTTAAAATTCTTGCCAGCAGGTCTTTTGAGGGAAGCGACCGAAGGCGACTGGCTTCCCTCTGCCCCCTAAGGGGGTTTGCCCTACCGAGCCGCTTTGATGGGGAGCGGCTGGCTAAGGGCTGCCTGCTGGCTTTCTTGGCAGTCCCCTTGGAAAGAAAAGAGGGGACTGCCGCTGGGAAAAGGGAGGTGCCCGAAAGCACCTCCAGAGAAGGGGGTGAGGGGGAGTCCCCTGCACCCGTAGGCGAAGGAGAGGAGTAAGCCTCCTCTCCGGTTAGAGAAATATGGAGGGTCCCCTGTGCAAGCACAGGGGGGGAACCTCCATTTTTTTTGCTGGAGCTGCCCGAGGGCGACTCCGTCGATGGAACAGGGGAAGTTGAGGGTTGGGTTTGTTTTTTTTTATCATCATTGTGCATGGTGACCCTTTTTTAAACACGGGATGCAATCGCGCACACCTCTCGCAGTAGCCCGCACTGCGAGAGGTGCTTACAAGCCCGGCAGAGCCAGGCGCCGCCATTTGGGACCACCCCTCCCGCCTGGTGGCCTGGCAGTCCATCGGCATGGCGGCTCCACCTTGGACACGGCGTAAAAATCAATAGATTGTGAAGAGGAGAGGAAAAGGGATGTGAGGAAGGTATGGGTGGGGATGAAGCAGGTAGTTAAAAACCAGCCACCCCAGACCGGAGCTCAGGGGTTAGGGAACATTGTCCCCCACCCCCTCAGCCCCGATGCGGGACGGTTGGCTGAAAGGAAGGTCAGCATCTACCCTGTGAAATTAGAGGCTGACCAGAGAAAGTTGTGGGAGAGGTTGTGTGAAAAGAGAGGGAACAAGTGTTTTGAAGGAAGGAAGAGAGGCTAAGCTGGGGCCGGACGGAGCGCTGGATCCCGTCAGCACGGCGGCCAGAGTGGCAAATCGCCGCGCCCCTTACGGGGTCATCAGAGTCAGTTAAGGAGATGGAGAGAACCTCCTGACTACCTGGTGAGCCATCCGGTGTATGGACTGTGTAGAGAGAGAGGTAAAGTGCATGATGATGAGATTGAATGTGATAGTATGGATCTGTCTGGGAAAGAGCTAGTCTTAGTCTCGAGGAGTAGAAAGCGTACAAAGAAGAGTGAAAGGAAGAATGCAAGTACGAATGAAAGTAAGTCTGAGCAGAGTGTTTCTGTTATGGGATATCTTGAAAGGGAGATTGAGTTTTTGCGTAAACAGGTGAGTGATTTGGCTGGTATAAGTAAACGAGTGAGTGAGCTGCCTGTGCCTGATTTTTCTGGTTTTGGGAACAGTATGAATGATAGTGTGTTTGGGCAGAATGAACCTAGTGTGGCTGATTTTTCGGGTTTTATGAATGGTAATAGTAGGGGTGAGTTTGATGTAGTGAATGATGAAGTGGCTGATTTTTCAGGTTTCTGGTGGGAACCAGTCGAAGGGGTTTCTGGTATGCCTGTTGAGAATACAGGGGATGTGAGTGACCTGTCTGTTTCGCAAGAATGTACCTTGAGTTGGATGAGAGCTGTGAGTGAGGAGCTGATGAATGGGGGTATGAAGAGTGAGGGTTCTGAACGGAAGAGTATGAAAGAATTCTGTCGTGAGATGGGAGAACTGGTAATGAGGGCTAAGAGTATGGTTGATGAGATGATCAATAGTGACGATGAGACTGACAGGACGACTGATGAACAACCCCGACTAATTGCTACGCGTAGCCAGGGACCAGTAGAAGAGTGTGAATGGGTGCAGAAGGGTGCAATTGAGCACAAGTGGTACCGTGAAGAGTGATTGAAAGGGTTTTGTGAGTGGCTAGTCAAATGGCTTAAGGAAGGAGGGGTGTGGTGGAGCGAATGTGAGTGTGTGTAAAAGGGCCATTCTCCCACCCCTTTTCTCAGTACCCTCTCCCTCCCTCTGTAAGAATGTGTGTGAATGGGAATGGGTTTGTTTTGTTTTTGTTTATTTTATGTATAAAATGATTACCATGTTTTTCTTTCTTTCCAGGCGTCATATTCTGGAAAGATAGTAGCTAGTTTTGAGATATCACTATAATTAAAACAAGATTGTACTTTGTTTATAATATTCTTTTAGCAAAACGCCATATTCTGGAAAGAGGTAAGCTAGTCGATAAATTTACTCGGGTAATGCCCACTTATTAGTTTCCCTTCCATGTATAAATAAATGGATCATAAACGGAGGATATATCTCTTCTTCAGAGAGTGGAAGCTTGGACAGACTGCAAGAAGGGTTCTCTAGATGAGTGCTCCGCCCAGCCCTGAGACGGAGGGCTTTCATACCTCGCTAAACACCTGGACCACCATACCCGCCTTCGTTGACAATCCTGCCTCCTTCTAAGTTAGCCTACTACCACCCACCTCCAGCACACAAGTGATAGCGCGTGCCCCTTTTCGTTCGGTTGTTGTTGTGTTTTTTTATGTTTTGTGTAGATATATAAGTAAATTTGTTGTATTCGCCTGTTATAAAATTCTCTTTTGGTATCGTATTTGGATTGGGGAATTTGGCCTCATTTTGAAGTGTGCACACTTCCCTTGTAAATATAACTATGACTATCATTGTACTTTTTTTGTAAGTACAGGGACTGTATATACAATCCGTTTCATTCTCCCTCGATTTCTCATGTCTGGACAGTGTAGGAAGCGGGTTGGATCGATTGGGATTAGAGATATATTTTCGGCCCGCTACAGAGCCATCCGTATACACTGGAACGGTTCCAGCGTGACACGAGGTCGAACACAATACTCCCAGCGATGTACAAGCTTTGGGAGCAGAGGCGTAGTGACAAATGGCCAAATGTGGTACCCTCCAGGGTGGCGTCCTGGGCAGAACCAGGGGCGCCACCGGCCTGAGAGCTATACCTAGCTCTCAAAGGAGTTTCCTGGCCCTAAACCCAAAGGGCTTAGGGTATGACTGGCATCACTTGGCGGCATAGGCACCATCAAAATCAGCTGCGAATGGAGTGGGAGCTGTTGCCGACTGAGGGAGGCGCCGGGCTCGCGCGTACAGGCTCGTCTCTCCATGATACTGCATCGCTATGCAGTATCATAGGCCTTCTCCACATCAAAATACACTGTGGCATAATGCTGTCTACAAAGGAAGGCATTGCAGACGGCATTTACCAGTCGGAGCAGAGCATCCCACATGGAGTGGAACTTGTGGAAGCCGCACTGTGCAGAAGACAGATGGTCTCCACTGTCCAGAAAAAAGGCTAATCTAACATTTACTAATTTCTCCATCAACTTGCACACGCAAGAGGTTAGAGAGATTGGGCAGAAACTAGTCTGAGTAGAGTGATCTCTCCCCGGTTTGCAAAAGGCGAGCACAGTAGCGATTCACCAGGAATCTAGAAGGAGACCCTCAACCAGATCCTGTTGAACAAATCTAACAGAAAGGTCATGCCTCGCTCACCCAGGTGTCGAAGCATGGCATAAGCAACATTGTCCGGACCATCGGTGGTTTGCTTCCGCGACATCACAACGTGCATTGAATGTTGGCGGAGCAGCATCCCGAGAATGTGGAAAAAGGCAGTCGTGAAGGATTCTTTAACAGACGCGGGTTGGAAGATTGCGGTCCTATTCTCCTGGAGAACAGGAGGGGGGTCCTGTGAGAACTTGCCCCAAATCCTTTTGACTCGCTTCCCCACCTCTGCTAGAGGGATCTTTCCTGTTAAGTGAAGACACGTATGCCCGCAAAGAAGAGCGGCTGGCATGATTTTAAATATACCGGAACCTAGCCCTAGCCCAACAAAATCATTTGGGCGGCGCTTATAGCACATGTAGGCATAATGCTTCTGTTTGAAAGATGTCTCATACTCGGCCGACCACCACAGGAGTGGTCGGCGTACAAAATAGCCAGACATTCTGGGAATAGTAGTCAGACCCGCAGGGATGAGGTTTCTGGAGAAGAACTCAATGGCCTCATCTACCGACCTAAACTCCTTGAATGAGAGAGAATTCAGTCATTTCCTGAAATGCAGGCCACTGCATTGGGGTGTGGTCATCGACCACACCCCAATCAAAATCAGGCTGTGCATCCCAAGACCACAAAGATAGATCAAGGCAAGAAAATGAAGCGGTTCTCGGACAGTGATGCGTAAACTCATCCACGTTTAGGACACCCACCTCAAGCTCTTCCATCAGATTGGCAAGGACTTGTCCCCTGGGATTTATTGAGTAATCTCCCCAGAGAGGATGCTTGCCATTCAGATCTCCAAGCAAGTCCCCTGTGTCGAAGTCAGATGACAGTGGAATATAAAATCTTATTGATTTCTCTTTTAAAGGTGAATTCCTGTATAAATAAGTTTAATGATATTTATTAATTTTGAGTTAAATCTGGTTCCTGAGATAATTGAAAGTGATAGTTATAGTTAATAGAATAGAAACCCACACCAATCTTCACCTATGGGGCTCCTCTCCATAGGGCTTCAGAAAAGAAGTGGAACCTTGTTAGTATCCTTAATATTTGAACCAGAATATATTCTTGACTGGATTTGGTCAAAGGTAACATTTACGTAGGTATTTATAGACAAGTTAAATTTGTTAATCAGCTAATTAAGGTAAAATAGTGACTGATCAAGCAGACTTAGTTTATAGATATTGAGTTATTTATAGTTATTGTGATAATCAAGTTGGAGTATACTAGGTACCTATAATAGTAATATATTCATTATTTTTAAGCAGTTTTAGTTTTATAATTTTGATAATTTTCTACTAGAAGCAAGAAATTTAAGAAGTATTATTTTATCTTTTCTTTGGTATGTGGGCTGAAACCACCTCCTCCCAAAAGGGTTTTGAGAGTTACATTTTTTATATTCAGTAAGCTTAGATTGCTCATCATTTTTTGTCTTTTTATATTAAAAGCCGGACATTCTAATAGAAAATGTTTTACTGTTTCAGGTAAATTGCAGTGATCACAATTTGGTGAGTTTTTTTAACTTAATTTTGTTTAGGTAGCAATTTAAGCCTACATGTCCTGATCTCAGTCTGACAGGTGCAGTAACGAGTCTCCTATGTTTATCAAATGACCATGGCCAATGATTGAATTTGTTTTTTATTTCAGCAAATTGAGTAGAAATTACAGATCTTTCCCAAATAGAGGAATATTCTTTTTGTATCTTTTCTCTTAATAAATTTACAATTTCGCTTTTAAAGAATGGAGTGGTTTCAATGTTATTAAAATTGTGGGAGGCTTTAGCTAATAGGTCTGCTTTTTCATTTCCCACTATCCCTATGTGAGAGGGTATCCATTGGAAATATATTTTATGATTGTTGATATTATTTCATTAACTAGGTTTGAGTATGTTTGGCTTGTTCTGTGGTCTTCTAATATATAGAGGCTAGATTGTGAATCAGTAAGTATAATAGCAGATGTGGCAGAGTAGTTTTTGCAATGACTAAGTGCCTTTTTAATGGCAAATAGTTTAGTGAAAAGTACGGTATGATCTCCATCCAATTTCCAAGAGTAACACTGACCAGAGTCTTGAATAAAGATAGCAGCTGAACATGAGTATTTATCGTTTAGGAGTACTTTCGATCCATCGTTAAATATTTTTTGGATTCCGGTAAAATTGTTGTTGATGTAATCTTCTATTAGTGTTTTGCTAATATATGACATTGATTTTGGTTAAGTTATTGGTAAATTTGATTGTATCGGTAATTTCATGTTTTCCCAAGGTGGTATATTACTGATATAGATTCCCTATATATGAAGTGGTCTATGCCAAGTTTACTACATAGATTGATAGCTATGTAATTTTAAAGTGCAGGGGAATTTAAATAAATTGTTATCCTGGGCACATAAGTGGCAAATGACTTTCAACCTTGATAAGTGCAAAGTTATTAACATGGGAAAAGATAATAGAGAATTTAACTATGAAATGGATGGGCATTGGCTGAGCTCAGTAGAGGATGAGAAATATCTAGGAGTAGTAATAGATAAGTCATTAAGGTTTTCTAAGCAGTGTATTGAAGCAAGAAATAGGGCAAATAGAGTGCTGGGTTTCATTAAGAGAAATGTCAGTTACAAAAGTAAGGAGGTTATTCTTAAACTCTATAACTCTTATGTTATGCCACATCTAGAGTACTGTATACAGGCATGGTCCCCACATTTTAAACATGATATTAACCTTCTCGAGTCAGTGCAACGGAGGGCAACAAAGATTATTCCTTCTCTGAGGCACCTTGAATATATAGATAGACTGAGGGTATTAAATATGTTCTCGTTCGAAAGGTGGTGTGTGAGAGGGGATATGATTGAGCTTTTTAAAAAATTTTCTGGGATAGATAAATTGGATGTTAGCAAGTTTTTTGAGTTAGATGATGAAAATCGGACTAGAGGTCACCACTTGAAAATTAGAAAGCAAGGGTGTAGGTTGGATTTAAGAAAATATTTTTTCACCAATAGATAGGTAGACTTCTGGAACAAATTGCCGCCAGACTTCTGGAACAAATTGCCGCCGAGGGTAGTAGGTAGTCCAAATTTAAATGTATTCAAGAGTAGGTTGGATGAGTTTATGGGAAGGGAAGGTTGTGATGGTTCCTAAGTTTTGTATATATCTATAGCTGCATGATTTAGTTCTTGACAAGCCTTGATTGGTGATACCCTTGTTTCTGGACGCAATCCTCTGGATGTAGTTTTACTGGGAGTTTGGGTGCCTTACAAAGGAAGCTGTTTGACTCGGATGACCTATGATGAGCCCTTGTGGCTTTTGTCATCTATTATATTATATTGTAGGGGACTTTGATTTTGTCTTCCCCTGGTGATGGTGCTTTTTGTGGGTGGGTTTTGACGGATGCGGATGACCTTTGATAGGCCCTTGTGGCTTTTGACATCTGTGAAATTATGTTATGTTATTTTATAGTAATAAGTCGGTTTGTTTTGGGTAGTTCATATAACTTCTGTTACAGCTTTTTTGTGAATATTGAAGTTTTCTTTCAAAATATGGTTATTTGGTGATGAGAGTATTTTTAAAAAGTACTTCATTAACAAAATCTCTCTGATACTGAAGTGGTAGCATACAAGTTTCACCATAAAGAGAGGCAATGGGAGAAGACCTCATTGCTCCAATGCTAATTCTAATTCCTGCATTAACAATAACATCTAGTTTCTTTTTTACAGATTGACAGGCGGAATCATAAACTTCACATCCATATTGTATCTTGCTGATAATATATGCCTTGAGAAATATAATTAATGACTTTCGGTTAGCTCCGTATGATAATTTACTGAAAGATTTCAGTATATTCAGGCTTTTTTGGCAATTTAATACAAGGTAATTTATATGACATTTCCAGGTCAAGTAAGGTGCATCAAAAAAGAGACCTAGAAATTTATTTTCTTTAACATCTTTTATTCTTTGGTTATTTATTGATATAAATGGTGTTCTAAGTATTCTTTGATTTGTAAAATACATTAGTTTAGTTTTATTAATGTTAATTGTAGTTCTCCATGTGTCACAGAAATCTTTTATTTTATTAACGGCTCTTTGAAGATTTTCTTCAGCTTCCTGTAGTGTGTTCCCACTGGTGTATATTGCCTGATCATCTGCAAAACAGGATATATTGCAGTTTATTAATTTAGGCATGTCATTGTTGAAAGTAGTGTATAGAATAGGTGACAGTATTGAACCTTGTGGTATTCCTCTATCAAATTTAAAGCTGTCTGATAAGAATTCTCCAATGGAGATTTTAAATGAGCGATTTTTAAGATAATTGACTAGAATAGTTAATAGTCTTCCTGTTACACCAGATTTTGTGAGTTTGTATGTTAGGGCCAGATGTGGGACCAAATCAAATGCTTTTTTGATATCGAGGAATAGCGCTATAACATGCTTTTTTTGTTTTACATTTATCCTAATAAAATTTTCTAATTTCACTAGTTGATCAATTGAACTGTGTTTCTTATGGAAACCACATTGGAAATCTATATGATCCTGTATTTGCAGGATCTTGATCAGGTTTTTTATGGTATCAATAATGTTTCTTTCCATATGGATGGGAATTTACCTAGTGACCAGCAGCTATTAAATATTTTTAAGATTTTCTTTTTATATTCCGGTGGAAGATTTGTTAGGAATGCTTTATGTATTAAGTCAGATCCCGTGGCTTTTCCTCCGTTTTCTGAGATGCTGATTAAGCTATCAATATATTCTTCCCAAGTGAATTCCTTGTTAAAATCTTCTGATAAGTCTTTTGTAGCATCACTGATCAGTTTATTTTTGTTGTTCATTTAAAATAACTGGATCTCCATCTTTAAGGATATCTTCAAAATTCTGTCCAAATATATTTGCCTTTTCTTTTTCACCTAGCACTGGATTACCATTTTGAATAAGAGGAAATGTTTGTTCTCTATAAGTGCCTCTGAACTTTTTAAAAAAGAACCAGATATCTTGAATTGGGGTTCTAAAGTTTATATTAGATATAAATTTTTGTAAAGATATTTTTTTTGCTCTTCTAATTGTCCTTTGTGCTATAGCTTTTTGTCTATTAAAGGCTATGGTGTTCTGTGGAGTGAAGTTTCTTTCATTAGTACGTTTAGCCTTCTGCCTCAGAGCCACCTGTTTGCTGCATTCTTCTGTCCATCATGGTTTGTTATATTTAGTGCTTTTATGTTTAATACTAAGTTTGAAAGTTAATTTGCTGGCTTTTATTATTTCATCTAATTCTTCAAGTGGATTTTGAGATATGTCAGCTTGAATTGGATTAAAATTAGTTATCCATTCTGACCATTTATTATTTTTTATCTTCCAATCTGGTCTTTTTCCTATGTTAGATACAGTTATTAGTTCAGATAAATGGATAAGGATTGGGATATGATCTGAGCCGAGATCTCTACCCAAGTTTATTTCAGTTTTATCCGAAAGAATTGCTGATACTAAAGTAGGGTCAATAGTTGAGTAAGAGTTATTTCTTAGGTCATATCTTGTTTTAAGACCTAGAGGAGTTGCTATAGTTAGATCTGATTGGGCAATATAATTATTGAAAGCGGTTCTTGTTGCAGAGGTTCACGCTTGAGATGATTATCCCATGCGGGGTGTCTTTGATTTAGATCACCACAAATAATTAATTTATTACCTAGTTGAGATGTATAGAATTCTAGTTCTTGTTCAATAAAATTGTTTGCATGGGGATTATATAAATTGAGTATATCTACAGGATTATTATTTTTTAGATAAATTCTGATAGCCTGAGCTTCAAGGGCTTTGTTAATATAGTCATTTAGATTTATTATTTTATAGTTAATGTTTTTGCGAATTAAGATCATTATACCTCCACCCCTTCTATCTCTGTCTCTTCTTAAAATTGCATAGTTATTAAAATTAACATTTGATTTGATGCCCAATCGTGTTTCGCATATACAACACAAGTGGGGTTTGTTAGCATATAAGTAAACTTTGAATTCCGATATATGAGAAAATAAGCTCTGGCAAATCCATTGCAAAATTTTTATCTTGTTTGTTTTATTATCCATTTTACTTGACCTTTTATTTATAGGTTCAGGTGCACTACAAACGGGTCTTTTATTTGATTTGATTAGATTTGGATTATTAGTTTTGCCGTTTCTTATATTTTTCTCTCGTTCAGAATTTAGGGGGGGTTTTATTTTTACCTTTAAGATTAACTGAATCATTTGTTTCAATAATGGGAGGTTTTTGTCTACTTTTATCTGGGGCTACATTTTTATGAGATATAGTGATGTTTAGTTTATTTTCTTTAGGTTTTGGAATACTTGTGTCTTGCCCGACAGTTTTGCCCTGATTATCAGCTTCAGTGAGCATTTCTTGATTTTTATTCCCTTTTTCACCTAATATTAGTTGAGTTTCATTAGTAAGCGTTGTATCAGCAGATTGAGAGTGTATAGCTTCTTGTTGCATTTGTTTTGCTTCAACTAATGCTTCTTCAAATTCCTTCTGTCCCAAGAGTCTTTTAAGCAAAGCAATTAAGAGAAAGTTGTAAATGTGTATTGTTTGCATTATTTTGATGATTATTAATTTTGAGGGGGTCGGTAAAGGATGTATTTGAATTAGTAAGAAAATTGGGATTGCTTGTCTTATCATAAACAAGTGGATTGGGGTTATTAATCAAGGTTTGGTGGTGAATTGATTTGCCATTTGCTGTATTATTATTGATGGTTCTATCTTGTAGGTTAGTTTTTAAGATATGCGCATAGCTAGCTTGGTTAACTTCTTGGGGGTTTTGGATAATTGCAGCAGTTTCCTTGGAAGTAGAGGATGGATAAGAGTTTATATTATAGGGTTTATTATTGTTTTCTTTTATTTGTGTTTTAGCACTTTCATAACTAATATTTAACTTTTTTGCTACGATTTGAACTTTCTTAGCTTCCTGGTATACTTTGCATCCTTTGAAGGTTGATACATGGTTTAAGTTGCAATTTGCGCATTTTAAAGTGACTCTTGGGCAGTCTTTAGCTGAATGATCATTGCTACATATTAGACATTTTGCTCTTGATCGAGAGGAATTAAATATATGTCCATATTTTTGACATCTGAAGCATTGTATTGGTAGTGGAGTATAATCGTTTACATGGAAATTTGTATACAATATTTTAATTATAGTTGGCTTATTTTCAACTGAGAATCAATTTTAATAAATTGTGTTGGTGTGTTATCTTTTTTTATCCTTTTATGGATACAA
Source organism: Ceratothoa steindachneri (assembly GCA_963969495.1). NCBI lineage: Eukaryota > Metazoa > Arthropoda > Malacostraca > Isopoda > Cymothoidae > Ceratothoa > Ceratothoa steindachneri. The sequence goes on along the minus strand of OZ018328.1, from coordinate 38,256,779 downwards.
GACATTGATAGTATAGGGTAGCCTTTAGATATTAATTCATTCTTTATTTCCACTACATTCTCATTTAGAGCAATTGGGCCAATAACCCCATAGGATTTTGGAAGATCTGATAGTAATTTACAAGTTACTTTCCACTCACCTAGTAAGAAACCTGCACTATCTAAGAATATATTTTTAATCTTAGTACTGGTACTAATAATGCAATTTTTTGTGCAACCAGTAAAAGTTACGTCATGATGTTGGATATCATTAAGTAAATTATTGTTTTTAAGGGCAATGCTAAATTAAGGGGGGCTTGTCATTAAATTTATCATCTTCTTTTACAGGTACTTCTTCTTTTACAGTTGGCTGTCTGGCTTTGTTCTGGAAGGTTGTCTTACAGGAAGCTCCAGATTCTCATTGTAAAATTGGAATATAATACTGATTTGGGTGTGTAGTTTTTCTTGTATTTATTTAATACATCAATCACTGTGTAATAAATACATTAGTGATTAATACTTTGGGGGAAGATAACTGGCAACAATCCTGAGCAAGAATTTTTTGGGGTGAGTGTTAATTTTTTCCTTAGTAAATTTCTGAGAGTATGGCTTTTTGTATAGATGGTGAGAGCATGCCGTTTGAAAGTAGTGTGTATGTGGTGTGTGATGCATGTGGAGTTGAAAGGAGAGTGAATGTAACTGAATGCCGTGTGTGTTTTCTGGAAGGGGAGGTTAGGAGGTTGAGTGGGGAATGTACGAGGTTGAATGATTTGGTGTTTGAGGTGAGAAGAGATGCAAGTGTGCGATTGAAGGGTGAGATTAGTGCTAAGAGGGTGGAAGATAGGGCTAGGACTGGGAACAGTGTGGAAGTTGTGAGTGATGATGAATGGTGGGAGAAAATGGATAGGATAGATAAGTTAGGACAGGTTAGGTGTGTGAATGAGAGGGACATAGAACCTGTTAGTTTGACTAACAGATTCAATGTCCTGAGAGAGGAAGAGTGTGAAAGTGATTTGCCTGGTGTGATTGTGGATGAAAGCAGGATGGGTGGTAGTGTGACTGAGAGCAGGAGGGAGGGTAATGTTAGGCCAAGACAGAATAGGAGAATGACTGAGGTGCTAGTGATGGGTGACTCTCAGATTAGGTATTTAGATAGGAAGTTGAGTGATAGCAAGTGGAAGGGAATGAGAGTTTGTCTGCCGGGTGCTGGTGTAAGTGATGTTTGTGAGAGGTATGATAGGCTGGTTTCTGGGTGTGAGAGGGATGCAGTTGTGATTACGCATGCGGGAGTGAATGATGTAAAGAAGGTGGGTACATGTGAATTACGTGAGCAGTATAAAAGGTTAGTTGAAAGGATGAGTAAAAGCAGGGTAAAAGGTGTTGTTTCTGGTGTGCTTCCGAGATTGGATGTGGGGGTAGAATGGTTGTCGCGTGCAATTGGTTTGAATGAATTTGTGAAAGGACTGTGTGAGGAGTTAGGATTGGTGTTTGTAGATGTCTGGGGAGGGTTTTACGGGAATAGGAGGTTGTATGCGATGGATGGGCTCCATCTTAGTCGGGCAGGTGTTGAGGTTCTATGGGGGGAGCTGGATAGTGTGATTAGGTCCTTACGGGTGGGAAACTAGAAGCTGTTAGAGGTAAGGGAATAACAGGAATAGAGGGCAGGTGTAGGAAATGGAAGGGATGCAGAGATAGAGGAATAGCTAGGGGAGAGGGCATACTGATGCGTTATAGGGGGACTAATGCACAAGTGAATGAGCAGATAACTAGGAATAGAAAAGCACGATGCAATGAAGATAGGAATAATAAAAAAACCTTAAAAATATACTACACAAATGGTCGGAGTATAAGGAATAAGATAGATCTCTTAAGAGCGCTAGCGAGTGAAGAGAATTTTGATATAATTGCGATAACAGAGTCATGGCTTGATTTGGCAGGTAATCACTTTAAACCTGAGGTTGAGATTGAGGGCTTTAACATGTTCCATACAGATAGGAATAGGAAGAGAGGAGCAGGGGTTATTATTTATATTAAAGATAATCTCCAGTGTTGTGTAAACAGTACAATTAAATTAGATGATAACAGAGTCATTATGGCTAAATGTAAAAGAAGGTAAAAACAAGCTTGTCATAGGATTATTATACAGACCACCAAATCTTAGTAAGGAAGCTTCAAATCTTCTGTGGCAGGAGATTGAACGGGCATGTAGAAGTAAGCATGTGTGTATAATGGGTGATTTTAATTACAGAAATATAGACTGGGAAGCTCTTGTGGGTGATCAGGAGGCTGAGGAATTTTTTAATGTTGTCCAAGATAATTTTCTGAGGCAGATTATTAACAAACCCACTAGAGGTAATAATATACTGGATTTAGTTCTGACAAATAGGGAAGAAGTTATTAAGGATACTGAGATTGGAGGAAATTTGGGTAATAGTGACCATTGTGAAATTAGATTCAAGATGAAATGGAATGGTATTGATAGTAGCATGAACAATGTTAAAATTCCTGACTTTAGAAGAGCAAATTATAATGGGCTAAGGACTTACCTGGAGGCAGTTGTACAGAAACCAGGCAATGAAATCAATTCAGGAATAGATTCAATGATATCAGTTAGTGGAGACAATAATCACCAGGAGGAAGAGATTACAATTGAAGAGGAGTATGAAAGAATAATTGAGCAATTAATTACAGGTCAGATGATTAACATTCCTTATAAGGAGATTAGGACTAAAAATAATGACCCAAAATGGATGAATGATAAAATTAAGCATTATATTGGCATTAAAAAGGGCATTTATAGGAAAATAAAAAATGGAGAGGATCACTTAAGGCAGAGATATAATGAACTAGCAAGAAATGTTAAAAAGTTAGTTAGAGTAGCAAGGAGAAATTATGAAATTAAAGTGGCAAATAGGGCAAAGGAAGATCCTAAAAGTTTTTATCAATTATACAAAACTAAGGTTAGAGATAAAATAGGCCCACTTATAGATTCCAATGGAGAATTAGTGAGTGATAGGGACTCAATGGCTGGAATGCTAAATGACTTTTTTCTCTCAGTATTTACATAGGAGGATACTCTAAATATACCTGAGGTGTCAATGATCTTTTGGGGTAATGATGAAGAGAAATTAAAGGATATCTTGATCACAAAGGAGATAGTGACAAAGGAAATTGATAAAATCAAAAGTAGTAAAGCACCCGGTCCTGATGAGGTCTTTCCTAGAATTTTGAAAGAATGTAAGGATGTGTTAAGTGAGCCCCTAGCATGCATCTTTAGAAAATCATTGGAGAGTGGCATTGTGCCAGTGGCATGGAAGAAAGCCAATGTGATACCTATATTTAAGAAAGGAGATAAAACAAATATGTCTAATTACAGACCAGTAAGTTTGACATCAGTGGTAGGGAAAATGATGGAATCTATTATAGCAAGGAATATTAGAGATCACTTGGATAAGCATAAGTTGATAAAAGAATCACAGCATGGCTTTAGTAAGGGTAAATCCTGTCTCACTAATTTGCTGTCTTTTTATAGTAAGGTGTATGAAGCAGCAGATAATGATGAAAACTATGATATTTTATACTTGGACTTTAGTAAGGCTTTTGATCGAGTGCCACACTTACGGCTTCTGAGCAAAGTTAAAGCACACGGGATCGATGGCAGTATATTTAGGTGGATTCAGTCATGGCTTGGTGACAGACAGCAAAGAGTTAGTATAGATGGAGTTAAATCTGAGTGGGGATATGTTAGCAGTGGAGTTCCGCAAGGATCTGTTTTGGGTCCCTTGCTATTCTTAATTTATATTAATGATCTTGACATAGGTATAAGTAGTGACCTGAGTAAATTTGCTGATGATACTAAGCTAGGTAGGGCCATTAGGGCTGATTCTGATGCTGTTGTAATGCAGGAGGAATTGACCATTCTGTCCAATTGGGCCGAGAAATGGCAAATGAAGTTTAACATAGACAAATGTAGTGTACTTAGTATAGGTAGAAATAATCCATTTAATAGTTATAAATTAAATGGGAGAATTTTAGGGAGGACTGATTGTGAGAGGGACTTGGGTATTTTGGTAAGTTCAGACCTTCGTCCTAGAAAGCAATGCCTAAATGCTAAGAATAAAGCTAATAGGATATTGGGATTCATTAGGAGGAGTGTAAGCAATAAGAGTGCTGAAGTCATTCTAAAACTGTATCTGGCTCTAGTTAGGCCTCATCTAATGGGTAAAAGGATATAATAAAGGGGATCTGGGTAAGGTTCTTATACTTAGTGAACATGACAGGAGACGTAGCAATGGGTTTAAGCTTGATAAGTATAGGTTTAGGAAGGAGATTGGGAGGAATTGGTTTACAAATCGTGTGGTAGATGAATGGAATAGGCTCACTAGACATGTGATAGAAGCCTCCTTTCTGGGTAGTTTTAAGAATAGATTAGATAAATATATGAATGAAGCTGCTAGATGGGACTGACTTTTTTATGTACATATGTATATATTTTTCTAAGGAGTGGGGAGATTATTTTGCGGTTGCATGAATGGACATAATCCTCTGGATGCATTTTATGTATATTGTAGATTAGATCTGACGAACTCCTGTAAAGGGTGACAATGTTGATGACTTTTCTCTGGTAAGAAATCTTTTGTGTGTTGACTGGAACAGGAGCTGCCAAGTGTAGGCCATGAATGGTCTTTTGCAGTCTCCTTCTTTTCTTATGTTCTTATGCAGTACAATTTTGGTCACCATATTATAGGAAGGATATTGATTTGCTTGAGTCTGTGCAGAGAAGGATGACAAAGATGATTGGTGGGCTAAGGAACTTACCTTATGGTGAAAGGCTCAGAAAACTAAATCTACATACATTGGAAAGGAGAAGAGTCAGAGGGGAATTGATTGAAGTCTTTAAATGGGTAAAAGGATATAATAAAGGGGATCTGGGTAAGGTTCTTATACTTAGTGAACATGTCAGGACACGTAGCAATGGGTTTAAGCTTGATAAGTATAGGTTTAGGAAGGAGATTGGGAGGAATTGGTTTATAAATCGTGTGGTAGATGAATGGAATAGGCTCACTAGACATGTGATAGAAGCCTACTCTCTGGGTAGTTTTAAGAATAGATTAGATAAATATATGAATGAAGCTGCTAGATGGGACTGACTTTTTTATGTACATATGTATATATTTTTCTAAGGAGTGGGGAGATTATATCTTGCGGTTGCATGAATGCACATAATCCTCTGGATGCATTTTATGTATATTGTAGATTAGATCTGACGAACTCCTGTAAAGGGTGACAATGTTGATGACTTTTCTCTGGTAAGAAATCTTTTGTGTGTTGAATGGAACAGGAGCTGCCAAGTGTAGGCCATGAATGGTCTTTTGCAGTCTCCTTCTTTTCTTATGTTCTTATATTATCAGGAGGAGACCCATCGGGGTCATCCTCCATTTCAAAAGACCTACCGGAAATCAACAGGCCTGTATAAGTTCCCAATTATAAATACGTGCAGCAAACCTTAATTACTACAAATATATATAAAGATTTTGGGTAAATATGTAGATTAGCGGCCCAGGCCCCCCCCAATTTTTTGTGTAAATATTATCATTCACCCGTGTCGGAATATTCATGCGCGTTTAAGTCCTTTTCGAATTATAGCTTTATTCTATAAACAATTAGGATTGTATACTGGGGGCTGTGTCCCCCAGACCCCCCCCCAATTTAATGAAACTCAGGATCATCGTAGTGTGGTCCCCCCATTGAGTTTACCTCCAAAAACGTGAAACATTTTGGAACACAGACGAAATAGCACGTCCCATCGTTCGCGCCGATAATCTACATATTTACCAGATTTAGTTAATGAAATATTAGTTATGCGGAGCTAATCAGATACGTCAACACCATCTAAAATCCGTCAACTTAATCCGGGAGGTAGATTACTGGAAAGATTCATATTTCATATGCGTAGTTGAACTTTGCCTTTAAATTTCTTCAAAACGATACAGTAAAATCGTGATCATCCTTTCAGTGATTTTCATATGCGTTTTGGGTGAACTTTACCTTTAAATTTCTCCAAAACGATGCAATAAAATGTGATGGTACTTTAAATGATTATAGTCGGGGGCATCCTGAACCAGAATCTACTGACATAATTAATGCAGGTATCGAATATAAAAAAAAATCTGACTTATGAAAGATTCATATTCGTTTTTGGTCAACTTTGCCTTTAAATTTCTCCAAAACGATAGTGAAATGTGATGATCCTTTCAGTGATTACAGTTGGGGCCACCGTAAACACGAATCCACTGACAGAATTGATGCAGGTGTCAAATATACAAAAAAATTATGACTTATAAAAGATTCATATTTCATATGCTTTTTTGGTGAACTTCGCCTTTGAATTTCTCGCAAACGATTCAGTGAAATGTGATGATCCTTCAAGTTATTATAGTTGGGGTCACCCAAAACGCGAATCCACGGACAGAATTGATGCAGGTGTCACATATCCAAATTTATGACTTATGAAATATCCAGTGAGATAGCTTTGGGAACTTATAAGATTCAATATTATGACACATGAAATATATGAACATATTCCATAAGCATTAAAGTTAATTTTGGAAAGCTTCCCCTTTAATTTTCTTCAAAGCTATCGAACAATATGTTATCTCTTATTATTTTCGGCCCTCTTGCACGAGAACCACGACACATCCTTTTAATTGTGCTTATACATACATTCCCTTTGCAGCGTTCGAGGCACCCGTTTTTCCTTTACCGTAATGTAACGAATATATGCGAATGATAAAGCGGATCACTTGACTGCAATTGTTAAAAGTCATCCGTATCTGTGACCCCCCCCCCCCAAAAAAAAACTACATCAATAAGGTTGTGTCAGATCATGCATCTACAATATACAATTTAAATAATCCACAGGAATGCTTCGAAAAAAAGCATCATTAACAAGGCTCTTCAAAATCCAAATCATACATAATATCCAATAATAAAAAACTGCATCCACAGAAATGAGTCCGGAATCCCCCTCCCCCCAAGATCAACCCTCGTTCCCCATGTAATCATCCAAACATTCAAGTTTGGACTGTCTACTATCTCAGGTGGCAAACTATTCCAGTAATCTACCTCCCGGACGTAATTTAAATATCTGGAATTACAATAAACCTTACAGATACACTTTTCGACTCGGCTGCAATAGTAATTAATGTTTTGCCAGAAAGTTCTGACTCACCTAGGAAGCGGAAGCTTGTTTACAGTTTTTTTTATTCCAAGCCAGCTGACTAGTATCTGAGACAGATTTGGATGTTGGCTGATCACTAGAAGAAGATCATAGATAATGATGGACTTTTTTTAAGAAATTAAAATGGAACTAACTAATATAAAAATAGAAACCGGATATCAAGTTCTGAGAAGAAACGGAATACCCATAGCAAACTTCACCAATATATTTAATGGTAGACCTAAATGCGCACATCAAAGAATCGGAAAAGAGAAGAACCAATGCAAAGGGAAGGCATTTACAAACCTTGATTGCAACCAAGCTAGATATATGTCTGACAAATACAAATTTCCCATTCAATTACCACTTGGAGTCAATAGCTGTTAGCTGCCTCGAGCACACAGCCAGCTTATTAGAAATTAATAAAAATCCGATACAGATACCAACCAGGTTAATTGAAAGCCTTCCATATGTCTAATTGAGACCATTATAAAGAAAAACTCAAACAACATATTCCAAATCCGCTTAACAAAGCAACTTTAGACGACATAGACGAAGATCTACGGATTACACGCGAAGCAATCAAGAAAGCAGACAAAGAAACAATTCCTAAAAGAACATACTTGAAAATTAAACAATTCAAGTGGACACTAGAAATAATTAGAATTAATAAAGAAATACGAACGACAGCAGAAAGGATAAGACATGAAGAACTACAAGATAAAATTATAGTAGATTGAAGAGTAACTAACCAGTAAAGTATCATGCCTAAGAAATCCTTTACGCCTCTCTCTGTCCCCGGGTTGATCGCAAAACTGCGATACCAAGATAGGTCTTTCAATTGGAGCCTTCACAGAGGCCATCAAGCGGTCCAAAAGTATAGTCCATAATATTTGTCAACCTATTGTAAATTTTTATCTAAGAGCTGGTGTATCAACCGGGAAGCCACTGAAGACATCAAAAGCGGTATACCCAGTTATTACCAAAATTGTAAAGAAGTGCCATTTCAAGACGGTTCCAGCAGTTTCTCGAGAGATTAATAAGATTTGGGGAATCAATATCTCAAGGCAGACTGTGTCACTTCGGCCTGAGGAAGACAAATATTCACGCTCGCACACCCTCGGTCGAGCCATTGATAAGGATGAAGGCCAAGAAGGCTCGCTTTATATTCATCATTGAGCACGGATGACCAATCCAGCCAAGTCCACTTCAGCCACGAATCTAAGTTCCATTTGTTCGGATCCGATGGCAGGAAATTCGTTCTCCGTATAGCAGGCGAAAGATTGTATGTTAATTGTATCAAAACGAGTGAACTTTAGCGGAGTAATTGTCATAATATGGGTGGCGATGTCGGCAATGGGCCACTTTTGCGCTTATGGGGGATAATGAATGAACTAGTAAACAAAGAATTGCTGCGACAGTCTGCTTTGCACCATCCGCGAGCTCCCGAAGCCCAACCTGCAACTTCCATGTTGAATATCCTCATCCTCCCTGCCACACAGCCGACTCGGTGAAGACCTTCCTGGAATAGGAACAAATAACTTTTACGAACTAGTATGTACAGATTTCGGACCTAAATCCGATTGAAAACGTTTGGAAGACACCTGGAGAGAGGTCTAAAGCGAAATTCTTCCAGATGAATGGAACAAATATTTGGATAAATATATGGAACAATATTTGGTTCGTTCCCTGATAATTTAATCATTATTTTCAAAAATATTTTTTTCCGCTGTCGTTCAGATAATCTTGGACACTTCATGTTTCTAGTAAATTGTTTATCTGCAAATAATTTTTGTTTTAGTCATTTAAAATTTGTATAACTTTTACTCATACGCAATTTATACGTATAGAGTACCGTACACTAATTTTGGAAACCTTGAATTTTATCTGGCAAAAGTTATAGATTATCCATAACCCTATATTTTAAGAACGAGATTTTTTGAAGGTTTGAATAAGATTTTTTCTTTTAGTTCGGTTGTCACCTAAGTAGATTTAATTTTTTTTTATCAAAGTTATTTCTAATAATTCCTTTATAATATAAAAAATAAAATGGTAAAGTTCAGAAATAAATATAAGTATCGAATTTTTGTGACTTTTTAAAACTAAAAGAATTACAAATGGTGAAGTTCAGAAAATTTATTAAAATTTTGGCCTCTTCCTGTTAAGGAAGAGAACAGCGGTTTGTGTTATGATAAAAATACAAGCGTTCTGATCCTTTTAGATGGTATTGTCTAACAAAACGCCTGTTGTTTGAATGTTAACTTTACTATTTTAATTGTAGATCATTTGAGAGTTTTCTTTTCGTATAGGGAAACACCTTCCATATGTCCGTCATCTTCGAATATTTTTTTAATGCTACAACAGTGGCGTAGCTAAGGGGGAGGGGTCCGAGGGGCCACAAATTTAAAAGTTAACTTGGGTAGATAAGGAGGGGAAGTGTAAAGGAAGGTGCCATCCCTTTTTTGAATGACAAAAACCGTTAATAAAACTAGGCGAATAAAAATATAGATAAACCAGGCAATGGCTCCGCCAATCACCCCTAGGGGGGGGGGAGAGCTTGCGCTTCACTACTAAGATTAAAATTTAAAATCTAAAAAAAAGCAGCCATGGTTAAATTTTTATAAATTTCAAAATATTACGTTGTTAAAATATAGTTATAGAAGAAGATATATAAAAATAAATTTTCTAAACTTTATCATTTGTAATTCTTTGGGTTTTAAAAATTTCACAAAATTTCGATACTTATATTTATTTCTGAACTTCACCATTTTGTTTTTGATATTATAAAAGAATTATTAGAAATAACTTTGATAAAAAAACATGTCATAACCAAACTAACATGATTTTTTTATTCAAATACTAATAAAAATCCCCTTCTTAAATTATAGTTAAGATGATGATGATATTAGCTTAATTAATGTGTATCAGATTGATGGAATGTATCAATATAAATTTGGAGTTGTATAGTTGTTCAATATGTAATATCTCTGATTCACATTTTGTAGTTTATTTTTTTAATCATACATAAGTATTTCTATTAAAGTGTCTTACTTATTTTTATTGTTTTATTTGATACATAATCAGAGTCCAGACATACCAGAGTGCACAAAAATATTGCAGGAGTAGTTGTTCTCATGTCATTCATAATATCAAACATTCGTATGTTAGGGGAATCCAAATCCTTAGCTACACCACAGACGAAATCGTCCGTGCTTTTGGGTCTTAGCATAAATCGACTCAAAGAGTGTGCCACCATGGTGTTCTAGTTGGGGGAGTAGAAGAAGTCTACAACTAGGGTTGCCAAGTTTGTCCTTTTAAGGACAGTCTGTCCTTTTTTAGATGCTTCTTTCCTTTTCTTTTTGGGGAAAACGGACAGTTTGAAACTTTTCTGTCCTTAGTCCTGTTTTACCTACAAAATGAAAAGATGCTCATGTAGGTATCATGGCAAATATAATGTTATATTTATATTTTGTCAGCATATTATGAAAATCATAATTTGACAACTTCTTGAACACTACTTTTTACTCGTCACTTGGCGTCTTTAGAACTCTGGCGATGTCTGACATTTCTGTCTTCGAAGACTGAATCAGAGTTGCCAGATTGGCAAACTACCGTAGTTTATGAAGATTTTTGAACGTAAATGTACGTGTTTTACGATATGGTGATTGATATTATATATGATTGACATAACCAATCGTAATGAAAATACCCCTCATAGTATTTTGTGATAAAGGCATTACAGTGCTAATTTAATGAATTTTACGTCTATGACAGTGGGTGTGTTTGTTTTTGGTATATTTCTGGTATAGGCCTAGGACTAATCCTGTAGCAGAATGCCCCTTTTGATCACTCCACACCTGACACCACTTTGGTCGTGGTATTCTTTGTGGTCGTGATATACTTCTTTGATGGAGTAGGCTTTGTTCTAAGAGTGCTAATTTTGTTGTTTTTAAGGAAGAACCGTTTCAACACGTAAGGATAAGAAGGAAACACACAGGAAATCACAAAATATATTTATATTTTAAATTTAACAATTTACTACCCACACACAAAACATGAACCAAAGAAATACTCCGATTTTAAAATACACAATAATTACTTGAATTAACTTGACCCTCTAAAATTGGCTAAATTCGATACGCACTTCAATATACAAGAGTTAGGCTAATTGTATCTACTGGAGTTTAAATACCTCGGGAATGTTATTGTTTCTAAGACGCGTGCCGACCGGCCAGATAAAGGTGGTCTAGATCACGAGGTACTTTGGCGAGTGTATCAGATGGGGATCCACACGGTATTCAATGGGAAGGGGGGGTCTTCAAGGGCGAGAACAATCACGGTGCTTTAGGAGGCACCAGGGTAGGCGGGGTCTCTCTGGCGAGAGTAAGTAGAAGTTGGTTCTTAAACCAAGTTAACTTAGAGTTCGGTGTGACCACCAGGTAACGGGCTTGAGGAGGAGCTTTTTTCCCCTTTGTTACGTAATTCCTCATGGGCGAGGACTATACTCGGGGGTTGGGGCATCTTCTTCAAGGGCGAGGATAGAGAAGGGAGGGTTTCTCTGACGAGAATAAGTTGAACTTGAACAAGTTAGCTTAAAGGTCGGTTTGGTAACCACGAACTAGCTCGAGGATGAGCTTCTTCTTAGTTCCAGTCTTCCTCAAGGGCGAGGCCTATCTCAGTGTTTTGGGATACACGAGGATAGAAGGAGAGGGGGGCGGGCTCTGACGAGAATAAGTTGAACTTGGTTCCTCAACCAAGTTAACTTATGAGTTTGCTGTGGCCACCGGGTAACGGGCTTGAGGGGGAGCCTTTTCCCTCTTCTCTTCTTAATTCCTCAAGGACGAGGAATATCCCTGGGCTTTAGGATGCACCAGGATATAAGGAGTCTCTCTGACGAGAGTAAGTTGAACTTGAACAAGTTAACTTAACGTTCGGTTTGATAACCAGGGACTAGCTCGAGGATGAGCTGCTTCTTAGCCCCTTTGGTAGCTCTGCCTCTCTTGCAGGGGGCTTCGTAGTCTGGTGACTCAAGTATTCTACCTGTCCAGTCTTGGTAGCCCGGCCTCAATCCGGGGACTTCGTAGCCTGGAGACTCACATATTCTACCTCGTTTTTCCCGAGTGTTTCTTATTTATACCTCGTTGGGAGGAGGCTTGTGGACGGGCCGCAGGAGGGTTGTTACTCCAACGGTTTTTATCATCAAGTCTTACCTCGGCTCCCGCTGGCCTTCGAGCTTGAGAGAAACGCGTCCCCAATTTCTTACATGAGGTGAAATTGAATATACTCTCGTCTCCCTGAGATCTTGCAGTTTAAAACCCTTCGGCTTTTCATAGCGACGAGTGGCGAGGCGCTGTGGTTACGAGTTTGACCCAGGGTGCCGGGGCCGGATGTCTTTGCGGTTACCGTCCCGTGTCTCCACTGAGAGAACGGGGGAGTGACGAATCTCCTACAAATCCTATGTGGCCTAGGCCCTAATAGTACTGGGTCTATCATTTCAATCAATTAGGCTTAATTTGTTTTAGATTCAGATGGTGTGATTTTTATTACAAAATAATGAAACGTGAATTAAAGTCATAGAAAATTCGGTTTAAAAGTACTATAATTGTATATTTTTTTAACTGGTCTTTTCAACGTCTTAATATGTAAAAAATAAAAGACATTTGGCAAATACATCTTAACCATGAGTAAGTGGAAAAATTACTACAAAGATCGAAGGCATTTTTAAAAAGAGTGGGAGTAACAGTTCAAGTGGTTGTCATAGATTGACGATGAATGTTATTGCAAATGGTGTAAATGCTCTTTAACGAATTTGCGAAAATCTGCATTTGAGGAACACGCGAAAACAATGAAGCATAAAAAGGCCGCAAGTTATTTTGCAGGCTCTCGCAAAATAACAGACATTTTAAAAAAGAATACTGTTTGCTTATCGAAAGAACTAAAAGAATTTGAAATTAAATACAGTGTTTCAACGGCTTGCGACTGTAGTGTTCGTTCAGTCATTCATCAAACCGAACTTATTGCTGAATATTGAAAAGGAAGCATTCTTGAAAATGTCAAATTGCATCGAAGTGTATGTGCTTGATAAAAAAAAATGTCTCATTGGCATTGTTTGAAGGGCTGCTCGACGATCTTCGCCGTACGAAATATTCCTTATTGATAGATGAATCCACAAAACATTTGTGTTTAATAACTGTTGTTTCTACAACTGGACAAAGTTTGTTTGATGCAATTAATGATTGCTTGAAACTCAATGTTATTGATTGGGCAGTGATGGTGCAAATAATTTATCTGGCGAGGCAAACTCCGTATTTTCGAGATTCAGAAATATTAATCTGGATATCACTTTTATTAAGTGTACTTGCTACAGTTTAGCCTTGTGTGCGGAAAAGGCTTTCAATACGTTGCCTCCATGTTTGAGTTATATTATTTCTTAAATTCCTCGCTGGATCATTCTAAGTTCTCTACGTCGAGAAAATTATAAGAACATATATGCCACTATGAACGACGGAAATGAACAACACGGAAGAATTATAGCCCCAACTGTTACACGCTGGCTAGTCCGAGGAAAATGAAATCTTAATTTAGTGGGAAGAACTGAAAGCATATTTCCACTCTATTGGTGACAAAAGTTATAATGTTATAACACAGGAAAATGCTTGCTGATGAAGAAAATAAACTTTATCTAACTTTTGTTTGCCCCTTGATCCAGAATTTTGAATCTCAATGCCTCATTTCAGGCCCCAAACCCTGACCCTACCAAAATATTTCAGGAACTTGAAAAGCTTCGTGACTTTTTGCTTAAAAAACTTTACCATGATATTCAAGAGAGGAAATTACCCTGGTTACCAAGTGATGGTAAACTCGATGACAAATTTGAATATGACTTAAAATGCAGTACCATTTCTGTTGAAAGAAAGATACAATCCAGAAAAATTGTCGTGCCTTTTTGACGGAGGCGGTAAACCAAATTGATAAAAGAATTGGCAAGATAACCATGAAAATGAATTACATTAAATATCTTAGTCTCAAAAAATGTTTGAGCCAAATGAAACCACGGTTTAGTGAGCTACCCCTTGCTAAACTCGCAAGAGCAGAAAATTATGATGTCCAAAACGTTGCTACCCAGTATGAACTTATCTCCATAAAAACTACGCGTAACTGGAAGGAAGAATTTTCCGATTCAGAAATACCGGCAGATCCAGTCAAATTTGGGGCGTTTGTTTTGTGCTATGAAAATTCAATTGAAGAAAGATGTTACAGAGAGCTTGCTACTATTGCATTGAACTCTTACAGCGTTTGTCGAAAGGGTTTTTCCTCATGTGACAAATGTAAAATCGAAGGCCAGAAACAAATTAAGCACTCGTTCTCGAGGCAATCCTTTGAATAAAAACTTATCTTTATGACAGAGGAATATGTTGCCGAAATTTTGTGGTAACTGACAAAATGCAATCACTCTTCACCAGTCGCATGTACGCTGATCCGGAAGCAGACAAATGCGAAAGAACTAGTGGTAAGGATCAAGTTGCAAGACTAGTACAACTTCTCGTTGCAAATGAAGACTGGGAATTGGATTCATCTTAGGAAATCCTTTCAACTAATTTTTAACATGCAGGTGCTTCGTTATATAGTCTTAATGAGTAAAGTAACAAAATATTATCTCCATATGACCTTTTTTTTTCACTCAAACGTCTGGCAACCTTGTGTGCACCCCTTGCTGTGGCTGCCAAACTATGTCCACCAACAAGGGAGCGGTACTACTTTTGTTTTTTCTTTGTATCTAGGTCGACGACTCTAGCAGGGAATCCTAGACATTTGTAGAAGAGGGTCGTCCGGCTGAAATGTGGATAGAGGAAGGCAAAATAGGAAAAAGCAGAGTGTAGGATGTTAGCTAATTTAATAAAAATCGTACATTATATATTTATTATAGTGGGACCACAGTCCCTTAACTACCGAGTGAGAGATACTTACTTCGTTAAATTTACTTAATGCAAAGTAATATCTAACGTTGCAGTTAAAATTCACAATGTAATGAAAAAAATCCTTTGAATTCTTATGAGTAAAATAAATATTAATCATTTCAAGTTATATATAGATATAAAATTATTTTATGCAATTTATCTTTATAATAATATTATTGATTATTTTTCTTATTTTGGTGTGTAACTAAATTAATCGTAGCAATTAAGCACATTTATTTTATACAATTATTGGATATGTAATGTAATATTAAATAATAGGACACCAAGCAAATAAATAGAATACAAAAGTAAGATATTCAGGAATATATACAATCGGAAAAGCAATATTAGCCTAATAATTTTATCACCGTCTTTGTTTGTCGATTTCACAAATATCTACGATATGCTTGCTGGAGACGTAACTCTATCTTGACCTTGATTAGGGGGACCTGCAGAGGGCCGCTCACGGGCGGCATATTATGCGGGGGTTGTGCGGGCAAAAGGATTAGGACTAGGGAGCAGGACTTGGGTCAGGAGTAATATAAACATAACATAATTTCACGGATGACAAAAGCCACAAGGGCCTATCAAAGGTCATCCGCATCCGTCAAAACCCACTCACAAAAAGCACCATCGCCAGGGATAGACAAAATCAAAGTCCCCCACAAAATAATATAATAGATGACAAAAGCCACAAGGGCCCATCATAGGTCATCCGAGTCAAACGGCCTCTTTTTTAAGGCACCCAAAATCCCAAGAAAACTACATCCAGAGAATTGTGTCCAGAAACAAGGGTATCACCAATCAAGGCTTGTCAAGAATTTGATTGTATAGGTTTATTGTGCAATAGCGTACATTTATACATAATCATAATACAAATAATAATAAAATAAAAACAAAACAAACAAACAAAAAAGGCAAATACAGTAATAATATGATACAATAATATAAATACATGTATAAATGCACACATTACACAAAGCGGGCAGCCCGTCAGTGTTGGCGTGCAGTAAGACGTGGTGGAGCGTCCCACGCGTTTCTTGTCTGCTGCAAGTGGGTGGCGTCGGTCTTCATCACCTGTCACCCGGCTGGGCGCAAGCGGCGATCAGCGCGGAGGGGGTGCTGTTCTCAGCACCTCCAGCAGCTCGTTTGTTGGGGGTGTGGCGGACCACCTGGACGGCTCTTGCCTCTCGCGCCCTCAGTAGGGCGCCTCTTACAGGGGGAGGGGCTGGCGCTCGCTCTGGCCTGAGGCGGGCGGTGGCTAGGCAGGATAGGAGGTAGTGCACCAGTGGGCGCCGGGAGCGGCCGCCGCAGTGTTCGCACCTCCCTGCCACAAAGTCGGCGTGCAGCTCTTCCCGCGTGGAGTAGCCCAGCCTCACACGCTGTAGCAGCACGCCGTTCGCTCTGGGCTGCTGGAAGGATGGGTTCAGTAGGCGATAGGCTGTGGCTGCAGCATACCACGCCACTTGCCTCTTGATTGCTTCCCATTCTTGGTGCTGCTGGTGGGCGTTCTGGGCGGCCCTGCGTTTGACCTGCACCTTGAGCTGCTGCAGGCTGGGGCGCACGGTCCAGGTGATGATGGGGCCGTGGGCGGCTCGCTTGGCAGCCTCGTCGGCAGCATCGTTGCCGCGCACGCCAACGTGGCTGGGAATCCAGTGGAGCCGGACACGCCTGCCCTAAGCTGCCAGGTCCTGCAGGGTGCACAGGATGGTGGTGGTGAGGTGGATGTTGTCCCGGGTGTGGGCGTGGGCGTGCTGCAGCGCCTGTAGTCCCGACCGAGAGTCAGTGTGTATCACCACAGTGGCCTCCCGGCGGAGCAGAGCGTGCTGGATTGCTACTAGCTCCGTCTGGAGGGTGGAGCAGGGGTCTGATGTCCTCCACGCTTGCGTCAAGCCGCTCGTGACGAAGGCGGCGCCGGACCTCCCGCTGTCGGGGTCGACGGAGCCGTCGGTGAAGTACACTGCGCTGCCTGGCTCCGTGACCTCAGACATGGCCATGAGGGCGTTCTGGCGCAGCTCTTCGGTGAGGCAGTTCGCTTTGCTGTCGGGCAACTGTGTGGCGGTGAAGTGTGCGGCGGGGGGGTCCCATGGTGGTGGTGGAACGTAGGCGGGGTTGGGGGTGTCGGGGTCGCGCCACAGCCAGTTCCCTGCCCGGTTGAGGGAGTTGGTTGCTAGGCTGACGTTTACGAGCCACCTGTTGTTACGCAGGCACTCGATGCCCTGCGCCACGGCCATTCGGAGTCTCCTCTGCGCAACACCTTCAACGTCGCGCTGGAGCACTCTGGCCACCCGACAGGCCACAATGCAAACCACCCTGGCGGTGAGGGGCACCAGGTTGGTCTCACTCTGCATGACACAGGCAGTGCACCACCTGGGTGCCCCTAACATGGTCCTCATGGCGGTGTTTTGTATCACCTCCAGGCGCTGTTGCTGCTGCCGGGGCAGCGCTACAAGGACCGGTGCACTGTAGTCCACTAGGGAGCGCACTGCCTGGAGGTAGTAAAGGCGGAGAACGGGAAAGGTTGCACCAGCGCTCGGCCGCGTTATGGCCCTCATCACATTCAGCCGGGCCTGCGTCCGCTCCCTCAGGTGCGTTACATGCTGCGTGAAGGACAGCCGTCTGTCCACCACCCACACTCCGAGGTACTGGTAGGAGTCGGTCCAGGCCAGGCCGACTCCTTGGACGCGAAGCTGCTGGCCAGCAGGTGTGCAAGTCTTGATGGCCATGGCCCGGGACTTCTCTGCCGAGATCTTGAACCCCAGATCTTCGCACTTGGCAGTGATGAGGTGCAGCACTTCTTGGGCCCGCGCAAGCTTGTCGCCGCGTCCGGTGACGACGAGCGCCAGGTCGTCGGCGTAGCTAAGGAGGATGGTTCCCTCCCGATAGGGGAGGGCGACCAGCTGTTCCATCAGCACGTTGAAAAGGAACGGGCTGAGGATGCCACCCTGGGGTGTCCCGTTCTCGAAGGTAAGCTAGGAAGACTTGTGACCCTGGAACTTCACGCGGGCTCGGCGCTGGTGAAGGTAGTCTTGGAGCCAGCCCAGCAGTCTCCCTCGGATGCCCTTCCTCACAAGGGCGGCCAGTATGGCGCGGGGGCTAGCCAGCTCGAAAGCCTTCTTGAGGTCAAGGAAGACTACGATGGTGTGCTGGTTGTTGGCGTGAGCCAGGAGGGTGATGAGGCAGTCCGCAGTGCTCACCCCCCTGGTGTAGCCGAACACGTGGTGATGAAGGCTTCCCACGCTCCACTGTAGGCGAGTCAGCACCATCTTCTCCGCCGTTTTTCCGGTGCAGCTCAGGAGGGAGATTGGCCTGAAGGTGGTGTGATCCTTCGGCTTGGGGATGGGCTGGATGTCGGCGTCCTTCCAGGAGGGCGGCAGACGGCCTGCCAACCTCGACGCGTTCAGAAGGGCTATCAGCGCGGCGTCCCTGGCGGGCCCATCGTGCGCAAGCATAGAGTACCGCACTCCGTCGGCTCCCGCTGCTGTGTCACGTCGACGTTTCGCCCTGGCCAGCTCCTCAAGCGTGAAAGGCTGGTCCGTCGCGTGAGGCTGGCCCCGCGCCTCCCTGACCTCTTCGTCGCGCTGTGGGCACAGCTGCTGCTAGAGGTAGCTGGTGTGGGGAGGAAGCTGCTCGCTAGAACCCCTCGCTGTAAAGCAGTTCTCCAGCCGATCTGCCTCTTGCTGTGGGCGTGGGTGGGCAGCTGGGCGGGTCGGGGCGGCGCCTGAGGCCTTCCTAAAGCTCCCCCACAGCTGGCCGAGGGAGGTGTGTTGGCTGAAAGAGGCGCACCACTCCATCCACTTTGCCTCCCTGGCGCTCAGGGACACCTGTCGCGCGCGGGCTACCACGT
Organism: Ceratothoa steindachneri; assembly: GCA_963969495.1. Lineage (NCBI taxonomy): Eukaryota > Metazoa > Arthropoda > Malacostraca > Isopoda > Cymothoidae > Ceratothoa > Ceratothoa steindachneri. The sequence continues at coordinate 38,237,777 of OZ018328.1, read as the reverse complement.
CCTGCAGGAGCTGCAGGTTGATGGCCGTTGGGCGCTTCTCGTACAACCTCCTGTGGACGTTGACGCGGTGATTGTGCTCCCGGACTTCCTCGTTATAAAACCACCAGTCCGGGCGCCGGCGGCGATTTGAGGCTGTCCTGGGCATGGCCGTGTAAGCTGCACTCTCTATGGCCGCCGTAAGGTCCCTCTCATGCAGGTGCAGGTCCGCCGGAGGCACATACGTGCACCACCATTCGGCCAGGTAGGCTTGGAAATTTGCCCAATCCGCCCTCCTGACGTTCCACTGGGGCGGCGGGAGAGGAGGAGCTGGTGGGGCCACAGTGAGGTTGGTGAGGGTCCCGTAATGGTCGCTGGTGAGGGTAGGGTGGACCTGCCAGGTGGCACCGGGCTGTAGGTCGCCCGACACCAGCGTGAGGTCGAGCCGCCCCCCATGGACGTGCGTGGCCTCCCCCGTGTTCAGTAGTCGAACAGCAGGAACTTCGTCGAGCAGGTCGGCCAGGTGGCGCCCGGTCACGTTAGTGGGTAACACAGACTGCAGCACGGGGTGGTGGGCGTTGAAGTCGCCCGCTACAAGGAGGCTGGAGTGGGATGCGAGGGAGAGCAGCTCCCCAACATCCAGCGGGTACCGCTGGCTCCTGTATATATTGTACAGTGAGAGTGAGCGGCCCCAGCTGTAGCTCCAGTGCCAGGACCTCCACGCCGTCACCGCAGTACACGGGTGCGGCGATCCTCTTGTGCGGGATGGTGTTTCGTATGAGGGCTGCACCGCCACGCCCATTTCCGTCACCAGCCGGAAGCGAGTGGAGGGTGTAGCCTGCGACTCGCCATTCAAAGCTGGCGGGCGTGAGAGTCTCCTGTAGGAGAACCAGGTCCAGGTCTTCTTGGAAGACGGCTTGCAGCAGCTCATGTTTCTTGGGGCGGAGCCCCTGCACATTCCACTGCAGCACCCTCAGCGTGGGCGCCGGTGCATGGGCTGGGCTGTCAATCCGCCCCTCCATCTGGGTTGTGGGCGTGCGGTGGGTGCAGAGGGTGTTGGGTGGGACCTCTCGGCGTGGTAGATGATGGTGGGGGCTGGAGGGCACCCTCTGTGACGGCGGTTAACACCTCTTCGTGGAGGAGTGCGTTGAGGTCTTGCTCGGTGGGGGAGGCGGTGCCCTGCCGGCGGTCGAGCAGCTTCTTCACCAGCTGTGCGACACACGCGAGGATGACGTCCACGATGGCTCTGCCCTCCTCATTGAGTCCCTCGCAATAATCTGGGGGTCCACGTTGAGACCCTGTCGCTGGTTGGGCATTGGGTAGCACCGTGGACTGCTCCTCGTCTGGGCGGGCGCGGTGGGCCCGACGCCTGTGTCCCTTCCTCCTCTGTGGCTTGGGGACAGAGGGGGTGGGTTGCTGGGTGGAGGTGTGAACAGAGTTGCTGGTTGTGCAGCTACTGGTACCCTCTCTCACTCCCTGCCTGTCCTCTTCCCCTGTCTCGACCTGACTTGTGCCAGGCTGTTGAGGGGTGAGGGGTGGGTGGGAAGCCCTCGCTGGCCTGTTTGTTGGTGGCGCTGGAACAAGGCGTCGGTTGCCTTGTTGCTGGGAAGGCCCACGTGGTTCCCCCTGCCTTTGCCGCTCCCCCTCCTGTGTACCCCCCAGACGCGTGCCGGGCAGGCCGAGAGTCGCGGGTTGATGGCTAACCCACGCCGACCCGATTGGGGGTGGCGTGGCAATGAACCGAAGCTCTCTTCTTTGGGTTGGGGGGCACGTCGTTCCATCTGCTGCTGCTGCTGCCGCCGGTGACCCCGTGGCATCCTTCTCTGTCGCTCGGGGCACTTCGTGTTCCAAGCGTGGTGCCCCTTAGTGCAGTTGGGGCACCGTGCCGTGGTGGACTCGCTGGCATTGAGGCGACCGATACACTCCTCCGTCGGGTGCGCTTGACTGCACACGCCGCACTTGACGGAGTTTTGGCACATGGCCTAGAGATGCCCGAAGCGCTGGCACTTGTGGCATCTCACAGGCTCACTTTGTTAGGGGCGCAGGGCGTAGCGGCCCCAGCTGCCCAGGTCCAGCTTGGGTGGTGGTGGCCCCTCGTACACTACAAGGATCTGCCTGGTTGGGACCTTGTCTCTGTGTGCGAGGAGCCGTGTTGCCGAGAGCACGTGGGGGTGAGCCTCGACGGCCTGGAGTGGCAGAGTGGTCGGATACCGTTGAAGCACCAACTTGTGCCTCCTCACTCTGGGGTCGAGCAGGATCACTCGATCCCCCTCCTCGGCAAGGCGGCGCAGCATGGCCTCCGACCCATCGTCCTTCGGGGTGAGGACGTATTCGCCGTTGAGAGTAGGGCGAATGACTATCCGCAGGCCAGGGTGTGCTCTCTCCAGCTCCGTCACAGCCTGGTAGGCACTGCTAGTGTTGCTCTGGTGCACCAGTTTAAACTTGTGCCGAGGTCCTCGTTGGGAATGAGATACTGTTACCCAGCCTGCCTCATTCTCCTGCTGGGCCTCCTCGGTCTGGGGGCTCTCGTCGATGATGAGGCGACCGCTTTCATCGCTGGGGGCCTCCTCTGCCTGTGAGAACTCCGGCTCCAGTGTTCAGGCGGTCCTCTTCGACTAGCCCACTAGGCTACCGTCAGCTGATGAACATAAACAAAAATGGCGGACGGTCGCCAACAACAGCAACCTATAGTGTGGTCCGAAAGTCTTGTCACTGCCTGTAAATTGTGTTTTAATTTTCTATTTCAAGTATTGTTTTAATTATATATTTCAGATGACTGAAAGTGTTTTCACCCCCTGCTAATATTGTTTTAATTTCCTCTTTCAAATGTCGGACACGAGCTCCTACAATTTGGAAGAGAGGCTGATTGCAATTGTATGAACACATGATCGTGTGCATTTTGGCAAGAGCATGGAATATGTGCAACATGACCTGACTGCAAGATTCGGCAAACTAGCCCCTCCGGTACACGTGTTTGATATTATTAACTGAAAAAATAAAAAGCTCAAGAAGTAGTGCATCAAATTTTTACAGATTTAAAAATTTCCCTTATTAGATGCATCGAGACCCTGAACGGAATTACTGTTATTTGTGCAAAAAATAAGGACGTGGAATTTGATCTTGCCGATGATACTAAGGTAGGATTATAAGATGTGACTGATGCTGAGGTATTACAAGATGAGTTAACCCTACTATCCCAATAGGCAGATAAATGACAAATGAAATTTAATATTAGTATATGTAGATGTAATGCACTAAATAATTATAAACTGAATGGGCACGACAGGAAACTGCAGGTAGAGCACCAACTAAACCCTATGAACTACTTCTTCGCAGCATGTGTAACCAAAGCATGGGATAACCTTGGCCAAAACAAGTACAATTACCGCTTCTCGTATTGATGCCACCATGCGAGGTATTAATGAGAAGGAATTGTCTGATGTTCTGAAAAGTATCACCATCACCTTGGTATGGGTCTCTTTACCCTAATCGGGTAACAAATGACCATACTTAAGGTAAATTTTAGAAAGGTCAGAATGCGAATGAGACTTGAGTGTCCTGGTAAGTTCTGACCTCCGGCCTAGGAAGCAGTGCATAACTGCTAGGAATAAAGCTAATAGGATATTGAGGTTTATTGGGAGGAGTGTAAGTAATAGGAGTGCTGATGTCATTATGAAACTAGTTAGCATTAGTTAGGCCTCATCTTAACTATGTCATGCAATTTAGGTCGCCATATTATAAGGTTTTTATTTTTAGCGAACATGATAGCACACGTAGCAATGGATTTATAACCTAATTTACAGAGCTGGGCGTTGCGGCAATGAGTGCGACTTTGCCGCACTATGAATTTCGAAGTTTAAAAATCGAAAGTCGCAAACGTTTTGAAAAAGTCGGATTAAGCAAAGTTGCACCTCCAATTTTCCGCGACATTTGCCGCGACTTTTTTGAAAGAAATTGCTGCGGCTGTTTTAAGCCAGTTTTAAACGCTGATTTGGCTAAAAATGTCAAATTTGATTTGGTAACAGCTAACTTTATTTTGATCTGATTTTTAACTTTCCTTTTATGATAAATTAAATTCTTCACATTATTGAGACACGTTACATGAAACTACCTTAACGTACCCCTCAAAAGTTTGTCACTGAATTTTATTCTAAATTAGTAAAATTACATACTTTTCAGGCGTGAAACAAGTTTTAAACCTGTTTTGTCAGTTAAAAACTTGCGAGAACGTGTTATGCTTGGTGGTGTTCATCGTGCCAATTAATCTCATTTTCTCGTATATTAATATGTGCTTATACTTTTATTGTAGCTAAAAGAAAAAAACAATACTGTGAAGTGTAAAAAGTAATTAAAATCTAACTGCATTCTACCTTCAACATGCCTAAAATTAAACAATATGAGTAAAAATTGGACCATCATACGTAGACTAGGCCTTGGTTCTAAATTTAAAGATCATATTGATCTAGCCTATTAAACTCACAAGGCTTTATCTTTCTTTAAATCCATTAGGCCACCCTATGAGCTTAGAAAATACCGATTGTTTAGTAACTTAAACCGGTAAAGGTTTAGAGTGATGTCCTTCGCCGACCTGAATCTCTTATTTCACATTTCTTTCTTTTCTGACGCCACCCTGTGAGTGGTTGTAGTATGGGTGTTTTTCACTAACTTTCTTCTTGTAGCTTTTATTGTAACTGTGTTTTAACTAAAAAATAAAAAAGTAATAAATATGTGTTTTTCTGCCTTATAAAAGCATGTTTCTGTTATCGCGCTAAAGTTTACTTTGTAATTTAGCGGAGTCGCACCGGGGGAAAAAAAGTCACAGTCGGAAAGTCGCAAGTCGCACTGTAGGGGGAGGGGCGGGGCGAAAATAAAATCGCAGTTGCACCAGATCCGGCGGTAAAGTTGAACCTGAAAAAATTAAAGTCGCACCCAGAAAATTAACAGCAAGCAGAAGAGAGAATGTAAGTAAGCGTAAAAGATATTAACGTATATCGCCAAGAAAAGTTCAAACGAAAGCAAACATAATTAATCATGAACAACAGAAAACTAAGAAATCTTCAAACATCATTCGGAAACATATTAAAGTGAATCGACCTGGAAGGGATGTAATTTTAATATCAGGACACGGAATTAATCTAATAGAAAAGAATATTAAAATTTTGACTTACAACATAATAGCCACAAACCTTACAAATAAATGTTTCGACGGCGCCGGATTAGCAATTAAAAGGAACCTAGATTACAAGACTAAACCAGAACTAACAGAAGCCTATCTCTCAACAGAAATGAAAATGGAACTAATATAATAGCAACCGGATATCAACCTCCGAGAAGAAATAAAATACCCATAGGCAAACTTCTTCAATATATTTTTTAATAGTAGATTACCAGTCATATTCATGGGAGAATCAGACTAGAGAACATCCAAGCTTAAGTTAATGAAAGTGATGAAATGTGTGGTAGGTTTTCATATGTGTGAAGTTGTTTTCTAGGTTGCCCTGGTGTTGAGGGCATCACTAGTATAGCTATTGAGATTGGTTTAATGACAAAACTTGCCTAGATAGCAGCCATTAAACCTTGCTATATGAATTTAAAGATTAAAAATGACTTGAAAGAGAAAACGTGATGAAGGATAACTATTTCAACCGGGAAGGTTTCAAAATCACTGACTCAAATTTAACAAGATTTATTGAACAGCAAATAATGGAATATGAGTAATTTGAATTTGATAATACGGTTAATGAATATAATGTATATATATATATATATATATATATATATATATATATATATATATATATATATATATATATATTGTTAAGAGGAATAAGCTAGATAAGGTGATATTATAGTGAATAAGATATAAAATATGGGGAAATTATATAAAATATAGTATAGTACTCTCACGACGTTTTTGAGGTTATATATCAGGGGAACTGAAATCAAGAGGAAGGAACTACACTTTGAATATTTTTAAAATATTTTTAGACCTTTGTATACACTGGTGATTACTTAGGGAGCTAATTCTTACTGACCTTGTCTGGAGCGCTGTTGAGGTAAAAGTGTTCCTTACAATGCTCTCCGGACTCGGGAAACGGAAAAGTCTATTTTGATTGGTTAATTTCGAAATGGGTTGTACAAAGGTTTTGATGTGTTGGTGTTTTGGGAGGAGTCGTACTTTGATTTTGAGGTAAACGTATTGGTATCAAAGGTCGTACAAAATTGGATTTTGGGCGAGATGCATAATTCTCTTAGACGGGAAACTGCCTCTTTACGAACTTTTTAGGAGCTTGCAAAGATGTCAACTGCTACACTAGCATTTTTCTCTTTTTTATTTTTAGTTTTTTTATATCTCTTCCTTCTATAATTTTGATGACTAGCCATGACGGCCATTTTTCTTCCATATGTTTAAATATTTTAAAAACTTTTAAGTAGGTTCCTCCGTCGTGGTATAGCGTACGAGAAGTGCAGGCGAACGGCTTAAAAGCTTCGTAAGAATGAGTCCTTTTTGAGACTCAGGATGACCAAGTAATTTCACCGCTGGCTAACAGGGGTCCAGCGACGCGGGAAGCTGTTCGCAACTGGCCTACGCTATTATTTTTTATTCGTCCCTTCTCCTACTCCCCTCTATCTACAGTGGCTTTCAAGCCTTTCAAGTCATATTTTGCTAACTGGTTGTCCCTTCGTTTATTTTTGTTTTGTTTGTTATTTTATCGTTGGGCATTTCGCCTCTTTTATTTATTTTTTATCTTTGTTGTTCCTTTATTCTTTATCTTATTTTAGTTTAAATTTTAATTTTGGCCCTTTGCCTCTTTTTATCTATGTTGTTTATTATTTGTATTATTTACTATTGGGCATGCCGCCTCTTTTATTAAAGTTTTTATGTTTAGTGTTTGATTATTCTTTTTCTTATTTTTATTTTAAAATTTAAACTTAAATTTGGGCACTTCGCCTCTTTTTTATCTATGCTTTTAACTTTTGTTGTATATTTATATTTTATTTCAATTTAACTTGGGCACTTCGCCTCTTTTTATTAATGTATATTAACTTCTTTTGTTTGTTTATCTTATTTCCTTTTTTGTGTAATATTAATTTGGTCACTTTGCCTCTTTTTAATTATCCCCATTGTCTCTTGTTGTTTATATTCACTTTCTCTTTTTTTATTAATTTGTTTTTGAGTTTACATTCTTAGGTATAGATCAGTCTTAATTCTTCCCTCAAACAGTTTCTTTGGCTGGGGAACAGTGCTGTTCGTTTAACTTTGTGTTGTCTGTGTTGAGGTAAGTATGTCGACATTATTGTTGATATTCGAGAGTATTTCTTCCTCCACCTTATCCCATGTTTTTCTCCCTAGCCCCTGGATCTCCATATTAATTGGCTTGAGTCCCACTCTTTCGTGTTGGACTTTCTACCTAATACGGCCGACCCTTCTTGCGCTGTCAATAAGCAGTGTGGCTTTATTCTGCACCCTCCACATCGTCCTGAGAGAGGTACAGCTGGCCATCTGCGTGATCACTGCTGGGTACACCAGGACGGAGCGTAACAAGGCAGTGTAAAGTTTTTTTTTGTTCGGCACGTTGAGGCTTTGGAATCTGTAAAGTTTCTTAAGCCTTCCTTTGGCTAGGGAGACTGTTGTTAATGTGCGTCTTATATCCGGCTTTGGTAAGTCTTAAGCCCAGAATTTTTCTATCGTTAGAGTACGGGTAGTATTCGTCTTCTACGAGGATATCGTCTACTTTCCGTCGGTTTATTGGAACTTCTGGCTTTTCGTCTTAATTTTTCACCTTTTTTAAAATCTGTTGATATTTTCTATCTCGGCAATTGTCGCCCTTGCTTGAACTCCAGCGTTCCTGATAGGACTTGAGACGATTTATGTGATATCATCTGCGAACTGCAGATACATCGTATCGTTCCGCATTGGAGCAGGGAGGTCTATTGTGTACACTAGGTACATCAACAGACTCAAACAGCTACCTTGTGGAACAACCGCCTCGAGTTCGATTTCAAGTCCTGTGTAGCCCTCGATCGAAATTTGGGCTCTCCTTTACATGAGCTAGTAACAAAGGACCCTTTCCAGGATTGGGATTAGACGAAGGTTCATGATCTTGTATTGTACAGTAGACCCCTCAGCTAAACCTTATCGAAGGCCTTTTGTATATCTCGCAGTACCATGTCTACGAATTTCCGCTCAGCTTTGCTGCTCGCGAGATTTTCCGTTAGGATGGCAAAGGCGGTTTCCATGCCCCTCTCCTACGGATCCCATACTGCTGAGGGTTATGAGCTCCTTGCTTGGCTAAGTGGTCTTAAAGCCGGTCAGCAAGGAGCTTCTCGTAGATGTTCGCTACAAACTCAAGCAGTGAGATTGGCCTGTAATTGACCAGTTGACCAGGGAGTTTACCTCCCTTAGGTATAAAGATTATTTTAGCAATCTTTAACCCGTCCGGAAAGTAACCCGTATTCAGGGATGCATTGCGGATCTTTGTGATTTCCTGAATGATCTGCTGTGGGGCATTTACTATGTTGCATTTAGTGATGGCCGTCCAGCCTGGCGCCCTTCGTTCAAAAGACTTTACAGTGACCATGACTTCCTTGGGTGTTATGGGGCGTCCTTGGTCCACCATCTCCCTGCCTTCCTCTACTTGGTGATGTGGGTGTGTTCGATGTATAATCTGATTTATGTCTTCTATCACTTGACTCTAGAATTCCTGGTCGAACTCTTCATTGTCTTCTGGAGTGATTCTGAAGACATTTTTCCAGTACATTCGAAATCTTTCTCCAGAACCGCCGGTTCCTCTATATAATCCTCGTTCTCTTTAATTCGAGCCTTCGCTTTTCCTGTTTGTCCTTTTAATTTTCTGATTTGCTGGCAGAATTTAGCCGGGTTCAACTCGCTATCGACTCTGTCTATAAAGTTGTTCCATATTTCCTCCTGTTGGAGGTTGATAGCGTCTCTAAGCACGTCGTTTAGGCTCCGTAGTAGCGATCTTCTCTGTCGGTTTGGACCTGCCCGAATTATCTCTTCATACACTTCCTTGTGAACACTAGCGATCGCCATCATCTCCTCTGTCCATCTCGGTTGAGGAGTGGTTTTGTATCCAGTCTTGGCTACACACTAGCGGTCTGCTTCCAGAATAGACACAGTTATCCTCTCCAGCTCTTCATCTATAACATCCAAGGTCGCATCGATCAAGTCAGCTAGAGTGAATAGACTCTTGTATCGTTCCCAGTTGGTCGAGGTGTAGTTTTTTCGGAGAATGACTGGTAGATGGATCGGTGCGAGTGAGATTGTCATGTGGATCGCTATGTTATCACTGGGAACTGTTGGACCCGGCTCGGTATGGTAGTAGAAAGGAAAGCCTTCACTTGTTAAGATTATTTCAGTTTTGGTGGCTAATGTGGAAGTAATATAGGTCGGAAAATCCGGCCCTATTCTTTGGATGTTATTTCTTCCCATAATCAATTCCAAGTTTCGGCCTCTTGCGTTGGTTCTACCATAGTCCGCCGCGTGCCATCTGACATTGAGATCGCCCCCTAAGATTGCCATTCTGCGTTGCCAAAACAGCGTTTAGAAGCTGTTTATGGGCAGGTAGGCTCGATGAGGGGATTGATAAGCTACGGCTATCACGAGGTTTCCTACTAATATGGGGAGTTCAACCGCTACAAATAATTCGTCCAGCCCTGGAAGGAGCTTGAACGAGATATTCCTCTTGACAGCTATTGCAGCAACATCAAACTTTTCCTGCGAATGATTCTTCATGACTACTCTGTTGCCGGTATTTTAATTTGACCAGATGTATTGTCAATGCCGTTCTCTGTTATAAGAATGATGTTGGGGTCAAGCACCTGGAAAATGTTTCCATATGCCGTTGCTTTTCCATCCCATCCATAAACGTTGAGTGTCAGGATCCTCATTCTGTTGCTTACTCGCGCCATATTTTCCTTTTAGTGTTTCTGGTTGTGTTTTTCTTCTTACCGTTCCTTTTCTTCCTGAATTTGGCATTGAAGATCTGCTCGCACGTATACTTGTCTAAATGCCGCCTTTGCTGCTCAGGCATAGGTGGTATTGGACCTCCGCGTCTCCACTTGTTTCTTTTTTAGCTGCTTCATTTTGATCACCTCTTTCTTGACTGGACAAGCGATGATCATTGATCTATGTCCCTGTCCGCAGTTGGTGCATTTTTCGTACGCGTTTCTGCATTGTTTCCAATGATTGCCCTTCTCGCTGCATTTGGAGCACGTCTCCAAGGGTTCTTTGCAGTCCTTGGTCGCTTGTTGCTCTATCTTATAGCACCGGAAGCAGAACTGGAGAGGAGTAAACTCCTCCCTCTCGATTTGTTTTCCGCTAACTTTAGCGTTGAATATAAGGAGTTCCTGTTCCTTGGCCTTCTGGGCCATTGTTCTGTCGGCGGAGCCTACTTTGAAGACATGCGAGTAGTCACTGTTCCCTCTTCTATTTTTTAATTTAATCACTTCAATTACCTTGTCCAGGATTCTCGAGGTTGAATTTCTTCCTTTATGTCTTCTTTGCTGTGTTACCCGATCAATGGGTCGAGACGCCGACATACCACGCTCCTGTGGGCCAGGATTTGTGGTGGTATGGCCGGTTGCAGTCCAATTCAACGGAGGACTTCGACTGCCTCTTCTTTAGTGATAGCCTCGATGTCTCTCTCCTTTTCGCAGATAGCAACATATCCTGAGGTCATATCAAGCAGCCTAACCATGTCTATGCTCAGTTTTCCGTAGACTACCTCGAATACCTTTTCCCTGCTTGGCTTGGGTTGTCCATCTATTACACGCAGCGGGATTCTGGTAGTGTCTTCTTAGGCCATCTTTTCGATAGAATAGCCCCTCGGGCCACTAGTCTTATTCTCTCTATTCGCTGGTCTAAGTCGTCTTGCTTCTCAGTTAAAGTTCGTGCTCCCTCTCTTTAAACGATATTCCTTTAGTAATTGGTTGCAGAGGGGACTCCATGAACGTGAACTGCCAAACGAGGAGTATGGGATGATGAGGGGTGAACACGGGGGGCGGGGGCCTCTCAAGGTGTGATTGTATGGGGGAGTTTTTGTTGGTTAGCACTGAATCAACCATCGCGAGACATGGCTTTTCTTTTAGATTTGTTCAAGATGCTCTGCAAAGAGGATATCGTGCCAGACACTGGCAAATGGCTACTGTGCTCGCTTTTCGCAAGCTAGGAAGAGATCAATCTACCCCGGCTTGTTTCCACCCAATTTCTATAAATTCCTGTGTGCGCAAGTTAAGGAAGAAATTGGTAAATCTTAGGTTAGCTTTTCATGGATAACGGAGGGAACCTGTCTTCTGCACAGTGCAGCTTTCCCAATTTCCCCTGCGAGTCGGATGCTCTGCCTCAACTAGAAAATAACGTCTGAGAGGCATACTTTCGTAGATATCACCACGCAAATGTATTTATTCGATCTGGAGAAAGCCGATGATTCCGCATAGCGATATGGTATCATGGCGACTGTCTATATGATGGGGTCGAGGGGGCGCCTCCCAATCTTTATTCGGAGTTTTTGAAAGATCGTCGATGCCGAGAACGGATGGAGGGAGCCTTGTGGTGCTCGTGTTATATATTAGGTAGGCTGCTGGCACAAATTGCAGAATTTAATAGGCCCAGCGAGAAACTCCACAAATGGACGCTCGGTGGATTTATGAAATCCTAACAAATTGCATTACATGTAAATAACGGAAATAATGTCTAATGTGAGAATAAGGAGATGAAAATATATGTTAATTTGTATATATTAATTTGTATAAATAGAGATGAGGCAAGCGAGCAGTAGAGTCGCGCGAAGGAACACACAAAATACGAAATCGGAAAGCAGATATCAGGTCGGACATCTGAGTCAATACGAGGTCAGGCATAAACAAACATTCGCGTCTTGGGAAAGATTTTTCAGAAAACCGGAGGCTACAAAGCAGCTGAGCAAATCCAGAATTTGACCAAGAGAAATTTTAACACATCTGTAACAAGCAATTCTTATAATAAAGATAAAACTATTGGAAATATCTAGATCTCTTACACACACTGCTGTTCGGTAGCTCCACCCTAGGGGTGGAAATTAACGAACCATGCTACTGGGATCCGCCCCCCATGGACAAGTCTAGGACATGCCCCTTAGTAAACGAATATATATATATATATATATATATATATATATATATATATATATATATATATATATATATATATATATATATATATATATATATATATATATATATACGAGGGGCGGTCATTAAGTTTTGCAATTCGGATATAAGGAAACGAGATATGAAGAAAAGTGTTTTATTATTTTTTCAATATAACTACCCTCAACTTCAATGCACTGGCGCCACTTGTCCCTGAGGCTTCGAATACCCGACAACCAGAAATCTCCCAACTGCTGTTCAATCCACTCCTGGACGGCGAGCTGGACATCTTCATCATCCCCAAACCGGCGTCCACGCAGTGCAACCTAGAGCTGGCGCAATAAAAAGTAGTCGCTAGGGGGCAGATCTGGACTGTAGGGGGATGGTTGAGCTCCTCGAATCCGCACTCGCGCAGGGCAGCTTGTGCAACTCTGGCCTTGTGGACTTTGAAGACGTTGAAGTTGATCATGGGGCGTGAGGTTTCTAGGGACCCAACGGGCAGATACCTTGGTCATGGCCAAATTTTCGTGGATGATGTTGATAACACTTCCATGTGATATTTCAAGTTCTTGCTCAATTTCTTCGACCTTCACCCGTCGATTTTCGAGGATCATCCTCTCCACAGGGGTTACATTGTCCTCGTTGGTCACATCTGACGGGCGTCCTGGATGGGGTCCTTTTCAAGGGACTCACAAACATGGCGGAACTCCCTATTCCAGCGAGCAATGGTTGAATAAGAAGGGGCAGGGTCGGTGTACACTGCAACCATGCATTCATGGATCTCTTTTGCATTCTTGCCTTCCTTGGTCAAAAATTTGATCACTGCGCGGTGCTCAACCTTCTCCATTGTTGAAAAATTTGTGGCTGATGATCTGCGATCAGCTACTGCTTCTTAAATAGACGAGGCAGGAGCGTGCGGCTACAGGTCCCGACTTGTCATAACTTGTCCTAACACCCCCACAAAAAAATGTATATAGGCATTCGAGTGGGTTGGTTTCCTATACACGTCAAGTTTTAATTCATGGTGATCTTTATTAATGAGGTCATCTAAAAAGGGTAATCTATTATTATATTCCCATTCATATATAAATTTAATGGAGACATGCAATTATTCAAATTATTAAAAAAGGTATCAAAATCATGGCCATTAGGCCATACAGAAAATACATCATCAATGTACCTTAACCATATAAAGTTAGGGGAGAAATTGTAGGAAGGAGTTCAGTCTCAAAATATTCCATGAAGAGACATGCTAATATCGGAACCAACCCACTCGAATGCCTATATACATTATTTTTCGTTTCACGATAATACTGTTAAAAAATCGGTAATTTCTAACCTTTTCCTTAGAGCATACAAAATATGTCATCCTTCCAATTTAGATGAAGAAATTGTCATTATCAGGACCAGTTTTTCTAATTTGTATTACTCAGATTGGTTCATATCGTCTGCCCATTTTGCAGCTAGGAAAACATTCTATGGTAATAAGCCTTCCCGCACTAACGACTTCAACAAATGTATAACATTGCCATTTAATAATAAATTAAATAGTTTAAAGGACATATTTGGAAAAGCGGGTATTAATCTAGCCTTTAAATATAATAATTCCTTAAACCAATTGATGATGGCCAGGAAACCCAAAGAACATCATAACATAGGAGTATATGCAATACCATGCAACGATTGCCATAAAGTTTATATAGGGAAAACGGGGAGAAATCTAGACAAGAGATTGTACGAACACAAAAGAGATATTAGAGTGGGCAGCGAAAGCAGTGGAATATTTTGCCATGTTAGAGACAAGAATCATACGATCGATTTCAATGGAAGTAAAATGGTATTTAAATCGGCTAACTATGTTAAGAGAAGAATCGTAGAATCGAGCTTGATATCGTCATTTCCTAATTTAAATCTATCTGAGGGTCCAACCTAAATCCTAACCCTTGTAAAGAATCATTCTGGAGTCAGAAACAATTTGATGGAGGTATAAAGTAAGCCCAGTTGCCAAAGGTCCTCACCACTGTTGTGCGCAACAGCAACGATGACTCTTCAATATACTCGCCATTGTGACTAACGACCAAGCTCCCACTAACCGGGTAACTTTTACTTCCACTTCCCTATTAGATGAACCACCTTTTACCATCTCTAAACCGATCTATATTCCCTATAAAATGGCGACCTTCTAACGTATAGCCTTTCCGGCCAAATGGAGCAGGAAGAAGGTGTTCTGCAAGGAAGTGTCCTCAGTGTCACACTATTTGCCGTGAACAACAACGGTGTAACATCGGTGCTGCCGGCAGTGCCGCTAAAGCCGTAAGGGTGTGTGGCTTATAATGTGGATAATAATATTAAGTAGAACGTTTTTAATGGTAATTAGCCTAGACAGTTTGAGGGGGCACCAGCCAAACTAAGAAATTACTTTGGCAATGAATTTGAGGTTGAAAGTGAATGGATGAGTTAAATGCAATTCTTCAGGAGGGATATTAATTATAAGTTTTAGCAATATATTTATTCGAGAAATAATTTATATATATATATATATATATATATATATATATATATATATATATATATATATATATATATATATATATATATATATAAGTTAAGGGAATATAATATGAGAAGAGCGTAAGTTATGTCCTTTAAATTACAAAATTAAAAATTGTACAGTACGACAATATGGTTTATGTAAACAGGCAACGTCTGATCAATGAATAGAAAACTTAATAAGAGAGACTAAAAAAATGGCGATGAATGATTGTGGACAATTATTAAATAGTACAGTGGGCTATTGATTAATTAGAACTATGTGACATGTAAATAATTTGGGGATGAATTAATTCTAGCGTAACGAAAGTTATACGATTATTAGGTTTGAGGGTGTAGGAAGTTATATGATAATGATTTGGGATGAAGGATAAATATGTGCTAATGATTTGGAGTGAAGGGAAAATCTATACTAATGATTTGGAGTGAAAGGAAAATCTATATTAATGGTTAACGTGATTAATGGGTCTGGAAATGAAAAAAAAACAAACGCCATAATGAATTTGATGCAAGGGGAGAAAACAAACTAACGTGTTAATAGCGGAGCAAGATTGAAATAGAGCATTTGCTGAATTTACGTTCACATGGTGAAAAGGAAATGTTGCCATTTTATACATTTCCTAATATAGCTATAACTATAACTATAACTATATATATATATATATATATATATATATATATATATATATATATATATATATATATATATATATATATATATATATATATTATTTTTTGGAAATTCATTACATTTTGTAGGGGTTAAACAACTACACCGCCAAAGGGATAAATAGTACTCGATACAAGACAACATTTGGGCCCCTTACCCAGGTTTTAAAAAACAAAACTCACATATATATTTTATTTTACAGTGTAGACAATAATTATTTCCTTTTGCGGAGTTCATACTGTATATTAGTAAGCAATTTCTTTACTAAAAAAAAAATGATATACAATGCAGAAAGAAAAATATCATTAGTAGCATTTTTCTTTTAATATAGCGTGACTTTTGGGCCATCCTCTACAATGGACAATAAAATATATTAAAAAATAATCATATACTAAATAAGACTTTTCGAGTTTCATGGCAGCAAAATTTTTGATGACATCATCATATTGGATTTTTCGTGGAAGTTTACATTCAATGCTAAATCTCTTCACATTCAGATTCACCTTATTCCTCAGGCTTGATGAAACATGTTTTGCTTCATTCCCGATTTTCTTCCAGTTCCCACGAAGATTTTTCAAAATCTTGAAACAAATTGTTGACATAATCATACACGTAAACGATTAGATATACTTAATAACGCCATGTATTGTAGTCCTTGTTTTAGGTGTCAGATTCAATGTTAACAGTTCTTCAAGTGAAGCCCGAATGCTGGTAAGGTTTGCTGCAAATGGTTTTACACAATCTATTATCGAAGATCATATTGTATTAGACTTGTTGTGAAGCGACTGATTTCCTGTCTTGTTCAGAAGAATCTCCCAACGCCCTGGACTGGAGCTGAAGATAGTGCATGTTTTCTGAATTGTTCCGAAAAAGGTGATGGCTTCAGAGCAAAATTCAGCATAGTCTGTTTCACATAAATTTAAAGTATGGCATCCACAGGGTGAAAAGAGTGCCAAAGCATTTTCAAACAGAAGACGTGCCTGTACCCCTTTGTATTTTCGGGCCATATTGGATCCATTGTCGTAACTCTGCTCCCTGCAATCTGAGACAGGGATGTTATTCTATTTCAATGTTTCCAGTACCATTTTCACAATATCGTTTCCAGTTTTGTTACTGCAATCAATAAACTTCAAAATTCGCTCTTCGATAACATATGCAAATTCGTCTTTCACAAAATATCAGAGTATAAAGCGCTTTGCTCACCGTGAGAGGAGTCTCATCCTGCTATTGCATCCACCATACATAATTGAAGAGTATTAGAGAAGCTTCTTTCAAAAATAATTTGTTGTGCAAGTTCTGAGCAAAGCGAAACGAACTTGTTTTGAGTCTCTGCTGAAAGATAGTGCACATGTAGTCTCCATCGTTCTGCCGCAATTCCTTCAACTTGCACATGTTCTTTCATAATAGGATCCTACCGAGACAATAGTTCTGCCAATCTCAAAAGTTTCCATTTCTTTCATCTCCAATTCTTTGCGAAGATCCTCTAAATGTTTTGCCTCTCTCTCCTTAGGAAAAGAACAATGTATATGATGCGCCTTAAAAGATTGTGCCATCTCGCTGCTTCAGATTCAATGGAAGTTTCCCAAAGATTTTCAATGCAGTTGTCTGATTTCAACCGTCTTTCAAAATCACTCATAGCCACTGGATCTTTTGTGTTCAGGAATTCTATTAGCTAATTTTCTCCATTTTCCGTTTTCAGCCTAGCCCTGTGATATTGCTAGACGCAAATGCGATTTTGAAGTTTCGGTTCTTTTTGAAAGAGACTGCACGGGAATTATAGAGGGCCTGTTGTGATAGACTTAATACCAGCCAATCTCGTCTTGAAATTTAACCATTTTGATTTTGTACTGAGAATATACTCAGGGAATGTTTGTTGATTGCTGTCACGTGGAAATGAAGTTGGAAAATTGAGATAGCACTTTCTGACACATTTTTCAACTCTCTCTCTTCTTATTTTATATATTGACAAAATATTATCAACATCGCGAGATCAAGGGCGAGTTGTAATTGCACTCTCGTTTCGAGGTAAACTAGGGAATATAATTCCACTAGAAGTTACCCCCTACAATAAATATAGGAAAAAGGCTTATCATTATACATTTGATCTATATTCTGTATACATACGAAAACAAGGCCCCTATCTCGGCACTCGAGTCCCGGTACAATGTACCGGCTGTACCACCTCTCGGCGGGCTTGGCTGCCGGAAGATGTTCTCACTATACTATACCTGGCAGACTTTTAGATATCTTTTGGTGCGGACCAGATGCCGATTCTGGAGCTTCAACTCCATCAGGCATTGAACCGCATCTCTCGCGATGTCGAAGCGCACAGGTTTCGGCTTTCCTTGGCCAATACGAAAACAAGGCCCCCATCTCGGCACTTGGGCCGCGGTACAATGTACCGGCTATAACCTAAACTCGGCCGACCTGGATGTAGGAAGATGTTCTCGCTACACTCTATATGGCAGACGTTTAGATCTCTTTTGGTGCGGACCAGATGCCAATTTTTGAGCTTCAACTCCATCAGGCATTGAAGCGCATCTCTCGCGATGTCGAATAGCACAGATTTCGGTTTCATTGGCCAAAAGTAAATTGGTGCACTTCTGCCGCCATCCACAGGTCTACCCCGAAATGGACTTGTTCATAAACGGGGTTCGCCTGGAAGTGGTGGATTCGGTCCGTTTCCTTGCTCGTGGTATCGACCCACGCTTGTCCAGTGAGGCTAATATGCCTTGTGGGGATGCTTCCTTCGGTGACGTTCAGCCCCTGTGGTGCTGATAGGGCTACTGCCTTGTTTTTCCATCGATCCTTTGTTCGCCCGAAGCTTGACTACGGATGCGAGTTTTATGCATCCACAGCGGAGTCTATATTTCTGAAGGTGGACTAAATCCACCACACCGGTCTCCGCTTGGGGACCGATGCCTTCCGCACGTCCCCCATTGAGAGCCTACTTGTCAATGCTGGGGAGATGCCACTCTCCTCACGCGGTAGAGAGTGAATTATACGCCTGTACGCACGAACTTAGAGCCTCCCTCAGTCGCCTACGACTCTCACTGCATCCGTTGACGATCTCGACGGTGCCTATGCCGCCGAGAGACGCCAGTCATACCCTAAGCACTTTGTTTTAGGGTTAGGAAACTTCTTCGAGATCTTGGTGTAACTTTCGGCCTGGTGGCGCCTCTGGTTCTGCCCAGAAATCGACAATGGAAATTAACACATTTGACTACTTTTCACCACGCATCTGCATCTGCGCTCATTCAAGTGCAGCTCTTAAACCGCCCGATACATATCTCCATCTTAGCCTCGAGACATTTTTTTAAGAAATGAAGATGTAGCAGCCGCTATCTTTGCAAGCTCCTACAAAGTTCGTAAAGAGGCAGTTGGCAACTTCCAATCTGAGAAAATTATGCATCTCGCCCCCAAATCCATTTTTGTACGACCTTTGATACCAATACGGTTACCTCAAAATCAAAGTACGACTCCTCCCAACCACCAACCAATCAAAACCTTTGTACAACCCAATTCGAAATTAACCAATCAGAATAGACTTTCCCGTTTCCCGAGTCCACAGCGCATTTTAACGAACACTTTTATCTCATCAGTGCTCCATCAAGGTCAGTAAGAATTAGCTCCCTAATTAATCATCAGTGTATACAAAGGTTCTAAAAATATTCAAAGTGTAATTTCTTATTTTGAATCCCAGTTCTCCTGATTTTATAACTTCAAAAACGTCGTGGCAGACTATACTATATTTTAAAATACATATTATATTCATTAACCGTATTATCAAATTAGTCATATTCCTTTATTTGTTGTTTAATAATCTTGTTAAATTTATGCGTCAGTGATTTTGAAACCTTCCCTGCTGAATTAGTTATCCTCTATCATGTTTTCTCTTACAAGTCATTTTTATCTTTAAATTCATATAGCAAGGTTTGATGTCTGCTATCTAGGCAGGTTGGTCATTAAACTAATCAATACTAGCTATAAAGACGACGAATGCCGCTCGGTAACGTTATACATTGTGTAACATTCCACATCGAGTCTAGGCAACATTGTAGAATGAGGGGCGTAGGGAAGGAGGGGGGATGAAAATATTAAGTAGAATGAAGCGTAATGCGAACAGCTTCCTGTCTTATCGGAAAAACTCTTAGATAGCAGCCTATCGACTCCTCAATTTCGAGTATAAAAAGACTCATTCAAGCGAAGCTTTTAGACCACTCGCCTTTACTTCTCGTCATCCTACACCCCACCTATTAGAAGCAGAACGCATTTTGAATAAATGAATACGATGAATGCCTTATGCAAACGTTATTCAAGGCGTAACGTTCCACTCTTGAGTCTGAACACAATTGTGGTGGGAAGTATAGTATGGTAATGTGTGTGCAGTTTTGCAGTAGATACAATTGGACGGTGATAGAGCCTTTTTATTACGTAATGAAAAGGAAGGCTTGGGATTAGGTATAGCGGAATGAAGGAAATTATTATCTTTATCTATTCTAGCTGGAATGAGTAACTTGAATAATACACAAAATTATTGTACAGAGAGATCCCCAATTAAGGTTGAATCGAATGAATTAGTTCTTATATAGAGATATATTCAAATTGTGATATAAAGAAATAGCCAAATGCTGATCTAAAAGGTAGCCCAAGAAGAAGAAGCCTTCCATGAGTTCCCCCCCGCCCCCAATGACTTGTTAATTTGTCCATTTCGTATATTGCAATTAGATACCCAATTCTTATCTTGTTTTCATATAATTAATTGCAGATAATTAAAAGAATTAAGGGAACAAAGTGCAGGACAATAACATAGAGCAGCTGTTGGTTTTATTTAAGCTGGTTGGAAGTCGAGATGCTCTGTTCGGTTTAATAATTGAGTCTAGGCAACATTGTAGAATAAGGGGCAAAGCAAAGTTTTGAAGTTTGCTGATGATACCAAAATAGTGGCCAGAGTAACAAGCATTGAAGGAGCAACCCATTTTCAAAACGGGGGTGTCACCAATCAAGGCTTGTCAAGAACTAAATCATGCAGCTATAGATATATACAAACAATATTAATATATACAAAACTTAGGAAGCATCACAACCTTCCCTCCCCATAAACTCATTCAACCTGCTCTTGGATGCATTTAGGTTTTGACTACATACTGCAGTCCGCGGTAATTTGTTCCAGAAGTCTACCACTCTGTTGGTGAAAAAGTGTTTTCTTAAATCCAGCCTGCACCCTTGCTTTTTAATTTTCGAGTGGTGACCTCTAGTCCGATTTGCATCCTCTAACTCAAGGAACTTGCTGACATCCAATTTATCTATCCCAGAAAAATTTTTAGGGAGCTTAATCATATCCCCTCTCACATAGCTCCTTTCGAACGAGAACGTGTTTAATATCCTCAGTCTATCTATAAGCACCTTGAATATGAAGATAGACTGAGGGTATTAAATGTGTTTTCGTTTGAAAGAAGGTGTGTGAGGGGAGATATGATTGAGCTTTTTGAAATCTTTTCTGGGATGGATAAATTGGATTTCGGCAGGTTGTTTGAGTTGGAGGGTAGTAATAGAACTAGAGGCCACCGCTTGAAGATTGGAAAGCGGGGGTGCGGACTGGATGGTAGAAAATATTTTTTCACTAACGGATTGGTGGATTATTGGAATGGTTTGCCACCTGAGACTGTAGACAGCCCAAACTTGAATGTTTTCAAGCGCGGATTGGATGATTATATGGGGATGGAGGGTTAATTTCTTACTTTTTGGTATGTGGATATGTTTCTTGACTCATTCCTGTGGATGCAGTTTCTTTTTATTGTATATTTTGGGGGACTTTGATTTTTTTTTTGACAGACTCCTATGGAGGCTTTAAATTATATATTGTAGATGCATGGTTGGACATTCCTATATATTGTTAAATTGTATATTGTAGATGCATGATCTGACAAAATCCCATGGATGCATTATGTGGGTGGGATTTGACGGATGCGGATGACCTTTGATAGGTCCTTGTGGCTTTTGTCATCCGTGAAATTATGTTATGTTATGTTATGTTATGTTAGATCGGCGCGAACGATGGGACGTACTATTTCGTCCGTGTTCCAAAATGTTTCACGTTTTTGGAGTACATTTAAGTTGACGGCTCGTGTAGGGGTAAACACAATGGGGGGACTACACTACGATGATCCTGAGTTTCATTAAATTGGGAGGTGGGGGGGCACAGCCCCCCAGTATATAATCCTAATTGTTTATAGAGTAATAATTCGAAAAGGACTCAAAACGCGCATGAATATTCCGACACGAGTGAACGATAATATTTACACACAATCTTTTTTTCCGGCAGGGCCGCTAATCTACATATTTATAAATTTTTTTTTGCCCAGGCCGCTAATCTACATATTTACCTTCAAAACTATCTGGATAAAATCTTAGGTTGGTCGGATAGCAAACAGATGAAGTTTAATTTAAATGCAAAGTAATATATATTGGTGCACATAATATATCATTTTGTTATGATCTAAATGGTACCTGGCTGAAAGTTCACAAACAGTCTTCAGGCTAGGAACAAGGGTAATAAAATGTTGGGAATAATCAGAAGAAATGTGAGATATAAAAGTAAGGAGGTGATTTGTAGGCTCTGTAATTTGTATGTTAGGCCTCATGTGTAATATTGTGCTCAAGCCTGGGCCCCTTATCATGAGTGGACATGGCTTTTGGGGATTATAAGACTCAAGACTCAAGCAGGATTTGGATATGCTTGAGGGTGTTCAGTGAAGGGCACTAAGCTTATTCCAGGACTCAGTAGGATGAGTTATGAGGAAAGGTTGAAGGAGTTAAATATGTTTTCTGTTAGATGTAGGATACTTTTCAAGAGTTTTTTTGAATTGTCGGGTATAAATTTTACAAGAGGTCATGAGAAGTTATTAAAAAAGAGATCTAGATTGAATATTTGTAATTATTTTTTTAGCAAAGAATAGTAAACTTTTGGAATAATTTGCCTACAGAGGTGGTTAACAGTGACTCACTTGGGATTTTTAGGGATAGGTTGGATAGATACATAGATAGTTTGGAAATTATTTGACATGGACTGTTTTGTCTGCATAATTTATTGTCACCTATAAATATTGCTCAGCACTGACTTGGACTCTATGGTCTATAAATTGTGTATATAGTTGGGTTTGTAAATTTGTAAACATTTGACATCAGGCTTTGGATGAAATAGTGTTAACTGGGATATGTATATAAACTTAAGGTCTACCTTGACAGGCCCCAGTGGCTTTTAGTGGTCCTACCTTTTCTTATGTTCTTATCGTTTTAACATGATCTTGATCCCCAGGCAGGTGACCACCTAGTGGCAATCCCCCTGGCCTTTTTATCAGCAATACAGTCAGTCTGTCTGGGTGGTCTGTAAAAGGCTCCCAAGTGTATTATCCATTTTTACTGACCTTAATATCTATCCACAGTGATTCAACTTTTTGTTTTATAGAATTAGATTTGAAGAAATGCTATTTCTGAATTAAATAATCATTCCACCACCCGTCCTATCTTAACATAACATAACATAATTTCACGGATGACAAAAGCCACAAGGGCCTATCAAAGGTCATCCACATCTGTCAAATCCCACCCACATAATGCATCCATAGGAATTTGTCAGATCATGCATCTACAATATACAATTTAACAATCCATAGGAATGTCCAACCATGCATCTACAATATATAATTTAAAGCCTCCATAGGAGTCTGTCAAAAACAAAATCAAAGTCCCCCAAAATATACAATAAAAGAAACTGCATCCACAGGAATGAGTCAAGAACATATCCACATACCAAAAAGTAAGAAATTAACCCTCCATCCCCATATAATCATCCAATCTGCGCTTGAAAACATTCAAGTTTGGGCTGTCTACAGTCTCAGGTGGCAAACTATTCCAATAATCCACCACTCTGTTAGTGAAATCCAATTTATCCATCCCAGAAAAGATTTTAAAAAGCTCAATCATATCTCCCCTCACACACCTTCTTTCAAATGAAAACATATTTAATACCCCCAGTCTATCTTCATATTCAAGGTGCTTCGGGGATGGTATTATTGTAGTTTAAATTCATTCAAGTCATTAAATTTATTTTCATTAACCCATGATTCTATTACACATATATCAATATCTTCATCAATAGTATAACTAAATAACTCATCTTTCTTATTTCTAAGATTACGAACATTGGTATAAACACATTTCACCCCTCTTATCCCTCAGGTACCTCTTTTAGAATGTATACCTTCTGCTCTATCTCCTCTGCATCTCTTTTCCTATTCCTGCCCCACTCTTATATTTCCTGACCACTATCGGTAACTAGTTTTCTACCTGCCAAAACACATCAACCCCAGCCCGGCTTAGATGGAGTCCATAGTAGATGAGGAAATAGTAGAGGTCCTTAATGATCATTTTGCTTCAGTATTCACAGAAGAGAAACCAGTTAGATTAATTGATGATAATTCTAGGTCAAGGGAAGTAGTGGTAAATTCTATTAATATAGACAGAAAAGAAATTAAAGGGCTTATAATGCAGTTAAATACTAGTAAGGCATCTGGCCCTGACAACATTCATTCTAGGATACTCAAAGAAGGTGTAGAAAGTATTGCAGTAGCTCTTGAGAAGATATTTATTAGATCACTAGAGTCTGGAGAAATACCAAATGATTGGAAATTGGCAAATGTAGTGCCAATTTTTAAAAAGGGAAGCAAAGAGGATCCAAATAACTTTAGACCCGTAAGCTTAACTTCTATAGTCTGTAAAATTCTTGAGAAGATGGTTAGAAAGGGAATTTCTGATCATCTAGAGAGTAGCAGGTTAATTAATGATGCTCAGCATGGTTTTAGAAAAGGTAGATCGTGTTTAACTAATTTACTGGATTTTATGGATTATGTAACTAAAGAATTAGATAGGGGTGAGAAAGTTGATGTGATCTACTTAGATTTCAGCAAAGCTTTTGATAAGGTTCCACATAGAAGACTAGTTCATAAATTAAAGCTGCATGGGGTATGTGGGAATGTTTTAAATTGGATAACTGAATGGCTGAAAAATAGGAAACAGAGAGTTGTACTGAATGGAGTGAGGTCAGAGTGGAGGAATGTTATTAGTGGCGTACCTCAGGGATCAGTTTTAGGCCCTTTATTATTTATAATCTATGTAAGTGATCTTGGGCAAGGTGTAAATAGCAAAGTGTCAATTTTTGCTGATGACACTAAATTGGCAGCTGTAGTCAAAGAGGTTGAGGGTAGCTTTAAAGTGCAGGGTGACTTAAATAAGTTGTTAGCTTGGGCTCAGAAGTGGCAGATGACTTTTAACCTTAATAAATGCAAAGTTATTAACATGGGGAGAGATAATAGGGAATTTAGCTATGAGATGGATGGGTATTGGCTTAATTTAGTTGAAGATGAGAAGGACTTAGGAGTAGTAGTAGATAGGTCACTGAAATTTTCAAAGCAGTGTATTGAGGCAAAAAATAGAGCAAATAGGGTGCTAGGTTACATTAAAAGAAATGTTAGCCTACAAGAGTAAGGAGGTCATCCTTAAACTATACAACTCTTATGTCAGGCCACATTTAGAGTACTGTATACAGGCATGGTCACCACATTTTAGACATGATATAAACTTATTAGAGTCAGTACAAAGGAGGGCTTCAAAAATAATACCATCCCTGAAGCACCTTGAATATGAAGATAGACTGAGGGTATTAAATATGTTTTCATTTGAAAGAAGGTGTGTGAGGGGAGATATGATTGAGCTTTTTAAATTTTTTTCTGGGATGGATAAATTGGATATCAGCAAGTTATTTGAATTAGAAGGTAGTAATAGAACTAGAGGCCACCACTTAAACATTAAAAAACAGAGGTGCAGACTGGATGTTAGAAAATATTTTTTCACTAACAGAGTGGTGGATTATTGGAATAGTTTGCCACCTGAGACTAGACAGCCCAAACTTGAATGTTTTCAAGCGCAGATTGGATGATTATATGGGGATGGAGGGTTAATTTCTTACTTTTGGTATGTGGATATGTTTCTTGACTCATTCCTGTGGATGCAGTTTCTTTTTATTGTATATTTTGGGGGACTTTGATTTTGTTTTTGACAGACTCCTATGGAGGCTTTAAATTATATATTGTAGATGCATGGTTGGACATTCCTATATATTGTTAAATTGTATATTGTAGATGCATGATCTGACAAAATCCTATGGATGCATTATGTGGGTGGGATTTGACGGATGCGGATGACCTTTGATAGGCCCTTGTGGCTTTTGTCATCCGTGAAATTATGTTATGTTATACAATGCCTTATTTCCATAAACCCATTCCAAACATCTACAAACACTAATCCCGACTCCTCACACAGGCCTTTCACATACTCATTCAGTCCAATTGGGTCCCTTGCTATTCTTAATTTATATTAATGATCTTGATATAGGTATAAGTAGTGACCTGAGTAAATTTGCTGATGATACTAAGCTAGGTAGGGCCATTAGGGCTGATTCTGATGCTGTTGTAATGCAGGAGGAATTGACCATTCTGTCCAATTGGGCCAAGAAATGGCAAATGAAGTTTAACATAGACAAATGTAGTGTACTTAGTATAGGTAGAAATAATCCATTGAATAGTTATAAATTAAATGGGAGAATTTTAGGGAGGACCGATTGTGAGAGGGACTTGGGTATTTTGGTAAGTTCAGATGCTTGAGTCTGTGCAGAGAAGGATGACAAAGATGATTGGTGGACTAAGGAACTTACCTTTTGGTGAAAGGCTCAGAAAACTAAATCTACATACATTGGAAAGGAGAAGAGTCAGAGGGGAATTGATTGAAGTCTTCAAAGGGATAAAAGGATATAATAAAGGGGATCTGGGTAAGCTTTAATCTTGATAAGTATAGGTTTAGAAAGGAGATTG
This sequence comes from Ceratothoa steindachneri, assembly GCA_963969495.1. Classification (NCBI taxonomy): domain Eukaryota; kingdom Metazoa; phylum Arthropoda; class Malacostraca; order Isopoda; family Cymothoidae; genus Ceratothoa; species Ceratothoa steindachneri. The sequence goes on along the minus strand of OZ018328.1, from coordinate 38,211,503 downwards.
GGAGGAATTGGTTTACAAATCGTGTGGTAGATGAATGGAATAAGCTCACTAGACATGTGATAGAAGCCTCCTCTCTGGGTAGTTTTAAGAATAGATTAGATAAATATATGGATGAAGCTGCTAGATGGGACTGACTTTTTTTTTATGTATATATTTTTCTAAGGAGTGGAGAGATTATATTTTGCGGTTGCATGAATGGACATAATCCTCTGGATGCATTTTATGTATATTAGATCTGACGAACTCCTGTAAAGGGTGACAATGTTGATGACTTTTCTCTGGTAAGAAATCTTTTGTGTGTTGACTGGAACAGGAGCTGCCAAGTGTAGGCCATGAATGGTCTTTTGCAGTCTCCTTCTTTTCTTATGTTCTTATGTAACCTCTTCCTCTCTCAGGGCATTGAATCTGTTAGTCAACCTAACAGGTTCCATGTCCCTCTTATTCACAGACCTAACCTATCTATTCTCTCCATATTCATCTTCACTCACATCAGTGACTTCTTTCTCTCCAGTCCCTAGTCTAGGCCTATCTTTCACCCTCCTAGTCCCAGCCACATTCTTCATGTGTACACTTACATCCCTTTTCACTTCATTCAACAATTCGCTTAATCTCTTGCACTCATCACATCAGATACATTTGTTCTTTCAATACTGCAAAAATCATAAACTACATACACACTGCTTATATCAAAAAGCATACTCATCATCCAAAGCAACAGCCATACTGAGAAACTTTTCAAAATATTAAAAATTCTTTTAATATTATGTCTAATACTCGGTTAACTATCTTCCTGAACTTAAATATATTACACCGAAAAATCAAAAATTAAAAACACATCACTGAATAGAGAGCTCGCTGAGAATATGTCCGATTGCTTTCTGTCCCTTCCCCTCCCTCTTCATGTTCTTAACCATGGAGGCCTTCTCTTCCTTTGTAACACTTTCATAGAAGAGAGAGAGGGTCACCAAGTCTTCTGACATGTACCAGAGATGGCACTTGAATGCCTTTTAGGGCCATTTCAGCAATACACTTATTGGGCATTCCTCTGCAACTTCCCTCATAAAGAGGAGATCATTGTTGGGAGCATGAGAAGGAACCATGGCCTCGTTCCATGGAATGGCGTAAAGGAGGGTGACAAAGAGGGACACCCGTTCTATGGCTCGAAGTTCATGAGAGGTCAGCCAAAACTGAGACCTGAAGAGGAAAATCTTGAGAGCATAGCTTCCCTTAGACATCCATCTTTCTTGATGAAACACTCATGGTCCCCTTATCTTGAAAGTCTTCCCAATATTGCCTCCCAGGAAGATGTAGGAAAGAACCAAGAGCTCCTTGTAGTCAACTCTTGGGTGGCTTTCTTGTTCAATGGCACTCTTGAGCTTGCTCAAAACTGTCTCCCTTGCATCAGATAGCTTGCTTGTCATGAGAGGAAGGAGGCTTTCTTCAGCCATGGAGAACATCCAAGATTTCTGGTCAAGGAAGTCCCACTGGTCCCGGAACTGGATGAAGAGGGGTACGTTGGGCATGCCAGATGGTCCATAACAGTGCTTGAAAAGGTCCCCAAGGATCACTTCCAGGATGTGGTGCCTGCACGCAAACCAGATGAGATTCCTTCACAGAGCCTCCTGAATCTTGATGCAGGTAGTATCAAAGACGATTCCTTGAATGCATGCCTCCAGTCCAGCGTCGGATACCGCCTTGAAGACAGCCTACGCCGTGTGATGCCCAGTGCCTTGGGGGATCTTGGCTGCTTCCAAGAGGTACTTCTTGTCCCCACCTGTGACATGAATGGTGAGCCTCTCAATGCATTCATGTCCCCCAGTGATGTCAAGCAGCTCCTTGGCATCCCAGTGAAGTAGCACAAGGCATCTCCCTGGGAGTTCGATCTTCACTGCATTGGCCACTTCCTTTCAGTTCTTTCTCCTATGGCAGCGGATGGAGCTCATAGAGAGCATGATGTGTTCTGACCAGTTGCCTTGACCACGGCTCCTACCACAGCCATTGCAGCCAGATCTGAGACCTTGAAGCAGTCCAGTTTTGTTTTCACTTCCTTTGGCAGGATCATAGCAGACTTCTTTCCAGCTCTTCTCTTAGGAGGACTTAGGCACTTGAACTTGGCATTGCTTCCATCCTATTCCTTGTAAGAGGACGAAGACAATGAAGCCACCTTGCTTGAAGGTACAACACTTTAGGTGATCTTTTTCTCCATTTCCGCAGCTTGTTTCCGCTTCACCTCTGCTTTTTATCTTGGAGCCTTGCTGACACTGTCCACTCTGGTCATGGAGGAAGTCGATCAATCCTCTCTTTGGCTGATGAGGAAGGCCTTGTCCTCCTCATTTGTGGTCTTCTCAAGGGCATCTCTGTGCGCCACATCAAACAAGTCATCAAGGTCCCCTTGAAAAATCTCCTCATTCATCCTTGCCGTTTCCCAAGCTCTTTTCTTCACCTTGCTGTAATGCAGTGTGGAGTTAGGGAGACCTGCCTTCTCCCAACTCCCCAGGACTCCCTCCACAGTCTCCTTCGCAGCCTCCTTCTTTGTTTTCTTTTCCATACTGTGGTGGAAGTAGAATTTTCGGAGCACTTTACCTTTTGAGGTGACTGATCAACCACCACTATTTGCGAATAGAAACCATCGCACCTGTAAAAGGGAAAATGGGGATATTGAAGTTCTCTGTTTTGTTAGAGATTGCCACTGAAAATGATAACTTTCAGTTCCCCAAACAACAAGTAATATTTGTACCAATTTACCACCAAAAGTAGGAAAAAGTTGGTGACTTCTAGACACCAAACAAACACTTCCAAAGGCCAATCCACTTCACTGACTGCCAATGTCACCTCAATAATGGACCATGTGGTGGCTGTATGGAGGGAGAGGAGAATGTGTCACTCTGGGGGACCTTTATATCAAGTATCTGTTCAAGTTCAAGTTTTATGTGCACTTATACGACCCCAAGTGAAACAAGAACAACATGTGACCTGAAGTCTCCCACAACTTTTATATTTTCACAATTTGAACTTGAACAGCTTTAATATGTATTAGGATCCCTAAAACTCTAAATGTATTTGTAATATGTTAATAAGCTGGTTCTCATTATACTTATCATATTAGATTCATAGTAACTTTAGTAATTAACTATGGACAGGTGAGACTGGAATATAGAATCCCAAATGCTGTCATGTTGGTTTCTAAATTTAATTTTTTATTTACTTTGTGATCTACAGTAATACAGTACCTATATACAATTAATTTATAAAATTTCAAATGTGATCTACAGTAATACAGTACCTATATACAATTAATTTATAAAATTTCAAAGAAATATCATTTAATATCGTTAAAGGGGTTTTTCCAGATTTACCCCAGAAAAACTGGTTAAAAGTTTCCAAAGGTTTTTCCAACCAACTCTGATTGTGTCTTTGCTGAGAATGAATGTGGGTATGGTACTAATGTTTGACCATTAGTATAAGTTTGCATATGTTGCTCGAGTGAAGAATAAGATTACTGTTACGCAGATAGTAGAAAAGTTTTTCCCGATCTGTGTGGAAGCTTACGAAGTGTCTCTGAGTGATGATGGTCTAGAATTTGTAGGTGAAGCATTTGAGAGAATGTTTAGAAAATGGGACTGGAACATTCACTGAATGGACTAGCAGAGCGAAAGATACAAACACTTTGTGAGATGGTAGGAATGATGAATGAGAATAACTTGGATATATATGATATGGTTAGACCAGGGTTGGAAAAAAATTGGATTTTTTTTAATAAAAATAAAAAAAACATTTTTTTTATTAAAATAATTTAACATTATTATTATATTTATAATAATTCCTAGCAATAGTTTCTTTAATTTCTAGGACTTGATTTAGATTTATAAGTTCTAATTTCAGTAGCTACCAAACAAACACTTCCAAAGGCCAATCCACTTCACTGACTGCCAATGTCACCTCAATAATGGACCATGTGGTGGCTGTATGGAGGGAGAGGAGAATGTGTCACTCTGGGGGACCTTTATATCAAGTATCTGTTCAAGTTCAAGTTTTATGTGCACTTATACGACCCCAAGTGAAACAAGAACAACATGTGACCTGAAGTCTCCCACAACTTTTATATTTTCACAATTTGAACTTGAACAGCTTTAATATGTATTAGGATCCCTAAAACTCTAAATGTATTTGTAATATGTTAATAAGCTGGTTCTCATTATACTTATCATATTAGATTCATAGTAACTTTAGTAATTAACTATGGACAGGTGAGACTGGAATATAGAATCCCAAATGCTGTCATGTTGGTTTCTAAATTTAATTTTTTATTTACTTTGTGATCTACAGTAATACAGTACCTATATACAATTAATTTATAAAATTTCAAATGTGATCTACAGTAATACAGTACCTATATACAATTAATTTATAAAATTTCAAAGAAATATCATTTAATATCGTTAAAGGGGTTTTTCCAGATTTACCCCAGAAAAACTGGTTAAAAGTTTCCAAAGGTTTTTCCAACCAACTCTGATTGTGTCTTTGCTGAGAATGAATGTGGGTATGGTACTAATGTTTGACCATTAGTATAAGTTTGCATATGTTGCTCGAGTGAAGAATAAGATTACTGTTACGCAGATAGTAGAAAAGTTTTTCCCGATCTGTGTGGAAGCTTACGAAGTGTCTCTGAGTGATGATGGTCTAGAATTTGTAGGTGAAGCATTTGAGAGAATGTTTAGAAAATGGGACTGGAACATTCACTGAATGGACTAGCAGAGCGAAAGATACAAACACTTTGTGAGATGGTAGGAATGATGAATGAGAATAACTTGGATATATATGATATGGTTAGACCAGGGTTGGAAAAAAATTGGATTTTTTTTAATAAAAATAAAAAAAACATTTTTTTTATTAAAATAATTTAACATTATTATTATATTTATAATAATTCCTAGCAATAGTTTCTTTAATTTCTAGGACTTGATTTAGATTTATAAGTTCTAATTTCAGTAGCTGAAAGTTTCTCATTTAACTTGTTTATGACAGTGCCAGCAACAGTTATATTGTAGTGGGCCGAGAATCTAGACTCTAACCCCAATTGATCCAACCTGCTTCTGACACTAATTCGGACATGAGAAATCGAGGGAGAAATGAAATGAAATGGATTGTATGTACAGTCCTTTACTTACAAAAAATATGGGTTAAATATTTACAAGAGATAGGGGTGAATAAATTTGAGATCTCGTTACTTATTTATATACAATTAATCCTATCCTATGAATACTATCAATCAATATTTGTAAACACACTGACTATTATATTTAAAGGGGAAAAAAAACAACTTCCAATCCCCCAAAACAATTTTATACAAAATCAAACAAAAAAAAGTATTTTGTGACTACAATAACCAATAAATGAACAAACAAAAGGAAAGGCCTCACGTGGTACCAAAGGGGGAAGTCCTGCCAGCTGCCACTCGAGTGGGTACTGGCGCCTCCGAGCTCGATATAATGTTAAGAGATCTTGTTTTAGTATTGAGGCTATATAGAAGCCCTCCTCCTTACAAATGGGATGTACAATATCTTTAATTTGTATTTTCCAAATCATAGAACACCAGCCACTTTACAAAAGGAAGGTAATATTTGTCTATTTTAACAAGAGTAGCTTTTTCCGTAAAAAGAAGTTAATCAATATGAATTAATAATTTTGTTTTAATCTAGGATTATTTGGGAGATACCAGTGTTAGTAACTGGTAACTTACATATTTTACTTAGAATAGAATTATCACACTCTTAATCACTCGTAGTAATGTATCATGGTTGGCAATGATTAAATCAAACTGATTTAATCAGATTATTTAATAATTGATTTTTTTCTGTAAAAAAAATCATGATTTTATTTTTTAATCTACTTTTCTTTTTTATTTAGAAGTAAACAAACTAAAAGATATATGGTTTGAAGGTTTAGAAAAACTTATGAATATCATTGGCACTAATTCATTCATTTTGATTTTTGGTACAACTTTCAGCCTGAACTGTAATTTCTGTAAGTAGAGATATTGCATGAAATAAATATTATGTATCCAGTGGCTCATGTTGCTTTTAAGGTATAATACATGTAGAAAAGATTACAAAAAATCCTAAATAAAAAAATCAAATACAAAATCATTTTTTTATCTATTTGATTTTTTTCAAATTCCCAAAATAGCCAACCTTGCCTTATACACATAATTTCTGTAAATTTGAATTTTTTTAAAAAAAGATTTTAATTAAGATTTTTTTTGTCTGATTATAATGGATTAAATTCATTTGATTTTAATCATGGCAACCCTGGGTTAGATGTATAATTGTGCAGAGCATGTCAGTATGTATTGCATTCATTTGAAATGGGTGTTGAAATTTTTGAAGGCTAGACTGTAAAGAGAAATTAAATGTATCTAAGTTGTGATAAGTTTGAAGGTTTTATGTGATTAAGAATGTGTGAGAAAATGGATTGATGTATGTATTAGAAAGAGAGGGTGTAAATGGGAATGAAGAAGTTTATGTACAGTAACCTGAGAAAATAGAGAGAGCCTTGTTAATACTTGGTGTTGCATCCAGTGTTGTGTAAGGACAAATGTAGTGTGACTGAGCAAAAGGCTGAAGATGTACTAATTGATTTAAATGAGTTAATTTTAATTGTCAATGAAAGGAGTGACAGAAGAATAGTGAGAATAGGAAGAGTGAAGCTGATTGGGGGGGATTTAGTCCTATTCTAAGTGATGAGTGAAGCAAAAAGGCAAGTTTGGAGACAAGTCAGTGACACAAATGACCCAGACTAAGCGCCCCACTACACAGCCATTGATTGACCAGTAAGGGAGTGTGAATGGGTTCAGAAAGATGTATCGGAAGCTATTAGTTGAATAGCTTAAGGAAGAAGGGATGTGGTGAGTTGGTGTGAACCATTCTCCCATTTTTCCACTATGGGTTTTTTCCACTTCACCTTAGTTTATCTTTTTACCCTACTTTCTCTTTAGTAAAAAGTATGGGGTACCTAGAATCCCACCACAGAGGGTCTCTTGCATCTGTGCCATGAACATTGTGTGACCTTCAGTACTGGACTGCTGATAGGGCTACTGCTTTACCTTTTACCGTTCTTTTGCTCATTCCAAGCTAGACTACAGATTAGTTTTATGCATCTGCAGCTGAGTGTGAATTGTTGTACCTAAGTGGTTTCTTTCCACCACACTCAGCTCTGTTTGGCAATGGTACCTTCCACACATCCCTTATAGAGAGCTTCCTCGTTGTGGTACCCGTCTTCATGAGACACCAATCACACCCTAAATATTTTGGGTTTAGGATAAGGCAACTCCTTCAAGAGCTTGATGTAGCTTTCAGGCTAGTGGGGCCTCTAGTACTACCTTTCAATATTTGTTGCCATACTTCTGCTCCCCAAATTTATACACCTGGAATATTGTTTAAATTTCTTGTACACAGATAGTTTGAAATCCAAAGAGGGGGTTGGCTTTCATGCCTTCTCCCCCTTGTTTGAAGCCATCGGGGCTCTTCCAAACACTTTCTTCACAGCCCTGCTAGTTGCACTACACTGTCCACTTTGGGAGAATAGATATCATGCACAGTTTGAATACTCGATTGTGAGGTATAGTGACTGAGTGCCCTCAACATATTGGAATCTCAGCACAGCTGTGATACCAATCCTGCTGCAATCCAGGACAATGTCTTATGTTAGTTTCAGCAATGTGTAGGGATTGCTGGAAACAAGGATTAAGCACTTTGACGACCATTTCATTCTTCCCTTCTCTGACTGCATGGCAGCAATCAGGTCAGACCTTTGGGATGCATGGCAAAGAAAATGGGGGATGGCTGATATGGATATAAAGTTGTGTTGTGTCATGCTGCAAGTTTTCCTCTGGATACCCTCCCCCCCCTCCCAACACTTCATGGTCTTCAGGTTACTTTCCCTCATCTCAAAATCAAGCCATTTGATAGATCGCTCTCTTGAACCATGCAGCGATGTCCCAGTCTTGGGGCATCTTTATGCATCTTACTGGCCTTGGTATTAGGCTGAGTGAAGTTGCTACCATTTGTCCCTTGTGGAGTTAGTGGAGAAAGTCTTTTTGGTGGGGAGGAGTGGTCATACTTAGGCCTTGGATGATGTGGTCCTTTAGGACCCATGCTTTTTTTCTTTTTTTTTAGTTGTGAGTTTTAAAAAAAATATTTAGCCTATTTTTGTTGGCTAAAAAATAATATGGCAACTATGGTCTTGCTGGCAGTCTCTGGATAAGTGCCTTTGATGATAAAAAATAATAATCCAAGTGGATAATGAAATATGTATAAAGATAGAATTACAATTGCTGGCAAACCTGTGAGCACCAGAGGCCATTTCTATTGCAGACCGAACAGAACGGTTGCACTGCATACACCTAGATACTAGCTAATTGCATCCAGCAATGGGTGGCTAGCTCCTTACATATGCTGAGATTGAACATATTCTTACACTGAGAGCTCTGATGTCTTCTTTTGTTTTTTTTAAGGTAAATAAAAGTAAATATTTGCAGGTGTTTAATATACAACCATGGCTCTGCAAGTTATTCATGGCTTGAGTAAAAATCCTTTTCATAAACCATTGCTGGATGAAACTGAAGAAGAGGAGCATTTGCTACGAATGGCCTCCCCATCTCAATTCAATCACTATCTCTCCAATCCACTCAATCTATATTTGCCCCCTATTTCAAAGGTAAGTGGCGCCACTTAATTAGTCTTATCCAGGTACCAGGGATGCACTTTCTGGTATTTGTTATTGGAGAATAGTATCATTTGCTAAGTCAATCACTTCTGAGTGACTGAGGAGTCTTTAGGAATCTGAGACCATGTCTTGAAACTCTTAATCAGATTTCTTGCTTTTCGCTTTAGAAGAGTCATAACCATTAAAAACTGGAAGTTGCTCAGAATGCGAAGTGGGTCAAAAAGCCGAGGGAAAACTAGGATAGGAGATATTATAGCACTTTTTCTTCCCAACACCTTTAGTGTTGACCAGACAAAAATAGCAGCTATTTATGTGGTACTTTGGCTCTTGCCAACCCATGGACACTCAAAAGGTATACCTTTATTTTCCTTTTGTCTTGAATACTTTCCTTGCAATTATGACGCAGTTTCTGGAGCTCACTTCTGGTCATCAAGGGGAAGTTCAAAATATGGCTTATATTCATGGGGCACAAACCTTGTTATATTATACTGTTGCCGTTAAGATTAGGTCAGTGGAAAATAAGATGGTAGGGGAGTTGTTCAAATGGTTTCTTGGCCGGGTGTAAATCCAGCCCAAATGACAACTCAGGGAAGGTGTATTCAGAAAGGAAATAGGAAAAGAGATATTGGAAAAGTGAATAGGAAAAAGAGGAATGGGTTAGATGTTCAAGGTAATGCAGAATGGGAGAAATCAGGGGGCAAAGGGCAGACTTAAGAAAAGGGAACAAAGAGGCAGAAGCTTAAGAATTTGAGCAATTGGGTTACTAATAGATGACAGGGTTATAAGAATAGATTTATTTAAGAACTTAACTACTACACAAAAAGAATATTTACAATCAGAGAAACGCCACAAAGATGTTTTTCTGTCATTAGACAAAAATAGACCCAAAACTGGGACCTAAAACCAAAAACAGGTTTTCAATAAGTCAGGAGCACAACAAAACTCTTCCAAAGAAAAATTTAATAATGAAATGAATTTGCAAAAAATCTACTAATTTAGGTGTTATCAGAATGAATCAATATAAATTTCATAACGGGTAAATAATATGTAAATAAGGAAGTTCAAATCTTGTGAATATAGTTATTAATTTTTTTATTTATTTATATACTTACCCCGTAACCGGGGTCTACTTTTTATGGGGGAGAGGACAAAATTTTTTTCTCATGGAGCGGCATCTAACATTTTAGTCTGTGTGACAAATAGGAAGTTTCTAGGTGTAATAATCTCTACATTAGACCCTATCAAAGTTGGTCACAAACAGAAAAATGCGAAAAATGACCCATGTTCAGTCAGTTATTTGACCATCAATCACTCCAGTTTTTTGATCCACTTTTTTTTTGTATGTCTCATTGGAAAGAGCATTTCAAATAGCCTTGGAGACCAAAATATCTTTGTTTGAGATCGAGTTGCTTCTTGGTCAAATGCTAACTTGAATTTGCCCTAGTTTTGGCCTTTCAGAGCTTGGCTAGAACTCTTTTGATGTGTAAAAAAATGTGTACTCTCAGAAAACATAACGCAAAGATTTATATTTTTAATCCTGAGTTGGTCTATGGTGGCTGTGCCACTACCAATTCTGTGACAGCTGGTCACAGATTGGTATTCCCATCGCCTAGGGGCCACGCCCGATAGCTGTGCAGGTCCAGCCATGGGCCCTCCCACCCACCTCTCTTCTCCAGTCCTCCATGCTGTGCCAGTGTTGGGTTTCTTGCTGGTTCTCAAGCCAGTGTGGGTTTCTTCTCCAAGGTTCCTAAGCCTCAAGTGGCTTTCTAGCTGGTTCCCAAGCTATGTGTGGGTTTCTTATCTGAGGTTCCCTAGCCATGTGTGTGTTTCTTGTCCGAGGTTCCCAAGCCTTCAAGTTGGTTACTAGCTGGTTCCCAAGCCAAGTGTGGGTGTCAACTGGTTCCCAAACCATAGCCAATTTCTTCTTATTACATAGCTGCCAACTTTGCCTGCATGTCTTAGATAACGGTGTCAGGCAAACTGTAATTCCTTCCAAGCATTGAAGCTGTTGGTACAGGAACAATGCACAGAATGTGAATTTCTGGAATCCAACACTTGTCAAGTGTAGATGGCCAGTGGAAGTTCCTGCAAGGTTGATGCCGGTGCATGAAATTTATCAAAGTATCTTTTTCTTCCAGAGACACCTTGCCAACGTTTCCGATCCACCATTTTGCATCATATATCCAAGCAACATATTGGCCTGGTTGCACATTTGCAGTTTTCACCAAAACCTTGCCTGACAAAGACATTTGGCTTGAAACAGTGGTGTTCCCTTGTACCAGCCACTGTATGTGCTTTGGCAAATCACTGCTCCTGGACTTCTTAACCTCTGCAACTTCAGTGCTGGTGACAAAGAAACTCTTCACTCCTGGTACCTGCCTCTCACAAAATTTGTACAGGTCTTCAGCAGTGAGAATGTGGCCTAGCAGTGGAGACTTTAGAGTTGCTCACTGAGCAAGGTGCTTGATTGTGCCACCAATTCCATCACAAAATTTTCCATGGGATGTGGCAAAAAAGTTCCATTCTACTGAGATTTCAGTCTTTTTCATGATGGCAAAGATTTGCGAAGTTCTTATATTGTGCTGCTGATCCATCACTGAAGTAGTAAATGTGCCTGATGGTGGCCATATTGGCTTTCAGATACTGCAAAGCTGTCCTGATGAACACATAGACAGTCACAGCGTTGTGCTGTAGACAGTCACTGATGATGCATATGCTGTGGCACTTCACCTCATCATTTTCTATGGTATAAACTGGAATGCGGCTTTGCTGTTGTCCTAGTGAACTGCAATGCGGCTTTGCTGTTGTCCTAGTGAAACCCTTGAATTTCATCCTGTATCATAAAGGAATAATTCTCCGCAAAATCCATCAAAATCACCAATTTGTCTTCCTGCAGATTCTTCTCGAGTCTTTTCAGATAGTTAGCTTGATGTTTGGCAATGTAGGTAAGACAAGTTGGTAAGATTGGCATTAACATCCTTGACAAATTCTTCAACTGATTAGATTTGCTCAGTCTGTCTGAATCCACTGCTTGAACTCAATTGTGGCTTTGAGATCTGAATCCTCAAAGATTTGAACCAGGTATTCATGCAGTGGCTCTTCACCAGTGCAGTTATCACAGTGGCAAAGCATGCAATCACGAGAGTTCAAATCATGAAACAGTTTTGCCAATTATTTCTTTGTAATCTTCAGGTATTGACTGTTCCAGCTAACATTAGCTTGATATTTTGGTGGTGCATACAAACACACACTATGTACGCCGGAAGCTCCAACTATGATGCACCACTGAGGCCGCAGCTCACAGAATTTTGAAAAGCCTATCTTTTCTGCAGGATACTTGTTCTGGAAGTATGTAAATAGCTCATTCAAGTTGCACAAAAGAAATCTCTTCTGCATTTGAGTTTTTATGCCATTGATTTGCACACTTACTTTGTCTTTCATTCCTGGGCATAGCCTAGAGAACTCATCATCTTCATAAAGCTCTGCTACATGCTGTTTTATCTTGTCTGCTAATGGTTTTCCTTTCATTAGTGCTGGCTGTGCAAGTACACCTTCAGCATCATGTAACTTTCTTGCTGCTTTAACCATCCTTTCTGACACTTGAAATTCTTCAGCAACTCTTTTTTATCGACTAACTCTTTGACTGCAAGGTCAAAATCTGGAGTTTGTCATAGCGGCTAGTTGAGGCTATATACTTGCTCTGCAGTGCAGACGGAAGATTGGTGTAATCCTCACAGTTTTGGCTTGCAGCTGGACTGGCTTCAGGCTGCATATCACCAATGTATAACCCACCAGCTACTGCAATGCATTCTGTTAACTTGTGTTGTAATTGCTGAATCTTCACGCCTCCATATCCAGGTAAATCCCTCTTGCTGACCTTTCTTGCCCAGTCACTTTCTTCAGCTTAGCTGCTGTATCAGTGGTAATCTTGTGTAGACCCTTCTCAATTTTCTTTGTATGTGGAAGATTGAAGGGATTGCAGCAATATTGTTTTGTTGCACGATCTTAACTAGAAGTTGCACTCTGCTGCTCCATTTTTCAAGTCACTAGTAAACAGTATTTCTGAAATGAAGCAAAATAGAATGTAAATTGTGCAATAATGAACTAGTAACATATAAGGCACATGTTCATTACTTCACATATGTTATAGTACTTAAAAAAACACATATTTTAACATCCCTACTCCAAATCAATACAGTTGCAAGGCCTGAAAGGTCAAAACTAGTGCAAAACTTGACCAAAAAGAAACTCGGTCGCAAAAAAGATACTTTGGTTTCCAAGGCTATTTGACATGCTTTTTCCGATGATACCCCACCAAAAGAGGATCAAGTAACTGATTTAACATGGGTCATTTTTCGCATTTTTCTGTTTGTGACCAACTTTGATAGGGTCTAATGTAGAGATTATTAGACCTAGAAACTTCCAATTTGGCACATAGACTAAAATGTTAGATGCTGCTCCATGAAAAAAAAAAATTGTCCTCGCCCCCATAAAAAGGAGACCCCAGTTACAGGGTAAGTATATAAATAAATAAAAAATTAATATACGAGGGGCAGTCAATAAGTTTTGCGAATCGGTAGGGCAAAAGAGAGGAAGGGAGATGGCTGTTTGTGGGGGTGTTAGGACAAGTTAGGACAAGTCAGGACATGCAGCCGCACGCTCCTGCCTCGTCTATTTAAGAAGCAGTAGCTGATCGCAGATCGTCACTCACAAATTTTTCAACAATGGAGAAGGTTGGGCACCGTGCAGTGATCAAATTTTTGACCAAGGAAGGCAAGAATGCAAAAGAGATCCATGAATGCATGGTTGCAGTGTACACCGACACCGCCCCTTCCTATACAATCATTGCTCGCTGGAATAGGGAGTTCCGCCATGGTTGTGAGTCCCTTGAAGATGAGCCCCGTCCAGGACGCCCTTCAGACGTGACCAACGAGGACAATGTGGCCCATGTGGATAGGATGATCCTCGAAAATCGGCGGGTGAAGGTCGAAGAAATTGAGCAAGAACTTGAAATATCACATGGAAGTGTTATCAACATCATCCACAACAATTTGGCCATGACCAAGGTCTCTGCTCATTGGGTCCCTAGAAACCTCATGCCCCATGATCGACTTCAACGTTGTCAAAGTCCACAAGGCCAGAGTTGCACAAGCTTCCCTGCACGAGTGCGGATTCGAGGAGCTCAAACATCCCCCCTACAGTCCAGATCTAGCCCCTAGCGACTACTTTTTATTCCGCCAGCTCAAGGCTGCACTGCGAGGACGCTGGTTTGGGGACGATGAAGATGTCCAGCTCGCCGTCCAGGAGTGGATTGAACAGCAGTCAGGAGATTTCTGGTTGTCGGGAATTCAAAGCCTCAGCGACAAGTGACGCAAGCGCATTGAAGTCGAGGGTAGTTATATTGAAAAATAATAAAACAATTTTCCTCTTATCTTGTTTCCTTATATTCGAATTGCAAAACTTATTGACCGCCCCTCGTATATATATATATATATATATATATATATATATATATATATATATATATATATATATATATATTTATTTTATTTTCTGGTAACTGGTTTAAATGGGGGAGGGGGCAAGGTTAACAAAAAGGAAAACAAAAATTGAGGAAGGTTCTAATTCGTACAAATTTATTCAACCATAACTGAATAAAAATTATATACAAATGATTTTAAATTTGTTTGAAATGATATGAGTTAAGTTTATTTTAATACCCAATAATATTTTGAGAATATGATGTGTATAATCAAATTACAAATACCTATTTAGCTCATCACAATTTCATGGAACTCCCTATGTCTACTTTGAGAGGACCCGTAGTTGAGAAACTACGTTAAAGTGTAAACTATGCCTTTGTTTCTCCTCTCATTGACCCCCCAGCCCTGCATAGCCATACATGTAGTGTCTGCTTATGCACTGAGACTGGAATATCCTACCCCCTCATAGGTACTCTTCCCATCTCCATATGTAGTCAAACATAACCTGAATACTTTTCCTCCTACCTTGGTTTCTGGTAGCCATCAATAGTACCATATAATTTTTTTTGTGTGTGTGTGTGAGAGAGAGTGACATGATTTGAAATGAACATGAAGGCAGGGGGGAATGAGCAGTTTGTGTGTGGCATGGAGTTAGTGTAAGGCAATTAGGTCCAACTGGTGGTGGTCAAGGGACAGAGGGACTAGATATTATTATTAAGGCTAATAATAATATTTTTACCCATGAGTAGGGTAAGAGGAATGCACTTAATAATTATTAAATGTAATTTTTAAGCAGTTCCAACTTTTTAATTTGTGCAAAATTGACCAGGTAAAATGTGAAAATGAGAAAGTTATTAATCCATACTTTTTAGTATTTCCAAGTCAATAAGGATTTTAACAACTGTTACTTAAATATTACTGTGTCAGGGTTTTAGCAAGCTGCTCTGCCCATCACATCCACTACACACCCTCTCTTCCTGCCCTCCCCCCCTCCCCCCCTCCCTCCCCTCCAAAAAACTGATCTCCCACAATTATTAGTGCCCCCTCCCCAGTAAACTAGAATGTTATAAAACACCTACCTCACCTTCATAGCACTTCAATACCAACCCCAATAGCCTCCACTCTTGATCGCAAGACCAGTGTGTCTATAGCCCCTCTACCTTCAGAAAATCACCTCTCTGCACACCCATACAAAGATAGAATAATCCCCAACACACACACCCCTGCTCCAACTTCCATCTGCGATCTTCTCCAGGAGACCTCTGGGCTAGACCATGGGCCACAACATCATTACTGGGTTCTGCTGCTGGGTTTGAGTGGAGAGAACCCGGGAGTGACAGCTTTATGGTGCCTTCATTTTGAGCCACACAGCAGACACGTTAGATTGTCATTTTCCCTTCAGGAAACTTGAATGGGGAAACAAAGTAAGAAAGGAAATTGATGTGGGGAAGGAAGGGAATGTTCACACAGTAGACAAAGAACTAAGGGAGTAAACAATAATAATAAAATATTTGCAGATGAAAGTTAATCGATACTTATTAACAAGTCAATAATAATACTTATATATTGCCATCATTATTGACCACACTAATAATAATATTTTGCTGTTCAGGATACAGTGGCCTCTGGGTCTTTCCTGGTCGATGAGACAGGGAAAAAGATAAATATAAAATACAACCACGGCACAACAACCCTCGGCTTCAAGTTCCAGAATGGCATCATCCTCGCTGTGGATTCCAGGGCGACCTCAGGGCAGTACATTGGTGAGTCTTAAGGGAGGAGGTGGGAGCTCTAGTCAACACAAATTGGAGGATATATTTTTTTTAAAGATTTCTCAAAAACTTGCCCTCATTTAGTGCTTGCCAATTACCACAAAGTAATCTCCTCTTCATGATACTATAGATTTGTGGTTGCCATGTATTTTTACATTTAATACCCCCATCCCCCCTCTTCACAAATAGGCAGAGATGTCTTTATTGGGAGAATTGGGTATTCAATTCTCCCTCCATCAAGCTGGGTCATTCTCTCCTATATAAATCCCTAGTTCCTCAGT
Organism: Ceratothoa steindachneri; assembly: GCA_963969495.1. Classification (NCBI taxonomy): domain Eukaryota; kingdom Metazoa; phylum Arthropoda; class Malacostraca; order Isopoda; family Cymothoidae; genus Ceratothoa; species Ceratothoa steindachneri. The sequence continues at coordinate 38,195,243 of OZ018328.1, read as the reverse complement.
GCCTGAGACTCGCTTCCCAATTTCACCTCCACCCCCTCCCCATTCAAGCGCTCCCTTCCTCAGGGGATTATTTCCCCCCCCATCAGGTTCTGGCAGTGTGAAGAAGATCATCGAGATCAACCAGTATCTGCTGGGAACGATGGCCGGTGGGGCTGCAGACTGCACCTACTGGGAACGGGTGCTGGCGAAGCAGTGCCGTGTGTTTGAACTCCGGAACCGGGAGCGCATCTCTGTGGCGGCGGCCTCCAAGCTCCTGGCCAACATGATCTACCAGTACAAAGGATATGGCCTCTCCATCGGGGTCATGATCAGCGGATGGGACAAGAAGGTCAGATTGACTCTTCATGACTTTAAATATTATTACTGCACTAGTTACCATTTCACACTGTGCTAACCACCTTTCAGACACTGCATAGATCTATGGCATGGAAGATTGCCATACAAATGCCTTATACTAATAGCAACTGGGCAAGGCTCTGTTTTTTAAACTAAGAGTAACAGGCCCCTGCAGGCTGGTAGGTACCTTGTTATACGGTTACACTTGGTGCCCTGAGGAGCTCCACATCCTCCCAGCCTGAGTGCAAGCCATGGAAGCCCTCTCAATGGGTTCACATTCTCTCTCTGATGGGGCCTAGGGAAGCTGTTGTTGCGCATCCCCCTCGCCCCCTCAGCACTAGTTTTATTTTTTATTATTAGATATTATTAACATCATTAGTTATCATTCTTATTATTATTTATTATTAGTATGTATTATACTTATTGTGTATTATAATTTATATTATCATTCGGATCATTTGTAGATTATGGACCCCAAGTAACCCATATGGAGAATAAGTACCCCAACTTTGGCCTTATGTAGATTATGGACCCCATTCTTGCCCAAATGAAGACAAAACTCGACTAAAATTAATAAAACAAACTTTAATATATATTTTTTTAATTTAACTGAATGGTTAGGTCAGTTTTTTTTGTTTTTACTACAGTAAAGTTGTCTTTGATTAATTAAAAGGTTATTATAAAAGGTCATATTTATTATAAGTTTAATTAAAAGAATATTGTGAACTAATGGTATTAGAAAATTTTTAAAATGTATTGTTTATGTGCCTTTCACGCCACATAAATTCGTCTAAGTATGAATTTAAGTGTAATCTCCTACATCCATGCATTGATTTTATCCAACTTTTTTGCCTATTCCAATAGCCTTTGATAGTTTGTGTGTGTCCTTGAGTAATTGGGTCAATAAAAAAAAGCGAATGATTTCCTTTATGAGTAAATCCAATATCTTGTTGAATATGCTTGTAAGCCTTCCATTCTTCACTATGATACAATTCCAAGTTTACTATTTTTTGTTGAATATACTGCATCAAACATTACTACAAGAAATTGCAGGACACTTTTGTGCATCAGCTCAAATGTAAAAAAAGCCCCCTCCAAGACCAGAATTCAGGACTGGGTGGACCACTTTGAGAACTATGAGACAGTGGAGAACCTCACTGCAGCCAGTGACAACTGTCCAAGCCATTCAGGATGCCCCAGGAAGCTACATCTGAGCTGGTCGAGAGTGTGAGAGAATCAGTTCAGTAGAGTCCAAAATACTCTGTGAAAGCGAAGTCAGTCCCTCGGTATATCCTGTGAGACTTGCAGGAGAGTGCTAGTAATGGATGTAAAGGCCTACCCATACAGATTACAGATTAAGCAAACCCTTACAACCTCAACCTCAGACAAGAAGCAGAGCAAGGCTATGTCAGTCAAGACAGTGGAGAAGATTCAGGAGACCCCCCAACTTTCCTTAACCTCCTTTGGACCTCAGATGAAGCTCACTTCCATCTTGAAGGAAAGGTCCCCGTAAGGGGCGCGGCGATTTGCCATCCTGGCCGCCGTGCTGACGGGATCCAGCACTCCGTCCGGCCCCAGCTTAGCCTCTCTTCCTTCCTTCAGATAGCCCGATTTCTCCCCTACCTCGTCGCTTTTCATACAACCTCTCCCACAACTTTCTCTGGTCAGCCTCTAATTTCACAGGGTAGAATGCTGACCTTCTTCTCAAGCCAACCACCCCGGATCGGGGCTGAGGGGGGAGGGGACATTGTTCCCTAACCCCTGAGCTCCGGTTCGGGATGGGAGTTTTTTAACAACCTGCTTCATCCCCACCCACATCTTCCTCACATCCCTTTTCCTCTCCTCTTCACAACCTATATTTTTTACGCCGTGTCCAAGGTGGAGCCGCCATGCCAAAGGACTGCCAGGCCACCAGGCGGGAGGGGTGGTCCCGAATGGTGGCGCCTGGCTCTGCCGGGCTTGTAAGCACCTCTCGCAGTGCGGGCAACTGCGAGAGGTGATGAGCTATTGCGTCCCGTAATCAAAAGAGGGTCACCATGCCCATGAATGAAAAAAAACAACAAAAAACCCAACCCCCAACTTCCCCAAGAAAATCGACGGAGCCGCCCTCGGGCAGCTCCACCGAGAAAATGGAGGTCCCCCCCCTTGTGCTTGCGCAAGGGACCCTCCATAATTTTTTAACCGGAGAGGAGGCTTACTCCTCTCCTACGCCTACGGGTGTAGGGGACTCCCCCTCACCCCCTTCTCTGGAGGTGCTTTCGGGCACCTCCCTATCTCCAGCGGCAGTCCCTCCTTTGCTTTCTAAGGGGACTGCCAAGAAAGCCAGCAGGCAGCCCATTGCCGACCGCCCCTCGTGCAAGCGGCTCGGTAGGGCAAACCCCCTTAGGGGGGAGAGGGAAGCCAGGCCCCTTCGGTCGCTTCCCTCAAAAGACCTGCTGGCAAGAATTTTAAACCTTGCTGGGGTCAAGGCCTGTGCCTCCCCACACCACCTGACTAGTGACAATACTGCCAAGGGGACCTGCGATGTCCTGGGAGGGGATGGCCAACTGGAGGCCCCTCCTGTGATAGACATGGTCCTTGAGGAGACCCAGCCTCAGACGGTAGGGCCTTCCATGGGGGGGAGTTCGGGCTCGGCGCCAAGCACCGAACCCGAATCCGCCCCTATGCAAGGTCCTCCTCAAATGGCTGAGGGCTCCGAGGCAATAAAAGGAGGGGAGGGATCTCCTCCGACAGGTGCCCCTACGACAACCAGGACCTTCTCCATTTCGGAGAGGGACCTGGCTGAGGCTGGTCCATCTGGCCTGGGGACTTCTGCCGGCGGAGGTGAAAAAGAAAAAGAAAAAGACAAAAAAGACTCGGGGCTCCTCTCCATCCGCGGGGGCTGCGGGGATGGATGGGTCTGCTGCCACTCTGGCAAGCGACCAAGCCAAGATCGGCACATCCGCCCCCTCTGCCCCCCCGGTTGCGGAGCCCCTGACAAAAAAGACTAATACCAAGAGTGCACAGGGCGGAGCCTCGATGACATCGGGGCCCCTCATTCAGAGGTTACCTGGCGTTTTCGAGCCCGCTGGCTTCAAACGCTTCCTCGTTATTCGCTCCACTGATGGCACCATGTTGTCCAAGGGCAACATGATCCATCAGAGGAGAGGATTAGCTAGTGCAATTGGTAGAGAGCCGAAGGTAACCCGTTTCTCGGACGGGAGCCTTCTGGCGAATCCCGCCGAGGCGGCCAAGATTAGTGCTCTTCGGACACTTCATGGCACCCCGGTGAGTGTGACGCCGCACTCTACCATGAACTTTGTGAAAGGAGTAGTTTATGCGAGGGAACTCGTTGACTACTCCATTGAGGACATCACCTTAGAGCTGGCCGACCATGGGGCGGTCAGGGTCGAACGTGTGATGAGAAAACAGGGAGGGGCCTCGAGACCCACCCCTACACTCTTCGTCACGTTCGACTGTGACAAGCTTCCTGAGTCGGTGCGTGCCGGTTGGTACCGCTACCGCGTGAAGGCATTCGTGCCACTGCCGCGGCGGTGCTATTACTGTCACCGCTTCGGCCATACGAATCGCTCATGTAGACGTGCAAAGTCGGGGTCACCCGAAGTCTGTGTAAATTGCTCCAAGGTCGCACACGATAAGTCCAAATCGTGTGTGGCCAAGTGTGTCAATTGCGGAGAGCCGCACCCTGCTTCTTCGAAGCAATGTGGTGCATATCTCCTTGAGAAAGAAATCCTGGCCGTTCAGGCCCAGGATCGACTCTCATTCCGCGAGGCAAAGGACTTGGTCCTGGCGCGCCCGGCTCTGCCTGGGACGTCATATGCCTCAATAGTTAGGAAGGCACCCTCTGCTCCTGGCCCATCCAGGCCAACGAGCACGGTTGTTTCCGCGCCCATTCGGAGCCCTTCTGCGGGCTCTACCCAACCCGGGCGCTCCCCTGGTAAAGCTGGCGGCAAAAAGGGTTCATACCCTGCCCCGGCTAAAACCAGGGCTTCCCCCTCCTCCCCCAGCGTGACCGTTTCCCGTAAGGCGAAACGGCCACCGAGTCGTTAGACTCACAGGAGGCAACACCCCTGAAGATGGTCGCTAGGCCATCTTCCGGGGTTCCTAAAGCTGTCCCCCGAAAGGAGGACAGCAACAAAGGAGCTTCGGCTCCTTCGCCCACGCCCCGAGGTGGAGCGAGTTGCTCGGAGACGGTGGTTCCTCGAAAAGAGGGCCCCCCGCCTCCGAAGCCGCAACGCCCGCCTAGGGTTTCGAGGCGGAGGGAGGAAAAGACTCGCATGGCGAGCCCAACCTCCCCCAATAAGTCCTCGAAGGCGACAGCGCCTTCAGCGCTTTGTCCGGCCAACAGCGCCCGGGGTTCTGCCCTCGGGAAGCGTACGGCCATTCCCGTGAGGGTCTTCAATTCGAGGAGGGCCCCCGCGTCTCCTCCGAGCTAGGCCTGGAGGGCATATTCCTTCAATGGAATTGCCGTGGACTCCGGGCCAACTGGGAGGAGCTGCGGAGGCTCGTCTCGTCCCGTTCCCCGTTAGCTATTTTTTTGCAGGAGACCATGCTAGGTGCGTGCCCCCTCCCTGCCCTCCCGGGGTATAAGGGTCTTGCGACCCCACCACCGCGGGATGGCCGGGCTGGGGGATGCGCAGTTTACACCGGCATGATGTCTCCGTTCTTCCTTTCTCTTTAGATACCTCCCTTCAGGCAGTGGCTGTGCAGCTGCACCTGGATAGGAGGTATACTATCATTTCTGCGTACATTCCACCGTCAGCTGACTTCGACGCGGGGGACTTCCGCCGCGTCGTGGCACGGTTGCCGAGGCCCTATCTCTTGCTTGGAGATCTGAACGGCAGGCATCCTCTCTGGGGAGATTACTCCATAAATCCCAGGGGACAAGTCCTTGCCGATCTGATCGAAGAGCTTGAGATGGGTGTCCTAAACGTGGATGAGTTTACGCATCACTGTCCGAGAACCGCTTCATTTTCTTGCCTTGACCTATCTTTGTGCTCTTCGGATGCACAGCCTGATTTTGATTGGGGGGTGGTCGATGACCTCCATGGTAGTGATCACTTTCCCATTCAAATATCATTTTCAGGGCAACTGCCGCCTGAGAGACCACCTCGGTGGTGCTTGGCGCGGGCGCGGTGGCCTGCATTTCAGGAAATGACTGAATTCTCTATCTCAGTCGAGGAGTTTAGGTCGGTAGATGAGGCCGTTGAGTTCTTCTCCGGCAACCTCATCGCCGTGGGCCTGACTACTATTCCTAGGACGTCTGGCCGTTTTGCACGCCGACCACTCCCATGGTGGTCGGCCGAGTGTGAGACGGCCCTGAAACAGAAGCGTTATGCCTACATGCGCTATAAGCGCCGCCCGAACGATTTCACTGTCGCTGAATTTCGTCGGGCTAGGGCTAGGTTCCGGTATATTTCGAAGCACGCCCGCCGCTCTTCTTGGCGGGCATACGTGTCTTCACTTAACGGGAAGACCCCTTTAGCTGAGGTGTGGAAGCGAGTCAAAAGGATTCGGGGCAAGTTCTCGCAGGACCCCCCTCCCGTTCTCCAGGAGAATGGGACCGCAATCTCAGACCCCGCGTCCGTGGCGGAATCCTTAGCGACCGCTTTTTCCGCATTCTCTAGCCGTGATGCTGCTCCGCCAGCATTCAATGCACGTCGTGATGTCGCGGAAGGCCGCCGGCTGGACTTTACCTCCAGTGGCGGAGAACCCTTCAACGACAAGTTTACTGTGAGTGAGTTGCGTTCCGCTCTCGCTTCGTGCGCGGACACCGCCCATGGTCCGGACGATGTCCCGTACGCCATGCTTCGACACCTGGGTGAGCGAGGCATGGCCTTTCTGTTAGATCTGTTCAACAGGATCTGGGTGGAAGGTCTTCTCCCAGACTCCTGGCGAATCGCTACTGTGCTCGCCTTTCGCAAACCGGGGAGAGATCACTCTACTCCGACCGGTTTCCGCCCAATCTCTCTAACCTCTTGCGTGTGCAAGTTGATGGAGAAATTGGTAAACGTTAGATTAGCTTTTTTCCTGGACAGCGGAGGCCATCTGTCTTCCGCACAGTGCGGCTTCCGCAAGTTCCACTCCACGTCGGATGCTCTGCTCCGACTGGAAAATGCCGTCTGCGAGGCTTTCCTTCGTAGACAGCACTACGCCACGGTCTTTTTCGATCTGGAGAAGGCCTATGATACCGCATGGCGATACGGTATCATGGAGACTCTCTACACGATGGGGGCGAGGGGACGCCTCCCAATGTTTATATCTGAATTTTTGCGAGATCGTCGATTCCGCGTACGGGTGGGGGGAGCTCTCTCCGGCCCAAAGGAGCAGGAAGAGGGTGTCCCGCAGGGAAGTGTCCTCAGTGTCACACTCTTTGCCCTGAGCATCAACGGCATCACCTCGGTGCTGCCGGAAGATGTTCTCGCTACGCTCTACGTGGACGACCTTTCGATCTCTTTTGGCGCGGCCCAGATGCCAACTCTGGAGCGTCGACTCCAACAGGCATTGAACCGCGTCTCTCGCTATGCCGAAGCGCACAGGTTTCGGTTTTCTTTGGCCAAGACTAAGGTGGTGCACTTCTGCCGCCATCCACGGCTTCACCCCGACCCAGATTTGTTTCTTAATGGGGTGCGCCTGGATGTGGTTGAGTCGCACCGTTTCCTTGGTCTTGTATTCGACCGACGCCTCACCTGGGAGGCTCATATTCGCAGCCTTAGGGTCTCTTGTACCCGCGCCATGGACATTCTCCGTTCCATGACGTTCAGCGCTTGGGGCGCTGATAGGGCTACCGCCTTACTTTTTTATCGATCCTTTGTTCGCTCGAAGCTCGACTACGGATGCGAGTTTTATGCATCCGCAGCCGAGCGTTTATTGCGGAAGGTGGATTCGATCCACCACACCGGCCTTCGCCTTGCGACCGGTGCCTTCCGCACTTCCCCCATTGAGAGCCTGTTGGTCGATGCTGGGGAGATGCCACTCGCTCTGCGCCGCGTGCAGTGCATCACTCGCCTGTACGTGCGAGCCCGGCGCCTCCCTCAGTCGCCAACAGCTCTCACTGCATCCGCAGCTGATCTCGATGGTGCCTATGCCGCCGAGAGACGCCAGTCATACCCTAAGCCCTTTGGGTTTAGGGCCAGGAAACTCCTTCGAGAGGTAGATATAGCTCTCGGGCCGGTGGTGCCCCTGGTTCTGCCCAGGACGCCACCCTGGAGGGTACCACATTTGGCTATTTGTCGCCACGCCTCTGCTCCCAAAGCTTGTACTGCGCCGGGAGTATTGCGTTCGACCTTTTTGGAGCACACATCGTGTCACGCTGGAACCATGCCAGTGTATACGGATGGCTCCAAGTCCCAAGAGGGGGTCGGCTTCTACGCCGTATCCCCTCTGTTTGAAGTCAGCGGGGCTCTACCAGGCGCTGCGTCTGTCTTCACGGCCGAGCTGGTGGCAATACACCACTCGGTACGGGAGATTACGCGACGTGCCCGGTTCGGAGACCGGATTGTGATCTATAGCGACTCACAAAGCGCCCTGAGTGCTCTCGGGGCATTGGAATCTCCGCATCCCCTGGTTCGCGATATCCGTGACGCCACGGTTTTGGCGAGCCGGGCAGATGTCGAGATTATCTTCTGCTGGGTTCCTGGACATGTGGGAATTGCGGGGAATGAGCGCGCCGATGAGGGCGCCAAATAGTCCGCGAGGACTCTGCGACCGGACCAGCGTTTCGCTCTTCCTCACACCGACTACATGGCAGGAATACGGGCAGCTCTTCGGACTGCTTGGCAAAGAAGATGGGAGACGGTCGAAGGGAACTTAAAGTTGCGTGCCATTGCGCCGCGACTGTTCCCATGGACCTATCCCCCAATGCCGCGGCGGCTTCAGGTCGCTTTCTGTCGTCTCCGAATCGGACACACTCGTGTGACGCATCGCTATCTGGTGGAGCGCTCGCCTGCGCCCTATTGCAACGACTGCGTCGTCCCCCAGACTGTTCGGCACATTCTTGTCGAATGTCCCAGTCTGGGTGATCTTCGCGCACGACACCTGTCCCGGTACCGGGATGGGCGGGGTCGCTACCGCCTGTCCCTTGTACTCGGGACGAGTGCGTGCACTTTGACTGGTGGACTTGCTAACTTTTTGGGGGAGGCCGGCCTTCTCCCTTTTTTTTAACCAGGCTTAATTTTGTTGTTGTTTTTGTTATTGTTTTGTTATTGTTATTTCTTTTTTGTTGTTCCCTGTTCCATTTTTTGAAGTAGCCTAGAACTAGGCTGTTTGTTTACGGCGACTTATGCCTAAGTCGGCAGTCGCCAGATAGCCCCTTAAATAAAAAAAAAAATAAAAAAATTGAAGGAAAGGTAAACTCAAAGACAAATGTGTTCTGGGGGACCTCCAGACCAAATGAGGTAGCTACCAAACCCCTACACTGCCAGAGGCATCATTGGACCATTCTTCTTTGAGAAATCTGGCGTGACAGTCATCAAGGAGCAATATGTTGAGTTCCTCAAAACCTTCAAGAGGGAGCTGCAGACCCTTCCCATTGCTTATGGGAAAGTTATGGTTCCAGCAAGATGGAGCAAGCTCTCACACCTCAAACCTGTCCCGAGATTGGCTGAAAGAGAACTTTGCTGGCTGTGTGATCAGTCTCAAGACTGATTTTGAGTGGGCACCTCACAGCCCAAACCTTAGCCACCAGACGACTTTCTCTGGGGCTACCTTAAAGACAGTGTACGCAGGGAGACCCAGAACCATCACAGAACTCAAAGAAGCCATTAGTTGTTCGGTTTGTAAGTACGTCATTGACAACTTTGTGCTGCACCTCAAGAATCGCACAGAGCTAAATGGAAGTCATCTCGAACACGTGCTCTAGAATAAAGAAGAAAAGTACAAAGACTCGTGTTTTGATGTTTTTAAACACAATAAACTAGTTATCACCAAAGTTTCATTCAATTCTTGCAGAAAATTAAGAAATGAGGCCTATTGAAAGTTGGGGCCTGTTTTGAGGGGGTGACCCTATATATCCACAATAGTTTTTTCTGAAACATTAAGCTGATTCATTGCATTTTGGGGGGCAATGAATATCTATGTCTTCAGAGGTAGCTTTGATTGACTAAAAAAAAATTTAGAACGTATTGATGTTCTTGTTTTGTATTTGGTGCTGTCTAGAGATGATGAATGTTTAGCCCAGTTCAGATTTTGTTGATGGCTGCAACACTTCATTTCAATAACAAGAAGGCGCTGCTGTTTCATCCAGTTAATAACCGTCAAAGTATCTTCAGTTGATATTAGAGGGCACACGACATCTTGGAAAATAGATCTATTCATGATGGATAAATTGTCCAAAATAATAAATATATTTTTTATGGGATGAGATTATTACTTCAATTATTCTTTGGAAAATATTGAATAATATTTTATTTCGTTGAAGCAACTTTCTAAATATTGAAATTTAACAAGAAGGTATAAAAATCTAATAAATTAACCCAATGGAGAATACAGACCAAAGGAAAAAAATTGAATAATATTTTATTTCGGTGAAGCAACTTTCCAAATATTGAAATTTAACAAGGTATAAAAATCTAATAAATTAACTCAATGGAGAATACAGACCAAAGGAAAAAAGTTGAATAATATTTTATTTCGTTGAAGCAACTTTCTAAATATTGAAATTTAACAAGAAGGTATAAAAATCTAATAAATTAACCCAATGGAGAATACAGACCAAAGGAAAAAAATTGAATAATATTTTATTTCGGTAAAGCAACTTTCCAAATATTGAAATTTAACAAGGTATAAAAATCTAATAAATTAACTCAATGGAGAATACAGACCAAAGGAAAAAAGTTGAATAATATTTTATTTCGGTGAAGCAACTTTCCAAATATTGAAATTTAACAAGAAGGTATAATAAAAATCTAAAATTAACCCAATGGAGAATACAGACCAAAGGGAAAAAAATTGAATAATATTTTATTTCGGTGAAGCAACTTTCCAAATATTGAAATTTAACAAGGTATAAAAATCTAATAAATTAACTCAATGGAGAATACAGACCAAAGGAAAAAAGTGGAATAATATTTTATTTCGGTGAAGCAACTTTCTAAATATTGAAATTTAACAAGAAGGTATAATAAAAATCTAATAAATTAACCCAATGGAGAATACAGACCAAAGGGAAAAAAATTGAATAATATTTTATTTCGGTGAAGCAACTTTCCAAATATTGAAATTTAACAAGGTATAAAAATCTAATAAATTAACTCAATGGAGAATACAGACCAAAGGAAAAAAGTGGAATAATATTTTATTTCGGTGAAGCAACTTTCCAAATATTGAAATTTAACAAGAAGGTATAATAAAAATCTAATAAATTAACCCAATGGAGAATACAGACCAAAGGGAAAAAAAATTGAATAATATTTTATTTTAGTAAAGCAACTTTTCAAATATTGAAATTTAATAGGAAGCTATAAAAACCTAATTATAATGGCCATATGGAGAATATGGACCCCAAATATCACCTAATTTAGAATACAGACCCCAAACATCACCTAATTTAGAATACAGACCCCAAACATCACCTAATTTAGAATACAGACCCCAAACAAGGCTGGGTTCTGTAATCTACATATGATCCTATCATTCTATATAATTATTTATTATTAGTAGTATTAATTACTATTAGTCATTACTTAATATTATTTATTATCATTATGAGTATCCCCTCAACCTTTTCTACCTACACTTTGTACCAGGAGGAGTGTTCCCACCTAGATGCAAGGTTGGCAAAAAAACTCCAAATTTTGAAAAAGCCGAATAAAACCCAGGTTTTATTCTGGTTTTTCAAATCTCAGGTTATTTCAAACAAACAAAAGCTACAAGTATTGGAATAACTTAGAAAAAGAATAGTTATCTCTATTTTTATATAATATTAATAATTAATCGGTTTAATAATTATATTATAGTAAGAAAAGATCACAGTAACAGATCACTGATCGAAAATTGTGGGTACCCATCATAGCCATAACCTGTAGAAGGAGAGATGAATTATGCACCGTTCATTATCCATCTGTATGCTCGAGCCCAGCCCCTCTCTAAGTCGCCTACGGCTCTTACTGCTTCTTCAGACGATCTTGATGCTGACTATGCTGCCCAGAGACGCCAGTCTCATACCCTAAGCCTTTTGGGTTTAGCACCTTATTGCGCTCATGTTACCTCTGGATAAGTGGGGTCACTACTGCTTATCTCTTGTACTCCGGACTGGTTCGTTTACACAGTTGTGGATTATACAAATTTTTAGAGGAAGCAGCCCTCCCCCAGAAGTCAGAGCGTGCTTCCTTCTTGCTTTGTGCTTTTATTTATTTTTTGTTTCTTTGGGATTTTTTTTGGTCTTATGTCCATTTGCTTTTAATCTAACCCTGCGCCTTAAGGGGGGCCCCATGCAAGATTAACTGACACCACAACAAATCCGAGCACTGGGGGAGAGGTAGTTACTGAAACAACAAAAGATTTGGATGGCTCTCTGTTGGCTGAAGAACTTGAAGCTTTTAAACTTTTCTTCCCTCAAGTGTCATTAAGCCTCGAGCTTTGTTTGAATACCTGGTAGTAAACAATCAATTTACAGCATTTCCTAATGTTTTTATTGCTTTGAGGATTTCCAAAACTGATTAAATCATACGGTCAGCAATTTCACAAGAGACTAAACAATTTAGCGATGCTATCCATAGAAAATGGCATTGCTAAAACCATCAACTTTGAAATTATTTTGAAAGACTTTGCAAATAAAACAGCCAGAAAAGTCTTTTTATAAAAGACCTGTGTATAAAAAATATGTTGGAATTGCCTTACCTTGTGTTAAAAGATTAAAATTTTCATATTGTCTTTCAATATTTAATATATCAAGCATTTTGGGGGACGGGGAGGTAAAACAAGTATACTACACGAAATATAAACATACATGAACTTTGACTTTTGTAGAGTGGGGGCCCCACCATCAATTTTCTAATTGGACCCCCACAATTCTTAGCACCACCCTGGCTGTGAGATGATTAGGTGACTTATCCCCAGAGTTGCCAGAAACTTTTGTGCCAAAGTACCATGACAATTCTCCCCCCTCCCCCACATACAACACAAGAAAAAAAATATATTACTTTTAGTCTTATTTGAAAATTTCTCAAAAAATGTAGTAATTAAGTACTGAACTATATATCTCTTCAGTTTCTTGAACATCTTGCTAATTTTTTCCCCTTTTCTGATAAATATCTGATTTATAATTAAGCGCTTGTGGCGAAGGATTGAATTCAGGGCAACAAATTCCTATTTCTTCCCAAATCATTTTAATTCTAAGAATGGAATCAAAAAGTTCAAGGCAAATTCTATTCCTAAGTTTAGTCTTTGTTGATGTCACTCTTGAAAATAACCTTTCTACATTTGCATTGCTTATTGGTAAACTGTATAGCTTTAAAGCAAATGTTGCTAAATCTCTTAATGCTCAATCCCTTGGAAGCTCAGATCCAGAGGTGAAAACATCTTTCCATTGAATCTTGAGCATATTTGTCTCCATTGATTTTCAAGAATATCCAATTTAGACTGGTCTGCTAGTTTTAAGGGTAGATCATAAAAAGGAGGTGACCTGGATTAAGGCAAATGTTGGGGGGGAAAAGTTATTTATCTTTTTCAAAGTTGCATAATTTGAGGCGATTCGGTTCAGAAGTTCTTTACAACAAGTCTTGAGAAAGTTATGACACCTTTGATAGATATCCTTTAGGACTTCTGATGAGATTATTTTACTTTTACTTGTCAGTTTATTTAGAAAGACATAAACAACGTCAACTTTTTCAATAGGCAAGTAAATATTTGTTGAATCTATATCAGCTTTGAGATTCGCATTTTGTGGATAAATATTCTTCTTAGCATAGTAAAGGTAAAATCTTCAAGTTCTTTGAGTAATTGACCATGCTCAGCTTGTTCACTTTGAAAAAGCAAATTGATTCGTTCAGATTCTGCAAAAATTGGCATTACGAATGTGAGACACAATTCAATTACTGGCTCCCAGTTCATTCCGTAGAGTTCTCTTGTTAGATATTTATCACAGATTGAAGAAGAAAGCTGAAAATTAAGTTTTAAAGAATCCCAATTATTAAGGATTCTCTTAAAGTAGTTGCTTCTTGCCAGCCATCTAGTTGAAGAGAGTGGAATCCATTGTAATGGAGCCTTTCCATTATTTATTATCCAATATAAATCCATATAAGATTTTCTTCTTAAGGCAGATTGATGAAACCAATTATATGACTCTCTAATCATATAATCTAAGCTAGATGGTAGATCCTCATAGGCATGTGAACACACTATTGAAGCGAATGACAGATGCATTTATGTAATTAAAATTAGGTCTGGATTGTCTTCCTTCATTAGAGCAAAAAGTGAATGATTTTTTCTGCAAAGATTAGGAAGCAATTTCCTAAGTTAATTCCTACTTTATCAAAAAAGTTTCACATGTAACTTCAATTAGTCCTAAAAATTAGGATGATATTTTGTTTTTTTCGATTGTAATGACAAACACAAACATATATTTACAGCATGCAATATTTGTAGATTCATCAAGTATTAATGAGAATCAAGACTTCTTTATTTATGCTACCTGTTCTTTCAGAAATTCAGATGAAATCACTATTTTTTTTTTTATCAAGGCTGAGGAATTCGTTCTATGCAAACGCAATCTCTCTGAAGCTGATGAACTGGTTACTGCGTCACGCTTCTTAAAAATTTCACTCAATTGATCGATAGATGTAGCGCCTTAGGACAAGCGACAAACGCGCAAAGTTTTATTTCTAATACATTTATTCTACTATGATTTTCAAAGAATTTTATATTTCCTTTTTTCTGAGGATGATATTAGTTCCTTTTTTTGTGTTTCACAGAAGATTTGTTTTTAACTAAGTCATTTTTATGTGCTCTCAATTCGGATTTACATACCTTACAATACGCTTTAGTCTTGTCATTTATTTCTTCCAGCCATGTTTAAAACATGGAATTCAAAAGTCACGATCTTTGGAAATGTAATTTATTCCCTTTGTTCCTAATCGTCACTTAACATAATCACACTTCAATTGAAAATAAATTACACTAAATTGAAGTAGGTCTATGCAAAAACCATTGCAAGGTAAATAATTTTAAATTCAAATCACCGCCTGCGGGCACTTACACAGTTCCACATGTGAAAACATGGCCCACATGATTCGTATTAAGGAGGCATAATAATCCACGTTTTACAGTAATTGAAACCTTAGGTTATAAAATTTGAATTGTTGTAAAACTTGAATCTTAATGGAATTACGGCATTTGAGCTAAGTTCAATTATGCTGAAAATAATTTTAAATAATTAAAGAGGATCTAAAGAAACACTATTGCGGCCAACTTGCAATTTTATCAAATGCATGGAAAAAAAATCTTGAGTCCTATTATTTCTGTTATAAATTTTACAAGTAAGCAAAAATAAATTGGGGGGGGGGATATGGTTGAAAATCGCAAAAAGTAGCGCGATTATCAAACGGAGTAGCATAAAATTTGCAAAGTGGCAGGGGCCTAAAAAAGTAGCGAAAATTCGCGAAATCTGGCAACTCTGCTTATAGCCTAGTAGGCAGTCGCCAAATTAGCGCTTAAAAATATACCTCACCCACCGGTGATGCATCGACGTGCAACACATCTTAGTATTCAATCCCGGTCCTCACCGCCATTCCACCGGAAATCGACACATAAGCACCCCCTTTCCCCAGGTCGTTAAAATCTCCCCTGACAAAGCACCGATGCGCTCACCACCCAAAATTAGCATGTACACATACCACACCTGCCTGACCACCACCCGGAACCAGACCAGACCCGACCCAACCCAGCACACATTCACATGCTCTAGGTGCGGGCGACTCCTGCGCCGGCGTTTATGAGCGAGGGCGACTGTTGGCTTATCCCCTTGTCGTTTCAGGGTCCCGGGTTGTACTACGTGGACAACGACGGCAACCGGCTCTCGGGCAACTTGTTCAGCGTTGGCTCCGGCTCCCTGTACGCGTACGGCGTCCTGGACAACGGCTACCGTTTCGACCTGAGCGACTCGGAGGCCCAGGAATTGGGGCGTCGCGCCATCTTCCACGCCACCCACCGTGACGGCGCGTCTGGTGGTATCGTACGAGGTGGGGTCCCATGCCTTTTCGTAGGGAGAGGGCGGGGGTGAATTCGTCCCCCCCGTCTCGCGCTCTGGTTCGATGCATGGACGTTAGTGGATGAGGCTTTTTAGGGGAAGTGGGGGTATGTAGTTCACTCGGGGTCCGGTTAAGGGGGGTATCTTTTTCCCCTCGCGGTGGTGGTGCCAAGCTGGTCCATCGGCTACCCTCTATACCCCCTTTCCCCTGGGGAGGCTGTTTTAAATGCATTGTCTACCGATATAAACCCTCGAGGGCGGTGCTTGCCAGGGCATCGTCCTCCCTATCTGGGCTTAGTCGGCTTTTAAGACACGCGATTCAGGAAATTGGGGGTTCTTCCTTCCTCCCTTTAAAAAGTATTTTTCCTGTTCCCGCGTTGGTGTTTGCTTTTTAGTGTCGAGTTAAAAATATTACATTGCCCCCTCCCCCACCCGGACCCCAGCATTGGTGGTGAAATGGGTTTGAGTAAAAGTCAGTGCTTAACGCTGTTGTTGATAGAGGTGGGATTGATAATCGAATTGATTGGTAAATGCTAAAATTGACCACTACCCCTTAGAAGTGAGGCAGTTGAGGGTGAGTGAACGGTTTTAATTCAGCCAATGAACCTGATATGGGCGAAATGAGTTTTGTGTGTTGAAGGTGACATATGTGTTGCATGTACAGTTTTAAATAATTTACTCACATGTTGTAGTTTGATTTCCCACCTAGTGCCACTAATTTAACCTTTTGACCGATTTTGGTTGCAGTTTACCAGATCACGGCCGACGGATGGACCAAAATCTCTGAGCAGGACAGCAAGGACCTGTACGACGCGTATCTTGGTGAACACACGCGCTAACAAGGGAGGCGGGGGGGTCCGAAATTTAATAAAGATTTTTGTATTTAGAGTGATTTGTGTCCTTGAAGCCATGATGGGATCGCTGTTCAGTCGCACCTCACTCTCTCCCCCTAGTTCACTAAACATCGTTCTCAAGTTGTCCATTTGCGCTTTTCTCACTCAAGATCTTTCTTTCCTTCCATACCGTAATCTCGCTCCCATACACCAACGTTAGCGTCAGCATTTTCTCAGCTTCATGACATATCCCACACTCAAACCTTTATCATTCAATAACGCTGATCACCAAAAACCTACCGTTTTCAATCTTGTAGTCGCGATTAGTTTCATTTGTGCCACCATCACTTACACTGTATCCGTAATACTTAAAACTTCGCGCTTGTTCAAGGGTGACACCGCACACTCACATCCAGCCCCTCTCTCACCATCAATTACCATTGCCTTATTCGTTTCTGCATTCACTTTTAAACCCCATCACACCTTGCCAAAAGCTTCGATCAACATTTAGAAATCCCTCTCACTCAGCCACCAACACCTGGTTATTAGCACATACAAATATGGAACTTCTCTCTCTTCAATCTTACTCTCCTTTTCCTTATTCCATTAGATACTTATCCTTATTCCACCTATAAAGATATTAAACAACCACGGCGACATCGCCCAGCCATGTCAAACCACTCACTCTCGCCATCTTTCACCCTAACGCACTCCTTGCTTCTAACCTAGATGCTCTTGGCACTGTCGAGGGACGAAGGCCCTTTTGGCATTTGTCATCCGTGAAATTATGAAGTCGTGTGACCAAAAAGTCTAAAGGTACACACTACTGTACTCAAGACAGCCACTATCGGAGCTGCGCTCGGGTACAATTTAATTGGAAAAAAAAGAAAGACTTAGACTGCGATTTTATAGGTTGGCTCTTTAAAAGGGAATACGTTTGCCGGGTTCGTCTCAAGGGTTATTAGAAAGATAAACACCTACAAAAATAAACTAATACATTAATAAGAACAAGGGCACATATCAATAGGGAAATCTAAATAATAATCAGTACAACAAAATATTATGACAGGCAAAAATTAAGGAAACTATGTCCGGGAAAATATATAAATGATCCAATAAGTTGGATTGAATGAAAGATTTAGCAAGTCTATTGGCGTTACACCAAATTGGGAATTATTCTTAGGACTTGGAACGAAAAGGTGGGACTTTGCGAGGAAAGAACTCATGGTTACTTCTGGAGGATGAACTGGGGATGGGGAAGACCAATGGCCAGATCTTCGTCCATGGGGTCTCGATGCGACCCGTCCAGAGAGACTGAAGGGGGTTTAGATTACCTCTGCTCCAGGGAGAAGTAATCACGAAATCTAGATTCGTCTGCGGGTGGCAAGACAATCTTCGGGAGTATAAGCGGGTTTCCGTAATCTTCGTATGATCAGGGCAGATTACACGGTCTATCTGCTGACGAAATCACAAGGGCGAAGGGATCACCACGAGAGACCTACTAAGGTCTGGACGGCAAGAAGCTCGGGTTCTCTCTGCTGAGGATATGCAGACATCGCCTTAAATAAGAGCCACAGCCATGGTCGAGAGAGGGCTTCGCCTACTATGGCCTCCCAATGGGATACCGGACGTGGCTTAAGCAAACATGGACCTAGATAATTTTGGGTATCGGCGAGACGAAGGGATATCGGACGTAGCTTAATCAAACATGAACCTTGATAATTTTGGGTATCGACGAGGCAAACGGAAAATAAGAGATTCCCTTCTACCCCAAAAGGAGAAAGATGGAAGTGGGACAGCGTTATCAAACCGGGGAAGCCGGTGATAAAGCACCCAAATTAAACAGCTACATTGATCTGTCTTGACCAGAGAAGTTCTGTGTGAAAACAGCAAATTGAATTTCATGCTTCCACAGGCACCATTACTGCATTCTTCCACTACTCAGACACTTCCATAACACAATAACCACCACTCTTTAGCATCTCGGCGACCCTATCATCTACTCGAGCTGCCTTCCCATTTCAAACCTCTCACAACACTTGATAACTTCGCATGCTTCTCTCTTCCACACTCTGATACAGCACCCAATTCTCGCCACCGAAGCCGATCATATTTACATAAACAATCTTCCATATTGACGTACAAAAAAGGAGTCCTTCCCGAAGATTATCCCTGCCTTCCCATGTACACCTTTACGCATATCCATACCGGTAGTTCTGTGGGACATCCACACACTACACTCCATGGCCCACATAGGTGAACCCCGTCTGATATCTCGAACCTCCCATTATCTACCAAAATAGTTAATAAAAGCCCAATCCACTAATTTCGCCTATTTCTTCTAGATAAAGGAGAGTAGGAAAGGGGGCAAAGAAAAAATAATAGCGTATGCGAGTTGCGAACAGCTTCCCGCGTCGCTGGACCACTGTCAGCCAGCGGCGAATCCACTCGGCCATCCTGAATCTCAAAAAGACTCATGCAAGCGAAGTTTTTAAGTTGCTCGCCTCCACTTCTCGTACGCTGCACAACACCCCTCCTAGAAGTGGAGCGTATTTTGAAGAAATGAAGAGAGCCCGTTTGGAAATGTTATCCAAGGGATAACGCTTCCCCTCCCGGGTCTAGGTACCATTGTAGATAGAGGAGAGTAGGAAAAGGGGCAAAGAAAAAATAATAGAGTAGGCGAGTTGCGAACAGATTCCCGCGTCGCTGGACCACTGTTAGCCAGCGACGAATCCACTCGGCCATCCTGAGTCTCAAAAAAGACTCATTCAAACGAAGCTTTTAAGCCGCTCGCCTGCACTTCTCGTACGCTATACAACCCCCCTCCTAGAAGCGGAGCGTATTTTCAAGAAATTAAGAGAGCCTGTTTGGAAATGTTATCCAAGGGATAACGCTCCCCCTCTCGGGTCTGGGTACCATTGTAGATAGAGGAGAGTAGGAAAGGGGGCAAAGAAAAAATAATAGCGTAGGCGAGTTGTGAACAGATTCCCGCGTCGCTGGACCACTGTTAGCCAGCGGCGAATCCACTCGGCCATCTTGAGTCTCAAAAAGGACTCATTCAACCGATCCTTTTAAGCCGCTCGCCTGCATTTCTCGTACGCTATACAACCCCTCTCCTAGAAGCGGGGCGTATTTTGAAGAAATGAAGAGAGCTCGTTTGGAAATGTTATCCAAGGGTTAACGCTCCCCGTCCCCGATCTGGGCACCATTCTAGAGTAGAGTAGGAAAAGGGCAAAGAATAAAATAATAGCGTATGCGAGTTGCGAACAGCTTCCCACGTCGCTAGACCACTGTTAGCCAGCGACGAATCCACTCGGCCATCCTGAGTCTCAAAAAAGACTCATTCAAACGAAGCTTTCAAGCCGCTCGTACGCTATATTCTGATACTTTCACACCCCAAATCATAACAAAGGTCTCTGGAGTTTTATGACCTAGCGACTGCGGGCGATTAGGTCAGGTTTCTCGGGTGCTACCTTGTCCTATGATTGTGGTCGAGAACAATTTTCTTAACAGGCGATACTTTAATTAGATCTTCCTCGGTATAATACGTCGCTGTCTCAACTTGGAGTCTCGCATTAACCATTTTTGTTCCCAATGTTTACCATCACAATGGCCTATTATCAGGTTACCCGTGATTAATTACGTGTTATTATTATCCTAGTATCCATAGGAGGGAAATAAACAAATTTTTTAAAGTAGATTGTAACTCCCGTCGTTTTAGGATTAACTGGGCAGATTCCTTTAATTTGCTCAAAGGGAGAGCATGTCTTCCACGGCATTTTTATTTTCTTATTTAATCGTTAAAATATTTGTACCTATCAATCTGATTCGTTTCAGGTTTGTGGTACTGAATACAGTTTTATCGCCTTAATTATTATCTAAGAAGTGGCTTTCATTGGGCTGTAAAAGCATCTCCAATGAAATCTCAGACCAACTTCAAAACAACAATAATATTATGATGCAATTTCTCCTCCCGGACATTGACCCAAGAAATATCTAAACCCTACATCACTTTTTTCAAGATTTTTCACAATCTAGTTTATTTATTTTTCGAGACAATTGATCTCTCATCATCATCATCATTTTTGAAGGCTCCAGGTGACTGGCTCGTAACCTGTCCTTCCCTCCAAATATATTCTACCATGATTGATCTCTAACTGACCTAAGACGCGTTGCCACCACATTGAAGATAACCCCAAGCGCTTTACTCCAGTCCTGCCATCATGGAGCGCAGACTAGAACTACCAGACCACCAAACATTGCTTCGAAACTCGGATATATTAAATTTCATGACTAGTAGATTTATTTTTACAAATAAGCGTTGAAGTTGAGTTGTATTAAAATCTAATCGATGGTTTAAGCTCAGGTGCCTGGTGAGTATTACAAATAACTGGTTAAATGGAAAAATGAGAATGTTACACTTACACATGTAACAAATATTATAAAGATAACGGGGCAATTGCGTAGAAAATTGGTGTTAGTAGGAACGAGATCAAGTTCTCAAGTAGAACGCCTTTTGTCTCAGAAGAATTTTCTCTGGCGAACGAATAGAACAAAACAAAGTCACTAGGAGATTGAAGAAAAATAAAACTTAAAATGCACATTCTGAAAGACCAAACAGATAACACGGCCATATGGAAAATTGCGTGCCCTCCTTGCCTCAATCCCGAAGGTGGATTTGCGGATATCCGAACGCACAAGTCGTTGAAGATATATGTATCGTGTTGAATTCAAGACTAGGACATCTCAGTAGATGTTCATGAGGAGTGGTCATAGAGGCTGCGTTGTGGCCCTCTTTGTGAGGGGGAAGGGGGTCAATGTTTGGGTGTGTTACTGAGGCTATGTTGTGGCTTTGTGCCTTTTCAAGGTTTGGATATCTCCTTAGTTGTCTTTTATGAGGTGTATCACACCATAGACAGCTTTGGCTGTCTAGGGTTTATGATGTGTTTGTAGTATTTCAGTTTTAGGTGGTGGCTTGATCTGGATCGGTATTAAAGTGAGTGGCAATTGCGTTATAGAAATTAATTAATTGACCCATTCACTTTATTGTTTTTTATCCACGTGAAGGGTTGTGAATAACATAGATAAAGATCTCTTTTTCATCCTCGCATAATGATAATTTTGTCAGTCTTCCCCAATACAACTCTGAGTTGTGTATGTATAAACGCGTCTCTGGATCAACGAAGTGCAAAGAATAGTTGACGGTTTAGTGGTGCTAATTTGGATTATTGATCAGATTTCTGTGGACTTTCTATTCATCCCTATGGACAATTGATCCACCTCTAACCACTTTTTCGGTCATTGACAACACTGTTTCGTGGCCTATGTTTATTTACTTCCATCCCCAACTGCTGGGGATTAACTAGTATCCACTAGACTACACTTGATATGGGCTAAGTATACATACCGCCTGCAGGTTACGAAAATGACCTTAAGGTCTTCCCATGTTATGAATAGTGAACCTAACCTTACGAAGTCGAATAGCGAGCCCCTAGTTCCCTTATTAAGAATAGCGATCTATGCAGGTGTTGAATTCCCAGCATTGAAAAACTTGTTAGAAGCGTTATATTTTGTGAACCGCTTGAGAAGAGTGCTCACAGTTCTATACGATTCACTATAGTTAGTAGACCATTATTTTTCGACCCAAACTGCATGATGGTGCTAACCTCAAGAGGGCGAATTTTGAAGAAGTTAGTAGGATACTATCAAATATCCTCCCTAAAAACATCACATCAAAAAGCAGTGTAGCCGTACTGTGGGAAAGATTTCAAAATGGCATATCAGAAATGCATGTCAAGAAGTCAAAAGCGTCAACTTTACCCGCTGCAGAAGTGGTGTTGCAATGAAATCAAATAGATAATTGAAAGAAGGAATCTTGCGTGCATGAAGTGGAAATCGGACCAAATATGGCAATCGAGTAAGTACTTAGAGCTCAGACGTGGTGTAAAAAAATAATACACAAGGAGAAGAAAAAATATGAAAATAAACGCACCTCAACCATCAAAGAAAACCCAAAGATGTTCTACCAGTACTTTAAAATTCGAAATCCAGCGAAAGAATCAATTAGTCACTTGAGAGATGACAGTGGGGAATTGTCTTCTGATCCTTAATAACTGTTTGAATTTAGTAATGAAGTTATGAAGCTATCCCAGATGTTGTCCACTTGGCCGGTACGGATGAAGGCACAATTCTAAGCACGATATTGGTGAAGAAGGAGGATGTAGGTGGCTGCATTGATAAGCTAAACAGAAGTAAATCTCCTGGTTCAGAGCTAAAGGAAACAATGTCAGAAGCACTTGAAACTACATTTAATAAGTCTCTCGGGGAAGCCTTTATTCCGATCTAAAACTTGCAAATATAACACTCGTCTTTAAAAAGGGGATCGGCAATCACCTACAAACTACCAACAAATAACTTTAACATCCATTGTTGGAAAACTCTTGAGGCAATCGCGAAGGACAGTTTTTCGAACATCTCAATAGTCATAACCTTATCCAGGAAAGGCAACATTGTTTTAGATAAACCAAGTCATGCCTAAATAACCTATTAGAGTTCTATCAAAAAATTAACAATGAGTCAGATTCGAATAGGAATGTCGACGTGATATATTTTGATTTTTAAAAAGCATTCGATAAAGTGTCACACAAACGTTGAATGAAAAAAATTGCTGCGTACGCTATCTGTGATCATTTTTTTTCCTTTTGGGAGCCCATCTGGTGAATGCCTACTTGGGCATAAGTCGCCGTACACAATACAGCTTACTACTAGGCTATATATATATAAAAAACAAGTAAAAATATGTAAATAACAAAGAAGAGCGATAAAAATTTCAAGAAAACAAAGCAAGAAGGAAGCGCGCTCCGGCGTCAGGGGTAGGCCCACCTTCCCCTGGCGCAGGAACATGCGACCTAAAAAAAAGTCAAATAAAGTGGAAGAGGCCAGCCTCCTACAAAAAGTCGTATACTCCACAAGTCTGTGTGTACGAACTCATCCCGAGTACAAAGGATAAGAAGTAGCGACCCCACTCGTCCAGGTATCGAGACAGGTAACGTGCGCGAAGATCACCCAGCCTGGGGCATTCAAGAAAAATGTGCTGAACAGTCTAGAGTTCAACGCAGTCGTTGCAATAGGGCGCAAGCGAGCGCTCAATCAAATGACGAGTGTATCCAATTCGGAGACGAGAGAAAGCAACCTGAATCCGTCGCGGCATTGGGGGGTAGGTCCATGGGAACAGTCTTGGCGCTATGGAACGTAACTTTAAGTTTCCCACAACTGCCTCCCATTTTCTTTGCCCAACAGCCTGTATTCCTGCCATCTAATCAGTGTGAGGAAGAGCGAAACGCTATTCTGTTTGGCGCCCTCATCGGCGTGCTCATTCCCCACAATTCCTACATGTCCAGGAACCCAACAGAAGATAATCTCAACATCCCTACGGCTCGCAAAAAACCGTGGCGTAAGGGATATCGCGAACCAGGGAATGTGGAGATTCCAATGCCCCGAGAGCTCTCAGGGTGCTTTGTGAGTCGCTATAAATCACAAGCTTATATCCAAACCGGGCACGTTCCGTTATATCCCGTACCGAGTGGTGTATTGCCACCAGCTCGGCCGTAAAGACACGCAGCGCCTGACAGAGCCCCGCTGATTTCAAATAGAGGGGGTACCACGTGGAAACCGACCCCCTCTTGGGACTTGGAGCCATCCGTATACACTGGCACGGTTCCAGCGTGATACGAAGTTTGCTAAAAAAAAAGCTGAACGCAATACTCCCGGCGCTGTACAAGTTTGGGAGCAGAGGCGTGGGGAGAAATGGTCAAAGGTGGTACCCTCCAGGGGGGCGTGCAGGGCAAAACCAGGGGCACCACCGGCCCGCGAGTTATACCGAGCTCTCGAAGGAGTTTCCCAGTCCTAAACGCAAAGGGCTTAGGATATGATTTTCTTCTCTCGGCGGCATAGAAACCGTCGAGATCAGATGCGGATGCAGTGAGAGCTGTTGGTGACTGAGGAAGGCGCCGGGCTCGTGCGCACAGGTGAATACTAGTGTGCACGGCGCAGAGCGAGTGGTATCTCTCCAGCATCGACAAGTAGGCTCTCAATGGAGGACGTGCGGAAGGCACCGGTCGCCAGGCCAAGGCCGGTGTGGTGGATCAGGTCCACCTTTCCAATCCACGGTCGGCTGAGGAAGCATAAAACTCTCCTCGGTAGTCGAACTTCAAACGAACAAAGGATTGATAAAAAGGTAAGGCAGTAGCCCTATCAGCGCCCCAGGCGCTGAACGTCACGAAACGAAGAATATCCATGGCGCGGGTACAAGAGACCCTTAAGCTTGCGAATATGAGCTTCCCAGGTTTAGGTGTCTGTCAAATACACGACCAAGGAAACGGTGCAAGTCCACCAATTCCAGGCGCAGCACAGTGAGAAACAAGTCTCGGTCATAATGGAGCCGTGGTTGGCAGCAGAAGTGCACAACCTTAGTCTTGGCCGAGGAAAATTGAAACCCATTCGCTTCGGTATAAAGAGAGACGCGGTTCAATGCTTGTTGGAGTCGACGCTCCACAGTGGTCATCTGGGCCGCGCCAAAAGAGATCGAAAGGTTGTCCACGTAGAGAGTAGCGAGGACATCTCCCGCCAGCCCCGAGGTGATGCCGTTAATGCTCAGGGCAAAGAATGTGACACTTAAGACAGCTCCCTGTAGGACACCTTCTTCCTGCTCCATTGAACCGGAGAGGGCTCCCCCTACCCGTACGCGGAATCGACGACTTCGGAAAAATTCCGATATAAAGATTGGAAGTCCTCCCCTCGCCCCTATCGTCTGGAGAGTCTCCATGATACCATATCGCCATGCGGTATAATAGGCCTGCTCCAGCTCGAAAAACTTCGTGGCATAGTGTTGTCTAAGAAGGAATGCCTCTCAGACGGCATTTTTCATTCGGAGAAGAGCATCCGACGTGGAGTGGAATTTGCGGAAGCCGCAATGTGTATAAGACAGATGGCCTCCGCTGTGTATATATAAGGATAATCTAACATTTACCAATTCTCCATCAACCTGCACACGAGAGACGTTAGAGAGATTGTGCGGAAACCGGCTGGAATATAGTGATGTCTTCACGTCTTGCAAAAAGCGAGTACGGTAACGATTCATGAGGTATCTGGGAAGATATCCTCTACCCAGATCCTGTTGATCAAATCTAACAAATCCATGCCTTGCTCACCTAGGTGTCGAATCATGGCGTACGGGACATCGTCTGGAGCAGGGGCGGTGTCCGCGCACGAAGAGAGAGCCGTTCCCCGCCTCTGGACGTAAAGTCCACTCGGCGGCCCTCCGCGACATCACGACGCACATTGAATGCTGGCGGAGCAGTATCCCGGTTAGATAATGATGAAGATAAAGCGGTTCGCGAAGGATTCCGCCACGCACACGGAGTCCAAGATTGCGGGCGTATCCTCCTGGAGAACTGGAGGGGGAGGGGGGTCCTGCGAGAACTTGCCCCAAATCCTTTTGACTCGCTTCCACACCTCTGCTAGAGAGTTCTTTCCCGTTAAGTTACTACACGTATGCCCGCCAAGAAGAGCGGCGGGCCTGCTTCGAAATATACCGGAACCTAGCCCTAGCTCGACGAAATTCACCGGCAGTGAAGTCGTTCGGGCAGCGCTTATAGCGCATGTAGACATAACGCTTCTGTTTCAGCGCCGTCTCACACGTGGCTGATCACCACGGGAGCGGTCGGCGTGCAAAACGGCTAGACGTTTTAGGAGTAGTGGTTAGGCCCACAGCGATGAGGGTGCCGGAGAAGAACTCAAAGGCCTCATTTATAGACCCAACCTCCTCGACTGAGACTCAGAAATTAGTAATTTTCTCAAATGCGGACCACCACGCCCGCGCCAAGCACCACCGAGGTGAGCTCTCGAGAGGCGCCGAGAGCCTCGATCGAAATTTGGGCTCTCCTTTCTATGAGATAGTCACAGAGGACCCTTTCCAGGATTGAATTTAGCTGAAGGTTCAAGATCTTGAATTGATGTACAAAAGGCGATATGTAAAAAAGGCCTTCGATAAGGTTATGTTCTTTTTCCTGGACTCGGCGTTGGAAATGTGCTCGCAAGTGTTGTGATGTAGAATCATGTTTTGGCGGAGCAAAGCTTGTTCTACTGTTTTAGTATCGATTTCGGCATCATATTCCCATTTAAAAACTTTTGATTTAATCCCATGGAATATTTCTCTGGGTTCCATCTCTTTGGAAATGGGAAACTGTTCGCATGCGTATATTGTGGGATTGATGTCATCCGCACGTAACATTTTGTTTTCCCGTTTCTTTCCCTTGGCCTTCTTTGTTTGAGGGGCTTCTTAGTCCGATGAGTCTGAGGACTTCGAGGAACCAGTAGTAGCAGACCCAGCATTTTCCCTCTCTTCGTTATCTACTTGTCTCTGTTTAGGGGCAGGAGTTTTCACTTCGACTGCTTTTTTTGCACTTTCTTTGTTATATTTCCAATTTTGGGGTTGTCTTTTTAGGTGTCGTCTTGTAGATTTGCCTGTTAGTCTGGAACCATCTGCAATTGCAGAACATCCACAGAGGGGATGGGGGGGTTGTCCGGGAACCACATTTAGGTCCATACCATTTTTGGAGAGCATTTGATTTAGCTCTTTAGCGAACGTTCCAGGGTGCGTAAGATTCATGACCTGCGCGTGAAGAATGCACGCCAGAATCTTGGTTGAGCTTTTCTGCAGCTTGAGGTAAGTCTTTTTCTTGTCAACTTCTGAGAGGGCCACCTTTGCTGCCTGAGCGTAGGTTGTACTAGCTATACGCGTTTCCTCTTGTTTCTTTAATTCGTATTTCTTTTTTATCACATCTTTTTTTGACAGGGCAAGCCATGGCCATTGACCTGTGTCCCTGCTCACTGTTGACTCACTTTTCTAAGTTGTTTTTGAACTTTCTCCAGTTGTGGCCCTTTTCGTTGAATTTGGCGCATGTTTCTTGTGGTTCCTTACAGTCCTTTGTCGCGTGCTGCTTCATTTTGAAGGTGAATTCACGATTCCCGGATACCAGCTCTTCCTGAAAGATAGGCCAGACAGAGAGGGTGGCGGTGTGATGTTGTATGTCAAGGATACTCTCAACTCGACGGATTGCAACATCGTATCCGACCATGAACTACTAGGTGTTGACCTAGAGATAGATCCTGCCAAATACAGGGCCCTGGTGCTTTATAGACCTCCTGCCCAACTCGTTGAAAAGGACAGAGATCTGTACCAGCTACTAGGAGAACTTGTCGAAGACAGAGTGTGTATCGTCATGGGGGATTTCAACACACAAGTTGACTGGGAAACCAGAGACCCCTGTGGTAAGAACGCACTACTCCTGGAGTTCACGAACAACGAGTTCCTCACTCAATGGGTGAGAGAGCCAACGAGAGGAGACAATATCCTCGACTTGGTTTTCACCTCTGAGGATGACATCGTTGAGGACCTCTCTGTTGGCGAAGAGCTCGGTGGCAGTGACCACCGACTAATTAGATTTGTAGTCAAAGTCCCCAAGGCAGCGCCTGCAACTAGTAAATCAAGGAAACTAGATTTGAGAAGAGCAGACTTTGCAGGTCTACGCGCGGGACTGACTGACGCGAGGCTAGAAGAATGCGATGCTGTTGAAGACTCTTGGAACAGTTTCAAAACCACATTCATGAGTCTTCAATCGCGTTTTATCCCTCTGAAATGCCCCCGTCGGTCCTTTGTTAAACCAAAGTGGTTTAATCAAGAAATCGGGCAACTGCTTAGGGAGAAGAGAAATGTGTACCAGCAATCGAAGATCTCGGGTGACTTTGACGAATACCGGAGGCTAGCCAGGAGAGTGAAGTCCAGCATAAGGGCGGCTAAGCGGTCTGAGGAACTCCGAGTGGCGAGACTCTGTAAAGAGAATCCCAAGGAGTTTTTTGGATATGTGAACAGCCGTAAACCAATCCGTCGAACGATTGGCCCTTTGAGGAATGAGGAGGGGACATTAAAGCATTCAGATGCAGAAAATGCTAACCTCCTCAACGACTACTTCTCTTCAGTGTTTACTGAAGAGTGTGGTCCCATTCCCCAGCCGACGGATTCCTACTCGGGGGAAAAGCTGGAGGAAATGGACTTCACCGAAGGAGAAATAAAGAAAAAGATCGCTGACCTAAAGACGAATAAGTCCCCTGGACCGGACGGGTTTCTACCTAAAGTGTTGAAGGAAGTGTGCGATGAAGTATCACTACATCTGTGCGCTATCTTTAACTTGTCAATCCGGACCAAATGCGTTCCTAGAGACTGGCGTGAGGCGGAGGTGACTCCTATCTTCAAGAAAGGAGACCGTAACCAACCGTCGAACTACCGGCCTATCAGTCTGACTTCGATAGTCGGTAAACTCATGGAAAGCATCATGGTTGGCAAAGTGACGTCGTATTTAGAGTCAAACCTGCTACTGAGGAGTTCCCAGCACGGCTTCCGAAGGCAACGGCCATGCCTGACGAACCTTGTGGAATTCTTTCACTTCATTTTCAGTGAGCACGATCGGGACAAGGCGGTGGATGTGGTCTACCTAGACTTTCAGAAAGCCTTTGATAAGGTACCACACCGCCGCCTTCTTCGGAAAGTGCGAGCGCTTGGCATAGACGGAAAGGTAGCCGGCTGGATCGAAAACTGGCTAAGTGGCAGACGGCAACGGGTGGTGGTGAATGGACAGTCTTCTGAGTGGGTGCCCGTTACTAGCGGGGTGCCTCGAGGTTCTGTCCTGGGACCACTACTATTCCTCATCTACGTCAACGACATGGACAGTGACATGGTTGCCAAGATTTCCAAATTTGCCGACGATACCAAGCTTGGTATGAACGTTGCAAAGGATGGAAATACTGCCCGCCTGCAGGAAGATCTTGGGAAGATTGGGGAGTGGTCGAACACGTGGCAAATGCCTTTTAACGTGGGGAAATGCAAAGTGATGCATATCGGCCACAGAAACCCCCAATCTCAATATATCCTTAAGGGCACTGCTCTTGAATCAAGTGACACTGAAAAGGACTTGGGTGTAACAATCACTAGTGAACTCAAGTTCTCGAAACAGTGCATTGAGGCGGAGAAAAAGGCCCAAAGGATGCTAGGCTATATTAAGCGCCAGTTTGTTTCTCGCAACCAGGAGATTGTACTGTGCCTGTACAACTCACTTGTCCGACCGCACCTGGAGTATGCCGTACAATTTTGGAGTCCTTCATTGCGAAAGGACATCGCGAGATTGGAACGCGTATAAGCTAGGGCAACCAAACTGATTCCCTCTATCCGACATAAAAGTTATGAGGATAGACTAAGGGAGTTAGATCTGTTCTCGCTGGAAACCCGTAGACTGCGTGGTCAGCTCATCGAGGTCTTCAAAATACTTCGAGGGTTCGACAATGTTGACTACCGGGATATTATCACACTGAGTGAGAACAGAACGCGCAATCATGGCTTCAAACTTGAACTGAAGCGTTACAACCGCAATCTGTGTGGAAATTTTTTCACCTACAGTATCTGCGGTATGTGGAACGCACTTCCAGTGGAAGTTGTCAACAGTGAATCTGTTGACCAGTTCAAGTCAAGACTAGACAAAGTCTTGAAAAGTGGCCGTTTAGGGACGCAAAACAATTGAGCAGCCATGTACCCGCTCGATTGCTAGTCCAAAGGTACCCTCTTTGAATGGACCGTAAGGTCTCCTAGGGTACTTACTTTCCTTGTTACTCCTTGTTACTCCTTGTTACACCTAAAGCAGAATTGCACTGGAGTGAATTCTTCTTTCTCAATTTGGTCTCCACTTACTTTGGCATTAAACATGAGCAGACCATGTTCTTTTGCCTTTGGAGCCATAGCGGTTTCTGCAAAGACTACCTTAAACACGTGTGTAATCACTGTTGTCCGTCCTGTTCTTAAACTTGATTACTTCGGCTACCTTGGCTCAGGTTTGTCGAAGCTGGATTTCCTCCGTGATCTCCTCTTTTGAGTGTGGCCCGATCCATGGGTCGAATCGCGGGCATACCACGCTCCTGTGGGCCAGGATCTGAGGTGGTACGGCGGGCTGCAGACCAATTCCCCGTAGGACCTCAACTGCCTTTTCTTTGGTGATGGCCTCAATGTCCTCTTTTTCGCAGATAGCTACATATCCCGAGGTCACCTCCAGTAGTCTTACCGTGGCAATGCATAATTTGCCATATACAACCTCGAATACTTTTTCTCTGCTAGGCTTAGGTTGTCCGTTGATTGCCCGCAGAGGGATTTTGGTCTTGTTATCTTTGGCCATCTCTTCGATAGAGTGGCCCCTCTGAGCTATAATCTTCTTATGCTCTCTTATCTTTTGGTTGAGGTAACTTGATTCGAGACGAAATGATTCGTGCTCCCTTTCTTCTTGCGGTGGTACTCTGTGCTCGTTTGGGGTGACTCCCTCTTCTTCGTAACTCAGCATCCATGAACGTGAACTGCCAAATTGGGTGGATGAATGATGCTTGCTGAGCCCTGGGGGGCCCCTCACCAAGTGTGATTATATAGCGGACTTTTTGTTGGTTAGCGCGGAATCAACCATCGCTAACCGGGAGTGTCGCTCCTCGCAGGTTTGGGTATCAGAACTGCATCCGGCATACATAGAGACGGGTGTTGCTTCCCTCCATGGTCCTGGCAGGTCTCCCGGGATTGAGGAGTGGGGGCGGGCCCCCACGTCCCTTCCCAGGAGTTGCAGTTCTGCCTCTGATCCGGGTGCCCCCGACGCCGAGTTCCACTGTGGGCTACTCCTCAAACCAGCTTTCCTTGGCTCCCCCAATTATGACCATCACAAAAACTTCATAGTTGGGACGGGGCAAGATGACAGGCAGTATAGTTCACTTTAGCTTCGTTACTCCGTCGAGGGATTGGGGGTAGGTAGGTCGACATAAAACCCTCGTAGAGGAGGGTTTTTTGATCCTTACTGCTTTTGGTGGAGATTTTATGTTTTTATCTAGCTTGTTACGCCCTGATTTTGAGGGGTTTTTTATTATTTTATTTTATTTTTGTTGTTTGTGATATTTTTGGCGAGTTAATCGCGCTAAAACTTGGGCGGAAAATTATCACTTGACTAATATAACGAAAACGGATTTTGTTTGGCTTTGTGTTGGTTGGGTATTGTAAAAATCTAAGTGAACATTGGGTCTACGTCGTTGTTAATGAGTAGTCTGCTGCTTTTAAAAGGTTTTGCGTGTCCTATATCATCAAAGTCAATGTGCTCAAGTACAAACTCGGGAGGGTGGCGCCGTTGTACTTTGTCCCAGATCTTGCTTGCTCCCATTCTCTTCTTCGGGTTCTCGTTATAATATAGACAGCCTTATTTTCCACCCTTTGCAGTTTAAGGATTTGGGTCTTGGGAATCGCGTTTATAGGGACCGACGGATACAGGAGTTTGAATCGAATGCCTGCATTGTAGATCTCTAGTTTGTTGGAGGTACTCAGGTTTAGGAATTTGAAAAATTCACCCAAGTTCCTCTGTGCATTCGATGTAGTTTTAGCTACGTGACTCCCATATGCACGAGTCGTAATCCGGAGTCCCAGAACCGTGCTCTCCGTGCGGTATGGGATGCGTGCTCCCCCACACGGATGTCTGCGAGGGTGCGTCGGAATAGTGGAATTATACGGAACTTTTGGGCATTGGTAGATATCTTCCATCTTCTCTGGAAAGAATTGATGTTTTCGCTTTCTACCGCCGTACTTTTGCTACCTCACAGTGGTCAAGGAATTAACCCACGTTCAGGCACGCATTCATGATATTCATGAGCCCCAGTAGGATGTTAGGCGGGGATCGAATTAAATTCTCCCTTGTCCTTCCTGTACGCCCTGGTGCTCGTTGACGAAAGGATTTTAAGGTTTCTGAAAGTTCTTCGGCAGTAATTCTACCACCGAGTCCCTCCATGCCCCTTTCCTGCGATAAATAATGGTGAGGATGGGTTCTGTGTATCTGGTCGTCTAAATAATTTATTATTCTGTCTTCCAAGTCTAAATCAAAGTTATCATTCTCTTCCGGGTATATCTTAAATATAGATGCCTAGAATAAACTGAATTCCTCTTCGATTTCTTCCGCTTCCGTAATTTCGGTATTGTCACGTGCAAGTTTTATGGTCTTTTGTGATTGTCTGCCTCTTAGTCTTTTTACTGTCTGCCAGAATGTACATGAGTCGTTTTCTATATTCAGTCCGTCAATAAAATTGTTCCAAAGTACATTTTGTTGGTCCCGAATTCCCTCGCGAGGGATTTCATTCTAGGGGTCCAAGTAGGGGCAGGAAGGGTTTTATATTTAACTCAGGAAATGGCTTTCTTATCAGCTTTTAATAAATGATCATTAAGGGGATAGCACATTTGTTCATTAGTCACCTTTAAAATTCTTTCTTTCAAAATTCGCATTTTTTGGTTTTGTATATCATTTTATTACAAATTTTATGCATTTTCTTATGGTATAATTATTTTTTTTAGCAAGATGACGAGAACATAGTGAAAATTAAGATAATGCAAAATTGCATACATTCGTGGAAATTTTTCTTAGATATTTAAAGTTAATTTGTGAAAAAAACAAAAAAACTATACCATTGATTTTTATATCCTTTTATTGCAAATTTTACGCGCTTTTTCATAGTATATATTTTGTTTCAGCACCATGACTAGAACATAATGAACATTATGATAATGGTAAATTATTCGTAGATTTTTAAAAGTTGATTTGTGAACAAAACGCAAGACTATACCATGTTATTTTAAAT
Organism: Ceratothoa steindachneri; assembly: GCA_963969495.1. NCBI lineage: Eukaryota > Metazoa > Arthropoda > Malacostraca > Isopoda > Cymothoidae > Ceratothoa > Ceratothoa steindachneri. Next base: position 38,162,141 of record OZ018328.1, on the reverse strand, counting down.
ATTTCTTAAAACAAAACGGCGACTAAGAACTGGTTTATATTTATAGCATCATTCGAATATAGATTGTATAGGTTTTAAATGAATATTGCGGCAATATCCTAGATAGCTCTCAGGTCACAATAAACATAATGCGAGTGGAAATGCGACGGACAAATACATGAGAGCAAGTTGCTATCTCCTTTGGCACGAAAGGTTACTGATTAGCAGGCACTCTTGTGGCGGTCGGCTTTACCTCAGTAATGGCCCGTACTAAATTGTGTACGTATGCAGCAGGATGTATGTCGAAAGGTAGAGGACAGTCAGTGGAAGAAAAGAATTGGCCTGGAAGACGAAGTTGCGTACCATAGACGAATTCCGCAGCAGAGCAATTCAAATCCTCTTTCACGGGTATCTTGTCCACCCAAGTGATGTTGGGATCAGTGGAGCGTAAGCTTTCCTTGAGAGTCCTGTAAAAATGTTCCACCTTTGAGTTACTCTGGGGATGGTAGCTAGTGGTACGGAGACGAAAGGAGCCAAGCACTGACATGAATGTATCCCATTGGTGGGATTCAAATTGGCTACCTCGACCAGTCATGATCGTTGATGGGACACCAAAACGAGCAACCCATGCTGAGAGGAAGGCTCGAGTTACAGTGAAAGCTCTGATGTCTGGGATAGGAAATGCCTCTGGCCAAGAGGTAAAACGATCGATCATGGTGAGAAGGTAAGTGCAACCACGCGAAAAGGGCAGAGGACTAACAAGATCGATGTGAACGGCGTCAAAACGTGCCGATGGAAGTGGAAAAGCAGCCAGAGGGGACTTTGTGTGTCGTTGAACCTTTGCACGTTGAGGGGAAAGACATGCGTGGGTCCATTTGGCCACATCGGCGTTCATACCTGGCCACACATAACGTTGTGTGATGAGCTTGCGAGTTGCTCGAATGCCAGTATGAGAAAGACCGTGAGTCTGGTCAAAAATGTGCCGACGGTAAGCGAGAGGAATGAGTTGACGAGGACAGTCAGGCAATGAATAGTCAACCAGGATAGGCCTTAGAGGCGAGCGCACCAACCAATGACTTGTGGTCGGTAAAGACAGTGAATTCACGCCCTTACAAGTATTGTGGGAAGTGACGGAGGGTGAAGTATATGCTTAGTAATTCGATGGAAAACGTACTGTACCTCTGTTGGGGAGGAAGAAGAGCCTTAGAGAAGAAGGCGAGAGGTTGCCAAGAGTCACCAACCTTCTGCTGTAGCGTCGCACTGACATGAGTAGCGGACGCGTCCGAAGCAACGCTTATGGGATCTCCTGGGCACGGAAGCCATAGCCTCTATGGCGCGAAAGAAAGCCTTGCAAGCTTCGAGAGACCAGGAAAGAGGAAGGTTCTTCTTGGACTTGAAAAGCAATTCGTAGAAAGGTTGCATAATGCGGGAGATGTTAGAAATGAACCTGTGATAAAAGTTTACCATCCCACAGAATCTACGAAGTTGCTTTAGCGAAGAAGGTCGGGGAAAAGCCCGGATAACTTCAACTTTGTCCTCGAGAGGACGAATTCCCTCAGGGGAAATGTGATGTCCCAAAAAGGAGAGCTGTGTGACACCAAAGATACACTTATAAGTGTTGAGTACGATACCATACTCATCTAAACGTGCAAAAACATAGCGAAGGTGAGAAAAATGCTCCTCTAAAGACGAAAATGGTATCAGGAGGTCGTCTATCCATGAAGCTTTGGAAGGTCTGACCACTCTTACGAAGTCCAGGAGGCATTCGGTTCATGACGAAGGGACCGAATGGAGTGGTGATAGCTGTCTTAGGGATATCATCAAGGTGAATCAGGATTTGGTTGAAAGCGCGATCCAAATCGAGCCGAGAAAAAAATGGAACAACCGAAGAGAGCGGAGTTAAAATCAGATAAGAAAAGCAGAGCATACCTATCTGGAACTGTACAGGCATTGAGTCGCATGTAGTCACCTACAGCTCTGAATTCCTCCGGAGTAGACTTAGGTACTACATGAAGCAGTGAAGCCCATGGGGAGGTGGATGGAGAAGCGATCCCGGCCTCCATCATGAACTTAAATTTCTGCTTCATTAGGGCAAGTCTATCTAGGGCCAGTCGACAGGGACGTGAGAAACCTGGCCCTCCTATCGTCTTTATTCTGTGCATGACATTGTGCTTAATAGGTCTGTCCTTAGAAGGAGGCAGACAGAGGATTGGGAACTCCGGCAAAAGTTGCTGGAAGTGGGGGGCAGTTGCAGGGAAACGAACAGAGAGGAGAAAGCTGGTAGAAGGAAAGAATGAACCAGCAACAGTTAGTGTCGTGGTTCTGTCGATAAGCTTGTGGTGACGAGAATCGACGAGAATGTCGTGTGCGGAAAGAAAATCTAGGCATAAAATTGGCATGTCAACGTCGGCAATGATGAACATCCATGGGAAAACACGACGTAACCCGAGAGAAAGCTCAAGGATACGCATCCCATAAGCCCTTATGTCTGATGAATTGGCAACTTTAAGGACAAGATCAGAAGAAGTGCAAGCTTTCTCGAGTGAAGAGGCTGGAATGACACTGCATTGAGCTCCAGTGTCAATCAGAAAGGATAAACCAGAGAGTGGGTCATGAGGTTGCAGATGTGACAGACCCACGTATCACTTGTGAATTCAGTTTAAAGTTCCCTGTGCTGAAGGTGAAGGTTAGGTAAGGGAACCCGTAGAGTTTTGTAAGATTGGAGGTGGGGAGGTAAGGTTAGGTTGAGATTGAGGTGCAATTTGATCATTTTGCTGGTAGTTGCATGGGGCAGAGCATTTTTCTGCTCTGGAGCCAAATTTGAGGTGATACGAACAAAACACTGAAGGTTGAAAGATATCAGTATGAGCAGCACGACCAGAATGAGGGTTAAAGTTGTGAGCATTAAATAATGCACGTTAAAAGCTGCAAGGTTGAACACAGCGGACAGCGTTCTCCCATAATTAGCATGGTACCAGCATTTACCCTGAGAGTTGTCAGGATTGGGGGAATTAGGTCTAGGTTGGAAATGAAACTGCTGTGACTCACCTTTGTGCTGATGTTTCCTCGTTGGTGTTGCCTTTTTCGGGACGATGAACTACCTCTGACTCCTCCGTCCTGTTCACGATCGTGCTCTCGGTGAAGACCCGTTCGCACCTTTAGGGCTCCTATATCCACCTCTATCCTCTCCAGAACGGATAAAAGACCCGAAACCTAGAGGATGCATCCTGAGGGAGTCCTCGCCGGTTGTAAGGAGTCTCGCTCAGTGACCTAACCTGTGAAATGGATACATGTGAGTAGTTTTTAATATTAGAGTTGTATGATGTGCTACGCCCCCTATTTATATCGCTAAACGTCCTGGTGCCTGCATTTCCCCAGCTGACGAATGGATTGTTATACAGGGCTTCAACCGCCTCTGCCATCATCTCCACATTCGCAGGGGAGGACATTAGTATAAGGGGCTTAATTTGGTCCGGCATCCCACGCATGAATATCTTTGTTATGAGTGGCTCGAGTTGGTTGAGCTGTGTTCCCTTGACATGTGCCAGGGCCTTGGCATTGTCCAGAAAGTGCGTGGGGCGCCTGTCCCCCATCTCCTGCGTATCAAGAAGGATCCGCAGGTCCTCAATTTGTGACCTCCCAAATTCCCTTATCAACGCCCTCTTGAACCTTCCGCAAGATCCAGAAATACACCTATCAAGTAGAATACTCTTAAAAGTTGTAAAAATACTTAGATGTAATCTCTGGGCTACGATGATTTTCCTTTGGACATCAGGAACTGCCTGGTGTTGGAGGATGAGCTCCACCATTTCCCACCAGCCAATGGGATTTTGTGGGTTGAATGGCGGAAGCTGAACCAAAGAGAGAGTGAGGAAGGGGCGTTGTTGGGTGGTAGGCGAATGAGGGAAGATGCTTGCGTGCGCGCCGAACTTGGATGAATATATCGTTGTTGTTGCGGGGCAGGATGTTTGGGTCGTTGTTACTGTGCCCGAAGTTGGGGCGTAACTTGGGGCTCCGTTATAATCAATTTACAAAAAAAAAATAAAAATGTGTGTGTGTGTGTGTTTATGCACAAATTCGATTCATGCGCTCAAACGTAAAAATGTGAACAAAAATATTGAAAATTGGTCATTCTTTGTATTTATTACAGTATAATATAATTGATTTTACGAAATTACTAAGGATCACTTAAGGATGTTAAGGTCAACTAAGGATTGAAAACGAGCACGTGTCCACAGTCTACGCGAGAAAAAAATGGGACCGAGTGAGGCGGAATGCGACCTCCGAAAAATACAATACACGTGACAGTGAAAATTAATTTAATTTTACGAATGAATGAATGGGAGATAATTAAACTAGTCTGCGCACCATTTATAGGTTTTAAATGAATATTGAGGCAATATCCTAGATAGCTTTCAGATCACAATAAACATAGAAACCTATATTTCGTTATTCGAAAGAATGAATTGTTAAATGCTAACGCGAGTCTAAATTTGCAGACGAATTCCTTAGGCCTAATCTGTACGACGTTGGGGAAATACGTAAATAAAAAATAAAGAGTTAAGAAAAATATATATTATTGAATAAACAGTTAGATTATTTAAGGCTGAATTTATCAAGTAACAGTTTATGATTGTATTGAGAATTACGCGTGAATTAAATTTGAATGAGTTAACGGGAATGGATTTACAATTGATAAATATAGTTTGGTATAATTAATAAATGATAAATTATAATTAGATAATTGGTGATTATATTATTGGTAATTAGAGTATAACAAATGATGATTGATAATTAGATTGGGTGAATAGTTTGGATAAATAGTAATTGTATTATGCGAAATTGGATAAATTATAATTAAATTGGATTGTGAGTAATTGGATGAATAAATTGGTAAATTGATTGGTAAATAGATTGGTAAATTATAAATAGTAATTTGTAAATTGAGTATAACAATTGATGATTAATAATTAGATTGGGTAAAGTGGATTATAACGGAGTTGAATGGGTCTGTAAATGAGACAAAAGAATCAAGCATTAATTCGTGATTCTTTTGGGAAATATTTAGCTAAACAATTACAATTCAAATATCTACAGACCTGTTCACCGATGCAGGACAGCAAAACGAATGAACCTCATGTGTTAATTTTAAGACGCTTGGGGAAGCGGGTGTAGCAATCTCCTGATTTAAGTCAGGGTTACCAACCCTTCTTGAAAATTATATATATATATATATATATATATATATATATATATATATATATATATATATATATATATATATATATATTGTAAGGAATAAATATTTACATTTGTAGGGGTGTAGACCACTACAATTGAATTGAATTTCAGGGCATTCAGATCAACACTACTATTCACCTAATACCCTCCGAAAAATATATGTTTTAGTCCACCATTAACACAAAAAAAGAAAACTAATTTCAAATGAGAACTAAATCATATGTGCATCTTTTGGTCGTGAATTGAGTTCGAATGCTTAATTTTTAGTAATTATATAGCCATTTATATGATATCAAGTTTCAAGGGGGAGACATTTTTAATGTCTCCATTGTCTTATTCATTAAAGATTCCTGTGTATGGTCGTGTTTTTTTTTGGACTTATTCTATTACGAGCTTAGGTCCTTGTGGAGTGTTTGGTGGCGTGATTGTTGTTCCTGTATGTTTTTTTCTGTATTCACCGCCCGTTAGAATAATAAAGGTTTCGGGTGCCAGTTTTATTAAGCCTTGGAGTAAAGCCTCCTCGACTTGTTTTTCGCTGCAGTCATTAAACCTGAGTACCTCCAACAAACTGAAGATCTACAACGCATTGATTCGCTCCAAACTCCTGTACCCCCCGTTTCCTATAAACCGAGCCCCAAGACACAAGTCCTTAAACTGCAAAAGGTTAAAAAAAGGCTTTCTTAGTCATAACGAAAACCCGAAAGAGAGAGAGAGGGGAAGGCAGCGTGAGCTCTATGGTGAACTGGCGTTGACTCCCATAAACGTGGAGCTTCACAAAAGAGCAAATAAGATCTGGGTCACCGTACACCGGCGCCTTCCCCTCGAGTTTGTATCGAACACATAGACCTTAATGATATAGGACGCGCTAAATCTTTTATACTCGTAAGCAGCAGACTACTCATTGTCAATGACGTAGACTCACTGTTCACTTAGTTTTTACAATACGGAAAAACACCAACAAAGCCAAAGCCAAGATGATTCCAAGGCTACACAATAAACCGTACGAAGAGCATTTGAGAGCTTTAAATCTTCAGTCACTTGAGACATCAAAATTAAAGGGAGAACTTATCCAAGCCTATAACATACTGCATGGTTTTGATAACGTGAAAGAGGATCTCTTCTTCCAGTTGGACGTGTGCGGAAGAACCAACAGTCATGGCTATAAATTGAAGAAGAGGAGATTTGAGACAAATAGAGCTAAGAATTGATTTACGCATAAAGTGGAATCGTTTGCCAATTAACGTCGCCGAGTCATTATTTCTAAATATATTTTAAAATCACTTGAATTCGTACTTTAAATGTACAGGAATACTCTGAACAGGGACCTGCCTAGAAATGGACCCCAGCGTCTTTTGCTGGCTCCGTTCTCTTACAATCTAATCATATAACACCCTTTTGCTAAGAAGGATCAATATGATATGGCAAAAAAGATTAGTGACTTCCTTGTAGGCCGAAGATATATTGTCAAGGTAATTTGGATTCAGCTAATAGAGGGTTCTTGAAGATTGGCAGAACTACCACAAAGCCTTGACGACTTTTATGCAGAAAAAAAAGGCTGCGTTGGGGACATGATCATGTAGAATGGACAAGAAATCAATGGAGAAAAGTTATATTTTAGATGAATCGCATTTTGGATCGTGTACGATATAAGCCGCATGGGGTGGCATGGGCGTCCGCGGGATGGGGGGGAGGGTGTGCTTCTCCTTGCCCCCCTCCCCTGCGAAAATACTCAGCGATGTTGGAGCCAGTGACCCAACAGCTACAGGCAGTCGAGATGGACAGGATGGGAATCCGAAATCACATTGACTTGCTAATGAAGGCGGCTTTCCGAGATCACCGGGATGAAGCGGGTCGTGTGTTTTCAGAAGATGTCATCCCTGAAGTGAAAATATTGTCATGGGAACTTGGTATAGAATTGACTATGCCTCGGCGATGCGCACGCCAGATCAACTGGCCGAATGTAGGAGGCTCCATTGAGGAGTACTATCGCCGCACCATATATATCCCGTACATGGATTCCTTGATTCACTCCCGCCCGTACCGTTCTTCGCATAAACCAATAGGCATCGTGAATAACGCGTTTCTGGATGAGCTGTCAGCCTCCCCCTCCTGACTTGCCCCCAACCCTCGCCCAGTCAATACCACATAACCTACACCCTCACAACAACACCCCGCTTCGGTGTATAGCCACCGACCTATCTACTCTCACGTCCCTTTCTTAATTATTTTCCGCAACGCTCCTCTCTGACTACCTGACTGCCGTATTACAGCGGTCCCTCTCTGTTCGTTCTATACACCAAAATCAAGTCCTTGATTCAGTCTCTAGAAAGTCGCTTTGGTGATAGTAACACATCATATTTTCATATTTTTGCATTACATCCGAGAGAAATAAAGAAAATAGAAAGAGGTGAATTTAAGAACATCGTTTCATCTATCAAAGAAATATACGAAATTGAGAATCTTGTTGAAGAAGCACTAGCGTGGTATGATGTGCAGAAACATAAGGGCCCACTGGATGACAACTATCTCTCTCTCTCTCTCTCTCTCTCTCTCTCTCTCTCTCTCTCTCTCTCTCTCTCTCTCTCTCTCTTCTGGGTATGATTGACCTGTTGAAGGAGATCACTCTGTTCCCTGCTGTGCGCAAGGCTATCCTCACCGCACTGACTCTGTCTGCAACAACATGTACAGTGGAGAGGTCTTTTAGCACAATACGCAGGGTGAAGAACCGTTTAAGGTCAACAAGGACCGATCAACGTTTGTCCGGCCTCTGTGTGATCAGTGTCCACCGTGAAAAAGTGAACAGCCAGAACACAGAGATAATGAACAGGGTCATTGACAAGTTTGGAAGAGAGCCCCGACGACTCCATTTCCTGTTCACGTAGTAATAATAATAATACTTGAGTAGTGGAAAACTGAATAAACAGTAGAATAATGGCCATGGTATTTTATTCATTTTGTATTTTTTTCCATAAATTCTAGGAGGGGGGGAGGATGCCCATCCTTGCCCCCCTGCGGACAGCCATGAACACAGCCAATGCTCACGACACGACACGTCTCCATATTTTGCCCCTCTCCCCCTGCATTTTTTTCTGGGACGCCCATGTGGGTTGGGTAAGCTGCTGCCCGCGTTTCATTTCAGATTTCGACAAAATATTGAAAATAAATTATAATTGAACATTGTGCCAAAATCTCATTTCGTTAGTTTTTAATGTAAGTGCTAGTTTCTAGTTTCTTAAATCAGACATTTTTTTAAATATATTTCAATCGTAGATAAAGTGGTCATTTTAAATAAATACGATATTTTTTAAATACATATTCTCTTTACCTTTATATAGAGAGTTGCGGAAGTAAAGCTACCTAAATGGGTGATGCCTTGGCCTTGAGTTATGATCAAGTTTGGAAACAGTTTAAAAGGAGCTTTATCTGAACATGAAGTTGTTCTACTATATTGTAGTACTGCAAGATTCCTATAATCTTCAGTACTCCCAAATAAATAAAATAATTTATATTATGTAAATCTACAGTACTCCAAAAAGAAGCATTGATTGTATAGGTTTATTGTGCAATAGCGTACATTTATATATAATCATAATACAAATAATAATAAAATAAAAACAAAACAAACAAACAACAACAAAAAAACAAAAAAGACAAATACAGTAATAATATGTTACAATAATATAAATACATGTATAAATGCACACATTACACAAAGCGGGCAGCCCGTCAGTGTTGGCGTGCAGTAAGACGTGGTGGAGCGTCCCACGCGTTTCTTGTCTGCTGCAAGTGGGTGGCGTCGGTCTTCATCACCTGTCGCCCGGCTGGGCGCGGGCGGTGATCAGCGCGGAGGGGGTGCTGTTCTCAGCACCTCCAGCAGCTCGTTTGTTGGGGTGTGGCGGACCACCTGGGCGGCTCTTTCCTCTCGCGCCCTCAGTAGGGCGCCTCTTACAGGGGAAGGGGCTGGCGCTCGCTCTGGCCTGAGGCGGGCGGTGGCTGGGCAGGAGAGGAGGTAGTGCACCAGTGGGCGCCGGGAGCGGCCGCCGCAGTGTTCGCACCTCCCTGCCACAAAGTCGGCGTGCAGCTCTTCCCACGTGGAGTAGCCCAGCCTCACACGCTGTAGCAGCACGCCGTTCGCTCTGGGCTGCTGGAAGGATGGGTTCAGTGGGCGATAGGCTGTGGCTGCAGCATACCACGCCGCTTGCCTCTTGATTGCTTCCCATTCTTGGTGCTGCTGGTGGGCGTTGTGGACGGCCCTTCGTTTAACCTGCACCTTGAGCTGCTGCAGGCTGGGGCGCATTGTCCAGGTGATGATGGGGCCGTGGGCGGCTCGCTTGGCAGCCTCGTCGGCAGCATCGTTGCCGCGCACGCCAACGTGGCTGGGAATCTAGTGGAGCTTGACACGCCTGCCCTGAGCTGCCAGGTCCTGCAGGGTGCACAGGATGGTGGTGGTGAGGTGAATGTTGACCCGGGTGTGGGCGTGGGTGTGGGCGTGGGTGTGGGCGTGCTGCAGCGCCTGTAATCCTGACCGAGAGTCAGTGTGTATCACCACAGTGGCCTCCCGGCGGAGCAGAGCGTGCTGGAGGACGTGCAGGATTGCTACCAGATCCGTCTGGAGGGTGGAGCAGTGGTCTGATGTCCTCCACGCTTGCGTCAAGCCGGTCGTGACGAAGGCGGCACCAGACCTCCCGCTGTCTGGGTCGAGGGAGCCGTCGGTGAAGTACACTGCGCTGCCTGGCTCCGTGACCTCAGACATGGCCATAAGGGCGTGCTGGCGCAGCTCCTCGGTGAGGCAGTTCGCTTTGCTGTCGGGCAGCTGTGTGGCGGTGAAGTGTGCGGCGGGGGGGTCCCATGGTGGTGGTGGAACGTAGGCGGAGTTGGGGGTGTCGGGGTCACGCCACAGCCAGTTATCTACCCGGTTAAGGGAGTTGGTTGCTAGGTTGACGTTTACGAGCCACTTGTTGTTACGCAGGCACTCGATGCCCTGCGCCACGGCCATTTGGAGTCTCCTCTGTGCAACACCTTCCACATCGCGCTGGAGCACTCTGGCCACCCGACAGGCCACAATGCAATGCACCCTGTCGGTGAGGGGCACCAGGTTGGCCTCACTCTGCATGACACAGGCAGTGCACCACCTGGGTGCCCCTAACATGGTCCTCATGGCGGTGTTTTGTATTACCTCCAGGCGCTGTTGCTGCTGCCGGGGCAGCGCTACAAGGACCGGTGCACTGTAGTCCACTAGGGAGCGCACTGCCTGGAGGTAGTAGAGGCGGAGGACGGGGAAAGTTGCATCAGCGCTCGGCCGCGTCATGGCCCTCATCACATTCAGCCGGGCCTGCGTCCGCTCCCTCAGGTGCGTGACATGCTGCGTGAAGGACATCCGTCTGTCCACCCACACTCCGAGGTACTGGTAGGAGTCAGTCCAGGCCAGGCCGACTCCTTGGACGCGAAGCTGCTGGCCAGCAGGTGTGCAAGTCTTGATGGCCATGGCCTGGGACTTCTCTGCCGAGATCTTGAGCCCCAGCTCTTCGCACTTGGCAGTGATGAGGTGCAGCGCTTCTTGGGCCCGCGCGAGCTTGTCGCCGCGTCCGGTGACGACGAGCGCCAGGTCGTCGGCGTAGCTGAGGAGGAGGGTTCCTTCCCGATAGGGGAGGGCGACCAGCTGTTCCATCAGCACGTTGAAAAGGAACGGGCTGATGATGCCGCCCTGGGGTGTCCCGTTCTCGAAGGTAAGGTAGGAAGCTTGTGACCCTGGAACTTCACACGGGCTCGGCGCTGGTGAAGGTAGTCCTGGAGCCAACCCAGCAGTCTCCCTCGGATGCCCTTCCTCACAAGGGCGGCCAGTATGCGCGGGGGCTAGCCAGCTCGAAAGCCTTCTCGAGGTCAAGGAAGACTACGATGGTGGGCTGGTTGTTGGCGTGAGCCAGGAGGGTGATGAGGAAGTCCGCAGTGCTCACCCCCCTGGTGTAGCCGGACACGTGGTGATGAGGCTTCCCACGCTCCACTGTAGGCGAGTCAGCACCATCTTCTCCGCCGTTTTTCCGGTGCAGCTCAAGAGGGAGATTGGCCTGAAGGTGGTGTGATCCTTCTTATTATTTGAAAAATATTAAAAATTCTTAAGTTTTATACAAGTAAAACATTAATTTATATCTTAATAAATAAAACCTGATAGTTTTAAATAATATATTAATATATTGGCTAACTAAAATAATTATAGACATAAAGGACAACCCTTTTATACACATGTTCCGTTTATATTCTCGACAATTAATGATCATGAATAGCAAAAAATCATTGCATATGCAAAAATAATACTAAAAATGAGATTGTAAGCAAATAAATAAGAAACAAAAGTGAGCGACATCGAATCTGACAAATAAATATAAAGGCCACCTCAGAAAACCTATGTGGCTTCCTCCATATAGATTTTGAACATTTATTCACTTACTTTGAGTAATTCACACTCAATCCCTATTTTGGAGGAGAGAGAATAATATCGCAGTGGAGAACATTATTAAAGATCAAGAAGGCACGAAACAAACCCCCGCCCTAACATCACACTACAAAATCACTGCATCCTTCTAAATAAAACGCTCATAATATTAGGCATTCAGCTACGATACACACATATACCTTTTTCTACATCGCAAACTATGATAAACATCTGGAGCAAAACCAACAAAAACAATGCCTTTTTACCCTGGCGGGTATTACATCATCATCATCATCATCATCATCATCATCATCATCATCATCATCATGGTACGGGCTCATGAGGTAATCCTGTAGTCGCCCGATCATTGTTATGAAAATTTCTATGATGCTGGCTACGTGTAGCTATATCAGTTTGCTTCCCAGTGTTTATCCAACTTGTTCTTAAAGGACTGGAGACTTGTGGCTGTGATCATTTGATCTGGCAGAGAATTCCAGTCATTGACAATCCTCTGGCCAAATACATTTTTCCTCACCATCTTCTGGCAATGGCATTTAAATAGTTTATTGGAATGACCTCGCGTTGCTGAATATTCATGAGGTATGAAGAATAGGCCAGGGTCGATTCTCTCCAATCCATTTAGAAGCTTGTAAACTTGAATCATATCACCTCTACGGCGTCTATATTTCATAGAAAAGAGTCCAAGCTGACGCAGTCTTTCGCTATATTCTTGATTACTCAATTCCGGAACCAATTTTGGAGCTCTTCTTTGTACGGATTCCATCTTCATATCATCGGCGATGAATCGTGGGTACCAAATGATGTTGCCATATTCCAGATGGGGACGAACTAATGCATTTATTAACAGTGGCGAGGTATCTCTGGTAAATGTTACAAATGTGCTTTTCACAATCCCCAACATCTGGTTGGCCCTTTTAACTGCAGCGGACACTTGTGCATGGAATTTCAATTCAGAGTCAATGATTACCCCTAGATCTTTCTCTTCTTTAACTTGATCCAGTATTTCACCATCCATGGTATATACATAGTCTCGATTGTGGAATCCAAAATGCATCACTTTACATTTTTTTTGTATTAAACCTCAACTGCCACAGATTAGACCATTCACCTAGCTTCCTTAAATCTCCCTGCAAGTCCCGATGATCTTGTGATGTGTTTACTTCCTTGTAAATCTTCGTGCCATCGGCAAATATTTTAACTGTACTTGATACAGCATCAGGTAGTTATCATTGATAAACAACACAAACAAAATTGGTCACAGAACACTTCCCTGTGGTATACCGCTTTTCATTGCTGCCAGTCAGATCTGTCTTCATTCATGACTACCCGTTGTCTTGGGCCTGTCAAGAAGCTTTCTATCCAATAATTAGTTTTTTCTTATATCCCATAAGCTTTCAGTTTACTTAAAAGTCTTTTATGAGGAACTGAGTCAAAAGCCTTCTGGAAGTCCAAATACACAACATCAAAGCTCTTTCCATGCTCCACAAACAGTGACCATTCCTCCAAACACACGAGTAGATGAGTCGTAGATGATCTATCCGGGACAAAGCCATGTTGCTGATCAGCAAAAAGACCATTATCAATCATGTGTTTTACAATATCGTCTCTTCCTATTGTCTCCATAATCTTACACACAACTGCTGTAAGACTTATTGGCCTATAATTCCCAGGCTGCCGTCGACTTCCTTTTTTATGGATTGGGGTGATATTAGCATCTTTCCAGCCTTGTGGAATTTCACCAGTTTCTTGAGATTTATTGTAAATAATATTTAATGGTAGGCTAATACTAAGTGCTATTTCACTAAGCATTTTTGGGTGAAAACCATCTGGTCCAGCTGATTTGTTTTTTCTCAGTTTTATTAGTTTCTTTCTCACTTTTTCTTCACTAATTACCACATGATCTAATGGGTTACTGCCAAAATATTTGTTTTCTAACTGTGGTATATTTCTTTGATCCTCCTCAGTGAAAACACTACCAAAGAAATCATTTAATGTTGCTGCTTTATCAATATAATTTCTTTCTGTGTTACCATTGCCACAGTCCAAGTCACCAATTCTAGATCTTGTCCGGAGTTTACTATTAGCATATTTCCAAAATGTTTTGGGGTTATGCTTAATCTCACCAGCCAGTTTCTTTTCAAAGTCTTTTCTTAAATTTCTTGTTAAGTTTCTGAGTGCATTCACTTCAGCCTTATATAACCTTTCATGTTCACTATCATGTGTGAGTCTTAAACGCTTCCATTTAGTAAACTTACGTTTCTTATTTTCTCCACCATGTGATTTATGTAAGATCTACCATGTTTCTTGGCCTTCACCACTGGAATGTTCTCATCCATCTGCTCCCTCAAGTGATTGTTGAAAAAGCTCCATGCCTCATGCACATCCATGTTCATCATACAATTTGTCCAGTCTATTTCCCCAAGCTTCCATGCCATTTGTTCGTAGTTACCTTTAAAATAGTTGTATTTTTTCATTTCACTTTTCTTCATATTAGTATAAAGATTCATATCATATATTAAACACACATAATCACTCATATCCAATGGTGAATCATAATCTATGTTAGTGACCATACCTTCTTCGTTTGTAATTATTAAATCCAATAGACTTGGTTGCTCATGTATTCTATACCTTGTAAACTCAGTGACATGCTGGAATCAGAATGAGTCGTGCATTGCCAAAAATAAATATGTTTGCTCTATGATTGGGATGTTCTGATGAGTGCCAATTTGTCCAATCTATTTCATGGTAATTGAAGTCACCTACTATCATAATGTGGGTATATTCCCTTGACTCTGCCACTTGTCTTACTACTGTACATAAGGCTGAATTATTTTCTTCACTGCTATTGGGACTTCTATAAATACATCCCAGTAGCAGACAATCATTACCTGTAAGTTTTAAGCTGCACCATATACTCTCTTCAAAATCAGTGTTAATTTCCATATCACTTGCATCGATATCATTATCGATATACAAAGCAACACCCCTTCCATTTTCTTTTACAAAGTTTGTAAATAAATAATAGCCATCAATTTCTAGTTCAGATTTTAGATTTTAACATTGTTCTCCCAGGATTTTTAGGTTTAACTTCCGTCACTGCCATTACTTTTGGCTTGTGTAACTGAATTTTAATCTTCAACTTATGGGGGGGGAGGCATTATCTTTCTTTTGATTATCAATAACATTCTTTATCTTGAAGATTTCTATATTCGAATCTATTTATCTCTTCTTGACTGAAGTTGCCCCTTGAAACATTTGTCTTCCATTTATCTGACTCTTGGTATTCTTGTTGGCTGAGATTCCTTCTTCTTTAAGTTGAAAGGAGCCTGTGTAGGGGTGCGAAGATGTATCAGAGAGAATATTCCCTCCAAACGCGATAATATAAATAGCCCAATAAATTACCAAGTCAAAAAAGACGGACTCGCCGTAGCGTGACGGCAGAGTGCTGGCCTTTAGATTCAAAGACCCACGATCGATTCTCAGTCCACAATTTTTACTAAGAAAATTCAGGAAGAAAACGGAGACCACGGAAAAACGTTTTAATGACAACTCAAGAAGACTCAAGATAAATGGATCGCCTCCAGAAGAAAACGGAAATCAAGGAAAACGATTTCAAGGGCAAACTCATCAAGAATCAAGAAGAAATCATCACGTCATCAAGAACCAAGAAGAAAATCATCACGTCATCATGAATTAAGAAGAAATCATCACGTGATCAAGAATTTGGAAGGAATCATCACATCAAGATAAATGCAAGTTAATATGAAGATACATCAAGAAATAAAAATCGAAGATCAAGAATTAACTCAGCCAATAAGAATAGCAAGAGT
The DNA here is from genome assembly GCA_963969495.1 of Ceratothoa steindachneri. Taxonomy (NCBI): domain Eukaryota; kingdom Metazoa; phylum Arthropoda; class Malacostraca; order Isopoda; family Cymothoidae; genus Ceratothoa; species Ceratothoa steindachneri. Next base: position 38,146,637 of record OZ018328.1, on the reverse strand, counting down.
CAGATAAATGGAAGACAAATGTTTCAAGGGGCAGCTTCATCAAGAAGAAATAAATAATACGAATATAGAAAATCTCTAGATGAAGAATGATATTGATAAATAAGAAAAGTTAATAGATGCCCTCTCCCCCCCATAAACTCATGCATTTTATTAGGTAATGAATCTGCATTGGTGTATAATACATTGAGTTTGTGCATCAACTTTTTAATTCTAACTGCTCTATTTACATGGCTTTTTACAGTAGAGGTTAATCCACTAGATGCTACATATTTATATTTTGATTTTTACCATTTTCTTATGTCCTGGGGGGCCTCTTACTCTGTATTGGAAATTTCCCGACTGGTCATTCTGTTCTATTTCACTGGCTTGATCCTTCAGCTGTTTTATCCGGGCCCTCTGGTCAGGAGTGTAATCAATATCAATGCTCACTCTCCTAAATTTCTCTTCTGCATGTTTTAGCCCTGTTACATTATTGAGGACCTTATTTTTGCTTAAGACTGAATCCAGTGAGACAAGCAGAGGTCGTACTCTTCCCTCCCCCCTTTTGCCAAGTCGGAAACATCTAGTGATATTGTTTGCACTGAAATTATCCATTTCCAGTGGACCCTGACATAATTCTTGAATAAAAGCTTTATCATGGCCTCTAAATTCTTTCAAGTTGGTTGAGACACTTTCCTTAGCTCTATAAACAATAATATTGAGCTTTCTCTGTTCATCCTCCCTTAAGTCACTCATAACTCTCTCTCTCTCATGTTATTCATTTCCGAGGTTATGTCAGTATGACTGTCAACACTTACAGTAGCAGTAGTGCCTTTGCCTTGTTGTTGGTCACTACTATATGTGTTCTCTAAATCCATGCATTTAGCCTCTAAGCTACCCAATCTTATTTACATATCTTTTCTTTCTTTCTTTTCCCAATCTGCATTTTCCCTTAACTCTGTTATCTCAACTTCCATCACTTTCTGTTTCGATTCCAGCTCTAATTGTTGCTCTCCTAGTTGCTGGATGGTTTTAAACATTTTGTTGTACCTATTTTTGCATAAGTTGCATAGTCAAAGAAATTGCTTTCCTGCTTTTTCATCATTTATAAAGTTGTATACTGCTTCTGGTATGCCCTCACATTCTATATGGAACCATAGCTCACATACCTCACATCCGACGGACTTGCTGTTATCTTTTTCCATTTCTCCACACCCTGAACATAAGTCACTATGTTTCCTCTTCTTTTCTTGTACAGCTAGGTTATTTGTCACTTTATCCTTTCGCCTGGTCATCCTCAACACCTCTTCTATTGTAGTTGTTTCCTTTACCATCCGCCATGTTTTTTGACTTCAAACTCTCCAAAATTATTGTAATTTAATTGCGATTCTAATTTAAATTAAAATACCAAGGTCTTTAAATGCCAAGGGCATATAGGCCCCCTTATCTGGGTCAGGACAATGGTCAACAAGATGGCTTAGGCCTTTTATAAATTTTCGTTAAATGTATTTGTTGAATATTTGGTTAAAATAATTTTATGCACTCTGTACAGCCTAAAATTATTTTATGATCCCACTTAAACATTATTTGCACAGGTACTCATCCTTTTGCATTTGGGGGTATTTCGACTCAAGACAGCTTATAAACTGCATCTGTAAGATTGTGTCTGAACTGTGTGCGTCTGCTTGCAAACGCACACCCCCCTATATCCTACAAATACATAAAAAATACACTTATTTTAGATTAGAGAAACGTACAATACAAAATCAATTCTAAAAATAAAATAGAATTGTTTTAATTTAATTTACTCGCATTTTTAACTATATTTTGCTGAACCTTATCTTGTAGAATTTTCCTATAAAATTGTGTGCATCTGAAATGGAAGTTACATTCGCATTGTAATTTCGCTTCTACGGGGGTTTGGTCTAACTTATTTCTTTCTTTACTTCACTAGAAAATTCATTAAAGAGATCCGTTCAAGATTCGCATTATAAGTTATACTGAACAGGTTAAAGATAACCAATTAATAATAATATTCAAATTTTATTTCTGCAAACACAAAAGACCATTCTCATGGCATTATTTGCTTTTCCAGTCTTCATAATCACGTTGCATTTCTAAATCGAACAACTCTTTTTAATGGTTGACGAATGTCCAATTTTAATTCTTTTGGTTGTTAAAACTATTCATGTTGCTTCTAATTGCGACCACTCAGGTAGATTATTTAACAGCATCCTTATGCCCCGCCCTCGAATTTTGTGGGCGTTTTGTTATAAATACATTAAGAAAAACCCGCAAAAGCTCTATAGTGTATATCTATAACTTTCACTACTTAATTTGGGCAAATTTCTAATTATGATGTTATGACGAAAAATAGATTCGCCGCCATCTTGTAAGGCTTATACGAGTATGTATGTCTGAAGTCGAGCAACGCAGCAGAAAAAATAGAGGCTCAACGGCATTTAGCAATCGCCTTTTGAATTCGAATCTAATGCTAGGCTTTCGAATTAGGAATGTTACGAGTTTATTTAAAATTGTGGGTTGGTTTGGGGTGCAACCCCCCTCCCAATTCAGTCACTCATTTCGAAATTACCTTAAAAATGATAGATAATACAATATGATGCGATTGCAATAACCTAACAAACAAAAAACACACCTCAAAGCAGTTTTTTGTAATTGTCTATGTAGAGAAATGGCTACCTTAAGCATCCTGGAGGAGTATAGGTACATTAAAGCCCCCTCCCTCATGAGGAGAAGCGTGGGAAAGGTAGCCGATGAAACTGCTTACCGTGTGTGAGCTCCCCGCCGCTGTGGGCAGTTGGAGCTAACATCTGTTTTAAGGAAACCACCTAAGGTCCTTAAACGACGCTCTAACGATCGAATTACCTACGAGACCCATAAACCCGTGGTTATGGAAAAAAAAGCGGTGCGAGTCAGAAGGCACGCGGTGTGGTTGCGACCCTCTAATTTAGAGCTGACTTGGGCACCCTAGTGCCACCTCAGGAATTCTCGCTCTCCCCAGATGCTAACTTACCATTCGCCCCCCCCATCTTTGCCTCTGTGGCCTGGTCACTTCCCCCTTTAGATGGGGCGGCAATCCGCCTATAAATAAGCCCCGCAAAGAAAGAGAGAGGATTATCTGAAGTCGATACGCCAGAATAGGATTAGTTCGTGAAGATCGATCCATCGGCCAGACAAGAAGATTATTAGAAGTCGATTCGCCAGAAGAAAGATTAGTTCGTAAAGATCGATCTTTCAGCCAGAGAAGAAGATTAAAAGTCGATACGCCTGAAGAAGGGTTAGTTCGTGAAGATCGATCCTTCAGCCATACAAGACTATTTCCGTGAGAAACGATAGGATCAGATTGAGAAAATCGATCCCCCCTTTCAGGGCCGTATTAACCTAAATAGTCAAGTTTTATATCGGTGCCATACGAAGAAGCCTTTTCAGTCTGCAAAGAAGTCCGACTGAAGAAAAGCAAAGCCACTCACTCTCGAGCGACTCTCACATCTCAAGCACCGTAAGAGTGAGAGGAGAAGAACCCTGCCCCAACGAGCTCCCGTTCTTTAATTACGTTGAAGAATCAGCCCCCGTCAGAGGCGACGAAAATTCCACTAGCGGCCCCATCCTCCAAAGCGAGAGATAAGTCCTCCAGCGACTTCCGGCAATCCCTAATACCTACCTGTAAGTTAACAATAACATTTATATCTCTATTGCGATAGTAGAAGTTTAGTACGTCCCCCGTTTTAAAGGAGAGTAGAAACCATTATTCTTGAACCTAGGTCATATGTGTTTGTAGATGAGAGTACGTTAATTTAATGTTTTATGCTAATCAAATAGGGTCGTGATAAAAATTACTAATTGGCAATTGGGATGTTTGCTGGAAGCCTATTTGTTTATGTTTTGTCATTGAAAAATCTTTGAGGCCAAAGATAGAAATGTGTTTACTGTTGGTTTGTAATATTTAATTTAAAATACATGTTTATTTTGGTAGATTCTGGTGTTTCCTCTTATCCTTATGTGTTTAAAAATAGCTCTTCCTTAAGAACTAAACCACTAAAATAGCACTCTTAGAACAAAGCCTACTTCATCATAGAAGTAACTCACGCCCCTTAAAGCATACCGCTACTAAAAGGGTGTCAAAGAGTAGAGGGATCAAAACCAAGGGTCATTCTACGACAGTCTACATTAAAAAGCAATTGTTATATATATATATATATATATATATATATATATATATATATATATATATATATATATATATATATATATATATATATATATATATATATATATATATATATATATCATGAACACGAAAGAATGATGAAATGAATCCAGCAAACCGCAAGAAACAGAAAAACCGGATAATTTTTCTTCGAAAAAGTTATTTCCTAATTCGCAAAATTTCCATACAGGGGTTGGGATTCGAACCAAGCACACTGCCTAAAAAGCTTGTTTATTCGGGGGATTTTTGTTTTCCGCGTAGCAGAGTTATGATCTAAGGGCCGGTTTAATTGAGATCAAAGCGGTTGCTCCCTGCCTCAGTGTGCTTGGTTCGAATCCCACCCCCCCTGTACGGAACTTTTGCGAATTAGGAAATAACTTTTTCCGAAGAAAAATTATCCTGTTTTGCTGTTTCTTGCGATTTACTGGATATATATATATATATATATATATATATATATATATATATATATATATATATATATATATATATATATATATATATATATATATATATAGCACGTGAGTGAGATTCGCAAGGAATGCAATGTCCCGCAAAAAAAATGAAAAGGTGCTTCCAAGTACTTTCGAACTTTATTCAGTTCATTTTCAAGGATAACTACAAGAAAAAATAATATATAAGGGTATATATAAGCTAGTAAAAGATAAAGGACCGCCTCTAAGTCAAGAAATCACCAATGAGGAAGTAGGAGAGGGATGGGTAAATTCACATTAAGATTTAGCTATAACAGGTAGCAAGGTCGAACGAGATGCAAGAACAGAGCCAAAAGGGTTAAAACGTTTAACGGATGAAGCGATAGTCTAAAGAGGGAGATTAGGAGATACGTGATCTAAATTGAAACGAAGGGGAGAGGGACAAGGAGAGAGGAAGAAAAATAAAATAGCGTTAATACAAAATCAATGCAATAATTAAATTGACAAATCGGGTTCCCATAAAAATGAAAATTACCCCCCCAAAAATTAGGAACATAAGTCAAAGCTAATTTCTTTCAGAATGAGTTTTTTCATAACAACATCAATTTTAAAAAGGCCAGGGGAAATATTAAAGTTATTAAATTGGCTAATACATGAACATTCAACAAGGTTTCTTTTAATTGAGTCATTTAAGCGAAAAATAAATTTTGCTTGCTGAATTCCACTTAATTAAGTGGTTATTTTCGGACATATGCAAAATAAACCGCACTATTATTTACAGCTATCCTAACATTGTATTTATGCTGATTACTACGGACAGATAATTGCTTTCCTGTCTGTCCAAAATATTTACTTGGACAAACAGAACATTCGACTGAATAGACTCCTCCAATATTATTACAATTATTGTGAACTAGAATGTTTTTTTTTTATATTTGACTCGTATTTGAAAGCAACTGAAATGTTAAAGTTTTTTTTTAAAAGACGGGGAAGGTCAATGAAACAAAGAGAGAAAGGGTAAAACCAAAATGTTTTTAACATTCAAAGGGATAGCAGGGGCTGTATTATAGAACGTTTTTTTTTTGCAGAGGAAAGACAGTTTAGAAGAAAGTGATAAGGGTAACATAGTTTATGGCCAATTTCAAAGATATTGGAGATTCAGAATCCATATGTTTTCGAGTTTCCCCAGTTGCCGGGTTAGTCTTGGGAAGGTGTAGGTGTTTAGAGGAGTGAGTTTGTTTGTGTCGTGAACTGTCGACATTCTCAGAGGAGAGCAACAGGCGCGCTTCAGAGCGGAGTTCTGTATGCGCTGTGCGCTCCTATGCTATCTGTGGCTTGCGACCCTTAGTGTGATTGCTGCGTATGTAATTATTTGTCTGACTAGTGTTTTGTATAGGTGCAGCTGCATCTATTTACAACTTGGGTAAAACCTCTTCCATGTGTTGTTTATTCGTTTGGCTTTGGCTTGTGTGGTGTTTTGGTGTGTGTGAATGTGTAGGTACTTGTCAAATTTGCTCCGAGTATTTTTGTTACGGGTTTGTATGTGTCTTATGGGGGCTGGGTATTGTTGGTCGGGTATGTGATCGTATATTTGTATGTTTTGCATGTAGTGTTCTTGCGCACCGTATAGTGTCACCTGTGTCTTCTGAGGATTAGTGGTTATGAGCCACACGTCCTCGTACTCATTTAGTATCATTTGTGCTTGGCGCACAAGAATGTCGGGGCGCATGCTAGAGACGAGGATGTTCTCGTCGTCCGCATACGCCAGTGTGTATGTGTAGGAAATTTTCTTCCGGACGTGGTGTCATTCGCGTAGATTATGAAGAGTGTGAGTGCTAACACTCCGCCCTGGGGTACTCCAGTGCGTGGCGTGAATGGGCGTAATGTTGAGTTGTTGTATCGTATGAAGAACTCCCTATCAGTAAGGTAGTGCGATAGGACTCTTCTGGTGCAGAGAGGCAGCTTCGTCTTGTTGGCGAGTTTCCCATGGAGTCCATCGTGTGGCTTTGATGTAATGTTTTGTTTCCTCGATGGTGATTGGAGTGGTTAGTGTGGTTGTGTTGTCGAGCACTTCCATTCTTCTCAGGGTGCCGGTTCCAGCTCGTTTGCATGGAGCCGGCACCATTATTGAATTTCTTGGAAGTGCTCTTTTGAGTGTGGTTTGGGTTGACTATATGTGTGTACTTGGTCCCAGTGAGACCTGAGTGATTCGAGGATTTCTTCCGTGTTGGTGAGTGTTTGGTTGTTTATTTGTAGTTTTATGGGCTTGGGAGGGTCCGTGCCTATCATACTCTTGATGCACCGCCAGAAGAAGGAGGGGTCAGCACAGCGAGCATCCTCCGCAACGCGGATGACCTCGTCCCACTGATGGTTCGGGTCTAGCAGCACGCACTGTAGGATGCGGGCACGGATGAGTGTAATATTACGTTGTCGTGGGCCTCTGCCATAGTGATTGTTATATATCGCGATGAGTCTTTGTGTATGCATTGAGAAAGTAAAGTGTTTTATGCATTTGTATGTTTTACGTGGCGTATAGGTGTTACAGGCTGCTATTATTGTGTACATGAGAACCTTCCAGTGGTCTCTAGCTTTGTGGATCTGATCTCCTGGAGGTTGAGGTTGCGTGGTGTGTGTGTGGTTATATGGTTCCCGAACTCTACCCAGTTCGTTTTATTGTAGTCGTATAAATGTGGTGTGGGGATTAGTATCGGATAAATAGATATTAGGAGACATATGAGAATCTGGTCGGATAGTACATGGGGACCCGGGGCTATGTGGGTGTGAAATCTCGTAGTTTGATCATTACGGAGGATACGTCCAGGGATAAGGTCCCACCGGGTTGGCCGAAGAATGTGGGGAAGGTCGGGCCAATGTGTTCGCAGCAAAATCGCTGCAAGGCACGGACCAGATAGCTTCCCGCATCATTTGTTGTGTTGGAAAAAGTGTGGGATGATGTGCGTTTAGGTCCCCAAAGAAGAAGAGCGGAAGATTATTGCTTAACAGCACCCTGAGTTGGACATCTATGTGCAGTTGTAGACGGGTTGGTCTGTAATGTGTGGTGACTATGATTGGTCCAGTGTCTGTGTTGATTTTTCAGGCTATAAATGAGTCGTCTCCTGTGTCTATGAGAATGTTGTAGATTGCGTTTAATTAGGATCGCCGAGCCTAACTGTAGCGACTGTGGGGTTAGGTATGTGTGGTAGACTGCAATGCGAAGCCTAGTATTTGCGGTGTGCAAACTGATAGAGTTCAGGAATATTATGGCAGGTTGTTGTGTGTTTAGTACCAAGTTGGAGACAGTGTGGCGAACACCTTGCCAACTGTGTACGTTAAGTTGAACTACGCACAAACGACCTATTCTAGGCGAAGGCGCAGCAATCAATCAATCTTTGTATATAAAACAAAGGGTGAGTGACTCCTGTGTGGAAGGAGATCTTTAGTCAAAGAGGAGTGGTTCGGAAATTAACTCATGAGGGGATAGGATGAGGTAAAAGCCCGCTGGCTACATACCAGTGCGGAGTGTCATGTGTCTATGTGTGTGTCAAGGGGCACATGACTGGGGTGGTATGAGGGCTGGCTTGGTGGAAAGGAGAGGTGCTTGTACCTTGAGAACATCTTCGTGAGGCTGTGTGCGCTTATTGTTAACGTGCGTGTATTACCCACGACAGATGTGTCGATCATGTTGTTTTGCTGACGGGTCTGCTGGACTTGGTAGTTTCTAGGTGTATCGTGCAAGGTGTATCGTCAGTGTCATAGAGATGGATGGGAATTGTGGGAGAGGAGCCAGGACCGTTGTATGGGAAGTCAATCATGAGAGGAGGTGTAGTAGGTGGGGTGTTATCCTGGAAGGGAGTAGGAACTGGGGAAGGAGCGGGGGTAGGAACTGGGGAAGGGTTGGGAGTAGGAACAGGGGAGGGTGTAGGAGTAGAAACTGGGGAAGGAATAGGAGTAGGAACTTAGGAAGGAATAGGAGTAGAAACTGAGGAAGGAATAGGAGTAGGAACTGGGGAAGGAATAGGAGTAGGAGCTGGGGAGGGGATAGGAGTAGGGACTGGAGCAGGACGAGGGATAGGATTGTGGGAGGGGGGACGGGGGGATAGGAGTGGTGGTCGTGTGTTGTGGCGCTTACGTGTTTGTTGTTTGTGTATGGTAGGCGTAGGAAGGAGCGATGGTCGAATGTTTCTTTGTGCGTCTAGTAGGGTAAATAATGTCTTGGGGAAGACATTTAACCCTAGACCGTTAGCAGCATAAAGCTGGTTGAGTGCCATGGCGTATGTGCGGAGGTCACTCTCAGATATGTCTTTTGCCACCTTGGAAAATACGGTGGCCAGGTGTGTAGTAATGTAAGTGTAGTGTGAGGGAGTTGGTAGGAGAGGTGGCCGTGTGTTGGTGTGATTGTCCCCCTGTTAACTGACTGCAGTGGCGTAAGTTTTTGTGAGTAAAAGTGGTAGAGTATGATGTGGCGTGACCCTTTACACAGCACTTAGAATAGACTGGCTCTGATTGCAGGAGCCGGTCTGGTTACCGGTCTTGTAGCACCGTAGAAACTGGCATGGGCGTATGTTATGTTGGCGCCCCATTTGGTGGGCAAGTGTTTGGGTGCCCAGGACCTTAATACCCTGGCTGAGCAGTGTTGGACGCTTTTGTGTCGGACAGTATGGTGCAGTGGTTTTTGGATTTGAGGGAGTCGTGTGCGTGTATGTGAAAGGACTGGACATCATTTTTTGACCTGAAAATCAGTCCGCCCAGTATGTGTGTTTGTTATGTTTGTGATGGGAGTGTCCAGTGTGCGTGATAGTGTTAAAATTTTAACGTTTGTGATCGTGGGCTTGGTATTTGTTGTGTGTCGAAGGCGTAAAGTGGTCTCGCTGCCCATCTTAGAATACTTGTCCAGAGAGAGATTAGTGATTCCATGTGGGTGAGTCCCCGCCGCAACGCCTGATCCACCCCGTGAGATGAGACAGGTGAAGGATGAATTCTGAGTATAGATCTGAGTGGGTTTCTCAGAGGGTGCAAAAGCATGGCGGATTTGATGATATGAAGGGACCGAATCAACGATCCCAACCTGAGGGTGCCGAACCCTCGGCACCTCCGACATGCATAGAGACAGGTGCAATTCCCTCTATGGTCTTGGACGGAATTTCCGCGGGGCATGGTTAATACCCCCCGCAGTTGTAACTCTGGCCCATATCCAGGTGGCCTCTTGACCTCGGATTCCGTAGTGGGCTATACCGCAAACCGCCTTTCCCAGAGGCCTACCAAGCAGACAGGGTTTACTCAAGGTGTAGTGTAGTGGGCCACCTATACACCACCTGCACAGTCACTTCACCCCTCTGCACAAACTGCGTCGGCGAACATGTTGCCGTCAACCCTAAAGGCCCTTACCCAAGTAAGGCCCGCTCTGACGCCTTAGCGGCAATGCGGCGCCACAACCCACCAACATAACCACACACTCTACCCCCTCCCCGGCCCCGACGCTCCTCTCCTCACAAGAACATTCGCTGCTGCTGCCGGCGCAACGCTGTCCACGCCACCCACTGCCCTACCCCAAACAAACCCTACCTTAGCAGCGACCCAGACTCACCTACGTCTTTCGACACCTGCCCCCACCCAAACACCCTACACCCAGAGACCCCCACTACTCCCGACACCCACCCCTACTCAACACCACGCACCCCACGAGACCACACACTCACAGCTACACCTGGCCGCCTTGCTTTCAACGGTGGCAAACGACATGTCGAGGGGTGATGCCCGACTATACGCAAACATGCTCTAATCAACGATCATACACACAGAAGACCCGCACTCCTCCCCACCCCGGTGGACACGAACACCTTCCCACCTGGACCTACCGCCCCCTCACACCTCGCCCTCCACCTTCACCACGCTCCTGCCTCCTCCCGCCCTTCTGTCCATGCCCCTCTCGCCACTGTACCCTCCTTACCTGCCCCTTTGCACACTGATCCCACCTCTCTTCCTACCGCACCCTCTCCTCCCTCCACAGCTACCACTCTTTCCTCCTTTAAACCTAAACTCCCTCTTACCACCAGCACTCCTCCTTCGGCAGCCTCAACTCCCCCCTATTGCCACCAATCCCCCCTCCTACCGCCCCCTCCTCTCACAGCCTCCAAACCCATTCCCACTGATATCACAACCACCACCTCCTCCACCACCCCCATGCCCACCACACCATCCACAACACTCCGCATTAAACAAAAAAAACTTCACCACAACACCCCCCGCCGCATACAACCACGGATAAAGGTGACCAACCCCCTCCCTATTGTTCCTTCCTCTCCCCATTCCACCCGTCCTTCGTCGCCATCCCAGCCCCCTCTCTCTCCCGACCCCCCTCTCATAATCTGCACCTCCCCTACTATCTCTAGCGCCCTATCTACTCGATCTACTCCCTCCTCCTCTGCTCCTAACTCCCCCCTCTTAGAGTCTACTCTCTCCAACCGTCCTTCCACGACCACCACCCACTCTCCCACTATCTCTAACCCCCCTTCCACAGAACACACTCTCCCCTCTACCACGGCCTGCTCACCCAATAACACCACTGACAACCTCTCCATTCCCATGAAATCAAAGCCGACACGTGGAAAGCTAGTCGCTCCTCACGCATTCTGGGAAATAACCAAGGAGAGGGGAACGATCACGGCTAAATGAGCCCCACACGCATACTGCCCACGTCAATAGGTCGCTTCAACATAATACAATTAAACGTACGCAGTTGGCACGGTATTCGCCATAATGTTGCCAGCTGGGTCCTAAACACACAAAGACTGACATAATACTCTTGAACTCGACCAGTCTACACCCTCCCAACAACAGGCCCCGCATTGCAGGCTACCACACTTATCTAACTTAACAAGCGCTTCCACTAGGATCAGGGCGCAAAATCAAATCGATGTATATACAAAGAACAGAGAGGGATCCCTGTGTAACACAGGCGATCAGGTAGTCGTAGAGGAAAATGGTACGGAAATAACTTGAAAGTGGATAGGAAGAATTGATAGTCCGGTGGCTAGACGCCGATGCGTGGTGTAGTTAGGTGTGTCTCTGTGTGTACGTGACTGGACAACGGTTGGGGGGTGGTCAGGAAAGAGATTATATTTGAATAGTCGGAAACGCGTTATTCTTGATGCTCTTAACTTATGCGTACAACGGTATGGGTTGCGGGTGGTCATGGGCTGCGGGGTATCGCAGTGCCATCGCAACATAGAATCTTGCGTGTAGTGCGGTATATATGGGTTCTCTGGCGAGTTTCCTGAGTTGTTTTGTGAGTCTAGTGTGAGCGTATGTGTTAAGAGGTGCTAATTTGTTGTTGTCATGTAGTGTGGACATTCTCGCGTACATGGGAGAGCAGCAAGCACACTTCAGAGCAGAGTTCTGAATGCGATGAGCCTTTTTCTGCCACGTGACACTCGCAGCTACGAGTGACAGTCGGGCGTACGTGAGAAGAGTTTGCACGAGTGTTTTCTATAGGTGTATCTGTAGTTTCTTGCCAGTAGGGTAGAACCTGCGCAACATTTTGTTTGTGTACGGCTCTTGCTTATATTATGTGCTGGTGTATATTGAACCTAAAGGACTTGTCAAAAGTTACACCTAGGATTTTTGTCTGTTGTGTGTAGTAGAGCCTTGTTGGGTTTAAGTGGTTCCTCTCTGGTGTGTGTGAGAAAATTTGTAGGTTATGCATGTCGTGATCTCTTGCGCCGAAGAGTGTCATCTGTGTCTTTTGAGGATTCATGGCAATCAGCCATTTATCTTCGTATTCTGTCTTTTCATCTAGTATTATTTGTGCATGGTGTGCGATCTCGTCTGGTCCGCGGTCGCTGACGAGAATGGTCTCGTCATCGGCGCAGGACACTGTGTAGGTGTGACGGCAGTTTTCAGGTAGGAGTGGGGTGTATCGTTTGTGTACATGATGCAAATTGTGGGTGCCAGTACGCTTCCTTGGAGAACACCTGAGCGTGGTGTGAAAAGTTGTGATAAGGTATTGTTGTATTTTATGTGGCATCTCCGTTCAGTAAGGTAGTGCGAGAGTTGCCTTCTGGTGCAGAGAGGTAACTTTGTATTGTTGGCGAGTTTCAAACGGAGTCCATCGTGCCACACCTTATCAAAGGCCTTCTCCACATTCTTAGTAATGGAGAGGCTCTTTTGTTGTACCTGGCGTTTTTTCTATTCTGTCGTGAATGATGGTCACAGACGCCGGAGTGGACCGGCCCCTCCTGAACCAATATTGGTGGGGGACACCAGTCCCTCTCTTCCAGGTAGTCCCGCAGGCGGCAGTTGATCATAAGTTCGAGTATTTTGCCTAGATGCTCGAATAAAGCAATAGGCCTGTAAGTGCTTGAGTGTTTGGGGTCTTTGTTCATTTTGTGTAGAAGTATGTTGTGAGAGACTGAATATTTTGGGGAAGTGGCCTAAGGCTAGTGAGGCGTTGAATATGTGTGTAAGTGTAGGGTATATGTTTGCGGCCGGTACTCAGGAGGGATGGGTGCGCGTTTTGGTGTTGTTTTAATGTATTGTTTTGTGTCCTCGACGGTGATGGGAGTGGTCAGGGAAGATGTGTAGTCGAGCAACTCCAATCGTATCAGATGGACGGGCTTTAGCTCGTGAACATGGGCCCAACACCACTCCTGGACTTCCTGGAAGTGCTCTTGCGCGTGTGGTTTGGGTGGGTTGTGTGTGTACTGTGTCCCAGTGGGACCTAAATGCGTCGAGGATGACGTTGGTGCCTGTGGGTGTTTGGTTATTTACTTGGAGTGTGATGGGTTTGGGTGGATCGGTGCCTCGCATCCTTTTTACGCGCCTCCAGAAGGAGGAGGAATCCGTGCAACGAGTGTCGTCCGCGATGCGGGCGACCTCTCGCCACTTTCAGTTCCTATCTAGTTGCTAGCAATGTAGGATGCGGGCACGTAGGTGAGTGCGGCGAGTTTGTGGAACTTGACTGCGTCCTCCTGTGAGCGGAAAACGTATTTGTGGCATGTGTGGGTCTTTATTATGTTTGTGATGAGGGTGTCATGTGTAGCGGCTAGGTTGAGAAGTGTGTGTTCATTGTTGTTAGTGGGTGTTTTTTCCTGTTCTGTGTAGGAGGGGGTGTGTGGATGTATTGTTGTGTGTCATTTAGAATCGGTTTTTAACACTTACTTTCGTTTCTTTATAGGGGGTCCCCCGCCCCGCCTTTAATAACCCCGTAAAAATGACTCGGATGTGGTGATGATTAGTGAGTGAGTATGGATCTGGTTGGGCTCCTCAGAAGGTGTGAATACATGGAGCACTTAATGATAACTGAAGCGCGAATCAACTGACTCCAGTCGGGATGCCGCCCCCTCTATTGGGTTTTGAGTATTTCTCAGTTACGTCCGACTTCTCACAGAGACGGTGCCGCAGGGTAGAGTATTAATCCTCCCCACGTTGGTAACTGTGTCCCAATCCAGGTTTGCTCCTTCCTTTGGGTTCCGCAGCAGGCTAAGCCTCATACCTCCTTTCCCCAAAGTTTGCAATTATGCCCTTTCTAAGTAGAACGGCATAGTTGGAACGGAACTCTATGTGTAGAGTCATATTCACGGAGCCAAGTCACGTCGGAGCAGGGATGGAGAGGGTTTAGCACATCATATCACTATGACGAGCCAGGAAAATAAAGGAATTTTTATTCAGGAGGTGGGGGAGCGGGGAGTTCTGAATCTCGTGTATTCCTCTCGAGATGATACCATCCACGGTATGACTTGCCGAAATCACTGTTCTCAGTGAGAAGCGTCGAGGGAAGTTGTCACCGGGCCTTGCCTCCTGTATCTAAAAGATAACAGGGAAACGCCTAAGCATCGTCGGAAACGCAGATAGATCGTGATAGGCGCAGCGAAATCAGCGCTATTATAAGTGCTTGTCACCGGTTGCCAATGTGTGAAATGCATGGTCTCTGGTCACATCCGCAGAATGTAAGGCGGACTTATTTTTAATTTCAATATTAACCCCATCAATGAGTAATGCATATCTAAAAAATATGTACTTACCGCGCCAAAACGCAACCTTATCTGACAACTGGAATTGCCAAAAAAGCATTAGTACCCTTTTAATGATAAAAATACGGCGTAGGTTTTTTTAAATTTAACCGTTCCCTTCTAAAATAACATCATCACGAGAATGACCAGTATCACAGGAAAAAAGTGTCAGCTGCTGTTCTTTGCAACTTTGCAAAGAACGCGAACTGGACACTCAACTGCTTCCATAAAATTCGTCATGCTTTCTCTTAACTTTGGGTAAACATTCTTATTATTTTATGTATTCTTATTATGCGATAAATATTTAAAAGAAAAAAATTGAAAATAGAATACAAATATTAGAGGGGGTTCCACACAAATTAGCTTTATTCTTAATTGGGCCTACCATGTATGAGGGATTATGGGTCCCTGTAGGTGCCAATAAAGTGTTTGTTTATTTAGATGCAGTTACAGGATGTTTGTTGAGTCGGAGCGCTTCTGATAGGCCCTTTTGGCTTTTGTCATCCGCTGAATTATGTTTTGTTATCTTATGCGCAGGTGATTAATATATTGAAATTTATAGAAAATTTATAGTGTCATGATTAAAAAAATAAGTATGGCAAGCTAATTGTGTGTGCTGGGAATAAATTGTATATATAGAGTGTTTGTTTCCCACAGCGGAAGTAGGGTCTTTACGCCTGTGTTGGTTTTGTGATGTTATGGGTGGCCATGTTTTATAATTTATTTATTTTTTCTTGACTCATCTTGATCTTCCCTTTTCTACATTTGCCTGTTTATTGAATTTTCTTGAGCTCCGTATTCTTGTTGAGTTGGTCCTTCATCTTCGGTTTCCTTCTTGAGATTATTTCATAAAAGTTATTTGGATTCTAGAGTTTCGAACGAAATATCTCTTTGATTCCGTTTCCGATGTTTATGGCACACAACTGGCGAAGCCCGTTCTTTTGTTGATAAGTTTTTCTGCTATTTATATTATCGAGTTGGAAGGAATTTCTCTCATACATTTTGAACCCCTACAATGTGGAAGAAAGCATGTGTGTCGGAGCCGAGGGCTAATATTGTGAACGTTTTATTTAGGAGGATGCGAGGATAATTATTCCCTCCTCTCCTCCAAAATAGGGATCGAGTCTGAATTACTCAAAATATTTGAATAAATGTCCAAAATTTAATTCAAAATATAAATTGAGGAAGCCACAGATGTTTTCTGATGTGGCCTTTATTTCTATTTATGTCAGATTCAATGTCGCTTGAATATTCTACAATTATTATTCTAATATTGCTTTTCCGAGTGTGTATTTGCAGGAATATCTCACTTTTTATTTCCTCTTTATTTGCTGGGCATCTCATTTTTAATATTATTTTACATATGCAATC
The DNA here is from genome assembly GCA_963969495.1 of Ceratothoa steindachneri. Classification (NCBI taxonomy): domain Eukaryota; kingdom Metazoa; phylum Arthropoda; class Malacostraca; order Isopoda; family Cymothoidae; genus Ceratothoa; species Ceratothoa steindachneri. The sequence continues at coordinate 38,130,618 of OZ018328.1, read as the reverse complement.
AATTTTTTTATTTGTATTTTTTTTTATTAATGATCATTTATTGTCGGGAATATAGACAAAACTTTTCTAAAAATCTTTTTTTTAGTTTTTAATTTATATAATTATTTTAGTTATCCAATATATTAAAAATAATTTGACAATATTAAGTTTTATGTAATTTATTATAAAATAATTTAATAATTATATATAACTAAAATATTAAAAAAAAAGACATTTAGTAATAAGAATTTAAAAAAATATCCTGAACACATTGGCAGTCATATTTGATCTGGTAGATAGTTTCTTTGCTAAATTTATTTTAACAAAGTAAGTATCTCCCACTTGGTGGTTAAGGGACTGTGGTCCCATTATAATAACTCAATATATAAAAAAATAGGCTGATATTTCTTCCGGACTATAATTTCAGTTTTTTGTTCCAGTTTAGTACAGGGGCGATCCGCGCGTGCCTTGGAGGCAGGTCCGACCTGGGAGGAGGATCCTCAAAACCTATGAGGAGATGAATGAGAGCCTTACTAGGTAAGAAACAGTATTCAAATATTCTTACTATTGTATTATAAAATAACACTATATATTCAATAATCAATATTGTATTATATTTTTTTATTTATCGGTTATCACCTTATCGGGCGATAAATGTATCGCCGATAAGGTTATCGTGATGCATTTTTTCGTTATCTCGCCTAACTATGAGCAAGCTATTGAATTTTTATAGCATAAAACAAATGCCCCAAATTTGACTGGGTCTGCTGGTATTTCTTAATCGGAAAATTCTTCCTTCTAGTTAGTTCTCATGGAGATACGTTCATACTGGGTAGCAACGTTTTGGACATCATAATTTTCTGCTCTTGCGAGTTTAGCAAGGGGTAGCTCACTAAACCGTTGTTTCATTTGGCTCAGACATTATTATTATTACACAAGATGAGACAGGTAGAAAGGGAAGAGTGCAAGCACTATAGATGGCAATTAACAATCCCCACACACCTGCAACGCCGAAGAGGGGACGATGGTAAGAAGAAAAGGAAGTGGGATAGAAGAACAAACTGGGAAAAGATAGGTAAAGAAAAACCTCAAGGCTTCCAGTCATCTATGGATTCAGTTAAATTAAATTGAGTAATAAAATTAAATAAAAAAAATTGAAAAACAGTACATAGCAACATTAAAACAAAACAAGATATACTGTACATAGAATATTCAAACAAGAAAAAACATAACAAAATAATACGATAATGGCTCATGATGAACACAAGATCTTATTAGATTTCTTTTCGAAGGCATCTACACTATTCGATGCACAAGTGTCTTCGTCCTAGGAATTCCAAAGATGGACAACACTAGGCAGAAAGCCACGCTGAAACTGGCTAGTACGGCATCTGATAGACTGAAAACAAAGAGGATACCGGGCCAAAGCCTGACGAGTGTTTCTCCTTGCTACAAAGCGATTTGGCAAGGAAATATACAGCGAGTGATGCGGATTGGATTGTATCTTATAGAGCATGCACACATTGCTGATCCTCCGGCGATGTGCAAGGTTCCATTGGACATTACCGCCACAAAGAAAGCTGGCAGTATAAGAGACTCTGTCAATTAGATGCAAGTGTGAGGTAGCAGCTGACGACCAGACAGGGGCACAATATTCCAAAGCGGGAAGAATAAAGCTTTGGAAGCAAGTGGCGGACATGGAAGCATCATTGAAGGTGGCATAGGCCTTTCTAACGATTCCCAATTTCTGCCAAGCAGTAGTCATAAAAGATCTGATGTGGCACTCAAAAGTTAATTTGGAATTAAATTCAACGCCCGAAATGTCCAGTTCGTCCACATCGTTCAATGCTAAACCATCAACATGGAGAGATTCATGTTGAGGAAAAGGGCTACGAGATCATGAGATACACATACATTTTGATTTAGCGATGTTAAGCTTCATGTTCTATGTATGGCACCATATAGAAATGCATCGAAGATCTTCATTGAGGGAATTAGATGCAATGCTGCGAGAGTGAGGGGAGTCAATAGTCGCGAGCAGAGTTACATCGTCTGCATAACCATACATAATATTTTTTTGTGATGCTAAAGAGGTCAGCAGTGTAAATATTGAAGAGCAGAAGTCCGAGAACACTGCCCTGCGGAACGCCCTAGTGGACAGGATGCCAGTCACTGAAGTTGGCATCAACACAAACCCTGTGGATGTGACCCACCAGGAATTGCTCTAAAATAGATAAAATCCGTCCACCAACACCAATATCTCTTAGCTTCTCCAGCAAGCCATTATGATTTACTCTATCAAAGGCAGCTGAGAGATCCAGTTGAACTATGCGGGCCTCATGCCCCTGGTCGAGTGCTAACTGGATCTTCTGAGAGATCGTAAGTGCATCCGTTGTACCAAGCTTTTTTCGATAGGCAAATTGATTACAAGAGAGAACACCTGATCTCTCAAGAAAGCGGGAAAGGCGAGCTGCAACGAGGTGCCCCAAAACTTTAGAAAATATTGGTGTAACAGAGATTGGACGGTAATTGGAGGGATCAGGGAAAGGAGTTTCCTTAGGAATAGGCGTAATGTGAGCCACCCTCTAGCACTCGGGGAACGATCCAGATCGCATCAAGCATCTAAATACTGCACTCAGTTTTTTGCGATTACAGCAGAAGTTTCCTTGAAAAACAAAGAAAACATCTTAAGGGGATCTGTGCCCCCATATGGATTAAGAGCATTGAGTAGCTTCTCCACTTCTTTGGACCGAAAGGCAATTTTATTAAGAGTAGGTATAATGGCCATTTCTTGATTGAAAATTAATTGCTCTCTACTAAGTTAAGAGTCAAAGTGCTTCATCAAAAGATCAGGTTTTTCCTTTGGACTCGTAATAAGTTGACCGTTCTAAGAGAGTAAGAGAGCAGTGGGGGAAGTGATGAGCTGCAGCAAAAGACCATTGATTTAAGGCGCTTAACAATTTATCCTTGGCAGAGCTGAGATATTCCCTTTCCGCATCATGATAAATCCTCTCTGATTGAGATCTTGCAAGAACATACTCGTTGCAAGATTCTCTTGTGCGTAGCTGAGACCAGTGGCGGTATGCTGCCTGTTTGGCATCCCGAGCAGTTTTGCATTCTACTGTAAACCAGGCTTTATGATTGAACCGGTATGAGATCCTTTTAACAGGCACTCGGCGAGAAATAATACTAAGTATCTGTTCATTGAAAGCGGACATGGGCTCAGCACTGCAGAGAATGGCCCCTAATCGGATCCTGGAAACATTATCACGGACATCATTCCAGTTAACCCTATTTTTTAGATAAATCTCCTTCGTAATAGTATAAGAAGGGACAGATTGCCTAATATCAAGTTTTAAACTGATGGTAGAGTGATCGGATGTACATACATATGGGTGCATTAATTTCTGATTTAAAAATATCAGGTACATCCGTGAGTACTAAGTCTCCTTCTTTTCTTATGTTCTTATGAATAAGGCAGGACATCAACTGTGAACAGCTCGAACATTTCTTGGGAGTAAGATATTTAATTTAATTCATTTTCATAGTTGTCTTGTCAATTCTTTTATCGATTTGGTTTACCGCCTCAGTCAAAGAGGCACGACAGTTTTTTCTGGATTTCTATCTTTCAACACAAATGGTACTGCATTTTAAGTCATATTCAAATTTGTCATCGAGTTTACCATCACTTGGTAACCAGGGTAATTTCCGCTCTTGAATATCATGGTAGAGTTTTTTGAGCAAAAAGTCCCGAAACTCTTCAAGTTCGTGAAATCATTTTGTAGGGTCAGGGTTTGTGGCCTGAAATGAGGCATTGAGAGATTCAAAATTCTGGATCAAGGGGCAAACAAAAGTTAGATAAAGTTTATTTTCTCCATCAGCAAGCTTTTTCCTCAGTGTAATAACATTATAACTTTTGTCAACAATGGAGTGGAAATATGCTTTCAGTTCTTCCCACTGAATTAAGATTTCATATATGCACTTTCCTCGGACTAGCCGGCGTGTAACACTTGGGGTTATAATTCTTCCGTGTTGTTCATTTCCGTCGTTCATAGTGGCATATATGTTCTTGGAATCTTCTCGACGTAGAGAACTTAGATTGAACCAGCGAGGAATTTAAGAAATAAATATAACTCATACATGAAGGCAACGTATTTGGTTTGTATAGGTTAATTGTGCAATAACGATATATGATATAATAATATAGAAATGCATAATATAAGCATTACACAAAGCGGGAAACCCGCCGGTGTCGTCGCGCAGCAAGGCTCGGCGGAGTGTCCCGCGCGTGGCTTGTCTGCTGCTAGTGGGTGGCGGCGGTCCTTACCACCCGTCGCCCGGCTGGGCGCGGGCGGCAATCGGCGCGGAGGGGGTGCTGTTCTCAGCACCTCCAGCAGCTTGTGTGTCGGTGTGAGGCGAACCATCTGGGCGGTTCTTGCCTCTAGCGCACTAAGTTAGGCGCCTCATGCAAGGTGAGGGACTGACGCTGGCTCTGGCCTGAGGTGGGCGGTGGCTATGCAGCAGAGGAGGTAGTGCACCAGTGGGCGCCTGGATCAAGCGCCGCAGTGTTCGCACCTCCCTGCCACAAAGTCGGCGTGCAGCCTCACACGCTGCAGCAGCACGCCGTTCGCTCTGGGCTGCTGGTAGGTTGGGTCCAGTGTGCGATAGGCTGCGGCTTGCTTTTTGGTCGCCTTCCAAGTACACTTAATAAGTGATATCTGGATTGATATTTCTGAATCTCGAAAATACGGAGTTTGCCTCGCCAGATAAATTATTGGCACCATCATTGCCCAATCCAATGCAATTGGTTATGTCAATATCATTGAGCTTCAAGAAATCATTATTGCATCAAACAAACTTTGTCCAGTTGTAGAAACAACAGGTATTAAACCCAAGAATGCTGTTTGTATAGTTTGCTCTTTCTTTGAAAAATATCTTACACATATACACAAATGTTTTGTCATACTGACATCTGTGGATTCATCTATCAATAAGAAATATTTCGTACCGCGAAGATCGTCGAGCAGCTCTTTAAACAATGCCAATGAGACGACATTTTTATCAAGCACATACACTTCGTTCGACGCAATTTGACATTTTCAAGAATGCTTCTTTTTCCATATTCAGCAATAAGTTCAGTTTGATGAATGACTGAACGAACACTACAGTCGAAAGCTGTTGAAACACTGTATTTATTTTTTAAATTCTTTTAGTTCTTTTGATAAGCAGTGTTCTTTTTGAAAATGTCTGTTATTTTGCGAGAGCCTGCAAAAGAATTTGCGGCCTTTTTATACTTCATTTTTTTTCGCGTGTTCCTCAAATGCAGATTTTTACAAATTCGTAAAAGAGCATTTACACCATTACAATTAATCACCATATCGTAAAACACGTAAAGTCACGTCCAAAAATCTTCATAAACTACGGTAGTTTGCCAATCTGGAAACTCTGATTCAGTCTTCAGAGACCAGAGTTACCAGACATCGCCAGAGTTCAAAAGACGCCAAGTCACGAGTAAAAAGTAGTGTTCAAATTATGATTTTCATAATATGCTGAACATCTTTTCATTTTAGAGGTAAAACAGGACTAACAGGACAGAAAAGGACAGTTTCAGAGTGTCCGTTTTCCCCACAAAAGAAAAGGACAGTTGCATATAAAAAAAGGACATACTGTCCTTAAAAGGACAAACTTGGCAACCTTGTGCAAATGTTTGAAATAAGGTTGAATTAAGGCTTACCAGTGTGTGGAAATAATGGTTTAGTTTCATATATATAGGTAACGGCTCTGTGACAGTTCTGCCAACTTCAAGAAGCCTCCGTCAGCTGAATCCAAATCTCTCTTTTGGACATATAAAGTGAGGAATATAGTAGAAGAGGGTTTTAGTAGGGGAAAATAATAGGAAAGTGAAAATGAAAAGAAGTATGAAAGACAGATCCCTGGTGAAAGGGTATCTCTGGCTTTCTTTGCGTTTTGGTTATATTTTTTTGTGACAATATATAAATATATTATCGGGTAATGCGCTGGGCTTTTAAGCCTTTGTAGTAGTAGGTGTTTTTTACTCTCTACGTGGCTTGTTGAAAATTTTCATCTTCTTTCCCGGGTATTTTACACCCAGATTTTGGCTTGTGTTGTTTGTTTTTTGGCGATATTTCGCACAAAAGTTTTGGGGAAGTATTTAATAAAAACTAATATTAACAAATGCTAATTTAGTGGCTAATTTCGCTTGGCTTTGTTCGTGATTTGTGTTTTTTTACTTTAAGTGAACCTTGGGTCGACGTCAATGTCAATCGGTAGTCTGCTGCTTTTAAACGATATTGGTCGTCTTATGTTGTTTAAGTTGTCAAAGTCAATGTGCCCGAGCACAAACTCGAGAGGGAGGTGCCTGCGCACCTTGTCCCAGATTTTGGCTTCTCTGAGGTGAAGCTCCACGTTTATGGGGAATATGATATGGCGATAAAGATTAGTGGCTTCGTGGTAGGCAGGGAATATATTGTCGAGGTAATTTTAGCGGATTAAAGAGAACCAAAACCAGAGAATAGTTCCTTTTGTCAAGTATCCAACTCATTCCTCAGAGTTGAGTGCAGCCAAGTCACCAGTTATCTGATAAGACTACCCGGAGATTTTGATAGCCAACTAAATTCATGGTGGATGTTACTAACTTAAGTTGTGGATACTGGCATTTTTTTGTATATCGAGTTATTATATTGGGACCACAGCCCCTTAACCACAAAGTGGAAGATACTTACTTTGTTAAAATAATTTTAGCAAAGAAACTATCTAGTAGTTGAAATATAACTGCCAATCTGTTCAAAATATATTTTAAAATTCTTATTATTAAATGTTTTTTTTTTAATATTTTAGTTATATATAATGATTAAATTATTTTATAATAAATTACATAAAACTTAATACTATCAAATTCTTTTTAATTATACTGGGTAACTAAAATAATTATAGAAATAAAGAACTAAAAAAAAGCTTTTTAGAAAAGTCCTATCTATATCCCAGACAATGAATGATCATTAATAAAAAAAAAATACAAATAAAATATTCATTGCATATGTAAAATAATACTAAAAATGAGATGCCAAGCAAATAAATAGGAAACAAAAAGTGAGATATTCCTGCAAATACACACTCCACGACCACCAATACTGGTGTACCCAGCAGTGGTAACGCAGGAGTTAGTTCCACCTCTCTCAGATTTATGCAGAAAGTCCAGAACAATGCTACCCTGCTTATAGCTGGCGCGAGCAGGATTGACTATATTCGACGGACGGAACTGCACGCAAGAGCAGGATTTGATCCACTGAATATAGTCCCCAAGAGGCTAGGGAGAAAGACCTGGGAAAAAGTTGACAATAGACTGCTTTGCTTGCCTGAGCCAGTCTACTTCTTCTCTCGTGCACAGATACAGCAAACCTTTTGTTTGTTTTCGCACAAGAATTGTGAAAGTGTTTTTCGCGCGTTAAGTGATTCCTCGCTTACGAGTTCTTACGCAGCCTACGTCGAAGGTGTTATTACGTATTACAGTAATAAGTGAAATTTCACTCGCTTCGTGCGCCGGTAGCGAGGGTGAACTTGTTTCCACCCTCCCCCTCCGTTTTTCCTCATCGAACTCCCTTTGAGGTGGACCAAGGACCTGCAGGCTCTCGAGAAGCGCCTACACGTAAGGTAAAGTGCCATTTTTGCTTGGGTTATTTGCTTTGGACAGGGGCTACCCTCTTTGACTAGCTCTGTTCTTACTGGTGAAAAATCTCTCACACACACGAACACAACCAAACAAACCGAGTCTTTACAAAAATTTGTTTTTCGGGACCCTAATGTGGAAATGGAAAAATAAATGAAGGAGACTCGGCGGATACCGCTGAGGACCCTCTCCGATGGCCCCGAGCCAGATCGGGGGGAGGTCTTCGCACTTATCCATGGGGAACTAGGGGTAACCCTAGTGAGACTCATCGACACGCACAACGGATTTTCAGCTATCTGCCAAAAGGAGAGCGACTGTGAAGTCCCCACCTCCCCCCAAAGCGGCAGAATCCCTAAGGAAAATAAATCTGAGACCCCACACGCCTCCACAAATCAAAACTTACCGCAGCATCATTCTTCGCCGCCTCGATCCTTGGGTCGGGGGCCACAGCATCGAAGTAATTCATATTGAGGTCGAGAAGAATCACTCTTGGGCTAAGGTAGCGGAAATCCTTAAATTCAAGGACTATACGCACGTCTTTAAAATCGTGTTTACGGATTCGGCAATGGCGGTAAAGGCTACGGAGGGCGGTATGCTCCTCTTCAACTTTCGAATCTGCCCCGAGCAAATCGAGCGTGAGGAGTTTATCGACCTCCAAATGTGCTTCAAATGCTACAAATATGAGGAGCACACTACAGCAACTGCCCCAAAGGGAATGCTATCTTGTGTTCTATCTGCGCGTCAGATACCCATTCTTGGAGGAGCTGTAAAAGCACCTCCATGAAATGTCTCAACTGCGCTGGTGAACATAAGACACTCTCCATGGCTTGCCCCATCAAGAAGCAAATTTTGAAAAGAAAAGCTAACCTAAAGAAACTGGAAGAGGAAACTAAGGCCACACAACCTATGCCAAAGTTGCAAAAGCTGCGGTAGCGGAATCGAAAGGAAACCCGACATTTCTCCACGTCGAGAATGAAAACTCGACGAAAATTATGTGTTGCATATATTATGCTCATATTGCGAATCTCTCCTCCCCGGGGTGCTTTGCAGATGAGCTTAATAAGATGCTAATTCATAATGGAATGGAAAAAATGTGGTTCCCCCCGAACCCGCGGTCAGAGGAGATCCTGAAAATTAGTTTCAAACCCCAGTGCGAGACTAGTTGTCAGAAGCTCCCAACTCCAAGCAATGTCACAACCCCAACCTCCTCCAGGGACCCCAGGATCCAGGCTGAAAAAGCACGCGTGGAGCAACAAACAACGAAAACTCACCAGAACAAAACACAAACGCACACACACTCACACAGGTTGACAATGAGGCTACGGAGACTGGAGCTGCGAGAGCCGAGGGGGAGGGGGCACGTTCGCCCCGCTCACGGAAAACCTCGCAGCCCCAGAGACGCCCGAGATCGTCCTCTTCTTGCAAGAGGGAATCTAGGCACGCATACCATTCAAGAAAAATTAACTTGAAGGTATTCGCTGCCGAAAGGTCCCCTTTTCCTAAGGAGATGGATGCCCTAGATGTATCCGAAGGTTTAATAGCCGGAATATACAAATGGGAATTTACCTCGGACGAGTTCAGTGAAAAGCAGGTCGAGGAGGCTTTACTCCAAGGCTTGATTAAACTGACTCCAGATACTTTTGTCACCCTTACTGACGGCGAATACAGGAAAAAACGGACAGGTAAAACTATCAAGGACCTAAGCTCGTAAGAGAATAAGTCCTAAAAACATCATATCACACTCAAGAACCCTTAAGTGAACTATACAATGACGACTCTAAAAATATTACACTTAAACTCTGACGGATGGACAAATAAATAAACAGTGTACGGAAATGTATTGAGACAATGCGACCCAGACGTTATATTTATTTCCGAACATGGAATAAATGACGCAAACCCACTAAAATTTTTTCCCTACGAAGTCTTGACAAAAAATCACAGTGGAGAACATTTTGACGGATGCGCTATAGCTGTGAAAAGAGGTCTTGACTTCAGATAAATAAGTGGACTCGACGAATCTTACCTCGCTGTGGAGGTCCGTACAGCAGTGGGACCCCTGGTCCTGACAAAGGGGGACCAACCCCCAAGGAGAGGGTATTTGCCCCTTCCCAACTTCTTGCAGCTATGTGGTCACGGCAGAACCGTTCTCTTTGCCGATGACCTCAATGCAAGAAGCGCTGCCTCCGGTTATACGTCGACCAACCCAGCAGGCAGGAATCTCGAGACACTTATCGATAGACATATTATGACTAGAATTGGACCAGACTTCCCCACATTCATCACACACAGGTCAGCCACCAAACCAGACATTGTACTAACCAGCAATATGTTCCCATATAACTACTTTATTGACCCGGGCTCCCCTATTCCCAGCGACCACCAGGCTATCCTTATTAAAGTTTCAACCTCCCCCATTCAAATCCCTATCCCAGCGCGAAAGAGCTACGCTCGAGCCAACTGGGATAAGTATAAACAACTCCTCGAAAGTTATAACCCAGAACCCTTCAGTAATGCCTCCCTAGAAGAAATTGACGAGGAGTTGGATAAATTAAATGAAAATTTATTGAAAGCCGACAAGGAAGCCGTCCCCAGAGTTAAATTTAAAACTCTCCCTGCCCCATCATGGACCCCTAGAATGAAATCCCTCGCGAGGGAGTATAGGGAACGGATCAATGAAGTGGACCTCACTGGCCCCAACATCAACACACACCGACAAACACGACTCATTCGTGACGAACTAATGACTCTTATAAGGGACCAACAGAATGTACTCTGGAATAATTTAATTTACGGACTGAACGTAGAAACTGACTCACGTACATTCTGGCAGACGGTTAAACGAGTAAAAGGCGGACAACCACTAAAGACTATTAAGCTTAGACGTGATGACACTGAAATTTCTGACATGGAAAGAATCGAAGAGGAATTCAGACTCTTTTGGGCATCTATATTTAAGATATACCTGGAAGAGAATGATGACTTCGATTTGGACTTCGAAGACGGAATCATTAACGACCTGAATGATCAAATACACAAAACCCACCCTCACCATTGCGTATCACAGGATAGGGAAATGGAAGGACTTGGCGGTAGAATTACTGCCGAGGAACTCTCAATGACCTTAAAGTCCTTTCGATAGCGAGCACCGGGGCGTACAGGACTGACAAAGGAGAATTTTATTCGAGCCCCGCCCAACATCTTATTGGGGCTCATGAATATCATGAACGCATGCCTAAACGTGGGTTACTTCCCTGACCACTGGAAGGTAGCGAAAATGATATTCATTCCAAAAGCCGGTAAACCACCGGACAGTCCAGCCAACTTCAGGCCCATATCTCTCCTAGATTTTTCAGGGAAAGTCTTGGAGAAGATATTGGCCAATAGGGTAAATACGTTCCTCGAGAATAACAATTCTCATAATAATCAACAGCATGGCTTCCGAGCGAAGCGAGGAACAGACACGGTGCTAGCCGTAATTACCGAGAAGTTGGCAAAAGTAAAATCAGAAAAACGCCACGCAAATCTGGTGCTATGCGATGTCAAAAAGGCCTTTGACAAAGTATGGAGGAGAGGCCTACAATACAAGATCTTACAACTGGGCCTCAATCCCATACTTGAGAGGATCCTTTGTGACTACGTGATGGAGAGGAGGGCCTTTTCGGGTATTAAAGGTTATAGTGGCCCTGAGTTCGAACTCGAGGCGGGGGTGCCGCAAAGCGGGTGCATCAGTCCCCTGCTCTATAACATATACACCATTGACCTTCCCCAATCTCTGACTGAAGGTTCCTTGTAAGTCCAATTTGCGGACGACATAACAATGATATGTACGGGGCCTTATCTGAATGCGAATTTCATGGCACGAAGTACGGCAGTGAAAATCGAAAACATCAACTCTTTCGAGAGAAGATGGAAGATATCCACCAATGCCCAAAAGTTCCGTGTAATTCCATTATTCCGAAGGACACTGGCAGACATCCGTTCGGGGGGTGCACGCATCCCATACCGCACTGAGGGCCCAGTATTGGGACTACATATTACGACTGGTGGGTATAGGAATCATGTAGCGAAAACTACACAGAATGCACGGAGGAACTTTTTCAAATTCGTAAACCTGAGCACCTCCAACAAACTTAAAATCTATAATGCGTGCATTCGCTCAAAACTCCTGTACCCCCCGGTCCCTATAGACGTAGCTTCCAAGAGACAAGTCCTTAAACTGCAAAGGGTCCAGAATAACGCAGTATATATCATTACGGGAACCTGAAGGAGAGAAGGGAGAAGGCAGAGTGATCTCCATGGTGAACTGGGGATGACCCCCATAAACGTGGAGCTTCACCTCAGAGCAACCAAAATCTGGGACAAGGTGCACCGGCACCTCCCTCTCGAGTTTGTGATCGAGCACATTGACTTTGACAACTTAAACAACATAAGACGACCAATATCATTTAAAAGCAGCAGACTACCGATTGACATTGACGTCGACCCAAGGTTCACTTAAAGTTAAAAAAAAAACCCAGTTCACAACACAAATCATGGACAAAGCCAAGCGAAATTAGCCACTGAATTAACATTTGTTAATTTTAGTTTCTAGTAAATACTTCCCCAAATTTTTGTGCGAAATATCGCCCCATAAAACAAAAGCAAACTAACAAACAAAACAACATAAAATACAAAAAACAAAATCTGGGTGTAAAATACCCGGAAAAGAAGATGAAAATCTTCAACAAGCCACGTAGAGAAAAAGAAAACATCTACAACTACAAAGGCTTGAATACCCAGTGCATTACCCGATAATATATTTATATATTTTCAAAAACCAAAACGCAAAGAAAGCCAGTAATACCCTTTCACCAGGGATCTGTTTTTCATACTTCTTTTCATTTTCACTTTCCTATAATTTTCCCCTATTTCCCCCTTATTTCTCCTACTAAAACCCTCTTCTACTATATTCCTCACTTTATATGTCCAATGTCCAAGTTGAAAATGAAATCCTCCCGTAGATAGAAGCGGACCTGGAAATACCAGAGCAAATAATTGGACGAGCTACCAGGAGAGCCCTATTCCCTAGTGGGAGACTGTACTCCCGGGAAAATCAAGTAACCTTATATAGATAACAAAAATTAAACTACCTTATCATACACATAAAAGGACTACACGGACACGAATCCACTAAAAGCCTCCACGAAATAGACTCCACGAATATGATTAAACTAAGAATAAAAAGAAAAATTAAAAGAGGCGAAGTGCCCAAACGTTAAATGATATGCAACAAAAACCAACAAATAGATAAAAAGAGGTGAAGTGCCCAAATAAGAAAAGTAATAAATACTAATCAAATAAATGAATAAAAAAAGGCGTAGTGCCCAACACAAACAAAACAAAATAAATAAAATAACAAAAGTTATAACTAGACGAGGCGTAGTGCCCACAACAGGCGAAAATAAATAAAAATGAACCAAAAGAAAAGTAAAAACAAAGCTGATGAGTTAGCAAAAAACATAATTGAAAGGCTTGAATGACTTACGACGGAGGAAATAGATTTTTATAGAGAAATATATATATAATTAAAGTAAAAGATATCAATAAAGAAATAAGCAAACAAAAAGGCAAGAGTAGTAAACAACTACAAAAGTGTCAGCTAAACACTGACACCAACGAAAGTGGAGGATAAAGAAAGAACCAGAAAAAAGTAAGACACCTGGGATGTCATCTGCACCAGGGCAAATACAAATTTTCTTCACATCTATCTACATCTACTACACATTTCACCACATATTATATCAAATCAAATCAAATCACTCGGAAAAGCAATATTAGGATAATAATTGTGCTAAACAACCAAACTGCACGTCAAGATAATATTAAAAAAGCAAAATAGTACAAGAATCCAAAGGTTTGAACGCCTTATAATAATAATAATATATATATATATAAGCATACATACTTGTTATATATATATATATATATATATATATATATATATATATATATATATATATATATATATATATATATATATATATATATATATATATATATATATATTCAGTAAGAAGGACAAAACGAAGAAGGCGGGTCCAATCTTTAATTCCAACGTTTCGGGTTATTACAAAACCCATCTTCAGGAGCTAGAAACAAATTCTAAGTGATTTTCTCTGATCTGTGATTTTTAACTTTGAACTTATCCTGTTATTTATGTTTTTAGGCTTAAATTACTCATTTAGAATTTGTGTTTAGCTCCTGAAGATGGGTTTTGTAATGACTCGAAACGTTGGAATTAAAGATGGGACCCGCCTTCTTCGTTTTGTCCTTACTGAATATAAGAAGGAATATATATATATATATATATATATATATATATATATATATATATATATATATATATATATATATATATATATATATATATATATATATATAATAAAACAAACAAAACAAACAATGAAAGAGATTAGCCAGATCCCCAGGCACCTTTGTAAATACTGCAACCCTCAAAATTCCTTATTTCACCACTATCCCCAAACCCCACTATTCTAATACACCACTATCTCTCACACTCACATACTCACCACTTCCCCAAAGACAAAGCCAAAGCCTATTGATCTATTAGATCACCTAGGCAAAATACTCGAACGTATGATCGACTGCCGCCTACGGGACTACCTGGAAGAGAGGGACTGGTTCTCCTCCCCAACAATATTGGTTTAGGAGGGGCCGGTCCACTTAGGCGGCTATGACCATCGTTTACGACAGAATACAAAAAAAAACCGCCAAGTACGACAAAAGACACTCTCTATCAGCAAGGGCATGGAGAAGGCCTTTGATAAGATGTGGCACGATGGACTCCGTTGAAAACTCTCCAACAATACGGAGTTACCTCTCTGCACCAGAAGCTCCTCTCGCACTACCTCACTGAACGGAGATGCCACATAAAATACAACAATACCCTATTACAACCTTTCACACTACACTCAGGCGTTCCCCAAGTAAGTGTACTGACACCCACGCTTTACATTATGTACACAAACGACACCCTACGCCCACCCGAAATCTGCCGTCACACCTACACAGTGTCCTGCGCCGACGACGGGACCATTCTAGTCAGCGTCCGCGAACCAGACGAGATCGCGCACCACGCACAAATAATACTTGACGAAATGACAGAATACGAGGATAAAAGGCTGATTGCCACGAATCCTCAGAAGAAACAGATGACTCTTCGGTGCACAAGACCTTCACACAAAACTAGCCGACGGTGTACACAAGAAACACCAAATTCGAGTCCTCAAGACTAACCCCCTATGGTTGTCTTTCTCCACCGATGACCTCCGCATACACCTTAAACAGAAGTATGGGGAGGGGGTCATCGGAGACTTCTATTACAACCGTACAAAACAATGGGCAGTAATTACATTGCCCGATGAACAAAACAAAACACTGCTGCTAGACCAAGGCATCAAGGTCTGCGGCACACTAACACATCCACATAACATCGATCCACAGCTGAACACAAAACCCACACAGTGCCACCCCGGTGTTACAAAACCGGACACGAGACACAAAACTGCCAAGCAGACCTGGTCTGCTCAAGGTGTAGTGTAGTGGGCCACTACTACACCACCTGCACAGCCACCTCACCCCTCTGCACAAACTGCGGCGGCGACCATGTCGCCGTCAACCCTAAATGCCATTACCTAAGTAAGGCCCGCTCTGACGCCGTAGCGGCCATACGACATCCACAACACAACCACACACTCCGCCCGCGACCCTCCTCCCCCCACAAGAACATTCGCTGCTGCTGCCGGCGCAACGCTATCCACACCACCCCCTGTCCTACCCCAGACACACCCTACCCCAGCAGCAACCCACACTCACCCACATGTTCCGACACCCGCCCCTACCCATACACCCTACACCCAGAAACCCCCGCTACTGCCGACACTCACCCTTGCTCCACACCACACATCCAACGATACCACACGCCCAAAGCTACACCTGGCTGCCTTGCTCTCAATGGTGGCAAAATACATATCGAGGGGTGACGCCCGACTATACGCAAACATACTAAATACACTGTTTGCCTTCACGGTCTAGAGCAGATCACCTTCCCCGAGAAGGTGTTCGCCCTAATCGACGAGCATACACACAGGAGACCCGCCGCACTCCTCCCTACCCCGGTGGGTACGAATACCTTCCACCCTGGACTTACCGCCCCCTCACACCCTGCTCTCCACCTTCACCACGCTCCTGCCTCCTTTCGCTGTAGGAGTGCGAAGATGTATAAGAGAAAAACTTCCTTCCAAAAGCGAGAATATAAATAGCCCGTTAAATTACCAAGTCAAGACGGACTACGCCGTGTCGTAACGGTAGAGTGCTTGCCTCGGGATTCAAAAGACCCGCGATCGATCTCCAAAGTCCACAATTTTTACAAAGAAAATTCTTGAAGAAAACGGAGACCACGAAAAACGCTTTAAGGACAACTCAAGAAATCAACTCAAGAGAAAACCGCTGTCAAGGAAAACGGAAAGAAAACGACTTCAAGGGCTAACTCGTCTCAACTCATCTCATCCCATCAAAATCGTCAAGAAGCATCAATAAGTCATCACGTCATCAGAATTGGAAGGAATCATCACATGGTCGTTAAAAAAAGGAAGATACATCAAGAAAAAGAAGATCAAGAATTAACCCAGCCACATTAAAGAAGAAAGAATCTCAGCTTGCAAGAATAATAAGAGTCAGTCAGATAAATGGAGTCAATGTTTGAAGGGGCATCTTCAGTCAAGAAATAATACATAGATACGAATATAGAAATCCCAAGATGAATGATATCAAGAAATAGATAAAAGATAAATATTATCCCCCCCATACCGCCTTCTGTCCCTGCCCCTCTCACCACTGTACCCTCCTTACCTCCACATTTGCCCACTGCTCCCACCTCTCTTCCTACCGCCCTCCTCCTCCCTCCACAGCTACCACTCCTTCCTCCTCTGTACCTAAAATCCCCCCTACCACCAGCACTCCTCCTTTGGCAGCCTCAACTCTCCATCCTATTGCCACCAACCCCACTCCCACTGATACCACAAACGCCACCTCCCCCACGCCCACAACACCCTCTACAACACTCCGCATTAAACAAAAAAACTCCACCACGAACACCTCCTCCACACACAACAACGCGTAAAGCCGACCAACCCTCTCCATGCTATTCCTTCCTCTCCTCCTTCCACCCCTCCTTCCTTGCCATCACAATAGGGAGGGTCATACTCTAGAATTTTATGAAATTGGTGATGAGGAGTATTCAAATGATGAATATTGGTGAAAAGAACAAACTTTTGGCAGAAAAGTTAAATTCTGATTGATCTAACCTACATAAAATTGAAGTTGAAATATTGTTAGTTCTGGGTCATTTACTATATTTTACTATTATTTTAGTTACCTATAAAAGATCAAATTTACCGTTTTATATCATCAATACATTTAAGAACATAAGAACATAGGAAAAGAAGGAGACTGGAAAAGACCATTCATGGCCTACACTTGGCAGCTCCTGTTCCAGTCAACACACAAAAGATTTCTTATCAGAGAAAAGTCATCAACATTTTCACCCTTAACAGGAGTTTGTCAGATCTAATCTACAATATACATAAAATGCATCCAGAGGATTATGTCCATTCATGCAACCGCAAAATATAATCTCCCCACTCCTTAGAAAAATATATACATATGTACATAAAAAAAAGTCAGTCCCATCTAGCAGCTTCATCCATATATTTATCTAATCTATTCTTAAAACTACCCAGAGAGGAGTCTTCTTTATCTAGTCTGAACGATATTTGTCTAAAAAAATGTAAAAATGTATTAGAGAGACATGAGAAGTAGGAAACCTGTTAAAAATGACCCTTAATTTAGTTTGGTCTAACTCCAAAATTGCAAGTAGCCAGTACTCATTACTCAGTGGAAGGCAATATTCCAGTAGTGTTTCCAGTTCTGGTAACTATTGTAACTGGTAACTGTTTATAGAGTACTTACACTTTATTTGAATGCTAGTAAAGGCTGTGGATAATTTTAGAGTAACATATAATAATTTGGTAGGGATTATTTCTTAATCTAAGTGCCATCTTTTTCATTTTCAGGTATACCTGCGATTAGTGTGACAATGGCGAAAATCCAGACAAGGTCCAAATCAAGTTCTCATCTGACTAATTTTGTTGGGACTGGGCAAAAGCTGATGGTGTCTGAGTTACCAACAATAAGAGATATTTTGAGGTACGACATCTACCTGAGGGATTAAACTGAAGATGACCGGAGAAATTATAAAGTGGACCAGCTGGTAAAAGACATGTATCAGGGCTTGATTAATCAGTGGACCAAAGCTAATGCTCTCTTCAAACCACCTGTTGTAAATCAAAAGGTCAAAATAATATCAAAGCTTAAGGAGGTGTGGAATGAGGCAGTAAAGGTTTCCCTTGGTAAAGGAAAAATTGAAGTAAAAAGAGAGGTTCATTGCAAACTAGATAAGTTATTTGATATATTGACATACAAATGTCAAATTTCCAGTTGTGGGGAAGTAGGTTGTAATGGCTGTGAGACTGAAGCCTAAATTAGCTGCTGTTGTAGTAAAGAGAAAAAAATACCTACTAGGGAACTGGCCTTTATTAAAGGACAAAATGAGAAGGTTGGAAGTAAAGGTACCTTTCAAATTGGAGGTCCTGATATTCCATAGCATAATATACAATTAGGAGCTTCAGAAAGCAAAGAAAAATAAAGGATAGCAGAAAGAAAGAGAACAAGTAAGGAGGAAAGTGCTGTTTTAAAGGAAAAGCAGCACGAAAAGAAATCGAGCATTTTTTGGCAGAAGGTGAAGATCTGGAGGCATAAAATTCTGATGGTGACAACAGTTTGGGTGATGAAGTAATTTCGGAAGCTGTCCAAGAGCAGGAATCTTCCACCAGGAATAGAAAGAATTATGATGAAATTCCAAATATTGCTTTTGCTAGTATAAGGTATGGTGTCGGATTGAGACCAACTGCAGCTATAGCAACAGGAACTTTAATAGATGCTGAATTCATTACTGAGGAAGATACAAGTAAAGTAATTGATAAGAATAAAGTTAAGAGAGCACAGGAATATCTAATAACAGTTATTGAACATGAGTTTGAGGAAAACTTAAGGAAGGATGGGGGAATTTCTTGTGTTCTCTTTGATGGACGAATTGATGTGACAAATTTTATGATGGAGGCAGAGGGAAGTGAAAAATTGTTTCTAGCAAAAAACAAAAGAGGAGCATTACACTGTCATCAGTGAGCCTGGGAGCAATTACCTCTTCCACCTTGTCCCATAAAAGGCTACAAAAGAATAATCACATGTAAAGAAGATTGCTAAGGCTATGTTTGGATGGCTGAGGAAAAGGGGTTTGGATAAAAGCTTGATGGCCATTGGAGGAGACTCCAAGAATGTAAACACAGGTGTAAATGCTGGAGTAATGCGAAAAATGGAGCTCCATTTGGGCAGAAAGCTTGTTTGGTTGGTCTGTAACCTGCACACTGGAAAACTCCCACTCCGTCATCTAATTATCAACCTGGATGGCCCAACACTATATGACAACAGATATTCCGGACCAATAGGAAAGCTCCTTGACTCTATTACAGACTTGGATATCAACCTAAATTTCACTCATATATCTTTAGGTCCTCTTCTTACCAAGATACCTCAGGAAGTGGTGCAAGATCTTTCCACTTATCAACAATACGGTTATAGAATTGTTTCGGCAATCAGAGATGGAATGCTTCTTACAGGGCTTTATCTATTGGAAATACGACCAGTAAACCACAGTCGCTGGCTGACCACAGCTAACAGACTTCTTCAGCTGTGGGTGTCAAAGCATGAGCTCAAAGAAAAAAGCCTTTAAGAATCTACGACTAATTGTTGAGTTCATCATTGGTGTATATTACCCATGCTTCTTCAACGTTAAGATCAAGCACTCTTGGGCCGAGGGACCTAGGCACATTCTTTATTAACTTCACTGCCTAAAGTCTGAAGGAAGGAGGTGTTGGGTATTGTTTTGCCAACTGTTAAGAGATCAGCTTGGTATGCATACAGTGAAGCCATCCTCCAAACCCTCCTATGCTCTGAAGATCAGGCGGAGAGAACTGTAGGGGTGAAAAGAATCCAGACCATCAGGGAGAAGGGGTCCCAGATACTGAACTGGGAGACTCCTTTGTAAGGCTTAGAAGGACACCAGACATCAATTGTGATGCTACCAGGATTGGAGATCTGATCAATTGGTCAGAGGATGTCTCTGAGCCACCTCGCACTTGATCTTTAAGTACTTCTGAATGGAAAAACTTCATTGACTCTCCTATGAAAGTACCTGACTGGCCTTATCCCACACATATCATTGAGAGGGTTGTAAGAATTGTGACTGAGGCTTCTTCCAAGTATTTCTCACATGAAAAGAGGGATGGAGGAATCAGGGCACAAGAGACAAGTAGACGTCTGATGTCCAGGAATGAGTCAAAGCAAGATTTGTTTGCTCTGGTGAAGTTTAACATATGAATATGACCAAAAGTGACCCATACAGCTATATGTAGAGCTTTGTATACACTTTTCTCACTCAATAAACATATACATTTGAGGTTACTTTGTGTTTGTGTGTACTTGGATTAAATAAAAATAGTTTTCATAAGCTCGTGACGAAAGGGAAAAATTTACTTTAATTTAAATGGAAATTGATGTAGGTAGGAGCAATTGTATAACAAAATAAAGTTCTTTTTCAAAATCTATACCGGAAAATCTATCATTTAAGCACCCCTCATTAAAGGATTTAATGAAAATATATGGTTGCCTCAAAGTATGACCCAACCTATCACCACAACCTCCTCTCTCTCCTGACACCCCCTCTCTCATAATCTGCACCTTCACTAGTATCTTTAACCCCCATCTACTAGCTCTACTTCCTCCTCCTCTGCTCATAACTCTCCCCTCCTAGACTCTACTCTCTCCAACCCTCCTTACACAGAACACACTCTTCCCTCTACCACGGC
The DNA here is from genome assembly GCA_963969495.1 of Ceratothoa steindachneri. Taxonomy (NCBI): domain Eukaryota; kingdom Metazoa; phylum Arthropoda; class Malacostraca; order Isopoda; family Cymothoidae; genus Ceratothoa; species Ceratothoa steindachneri. The sequence continues at coordinate 38,109,906 of OZ018328.1, read as the reverse complement.
TTGCCCACCCAATAACAGCACTGACAACCTATCAACTCCCATTAAACCACAGCTGATACTCGTGAAGGTACTCGCTCCCCACGCCTCCTAGGAAATAACCAAGGAAAGGGGAACGGTTCTGGCTAAATCAGCCCCACGCGCACTCCGCCAACGTCAATAAGTCGCCTCAACATAATACAATTAAAAGTACGCAGTTGGCACGGTATTCGTCATACTGTTGCCAGCTATGTCCTAAACACACACATACCTAACATAATACTCTTGAACTCGACAGTCTACACCCTACAGACTCCGCATTGCAGGCTACCACACATATCTAACTCCACAAGCGCTGCACCTAGGATCAACAATCCTAATAAAGCGCTCTATACTTCACTTCCTCATTCAAACACGCGATGACTCTTTTCTAGCTTGCAAGGTAGAGACAAGCTCCGGCCCCATCCTAGTGGCCACGCATTACAGACCTCCACGCCTACAATTAAACATAGAAGTCCCACTCCTGGCTTTATCAAACCACAACCTACCTATCGTATTTGCGGGGGACCTCAACGCTTTCCACCCAACCCTCCATTATAATACCATGAATGATGCAGGAAGGTACTTGACCGGTGCCCTGCCGTGTTATCGCTGCGAGCACATCGGCCCAGCCTTCCCCACATTCTTCGGTACTCGCAAAGGAACCACTTCTCCGGGCGTGGTCTTCCGCAACGACCACACTTCTACACTCACATCTCACCGGGTCCTCACGTACTCTCTGACCACATGCCGATATGCCTTATCATATACACACCTCCCATACTCATACCCACGCCACCTCTCTTCGACTTCAAAAACACGAACTGGGTAGAGTTAAAGAGACATATAACAGAAAACACGCCACAAAACCTCGACCTGGACCACACCAATCCAGATCTGTTAGACGACCACTGGTGCTCAATCTTAAACACTAGAGCCGCAGCATGCGACTTACACACACCACACAAAACCCACACATGTATAAAACATTTCACATATTCTATACACACTCAGAGACTCATAATACAGTACAGCAATCACTACACCAAAAGCCCACGACAACACAACAATACTCACCTACGTGCCCGCATCCTACAGTGCGTGCAACTAGATAAGAACCGACAGTGGCGATAGGTCGTCCGCATCGCCGACGACACTCGTTGCACTGACTCTTCCTTCTTCTGGCGGCACGTAAAAAGGATGCTAGGCACCGATCCACCCAAACCTATCACCCTCCAAGTAAATAACCAAACACTCACAGACATCAACGTCATCCTCGATAGATTTAGGTCTCACTGGGACACAGTACACATACACTGCCCACCCAAACCACACGCACACGAGCTAAGGTCTGCCCCCCTGATACGAATGGAGCTGCTCGACAACACATCTACACTGACCACTCCCATCACCGTCAAGGGAACTAAACACTATATTAAAATAACACTAAAACGCGCACCCAGCCCCTCCGGACTACCAGCCGCATTAATACACAACTTCTTCCCCAAATATATACCCTACACTTACACACCTATTCAACGCCTCACTAGCCTCAGGCCACTTCCCATAAATATTCAAAGTCTCTCACAAATTATTCTACACAAAATGAACAGACCCCAAACACCCAAACAATTACAGGCCTATTGCTCTATTAGAGCACCTAGGAAAAATACTCGAACGCATGATCAACTGCTGCCTACGGGACTACCTGGAAGAGAGAGACTGGTTCTTCCATCACCAATATGGGTTCAGGAGGCGCCGGTCCACCCAGGTGGCTGTGAACATTGTTCATGACAGAGTACAAAAAAAATCCTGACAGGTACGAAAAAAAAGACACTCTCCATCAGCAAGGACGTGGATAAGGCCTTTGATAAGGTGTGGCACGCACGAGGGACTCCGTTGGAAACTCTCCAACAATACAGTTACCTCTCTGCAGCAGAAGGCTCCTCTCGCACTACCTCTCTGCAGCAGAAGGTTCCTCTCGCACTACCTCACTGAACGGAGATGCCACATAAAATACAACAGTACCCTATCCCTATCACAACTTTTCACTTCACGCTCAGGCGTTCCCCAAGGAAGCATACTGGCATCCACACTTTACATCATGTACACGAACGACACCCCACTCCCACTCGAAAATTGCCGTCACACCGACGCAGTGTCCTGCGCCGATGACGAGACCATTCTCGTCAGCAGCCGTGGACCAGAAGAGATCGCGCACTACGCACAAATAATAGTAGACGAAAAGAAAGAATACGAGGATAAATGGCAGATTGCCACGAATCCCCAGAAGACACAAATGACACTCTTCGGCGCAAGAGGTCACTTCACGCACAACCTATAAATTTTCTCACAGATACCAAACAGGAACCACTTAAACCCAACAAGGCTCGACTACACGCAACAGACAAAAATCCTTGGGGTAATTTTGATAACTCCCTTAGGTTCAATATACACCAGCACATAATACAAGCAAGAGCCGCAGGCACAAACGAAATGCTGCGCAGTTCTACCCTGCGGGCAAGAAACTACAGTTACACTTCCTGACCACCGACCAACCGTCGTCCAGTCACGAACACCCCGAGACGCACCTAACTACATCACGCATCGGCGTCTAGCCACCGACCTATCAACTCTTCCTATCCCCTTTCAAGTTATTTCCGGACCCTTTTTCTCTACGACCACCTGATCGCCTGTGTTACACAATGATCCCTCTCTGTTCTTTCTATATACATCGATTTGATTTGATGAGCCAGGTTTGTTCGATTTCTATACGGCTTGTGTTAATTCCTCGGTCAATTTGATAGACTTTTCTATAGATCGTGGCCTCATTTTAAAAGCGAAGATTTGCGACAGGTGTGGAAAAGAACCGCGGCTCAATTATAAAAGTGAAAGGTAAAGATAGTTTAGCTTTTTCGAGAAGTAAGTATATTATTAGATAGATAATTTAAGAGAACCATATCGCTGCCGACATTTCGCAATCGCCATTTGCATTCAAAGCTAACGTTAGCCTTTCGAATTAGGAATATTACAAGTTTTTTTTAAGTTGCGCAGTGTGTGCTAAAATAGGCGGTACTATCGTCTTTGTTATTTTGATAAAAATTTGATCGGCTCTGCACGTTTATCAAAATAATAAAGACGATTGCGCCGCCCACCTACTTTAGGCTATTTCCTTCAAAGATTAACATTTTTATTTACTTTTGAAATGAGGGGCTTCGCCTTATGACGTCTGGCATCATAAGGTCTAAATTGTGGCTCAGAAACAGCGCCCCCTATCTTGAGTTCCTATACTGAAATATTACCAGCCCTTTAGATGTGAAGGATAGAAGAAATGTGTAGGGAGAAGAAGGAAGTAGTCGGGTTGCAATTGAATGCTAGGGTGCATGGAGGTCATGCTAATCTCCATCGTTTTAGTTAGACTTGGACTTAGGAAGTTGGTGAAACTTAGAGAGAGTCTTAGAGTGAGAGAGTAAAGTGGTGAAATTGGGAGAGGTTAAATAATATAAGTAGTGTGGAGGACAGAATAAATAGGTCCCTGGTGAAAGGGTGGCTCTGTTTTTTGGAAACTTTGTATTGTATTTGAATTTTTATGTTTGTTTTGTTTTATAAACTATAAAATCTATAGTTTATAATAATTAAATTAAACTTGTTAATTTAATTGGGTTAGATTTAAAGTCATTCAAGCCTTTATTTGGGGCGGGGTTTTTGTTCCCGCTGTTGGTGTTTGAAAAAGTTTTTGGGAGGGAATTTTTGCTTTTTTTGAGATTTACAAATTCGAGAAAATTGGTAACATTTTTGTTATGATTAATTACTAAAGAAACCAAAAATACACAGGTCATTTGTTGTACTTTGTCGACTTTATCATGTGTACTTTGGAGTTACGTCACCGTCTGTCTGAGCCTCGCTGCCTTTAAAAGGTCTTATTTGTCGTGCGACGTCGATGTCTAAATATGTACGAGAGAACTATGGGGACAGGCGGGTGCCAATGGCCTGCCAGATCCTCTTCGTTCTCTCTTGGAGTGCCACGTTGATCGGAGATAATCTAACCGCGTCGTGGAACTCCCTCTGTCTTTTGTGTTCACTTCTTCGGGTGTTTGTAATAATAAGCACCGCTTTGTTCTGAATTCTTTGTAGTTTCGCAATATGTGTCTTTGCGCTCGCGTTCAGTGGCACCGGGAGGAGGGGGGGGGGGGTTACAGAAACCTCGAGCGAATGCACGCATTGAATATCTTGAGTTTATGTGAGTGATTTAAGGCACGGAACCTATAAAATTCTCTCAAATCTCTCTTGGTATTCATGACTGTACGCTCGATATGATCCGTGAAACGCCTGGTGGTGATCTTGAGCCCCAAAACCGTCCCTTCCGTGCAGTAAGGGATTCCCTCACCGTCCCTTGTATATCGTTGAAGGCCTTGCAAAACATGGGAGCTATTTTGAATTTTTGGGGCACTGGTTGATATCTTCCATCTCCACTCGAAGGAGTTGATGTTAGCTATCTCCCTAGCCGTGTTCCTCGCCATAAATTCCCTATGGACATAAGCAGGGGTACAAATTTGCGATATATCGTTATCGAACTGAACGTATATCGAATCCTCGGAGAGTGGTTGTGGTAGGTCACGTGTATAAATGTTGTATAGTAGGGGACTGAGAGACCCCCCTTAAGGGACCCCTGCTTTGAGTCCGAATTCGGGGGCTTTATGTTCCATGATATGTATATATGCTCTCCTCTCCATTATGTAGTCGCACAAAATCCTCTCAAGAATGGGGTTTAGGCCTTCTTGCGGGATCTTATATTGTAGGCCTCTTTTCCAAACCATGTCAAAAGCTTTCTTGACATCGCGGAGCACCAGGTCGGCATGCCTTTTATCTGCCTTGATTTTAGAGAGCTTTTCGGTGACAATGGCTAGTACCGAGTCAGTCCTTCTTTTCCTTCTGAAAACTTTGCCGGCAAATTCTAAGAGAGAGATGTTGGTCGAAAGCTGACAGGGCTGTCTGGGGCCTTCCCGCTTTAGGAATAAATAACATTTTGGCCAATTTCCACTGGTCTGAAAAATAGCCTGTGTTCAGAGGGGCGTTCATGATGTTAAGTAGGCCACTCCTAACGTTAGGTTGGTCCTGGATATAATTCTCGGGGGTCAGCCCCGTGTATACCCTAGACATCTATCGCTCTTCCCTGCGACACATTAGATGAGGAGAAATTTGTGTATTTAATCGTTGATTAAATCTGCTTCAATTTCGAAGTCTTGCCATTTTCCTCTGGAGTACTTTTAAAGATTGAAGATTAATATTTTTAAAGATTTTTCAAGGTAGGGTAGGGGAAAATGTGTGGAAGGAGAGATAGAGAAAGATCGCCAGCCCCCTTCTCTCCCTACTCCGGTCAGCCTGAGATGACTAGGGGGCAGGGAAGGGAACCCGGCCCCCAGGCCTCCCCTCCGTAGTTTTGTCAGAATACTGGAAGTGGGAGAAGGAAACTAGGAAAAGGAGAGGGAAAGGAAGAGGAAAAGTTAGAGATAGCAAAGTTTGAAGTAGCGTAGTAGACTTGAAAGAGACCAAGTTGGTCGGTGAGCCTACATCTTTACGTGGAATCCGAACCACGGTGTGTATTATATCCTCAACTATTCATTGTTATTATAGTGCCCCTGTCCCACATATTCTGTGTTTAGCCCTTTAGGTGTGAAGGATAGAAGAAAAATTTAGAGATAAGAATAATGAAGTAGTAGAGTTGCAATTGAATGCTTAGTTGCATGGAGGTCATGCTAATCTCTTTCCTTTTAGAATGTCTAATTTAGAAATATGGTAGATTAAGTTGATGTATGCCTGAACTTCTGGCTTATCCTTCTTTGTGTTGCTGTTAGGTGTTCAAACTGTTTTTAATGTTTCTATATCACCATTACTGATAATGTTTTTATCCTTGCTATTACTCTTGTTTTAGTTTTCCTTCTTTAGTTTTCTTCTTCTTTCCTTTCTTCTTCTGACTTCTAAAGTTATCAAATTATTACTTACTCTCTCTTTAACTCCGTGTTAGCCCGTGAAGTATTCCTCCTCTTCTTGATCGAACCTAGCTGTATAGGTGGAGAAAAGTCTATGTGCTCTCCCCTCTTCTCTTTGGGTGATTAAATTCTTGATCTCCTCTCTTATTTCCTGTTGTGTTTATTGAATTAGCTTCTTGGCTCGTTTTTTTTAGTATCTTGTTAATTGTTTCATCTTTATTTCTCTAAGTAGATCTCTTTGTTTTCTTCTGTCTCTTCTTCTCGTGTTGGTGATTATTAATACTGTCTTGTTTTGAATTCTCTGTAGGTTACATCATTCTACTCTTTGAAATGGTGTACATAGGTATTACTGGGTATACCATTGCTGACTGGATGATTGCTTGATATATTTTCTTCTTGTTTCTCCGACTAAGGGGCTTGAGCCTATATAGTAGTCTCATACCCACTCTTCCCTTTTCAACTCTTTTTTTAACATGTCTGGAGTATCCTGTCCTGGTGATTGTCAGTCGCAGTACCTTGGCTTCACTAGCGTACTCATATCTCTGCCCTTCAACGTGTATGTCTCTACGTTTTCTCATATAAATTGGCACTATTTTGAACTTATTTCTGTTATTGCTTATTTTCCATTTTCGTTCGTACACATTAATCCTCCTTATTTTTTCTGCTGTTAATCTTGCCTGCATTTCTGGGTTTTTTTGTAGGGACATACGATGATTTGTGTGACGTCATCTGCGAATTGCATGTTGAGGCATCCGTGTGTAAATGGTGTTTGGATGTCTGATGTATACACTGAGTATAGTACTGGGCTCAGGCACCCTCCCTGAGGCAAACCAGCCTCCATCTTAAATGTTTTCCCTCGGTGGTTCCTAATCTCTATGTGTGCACGTCTATCCGTCACGTAATTGCATATGATAATTTTGTTATTCATACGTAGTTATAGAATTTTAAATTGCATTCCTATGATCCAAACTCTGTGAAATGCTTTTGAAACGTCCCTGCAAACGATGTCAACGCTAGCCTTCACTTTTTTCGCTTTGGCTATTTTTTCGGTAATGACCGTGAGTGCCCTTTCCGTGCTCCTCTTTTTTTTTTCTAAATCCAAATTGAAACTTATTCAGTAAATTGTTTTCTTTCAGTTGCTCATGTGTTTTGTTTATAATCTTCTCAAACACCTTCCCGATGAAGTCGAGTAGAGAAATTGGACTATAGCTGTCTAGTCTCGTTGGTGGTTTTCCTTCTTTAGGGATAAAGATCATCTTGGCGACCCGCTAATTCCTTCAGGAAGTAGCCGGTGTTCAGGCTAGCGTTAAAAACAAAAGGAATACCGTGTAGTATACTTTCTGGTATTTCTTCGTAGTGCTTCTTAGTGAGTCCAGATCTTCCTGGTGCCTTTTGTTTAAACTGCGAAATAGTATTCTTGACCTCTTGCACTGTGATTTTTGCGTCGTTACCGTCAAGGGTGTCTCTTTCTACATCTGCAGTTGGATGAGGGTGAATTTTCTCTGCATCCATCCTCGCTGAGCGCTGCAGTGATGTCTCGCTCAAAGTCTGTGTCGAATTCTTCATTATCTTCTTCTTTTATGCAAAAAATTCTCTTCCAGTGTTCCTTGAATAATGTCCCGATCGTCTTCTCGTCTTTTATGTCATTTCCTTGGCCGTCTTTGATTACCAGTTTCCTTGCTCCTGCTTTGCTTTTCATCTGTTTTACCTTTTTCCAAAATTCCTTCACTGGTGCATCATTGTCGATTTTCTGGATTGTTTCATTCCAGTTTTCTTTTTGTTTTTCTACAATTTTTATATTTAGTTCCCTTTTAGTCCTTCTCAACTCGGCGTGTAGCTCCCTCGTTGGTCCATTCCTTCTTATTTCCTCTGAGATTTCTTTCAGCCATCTGTGTTTCTTGACCATTCCGGGTATCCATGTCAAAGTCTTGATAGTCTCGTAGCGGTTTTGGCGGACAACCTTATCATCTGCTGCATGCATAAAGTAAAGTAAAGTAAAGTAGAAAAGGTGTGGAAGGTGAGATAGAATAGATTGCCAAGCCCCTCCCCCTCCCCATCCGGTCATCCTAAGATGACCAGAGGGGGGAGGGATGCCACTAGGCCCTCCCAGTCTCCCCTTTCCCTTCAGAGTCCTGTTGGACTTCTGGATAGGAGACAGGGAGACAAGGAGAAGGACAGGGAGAGGAAGAGGAAAGGGAAAGGGGGATAGCAAAGTTTGAAGTAGTGTGGAAGATTAAAAGGAGATCAAGGTGGTCGGCGGACCTACCGCTTTACGTGGAATCCGAACCACGGTGTGTACTATATCCTGTCTATTCATTCAATCTCTAGTGCCCCTGTCCCACGTATGCTGTGTTGAGCCCAGTGTGAAGGATAGAAGAAAATGTAGATGGAAAAGAAGGAAGTAGAAGATGGGCAGTTGAATGCAAAGTATACGTGGAGGTCACGCTAATCTCTGGCATTTAGAAATGTTATAATTTAGAATTCAAATAAATAGAAATAGTTGCCTCAGTATCAGGTTTATCCTTTATGTTCGTTTTATGCCATGTTTTTAAATCTGTGTTATTGTTGCTGTGATGTGGCGTTCAAACCGTTGTTTTCCTTCCCTGGTATAAGGTTTTCTCCTTTCTATTTTATTATACCTGTTTCTTGTTTATCCTTTTATTATTTCTAGCTTTTTATAACTTTGTTTACTTACTCCCTCTGTTTGTTCTCGTCATATGAACCCTTCGTCCTCTTATTCGTTGATCTTTGAAGTATAGGTGGAGAAGTCTCTACGTGCTCCCCCTTCTTGTCTCTGGGTGATCATGGCCATTACTTCCTCTCCTATCTTGCGTTGCGTGGTTTGGATGAGTTTCTTGGTCCTTTTCTCTATAATCTTGTTGATTGGCTGAATTCTTGATTCGCGATGCAAATCTTGCTGTCTTCTTCTGTGATTGCCTTATTTTTTCTAGTTCAGTATCTATCTCTTCCAAAGTTGTGTCTTCAAAGAAATTTAAAATCTTTAAGTCATATCTAAACATTAAATTAATTTATAACAAATTACCTAAATACTTATTGTATCAAATGATGTTTTACTATAGTGGCTAACTAAAATAATTATAGAACTAAAGCAGTAAATCATTTGTTTAAAAGTTTAGTCTATATTCCCGATAACAGGACCGGTTCTAAGCTTATTTGAAAAATTTGATCAAATTGGTCCTCGCGCCAGATTAAGATGATAACGACAGTAGTAATAAGTATGGTAGTAATAAAAAATAATTAAAAGTGTGAGGGAATTCCACGTGGAATTTCTTGTCGAGCACGGAACTTCCTTGTGCTGTAGAAGGTTCTTTTAGGCTTAAATTGGTAAGCCTACCCCCCAACCCTTCCACAAGCTTGAGCCTCGAACTGCGTCTACGACGATTCACCTTTACACGGGCTAGAATAGCCTTGGCAAGAAGATTCGAGGCCATTCGAGAGTAGAGCTGTTTCCCACTAACCCTCCTCCCCCCGCCCTCACGGGGAGAGCCTCAGACATATATATTGCTCGCTTCCCATGAGACAAGGACAGAGTTGAGAAGTCTCGCCCGGACCCAAGAAAATTCCCCCTATTTCCAGGTCAGGTGCTAACAACAAAGCAAAGTGACAGCTGAACTATTTGTGTGTTGGAATTAGCCCCAGCCAGTGGGGTAATTCCAGTTAACGATAGCCACCGAGTGATTTTTTCGACTTCTCTCATCAACTCATGTCGAAGCCCTCCTCGTTCGCCCCTCGTTTTCGGGTGGCTGAAATACTCTCGCTTGGACCGGAAGTTACCGCCCTCTCCTTTTTTTGGAGAACCGTCATCACTTTAACATCCCGCTCAGAAGTTACGAGCGGCCTCACCTCACGTGCAGAAGACATCCGTAAGCCAACCCCTCTCCCCCTTCAGTAACCCAATTGAGTTAATTCCTCCTTCCCCATTTGAATAGTCTCCTCCTGTAATACCTTAAGTTTTAACTTCATAGTCTGATTTATATTGCAATTCCCCCCCTTCCTTTACTGATGTAATTTTGCCCATTCATTCTCTGAGGTAATTTTGCCCATCATTTCTCTCATTATTTTTATGTAAATAAAATTATATTTTTGTACATGCCTCTTTAAATAACCTTGAGCTTTGTTATTGCCCATAATTTACCTGACCTCGTTGCGAAGTCCCACTGATTTGGGTTGTTCCGCCGATGTGACTCTAGCCCAAGGAGCTGAAACTGCATTGGCAGTCCCACTTCAGCCATGCGGAGAAGCCAATAAAAAAAAGAATAAAAAAAAGAAAAACGACATTAATGCAGCTCACCCCAGTGTAGAGGATTCGAGCATTACTGGTGTGAAAGGGAAAGTGGAAAGAGAAGAAGAGAAAAGAGAAACAGAAGAAAAGACGAATAAAGATCGAAAAAGGGAAGAAGAAGAAGAAAAAGAAGAAAAACAAGGGAAATACAGAGACGAAAGAGAAAAGAGATAAGTCTATGGCGAAAGAAAAGAGTGCAGTCAAATGTGCGAGGGTCAACCTTATTGGGGACTCTCAAGCACGGGCCCTGCAACCCCTGCTAGCAGCACGCCTTCGCACGAGTGTGAAGGTAACTTGCCTACCAGGAAAGGGAAACCAACAGATCAAAGTAGCGGCGGAGAAATCTCCGATTTCTGAGAACTCAGTCGTTGCCGTAATGGTAAGTGGCAACGACCTCTACCTGAGAGGAGGAAGAATAGGCCCCACAGAAAGGATTGTCAACACAGTCATGGGTGCTGTGGACGACTGTGGGCTAAAAACACGCAGACTTGTAGTGGTCGGGATGCTCCCGAGAAGAGGTCCAACCCGGACCGCTCACTCGAGGAACGTCTCCCTTAATCGACGCCTAGGAGATTTGTGTACGGCGGAGGGGGTCTTTTTTTGTGGACCCTTACCGCACCTTCTATGGTAGAAATGATCTCTACCAAAGGGATGGAGTACATCTATCATTTAAAGGAAAGGCCGTACTCTGCAACATGATAGAAAATGTCGTGGAACGGACCCTAAGTAGTGTCAGGCCTAGGGTGAAGGCGGACCTCCGCCATAACGCCCGTGTCACTCCTGAAACGACTTTCTCGGAGGTCGCAAAGAGGAATAACACCGCTCCAGCAAGCAAGCCGGGAAACGGAAGAGAGTAGGGAGTCCTGCATTCGGGGACTCCCTGAAAGTTCTTCTGTTCAATGCGAGGTCAACCAGGAACAAGTTTCTTGAGCTCCGTGGCCTCGTAGCAACAGAAGAACCTGAGATGGTGGCCATAAACGGAGTCGTGGATAAAACCTCAAGCCGAGATTTTGAAGGTGAATTCACGATTCCCGGTTACCAACTCTTCCTGAAAGATAGACCAGACAGAGAGGGTGGCGGTGTGATGTTGTATGTCAAAGATACTCTCAACTCGACGGATTGCAACATCGTATCCGACCATGAACTACTAGGTGTTGACCTAGAGATAGGTCCTGCCAAATACAAGACCCTGGTGCTTTATAGACCTCCTGCCCAACTCGTTGAAAAGGACAGAGATCTGTACCAGCTACTAGGAGAACTTGTCGAAAACAGAGTGTGTATCGTCATGGGGGATTTCAACACACAAGTTGACTGGGAAACCAGAGAACCCTGTGGCGAGAACGCACTACTCCTGGAGTTCGCGAACAACGAGTTCCTTACTTAATGGGTGAGGGAGCCAACGAGAGGAGACAACATCCTCGACTTGGTTTTCACCTCTGAGGATGACATCGTTGAGGACCTCTCTGTTGGCGAAGAGCTCGGTGGCAGTGACCACCGACTAATTAGATTTGTAGTCAAAGTCCCGAAGGCAGGGCCTGCAACTAGTAAATCGAGGAGACTTGATTTGAGAAGAGCAGACTTTGCAGGTCTTAGTGCTGGACTGACTGACGCGAGGCTAGAAGTGTGCGATGCTGTTGAAGACTCGTGGAATAGTTTCAAAACCACATTCATGAGTCTTCAATCGCGTTTCATCCCTCTGAAATGCCCCCGTCGGTCTTCTGTTCAACCAAAGTCGTTTAATCGAGAAATCGGCCAACTGCTTAGGGAAAAGAGAACTGTGTACCGGGAATCGAAGATCTCGGATGACTTTGACGAATACCGGAGGCTAGCCAGGAGAGTGAAGTCCAGCATAAGGGCGGCTAAGCGGTCTGAGGAACTCCGAGTGGTGAGACTCTGTAAAGAGAATCCCAAGGAGTTCTTTGGATATGTAAGCAACCGTAAACCAATCCGTCGAACGATTGGCCCTTCGATGAATGAGGAAGGGACATTAAGGCACTCAGATGCAGAAAATGCTAACCTCCTCAACGATTACTTCTCTTCAGTGTTTACTGAAGAGTGTGGTCCCATCCTTCAACCGGCGGATTCCTACTCGGGGGGAAAAACTGGAGGATTTGGACTTCACCGAAGGAGAATTAAAAAAGAAGATCAGTGACCTAATGACGAATAAGTCACTTGGCCCGGATGGGTTTCTACCTAAAGTGTTGAAAGAAGTGCGCGATCAAGTGTCACGACACCTGAGCGCAATCTTCAACATGTCAATCTGGACCGAATGCGTTCCTAGAGATGCGTGAAGCGAAGGTGTCTCCTATCTTCAAGAAAGGAGCTTGTAGCCAACCGTCGAACTACCGACCTATCAGTCTGACTTCGATAGTCGGTAAACTCATGGAAAGCATCATGGAGGACAAAATGACGTCGCATTTAGAGTCAAACCTGCTACTGAGGAGTTCCCAGCACGGCTTCCGAAGGCAACGGTCATGCCTGACGAACCTTGTGGAATTCTTCCACTTCGTCTTCAGTGAGCACGATCGGGACAAGGAGGTGGATGTGATCTACCTAGACTTTCAAAAAGCCTTTGATAAGGTACCACACCGCCGCCTTCTCCGGAAAGTGCGAGCGCTGGGCATAGGCGGAAAAGTAGCCGACTGGATAGAGAACTGGCTAAGTGGCAGACGGCAACGGGTGGTGGTGAATGGACAGACTTCTGAGTGGGTGCTCGTTACTAGCGGAGTGCCTCAAGGTTCTGTCCTAAGACCACTACTATTCATCATCTACATATACGATATGGACGGTGACATGGTAGCCAAGATTTCTAAATTTGCCGACGATACCAAGCTTGGTATGAACGTTGCAAAGGATGGAAATACTGCCCACCTGCAAGATGATCTTCGAAAGATTGGGGAGTGGTCTGATACGTGGCAAATGCCTTTCAACGTAAAAAAATGCAAAGTGATGCATATCGGCCACCGAAATCCTCAATCACCCTATATCCTTAAGGGCACTGCTCTTGAATCCACCGACACTGAGAAGAACTTGGGTGTAACTATTACGAGTGACCTCAAGTTCTCGAAACAGTGTATTGAGGTGGAGAAGAAAGCCCAAAGGATGTTAGGGTATATAAAGCGACAATTTGGATATCGGAACAAGGAGATAGTACTGTGTCTGTACAACTCCCTGGTCCGACCGCACCTGGAGTATGCCGTACAATTTTGGAGTCCTTCATTTCGAAAGGACATCGCGAGATTGGAACGCGTGCACGCCAGGGCAACCAACCTGATTCCCTCTATCAGACATAAAAGTTATGAAGATAGATTAAGGGAATTAGATATGTTCTCGCTGGAGACCCGTAGACTACGTGGTCAGCTTATCGAAGTGTTTAAAATACTTCGAGGTTTCGACAGACTGGACTACGGGGATATTTTCCAGCTCAGCGAGGGGAGAACAAGAAATCACGGCTTTAAACTTGAACTGAAGCGATACCACCGTGATCTGTGTGGGAAATTCTTCACTTACAGTATCTGCGGTAGTTGGAACGCACTTCCGACGGAAGTTGTCAACAGTGAATCTGTTGACCAGTTCAAGTTAAGACTAGATAAAGTCTTGCTAAACCACCATTAAGATCCTCGCGAGTGATCTTCGAGGTTGCCAACGGACACCTTCGACGATTGCGCCAAAAGTACCCTCCTTGTATGGACCATAAGGTCTTCTAGGGTACTTATTTTCCTTGTAGCTCCTTGTAGCACTCTTTCTCGCTACTCAGTCCGTCAAAACTAGCGGTGATCAGTCCCTTTTCGGTTCGCCTTCAAGTTATTGGTCCCCCCTCCCCCTAGATATAATATGGTATTGATGTAATATAATGTCATACCACGACATATATATTTATTAATATACGTATTATATAAATTTGGTGTCAAGTGTGTTTGGGGTTTTTACGAACCCATGTCATTTTAATTTCGACATTAGAAGTTCCCTTGTTATTCACGTATATCCCTTTTATTTTAATTTTGTATTGTACTGGCAGAAGGCAAGTTCAAGTTAATTGAAGAGCAGTGGAACGTTAATCTATTTAGATTTTGTGTCAGACTCCAGGTAATTAAATTTTTTTTACTGTGTTTGAATTTCGGAGACTCTCCTGGTTATTAATCCTAAAGAGTTAAGGTCTATGGTGTCTAATTCCGGTGGGACCATTTTATATTTTTTCAGCTTAGAAACAGCAGAGGTAGGTAGCTCACAACCAACAGACACTATCAGGATGCCCAGTAGCTAGCAGAAAAGCTGTCGCAACAAGATCTACCCTCTTTTTAAGGCCATTCAATTTGGAGAGAGCAAGAGGTAGCTCCCAACATTTCTGCTTCAAGCGATTCTTATTTTTAGGGTCAAAGGCATTTTCTCTAATTATCCCCCTCCAGAATCTAATAGGTCCAGCCACCCTCTCCACTTGCGCCAAACCGGTAACCGGTGAAAGAACAGTTCGCATTAAAGGGTTAACTGAAATCAAGGACGATATGTACCCAGGGAGAGCAATGTCTTGTGTCAATCGTATTCCTAAGCCACACAGCCTAATTGGGACAGTTGCCTAAGTCCATGAATCCTTTGAAAAGTCAATGTTGATTAGTTTGGAGACAGCATCTTTCACAGAGTCATTAAAAAAGTCCAAAGATGCCATCTCCCTGTAGGCGGGAGAGGATCTCAAGATGTACTCTAGCCTAGGTAAACAAAATGATTTTTTTAATAGGACCAAAGCTTGGTGTGGATCAATTAATTGGAGCTGGGATATCATTCGTTTGAGGGCTTCATGTTTTGTGTATATAGCTTGTCTGATTGCTTTTCCAGTGATGAGAGAGCCCAATAGACATATCATCCCAAAGCCACAATCTTAACATTGTTTTGAATTTTTTAAGAATGGCATGAGTATCATCATCATTTATAATAGTTAACTCACATTTAGAGCTATTAATCTCCAGCCCTATTTTGTTAAATTCAGAATTAATAGACTGAAGGTCATCAAAAACCTTTGGGGGGGTATCAGCAATTGAACCATCTTCAAAGTACCAGATATTAAGCTCTGATTTTAGGCTTTTAATGATCTTATCTATACCGAGTAAAAACAGTGCAGGTCCCAATGGGTCTGTAGGAGTGCGAAAATGTATGAGAGAAATTCCTTCCAACTCGATACTATAAATGGCCGAAAAACTTACCAACAGAGACAGACTAAGCCAGTCGTGTGGCTAGAGTATCAGCATTCAGATCCAAAGGTACCGCGTTTGAAACTCAAGAGTCCAAAAACTTTTATGAAAATCTCTCAAGAAACAAAACGAAGATTAAAAACCAACTCAAGAAGAAATCAGCAACTCAATGAAAATGGAAGAAAAACGTTTGAAGCGCAAACTTAAAGAAAAAAAAGGAAATTCAGTGAAGAAGAAGAAAATTTCGAGGAAGACATCAAGGAAAGAAAAAAGCGAGAGAAAAATCAAGATAAACTAGAATAAAAATTATAATAAGGATATGCCCCCCCCCCTAGGTATTCCTGTTGTATGCCAGTAGCATAATTCAAAATCCCACCGCCATACAAGAGTGAGGTTGGCCGTGAGTATGCTTGATTTAATTGTGCTTAAAAGACGCATCTGTTCATAGGCAGCCCCAAGGAAAACATCCCTATGAATGCAATTAAAAACATTATTCAAGTCGACCTTCAAAGAGACTCGCCCTTGGTCATCACTAGTCAAATACATATTTCCGGGCTGAATGGGTAGCCGCTTCACAACCTACTTTAGTAGCAAATCCCAGCTGGACTGGTCTGCTGAGGTGAGCGCCCAAAGCCCGAGACACAGTGGCACAGCTACCTTGGCCGCAAGGCGACGGAAGGTACACTCCACAGCAATGGGGGCACACCTACCATTCCTCTTAGCGAGTGCATAAAGTGATGCTCCATAGGTAATAGCCATAAATTTCAAATCAATAGAAAATATATATATAAAAGACTGACAATTAAAATAATTTCATACAATGTTAACTATTAGCCTAACTTCCAATAAGGTCTTATGATATCTTCCTAGGTTATTAAGTCAAATTAAGTGGCCATATTAATCTGGACCTTTATCTAACTTAGCCTAGCCTAGGCTAAATCCCTGCAGGAATAAAGTAGACCGGTAACTATTTATAATTTAGCCGGGTGACAAAAATGAAAGGGTACACTACTGAAATAACCTAATCTTGAAAGATTTCATAAAATCTTCCTGTATATAGGCCTAGCCTATCCATATTTAAGCTATATACGGCATACATTTTATATCTACTTATAGTGGCTTTTTCGGGGACTCTTAAGTACCCTAACTTAATGGGAATATTGAAATTCTTTATATAGGTAGCTTGTAATAAAGAAACCATTCATTGCAGTAACTAAGAGGTACACGGCTTCAGCTCTTTCCTTACTCAAAATCAAATGTAACACACACTGATATGAGAAAATTAAGGGAACATAATTTATTTGGGTATATATGGCATATTAGGCTATTGAGATATCAGTAAAATACTGTACAGCCAGCCAAAAAAGTCTTAAGTCTTGAAAAAAGGTAGAAGATAAAAGTATATATAGTAAGAGTAGAGTGGACAGAGTTGTTTAGGAAAAGTGGTGAAAAGGAATGAGTAAGAGTTATTTAGTTGCTGGGTGACCAGCCATCTCTTTGGTTCTTATTGTTTATTTTTCTTTTTTAGTCTTCTTTATTCTTAGATGGAGGCTCCCACGCTCCTGTAGTTCTTCGTTAGATCACGTTTTTCTCTAGTTATTTGTTGCAGATTTTCCAGATATATGGTTTATGTAGTAACTCTGCAATCTCACCTGGCAGTGAATATTGGGGTCGGTTCCTCCCTCGAATCGGGTCTAGCGTTCCTAAAGTTTCCACGGTTATTGGTTCTGTGATTTTGCAGGATTTCGATCGCTCTTTGCTCATCTTCGCTTAGTATACGATCCAGTTTGTGCCACACCTTCCAAGCTCTTCTGTGTAGGGACACGTTTGTGGTTGGAAGTCCTATTTCGTTATCAAGGTCTCAGTTTGTTGCCCTCTCTCCTTCTGGTATTAGTGATAACATAGACTGCGGAATTTTGTACTCTTTGGAGTTTTACAGCATTTGTTTCCAGGTGTCTGTTCAGTGGGATAGCTGGGTAGAGCAACGTGATTTTGTAGATGGCGTTGTATATTTTCTTTTTGTTTTCAGGTTTCTAAGTTGGAATAGATTGGCTAGATGCGCTTTTGCCAGATTAATTCTCTCCGTAACGTGTTTACCATAGCCATTTCGACAGATTTTTCACACAAGTACCTTTCCTTCGCCTACTTAGCGGTATCTTCTTTCTTCTATCTCCACTCGAGGTCAAGCGCCCCCTTATTGGAATAATGGAAGATTTTATGGATTGGTGTGAATTTTCCATTTTCGCCGAAGTCATTAATATTTGCAATTTCGGCCGCCGTGATTCTGGCCATGGTTGGGGGATACCTATATGTGCTGTTTGCGACTATCGTGATATCGTCAGCAAACTGAATATATATTGTAGTATCGTAGACAGGCCTCGGTAAGTTTATCGTATATATGCTATAAAGTGTTGGGCTTATACAGCATCCCTGGGGGACGCCCTGAGTGATCTCGAAGTCCGGGCCATCGCAGCCTTCTAGTGAAATATACGCCAACCTGTCTGTTCCGTAGTCGCATAAGCATTTAGTCAGGGCAGAAGGTAACCCCAATCTCTTGATCTTGATCCAAAAAAGGTCGTTGTTTTGTTCTTAACTTTATAATGATTCTATGCAGGAAAATTGAAACAGACAGGTCATTTTCCCAAACTTGGTAATAGCCTAGGGCCTAGTGAGCAACCGTCACTTACTGTTACCAAACTTGGAAAAACGTTCCTGTTATCTCAACCTGAATGCTAAAATCATTACAAGGTTCGGAAAAAGAAAGGTCTTTTTTGTTGTTGTTTGTACCTTACAGTACCCACCATATCTAACGTAAAGAGGCCTATTGTTCCTTCCTTTTCTTTTCTTCTATCTTCCTTCTTTCCCTTTCTTCCTTCCCTCTTGTTAATATATATAGTTTCTATTTCAGATTATTGTCGCTGTTTGTCTTTTCTAAAGAGATGATATATAAAGGCTTTGCACGATGGCAAGCACAAGCAGAGATCGAGACAAAGGGCGTAAATATTTGAGTGGCAACGAGAAACAAGAACTGGCCAAGACTAAGATAGCTGAAAATGAAAAATATAGAGGTGCTATAAAGAATTCCTTGTCACTCCATCTCTGAAGCGCCCATATATTGAGAAATAAGAAAACAAAACCAAATGGTGTTTTTAGGCATTCTTGTCGTCATTTACGGCTTCGGTTAGGCGCTGAAAGCACGTATTTTTAAGATACTAGCACTCTGAGTATTATTCTATTTGCTATGATACTATCTTAAGAAATAACTGTTTTCCGCGCTAAAACGAAGCCGTAGATGATGACTAAAATGTCAAAAACGCCATTAGTACTGCTTTTACGTACTTACTATTTATTTAAAGATTATTCGTATATGCGTTTGGTTACTGGAAGCCATTATGGACCCTCCATACTTACCCCGCTCGTGCTTCAGGAACAAGTAGTACAGCTAAACCTTATCTAAAACACCTAGTGGTATTAACAATTTGAAAGCCTAGCATTAGGTTCGAATCTAAAGACAAAACAAACTTACTATTTAGTGCTGGGGATATTGTAATTAAGCCTACCTGTCGTAACGCTTCGCTTTTAAAATGAGGCTATAATTTCCACAAAAGTCTATTAAATTTACCGAGGAATTATGAGAACTCTTATTAAAGATTGAAAATTTAAATACGCAAAAAACACGACTCCATTAAGCACGTTAGACACGGGTTATGGCGCGAAAATCGAAAGTGGCGCTCTTATATATACTTGTATCCAGGGTTGCCAATGTGTGAATTGAATGCTGCCAGTGTGTGAAAATAATGGTTTATTTTCACATTAAGAGAAGACAAGGCTGACGTATTTCAATGTCAATTTTAACCCCATCAAGGTGTAGTATCTTAAAAAATATGTACTTTCCGCGCCAAACCGAAACCATATATGACGACTGGATTGCCTAAAAAGACCATTAGTACTTTTCTAACACTCAAAATACGGCATAGGTTTTCTGAAGTTTGATCTATAATGATTTAATACTTCTATATAATTTAAATATTAAAAAAATATTAATAAGAATTTTAAAAAAATATTCTGAGAAGATTGCCAGTCATATATGGATTAGAAGATAGCACTTTGCTTAAATTATTTTTAACAAACTATCTCCCACTCTCTTGGTTAAGGAACTGTGGTCCCATTATTATAGCTCATAAAATAAGTAATAATATCGAAGTTAATCTCTTATCAACCTAGTATTCAGTGGTGCTATCAATAGTATCATGTATTATTGCTTGTGCCATGTATACAGGCTGCCCCTAAAGTTATTGTGTCCTTCTATCAATCAATTACCAAGCTCCTTTCAGCCTGCACCTCCATAAACGAATGGCTGTCTGTCAATTTTCTCCAACTTAACCACGATAAAACTGAAGTTCTCGTTGTTGGTACCACTTCGATGGTGGAGAAATCTAAAGCTCTCTTCCCCTCCCTTGACCTTGGGGAAACCAATGTCGCCTTCTCTGGTACCGTCAGTAATCTTGGTGTTATTTTGGACGAGCAACTCTCATTTAAACCGCACATCCATCGTATCTGTAAGTCTTCCCTCGGTTTCCTCCGCAACTTCTCACGTGTTCGATCCCATTTTGATCGAGAGAGCCTTGAGACTGCTATTCATGCCTTCGTCACCTCACGCTTAGACTACTGCAATTCTCTTCTAGTGAATCTCCCTTCTTCGTCACTTCGCCCCCTACAGCTAGTTCAAAACTATGTTTCCCGGTTCTCTCCTTCGATAGATCTGTTACAGGAGCTACACTGGTTACCTATTCGCTTCCGTACTCACTATAAAATTCTTATCATCACCTACAAGGCCCTAAACCTCGAGGTTCCACCTTATCTCTCGTCTGCCCTCTCCCGTCGTCAAACTCCTCGGGCACTCCGGTCTAACCTCAATCCCATCCTGAACACTCCTCGTTCTGTCCTCTACTCGATGAGTGACCGTTCCTTCTCAGTTTGTGCTCCTAGACCCTGGAATGGTCTTGCTGCCGAAGTCCGATCCTCTCCCCCCTTGCTACTTTTAAACGTCCTGAAGACTCATCTCTTCAGAATTGCCTTCTCTCCCCTGTAAACTTTCTCTACACTCGCTACACAACCTGCGCTCTGGGAGGGCTAACAGCCCTGAAGGCCGCATTATAAATACCTATTATTTTTATTATTTCTTCCTTCAGCAAGCATTAAAAATGTCTTCTTATCTGGACTTTTTTAAAACCATTACTACTGTCGTAGAATGACCCTTGGCTTTGATCACTCTACGCTTTGACACCCTTTTAGTAGCGGTATGCTTTAAGGGGCGTGAGTTACTTCTATGATGAAGTAGGCTTTGTTCTAAGAGTGCTATTTTAGTGGTTTAGTCCTTAAGGAAGAGCTATTTTTAAACACATAAGGATAAGAGGAAACACCAGAATCTACCAAAAATAAACATGTATTTTAAATTAAATATTACAAACCAACAGTAAAAACATTTCTATATTTGGCCTCAAATGACAAAATATAAACAAGTAGGCTTCCGATAAACAAACCAATTGCCAATTAGTATTTTTATCACGACCCTATTTGTTTAGCCTAAAACATTAAATTGATGTACTGTCATCTACAAACACATATGACCTAGGTTCAAGAATAATGGTTTCTACTCTCCTTTAAAACGTGGGACATACTAAACTTCTACTATCGTAATAGAGATATAAATGTTATTGTTAACTTACAGGTAGGTATTAGGGATTGCCGGATGTCGCTGGAGGACTTATCTCTCGCTTTGAAGTGTTGCTTCGTCGCTGCTTGAATTTTCGAGGAGGGATTGCTTGTCGCCTGTGCCGGGTGATGATTCTTCAACGTAATTAAAGAACGGAGCTCGTTGGGGCAGGGTTCTACTCCTCTCACTCTTTCGGTGCTTGAGATGTGAGATTCACTCGAGTGTGAGCGGCTTTGCTTTTCTTCAGTCGGGCTTCTTTGCAGACGGAAAAGGCTTCTTCGGTATGGCACCGATATAAAACTTGACTAATTAGGTTAATACGGCCCTGAAAGGGGGAGATCGATTTTCTCAATCTGATCCTATCGTTTCTCACGGAAATAGTCTTGTATGGCTGAAGGATCGATCTTTACGAACTAATCTTTCTTCTGGCGAATCGACTTCTAAAAATCTTCTTGTCTAGCCGATGGATCGATCTTCACGACCTAATCCTACTCTGGCGTATCGACTTCAGATAATCCTCCTCTTTTTCTTTGCGGGGCTTATATATAGGCGGATTGCCGCCCCATCTAAAGGGGGAAGTGACCAGGCCACAGATGCAAAAGGGAGGGGGGAGCGAATGGAGAGTTAGCATCTGGGGAAAGCGAGAATTCCTGAGGTGGCACTGGGGTGCCCAAGTCAGCTCGCAAATTATAGGCTCGCAACCGCACCGCTACTTGGCGTGCCTTCTGACTCGCACCGTTATTTTTTCCTAACCACGGGTTTATGGGTCTCGTAGGTCAGGCGATCGTTAGAGTGTCGTTTAAGGACCTTAGGTGGTCGCCTTCAAACATATGTTAGCTCTAACTGCCCACAGCGGCGAGGAGATCACACATGGTAAGCATTTTCGCCGGCTACCTTTCCCACGCTTCTCCTCATGAAGGGAGGGGGGCTTGAATGTACCTATACTCCTCCAGGAGGCTTAATGTAGCCATTTCTCCACAACTACGAATGTCGCTATACACGCTTGTATTTAGATGACTATCATAGTCTCAGAACACGGACACCCTGTACCTAGGAGAAAGAAGTAAACTATACGTAAAATATCAAGGAGTAGAAAAATATCTAAGATATTGGCGTTTTTTAGAGATAAAATGTATTATCCATAACACTATATTTTAGGAATTCATCTTTTTTTTTAACCGTTTGAACTCTATAATTTTCTTTACATTGCCAAAATCGCCATTTCTGTTTTTTCGTATATTTTAAGCTTTTATCAGTTATTTTTAAGAGTTCAGAAAAAATAAATTTGATTATCGATTGTTTGAGAATTTTTAAAAATAAAGATAATTACAAATCGTGAAGTTCAGAAAGTGTATTAAAATTAAGGCATTGCTGTTTTTTTTTGTATTTTTTCGTATCTCAAAACAAATTTGGGGAAAAAGAGGAGCGCTGAAGATTGTTTTTTTTCCGTATATCGAAAGAATTCCCATAAAGTTTTTTCTTGCATATCTTAAGACTAGAAAATAAGCATTGGTGTTAAAATCCCTAGTCCAAGACTAAATTATTAGGAGATATGTATGTATTGGAAACCTTTCAATATTTTTTTAAACTAAAACCCTGTAGCTAGAGACGGAGTGGACAAACCACTTCTTTTGTAACCTAATAATTAATTGCCAAAAATGTTACATAGAATAGGAGCGGTTTCGCCACTCCTCACAGAAGGAGCTTGCAATTCGCAGCCAGACCTTTGGTCTGTGACCTATGACCTTTGGGTCTAGTTTTTTAAAAAAGTTTCCATTACATATCTTCTAATAATTTACTCTTGGTCTATCTCTTTACCTCAATGCTTATTTTCTAGCCCTAAAGGGCAGAAATATCTTTGATCGGATTTATTTTTATGTACGGAAAAAAAATCCTCAGAATTCTTTCTTTTCTGCATCTAAATTTTCTCTAATAATTTTATTTTGCTTTACCGTTTTTAGGGGCCAGTAGCTACTTCCTCCTGATAAAGATTAAAATTGAAAATCTATTTTAGAAATAACTTTGATAAAATTTCGCTATACGAAAAAATAAAATAAAAAACATCCATGGCTAAATTTTAATAAATTTTCTGAATTTCACTATTTGTAATTATTTTTGTTTTTAAAAATTCCAAAACATTCGATAATCATATTTATTTTTCTGAAGTTCACCATTTTGTTTTTCAAACTCTAAAGTAACTCTTAGAATGAACTTTGATATTAACTTAAAATATACCTACATAGGTCATAACTAAAATAAGAGAAACAAGATCTATTATTATACAAAACCTCCAAAAAGCCCGTTCTTAAAATATAGTGTTATGGATAAATGTGAGTGTAGAGGAATTATAACATAACTACACCCAGAGGGCCAAGCGTACATATATGTTAAGGTCTCTCGTCGTAGAGAGCGAGAGAAACGTACCAGAAGATGAGGGGCGTGAGAACGCTATTCGTCTGACTAACAGTCAAATTGCCGAAAGGCTTTGATCTTCCCCGCCGAGTTGGTAGTCGAATCGAGCTGCAGGACCAAGGTAGCCACAAAAGGCCATTAAGCAGCTATCAAAAGATCCGATTACCTACGAGGTCCGGAGGCCCGCGGTTAAAGCGCCCCCCAAAGCGGTGCCAGATCAAAAAGAACACCGAGGAGAAATAATATGACGGTCGTCGGTACCTCTCATTAAGAAGCAAACCTGGGCTCCACGGTGGCACCTCCTCCCGCCTCCGCTCCCCTCAGTAGCAGTACACCGTCCCCCTTAGGTGGTGGAAGGGAGGGTCACCTCGTATACCAAAACTCAGTTTGACAACCCTGCGAAGAAGACGAAGATACTAGAAAAACTCAAGAGCTACCAAGAGGAGTACTCCTTGAGCCAGAGAGCACAACTCCTCTCTCCGTCTTTTAGATGTATAACCAGATAGATAAAGTTATAAGAAGTCATTTTTCACCACCTCCGAGATAAACTCCATCCGCCTGCTGCAACGCGAAGAATAGTGAAAAATCCAAGATAGCGACATCCGTCAACCCCTGTTTCCTTTCAAGGTCATGTAAGTCCAAATGACTATATATATTTGTTTTGATTAAGTAGGATTTTAATGCTGTATCTAAGCTAGCTAAAGGAAAGATAATATTTAGTGACTCTCGTCATATTTTTAGTTAGATTAGAGGAACGTAAATTGTGGCTAAATACTGTACTAAAAGGCCTACATAAATTAACTGACTGGCGATTGGTTTATTTACGTGGAGCCTACTTTGCTTTGATCAGGATTCACATCAGGAATAGGCCCTTGTTCAAATCTTGCGAACCATATTAAACTTTTAGAATTTAGTGTAAATACTTTGAGAAAATTGCTAAATTTAGAATATAGATATTTTTGGTTAATTCTTGGTATTTCACTGGATCCTTACGTGTTGACCGGCTCTTTCCTTAAAAAAAACGGATTAAACGCTGTGGTGCTCACATAATACAGTAATTAATGAATCCACTCAGCCAATAAAGGAATTGGTTCCCTTCCTAAGTAGTAAGGTCAGGTTGACTCGCTAAAAGTCATTACATATATAAATACTTTCCAAAAAGAGGTATAGTATCGGATTAACTGTTAAATGGCCCACAATTAAATATATAATGCTCTGACAAAAAGAAGGACACAATAATACTTCGACAGTGAGCGTTAATTTTGATGTTGTTTTGTAACTTTAGGTTATTCTATAAGTATTTGGACATTTTTATCATATCTAAGTTTGATTTATAGTAAATTCCCTAGTCTACTAAATTCGAAGCATATATATCTTTGTCTAAGCATAACCCGAGCTGTAAATTAGTGGTCCGGGGGAATACCAATACCTCACGCTGAAGCAGGAGCTACATCCACGGAAGATTCTTTTGCCCGTTTTGGGGATATGAATGGCATAATTCATTTTGAACGTCTTAACACAAATCAAACTATCAGCAAAAAGGTTTATTTTGCTCAGTTGGACAGTGCACATGCAGCTTCACTTGAAGAATAAAGGTCAACATTTTTCAAAGTGCGACCTCATATCGCAAGAGATACCATACAAAAGATTAACAATTTTGATTGAGAACTAATGAGTCATCCTCCATACTCACCCCGACTTAGCCCTATCAGATTACTATCGCTTTAGGAGATTAACAAATAATCGGAGGGGAATAAAAATGTAAAAAACAAAACAAAACAGAAGAGTTAGAAACAATCCAATTGCAAAGAACTTTTTAAATTGCAGGAATTATATGTTCGGCCTGTGGATTTTTCCCTTTCCATCTTTCGTCTGCCTACCCTTCCTTCATGTATCTACCCTTATTTTTTTCGGTCTGCCCTTTTATTCTATTCAGCAGATCGCTTTATCGTCGGTGGTTCTAATTTCTTCTCCATTCCGTTCTGCTTTAGTGGCCGCCCTAGGAAAGCGAGACAAAGGGAGATGGTGGGGCGCGATTTTGGACCTTTAGAGAAAGTGGGTAAATATTTTAAGACATACGAGTGATACGACTAAGCGGAGCGGTTCCTCAATCTTGGGACATTCTGGAGATGGGGAAACGCGCTTGCAACTCTTCCACCTTGGGGCTCCCAATGCCCGATTCCACTGTGTGTATGGTGAGGCCTATTTGAGACGTTATCCATTTTAAAAACCAGATAGGTAAGAGATTTTACACGGTATCTATATATTATTAGCTTTCTCGTCTCACTTTTAAAAGTGACTTTCCAATCTATTAAAAGTTTTTACTATTGTGTGTGCGCTAATGGTAAGTCAATTTAAGCTCGTTTTAAGAAAATCAGGTATGTTCACTTTTGTTGTTTTGTCTTTGTGTATCCATTTATGGGCAAATATTTTTAAGGTTAGCAGGAAACTTGTAACGTAATTTCAAACGATTCAGATTCATTTTCAGACTGCAAACATGCAGACTCTTTTCAACTACATTCAGTGGCGGATCTAGGGTAAAAATGTGTGGGGGAGGGGGCAAATCTGAATTCCTCCCTCTTAATAGTCTGAGAAAAGGGCTTTGACCATTAATAATGTTTATCTTACACAATATTTATAATAAATAACATTACTCACACAAGCGATCACTAACTCTTTCAGATCCGATTTTTTTCCAGACATAGGAAAATTATGAATTATAGTTTATTGTATTTTGGGACGTCGGTTAATGCATAATACTGAACTTAATAATTATTTTGAAGATTTACCTGTATTTTAGACACGTATCATATAAGTTACATTCGATCGAAATGGTTAAAAAACTGGTTTTATATATTCTATATTATTACATAACTCTTTCTGAATAGCAGAATACAAGTATAGCTTAGAAAAATATAAACCTAAACTGATCTGAAAGGGCTAATAACAGCATCTGACACACTTGAATAACACACAGCATTGGTCACGGTATTTAACATCAACATTAACCTCCTGTTCTTTGAGGGTAAAATACATTGATTTCGCTGTCTATTCTAACATCATCTTCGTTAGGAACATCGATCAGCGTCAGGCCGTTGGACGTGGCAAGAGAATCTCTAACGGAGTCAAACTTGACTGTTGTGTTGACGAAGACCATCGCTCTGCTGCCGCATTGACTACTACTACTGCTGCTGCTGCTGCTACTACTACTGCTACTACTACTACTACTACTTTAAGCAGTAATAACAATAATACTTTGACATTTTCTTCAGCTGCAAGTTATTAAAGTACCAAGCAAAAGGAGAGAACGGCTGATTGGGAAAAGCGACTGATTAGAAAAACTGATGATTGGGAAAAACTACTGATTGGAGAAAGCTACTGATTCCGAAAAGCGACTGATTGGGAAAAGTCAATGATTTGAAAAGCGACTGATCGGGAACATCGGTTGAATGTGAGAACAGCTGAGTGGGAGAAACGGTTGATTGGGAAAAGCGGCTGATTGGGAAAACGACTGGTTGGAAAAGTGAAAGATTGCGAAAAGATGGCTATTGGGAAAAGTGAGCGATTGGGAAAGGCTGTTGATTAGAAATAGCTGCTGATTGGAAAAGCATAGGATTGGAGAAAACGACTGGTTGGTAAAAGTGCCTAATTAGGTAAAAGTGGCTGATTCGGAAAAGCAGTTGCTTCAGAAAAGTGGCTGATTTGGAAATAGGGTGATTGGGAAGAGCGACTGATTGTGAAAAGTGACTGATTGGGTAAAGCGGCTGATTTGGAAATAGAGTGATTGGAAAGAGCGATTGATTGTGAAAAGTGACTGATTGGGTAACGCGGCTGATTCAGAAAAGCTGATTATTTGGAAATAGGGTGATTGTGATGAGCGACTGATTAGGGAAAGCGACTGAGTGGGAACACATATTTTGGAAGAAAGCGACTGATTGGGGGAAAAGAATGATTGAGAAAATAAACGGATTGGGTAAAGCGGTTGACAGGGAGAAGCGCTTGATTGTGCGAATCGGCTGATTGAGTAAAGCGACTGAAAGGAAAATTCATTGAATGGGGAAACAGCTGAGTGGAAGAAGTAGCTGATTGGAAACATCTACTGATTGCTAAAAGATGCCTATTGGGAAAATCGACTGATGGGAGCAGCTAAGGACGGGAATTTCGGATAATTGGGGGGAAATGACTGATTTGGAAAAGGTACTGATTGGAAAAGGCGGCTGATTGGAACAGCGGCTGATCGGAGAAAGCGACTCACTGTGAAAGGTGGATGATTAAGATAGCGACTGTTTGGGTTAGCGGGTGATCCGAAAAGAGGACGACTGATGCCAATCAAGTTGTGATCGTCATGTGTCGCAAAATTGGTGCCGAAAATATTAATTCTGCTAAATTTTCGAGAACATTTACATGTGAAAATATATTGAATTAGCGAAATAATTACAATTATTTGGTACTACACTTGGAACCATCGCTTTGATGCAGCATTTGCATCTTTGCTTTTGATTAGTAGGCTCAGGAAAGTGATCAAACCCATCCAAATGAACATCATCAACTGGCCTTGTTGCTGTCATTCTTTTTGCCTTTAGACTGACTTTACTCTCATTCGAAGGCCTACCTTTTGGCCTTGTTGCTGTCATTCCTTTTGCATTTAGACTGACTTTATTAACATCCGAAGGCCTATCTTTTTGCCGTCATTCTTTTTGCATTTAGACTGACTTTACTCACATCCGAAGGCCTATCTTTTTGCCTTGTTGCTGTCATTCTTTTTGCATTTAGACTGACTTTACTCTCATTCGAAGGCCTACCTTTTTGCTTTGGACTTTTACCAGCATTAGTTAGGAAGACTTTCTCCTTTAATGTGTTTTTTTAGGAGGCATCTGAAGACTAAATGAATGAAGATTAGTTATTTTATTTTTTTATGTAACTATAGGTTAGGATAGGTTATTAAGACTGGCCATGTACTCTGACTCAGGGGCCGAGACCACTCAGCCAGACCATTACCGACCTCGGTATGGCAAAACTTCTAGCTAAATAGACCCTATAAAACTAAAACAAATTATAGGTAGCAGGAATACTAGAATATATGTATATAGATACATACACTACCTCAGCCGGCGGGCTAAACCACGTGAGGGGATAGTGTTTACACTGTACCACCAAGCTAGGCGAAGGAGCTGTTTCTAGCAGCCAACGGCTAGCCGGGCGGAGGAGATCCTCGACTGATCCAACGGCCAAGTCTAGGGCAGTAGACCTTCCAAATCAAGAGTGAAGCCCCGAAGGCGGACCAGTGCGCTGTACTCACTGACTCCGGCAGCTCCTGCAGCCGACCTGGTGCCAAACGTACTGCTCTGCATTCCTTTGGATGACACCGGCGAGACCGAGCGGGGACGGGGGGGGGGGGTCTTGACGACTGTGCAACTCAGGATCTTCATACACTTCCATGCGCAATCTCCATTGTCTTCCGAGAGAGAATGATGCCAACATACACTACACCACATACAAACACACACACACACACATATATATATATATATATATATATATATATATATATATATATATATATATATATATATATATATATAGTGTGTGTGTGTAAGCAGTACTTATATCAAATAACAAAGTTTGTGCGGTTATAGACTTCTAGCTAAATGCACCCTATAGAAGTAATAACAAATTATAGGTAGCAGAATTACTAGAATATATATACATACACTACACCACATACAAAATACATATGTTTATAGTATAAGCAGAGTAATTATATCAAATAAAGTTTGTTCGGTTATAAGCGATGTAGACGTGGCCTAACTCAGAAAATTGCATAAACTTATTTTCTTTATAATAAACTTATGAAGAGTCCAATGATGCTACATGGAATCATGTAAGTTAGAAAAAATATTGTACATATAAATTAAATGCTGGCGGTATAACTAACATTCCAATCTCATCTATAATCTTTCTTCTATGTAATAAAATAGAAATGGAAGTGAAAAACTATGCTTACCATATCGTATTCATCAGTCAAATATCTGCGTATAGCGCCCCGATCTCAATAGCATTGAGGGTCAAAACTATTTTCTATCCCTAGCTGACAACTCTTATGAGCAAAGAAATCAAAACATGCCCTATGTACCCATTGGCAACCCATGAAAACATTTTGATGCCACACGAACTCATTAGACACTTTATAGGTAAAATTATGAAGATAACTATTGATGATGCCATATGGAATCATTGGGAGCGAAAGGCTTAATGGACACTATACAACTACGAGAATTAGCCGCTTAGACTTGTTAATTTTGTCTAAAAAAAACGCAGATTCACAACGCAGACAGGGGTCTTTGGCCTCGATGTTGACACCGGTGGTAGCACCTTCGTCGTCGCCAATGACTTGTTCACCAGCTCTCGCACTTATTAAAGGTATAAAACTACCAGGATTCCAGTGAGGTCATCCCTTAATCGTAGATATGTAGGTCTCTGCTAGAGGGGTACACTATGGTGGAGGCTGAATTTAATTAAATTTCATTTGGGGTATCTAACAATGAGGAATATAACTGCCCAATTACATTATATGAATTAGAAAAAGCTATTCCCCAAAGCAAACCAAGCTCTCCTGGCATGGATGACATAATATATCCTTTTCTAGCAAATCTTAGTAACCTAAATAAACATAATCTCTTAAATTTCTACAATCACCTATTTCTAAATAATACCTATCAAGATACATGGAAAGAGAGTTTACTCATCCCTATTTTAAAACCAGGGAAACCAAGTCTGGAACCATCTTCTTACCGCCCTATAGCTTTGACAAGTTGCTTATGCAAGACATTAGAGAGAATATTGACCATTAGATTACGGAAATACCTTAATGAAAAAAGTACTTATCATACTACCAAAGTGAATTCAGAAAGCACTTCTCAACTATGGATAGTTTGGTACGCTTGGAATGTTACATAAGGAAAGCGTTCCTCTGCAATAAATATGTAATGGCAATCTTTCTGGACATTGAAAAAGAATATGATACCATTTGGCACCATGGTCTTTATAAAAAACTATACAAGATGGGTTTACGTGGCCATATCCCCAACTTTATTAAAAATTTCATTTCCTCTAGAATTATAAGAGTTTCGATAGCTAATCTCCCTTCAGAAAAATTTGCTGTACAAATCGGCCTACCACAGGGCAGCGTTATAAGTCCACTCTTATTTTCAATCTTGTTAAACGATTTATTAAAAAAATTAGACATAAACCATGCCTTGTATGCTGATGATATTGCAGTGTGGCTATCTGGTGAAAACTTGGATCAAATGCACAACCAGATGCAAAATAACATGGATTCTATATCTGACTGGTCACAAAAATGGGGCACCACCTTTTCTCCTACTAAAACTAAGTGTATAATTTTTACAAAACGCCCTGGGAAACATAACTTGCCAGAGCTGATAATATTAAATTACCCTATTAATTACATGCAAACTCATAAATACTTGGGCATGGTACTTGTGTGTTGACTGGAACAGGAGCTGCCAAGTGTAGGCCATGAATGGTCTTTTGCAGTCTCCTTCTTTTCTTATGTTCTTATGTTCTTAATCTCAAGCCGACTTCTTCCAGATGACTGAGGAAAAGGCCGGATTCTTGATGGCTTTGCTATCACAGATGGATTGCGATCACGTGACAGCTGATCGATAGCTACACTGTTATTTCCTTCTACCTTCGACAATGCGGTAGTATAAGCTATTAATGACGTGGTAATACCTCACTAATTTGCTATTTGGCGTTGTTACGACAGATAATTTTGTTGATATTAAATTTAGTAACGGGAATAAAGTTATTGAGGTTATTTCTCTCACGTTGTATCACTCCCAAACACGTAATTAATATATTTCCGCCTCTGAAAAGGTGGAGTTAGGAAGATATTGTTTCCCAAACAATCGCTGTCAGTTTCCCGTTTAGCGTCATCTGCTTCGATGTATATTGTCTTCTGGTGTCGCACTTGACACTTCATTAAGAAATCTTGATTAAATGTAGGACGATGGCACTTAGGGGAAAATATATATATATATATATATATATATATATCCAAAAGAGTACACTAACGTACATATAATTGTATGGATAAAACCACAGTAATAGGACTAATCTAATTTTATATGCGAAACCAGGTTTCGACGGAGACATCCCTCATTGTTAGTCGCTAGTGAACAAGTGAGATACAGAAGTTGCTTAATGTACAAACACACCCCAAATCAGTGGCGCTAAGGTGGAAGATGCGAGATGCGGTATTTTTGAGAAACGGAAGTATGAATTTCTTGCTTATTAAGGTCAATTCAATACGGCCAATTCAATTCATACTTCCGTTTCTTAAAAATGCCAACACATTCTCGCATCTTCTACCTTAGCACCACTGATTTATGTGTTTGTACATTAAGCAACTTCTGTATCTCACTTGTTCACTAGCGACTAACAATGAGGGATGTCTCCTTTGAAACCTGGTATCGCATATAAAATTAGTCCTATTACTGTGGTTTTATTCCCCCCCCCATATATATATATATATATATATATATATATATATATATATATATATATATATATATATATATATATATATATATATATATATATATATATATAAAATGCAATGTGCTTCAGAATAAATGAAAAGGTGCTTTCCAAGTACTTTCGAACTTTATTCAGTTCATTTTCAAGGATAACTACAGAGAAAATAATATAATAAGTGTATATATAAGCTAGTAAAAGATAAAGGACCGCCTCTAAAACAAGAAATCACCAATGAAGAAATAGGAGAGGGATGGGTAAATTCCCATTAAGATTTAACTATAACAGGTAGCAAGGTCAAATCAAGAGGGTCTTAGAGGCGGGGAGGGATTTGCATACATGAACGTATTCATCAACCAACTAATAATATGTTTCTATGTGTACTGCAGGTTTAAATTTTCCTCAGAGACCCGAAGGACTGTGCAGAGCGAGCAAAGAAATCATGAAAATTCTCCTTTTCCTCCTTTTCCATTTCACCTAAAATACATTATTGATCGACAAACAAATGCTGGGCCAATTTCCCACCCTTGTACACTTCTTTTAACTCTTTCTTAAACACTTCCCAACTGCAATTTAAGGGGGCTTCTTATTCAGAAAAAGGTGTGAGGGCAGGTCATGAATTTGCGAGAAATGTAAAAAAGAGTGGTCAACTCGTACAACTTCCCCTAAATAGCGCTGAATTTAAATTTAAACAATGGCTTTAGAGGAATGAATTCCTCTGGCTTCTTATTAAGAGTGAAGTATGTATATATACTTATACACACACATGTATATTTTATATTGACCTAAGGACGATCTTTTTAATTATATGGATATAAGTTTAAATTAAAAAGTCGAAATACAATGCTGTAAGCGGAGGTGCCATAAGATTAGTTACTTTTTGTTCTATTTAATTTACTCTTGTTGTTCACTTGCTTTATTTCATTAATAATAATTTCTCCCAATCACTTCCGGAATAGGCAGCGCCCCACACAGACTGGTCAAAGTACTTGCCCATCCAATGGCAGGTATGATGGGTAGCATTAGCGAGGCCCATCTCGAAAAGTCATCAGTCCTTATGGACAGACTACAGGGAGTAAACATCAAGAACAAGACACTTCTTAGTTTCGATGTTGTCTCCCTCTTCACTAATATCCCCATGGAAGAGGTGATGGAAAACGTCCGGATCGTCACCAGAAACAGGCCTGAGTCTATAAGTCTTAACCTCTCCCTCCGCGTGACTTCCCCCCGTAAGGGGCGCGGCGATTTGCCATCCTGGCCGCCGTGCTGACGGGATCCAGCGTTCCGTCCGGCCCCAGCTTAGCCTCTCTTCCTTCCTTCAAAATACTTGTTTCCTCTCTTTTCACACAACCTCTCCCACAATTTCACAGGGTAGATGCTGACCTTCCTTTCAGCCAACTGTCCCGCATCGGGGCTGAGGGGGTGGGGGACAATGTTCCCTAACCCCTGAGCTCCGGTCTGGGGTGGCTGGTTTTTAACAACCTGCTTCATCCCCACCCATACCTTCCTCACATCCCTTTTCCTCTCCTCTTCACAATCTATTATTTTTTACGCCGTGTCCAAGGTGGAGCCGCCATGCCGATGGACTGCCAGGCCACCAGGCGGGAGGGGTGGTCTTAAATGGCGGCGCCTGGCTCTGCCGGGCTTGTAAGCACCTCTCGCAGTGCGGGCTACTGCGAGAGGTGATGCGCGATTGCGTCCCCTGTCAAAAAGAGGGTCACCATGCCCAATGATGAGTTTAAAAAAAACCCAACCCCCAACTTCCCCTATAACATCGACAGAGCCGCCCTTGGGCAGCTCCAGCAAAAAAATGGAGGTCCCCCCCCTGTGCTTGCTCAGGGGACCCTCCATAATTCTCTAACCAGAGAGGAGGCTTACTCCTCTCCTTCGCTTACGGGTGTAGGGGACTCCCCCTCACCCCCTTCTCTGGAGGTGCTTTCGGGCGCATCACTTTTACCAGCGGCAGTCCCCTCTGTTCTTTCCAAGGGGACTGCCAAGAAAGCCAGCAGGCAGCCCTTAGCCAGCCGCTCCACATCGAAGCGGCTCGGTAGGGCAAACCCCCTCAGGGGGGAGAGGGAAGCCAGGCCCCTTCGGTCGCTTCCCTCAAAAGACCTGCTGGCAAGAATACTGAACCTTGCCGGGGTCAAGGCCCATGCCTCCCCAAAGAAGACTAGTGACGATACTGCCAACGGGACCTGCGATGTCTTGGGGGGGGGATGGCCAACTGGAGGCCCCCCCTAAGATAGACATGGTCCTTGAGGAAACCCAGCCTCAGACGGTAGGGCCTTCCATGGGGAGAGGAATCTGGGCTCGGCGCCAAGCACCGAACCCGAATCCACCCCGATGCAAGGTCCTCCTCAAACGGCTGTGGTTTCCGAAGCAGTACAAGGAGGGGAGGGATCTCCGCCGACCGGTGCCCCCACGACTACCAGGACATTCTCCATTTCAGAGAATGACCTGGCTGAGGCCGGTCCATCTGGCCTGGGGGCTTCTTCCGGCGGAGGTGAGAAGCGGGTTCATTCCCCGCCCTCCTCTCCGAAAAAGAAAAAGACTAAAAAGACAGAAAAAGACTCGGGGCTCCTCTCCATCCACGGGGGCTACGAGGACGGATGGGTCTGCTGCCACTCTGGCAAGCGACCAAGCCAAAATCGGCACATCCGCCCCCTCTGCCCCCCAGGTGCGGAGCCCCTGACAAAGAAGACTAATACCAAGAGTGCACAGGGCGGAGCCTCGATGACATCGGGGCCCCTCATTCAGAGGTTACCTGGCGTTTTCGAGCCCGCTGGCTTCAAACGCTTCCTCGTTATTCGCTCCACTGATGGCACCATGTTATACAAGAGCAACATGATCCATCAGAGGAGAGGATTAGCTAGTGCAATTGGTAGAGAGCCGAAGGTGACCCGTTTCTCGGACGGCAGCCTTCTGGCGAATGCGGCGAATCCCGCCGAGGCGGCCAAGATAAGTGCTCTTCGGACACTTCATGGCACCCCGGTGAGTGTGACGCCACACTCTACCATGAACTTTGTGAAAGGAGTAATTTATGCGAGGGAACTCGTTGACTACTCCATTGAGGACATTACCCTAGAGCTGGCCGACCATGGGGCGGTCAAGGTCGAACGTGTGATGAGAAAACAGGGAGGGGCTTCGAGACCCACCCCTGAGTCGGTGCGTGCCGGTTGGTACCGCTACCGCGTGAAGGCATTCGTGCCACTGCCGCGGCGGTGCTATTACTGTCACCGCTTCGGCCATACGAATCGCTCATGTAGACGTGCAAAGTCGGGGTCACCCGAAGTCTGTGTAAATTGCTCCAAGGTCGCACACGATAAGTCCAAATCGTGTGTGGCCAAGTGTGTCAATTGCGGAGAGCCGCACCCTGCTTCTTCGAAGCAATGTGGTGCATATCTCCTGGAGAAAGAAATCCTGGCCGTTCAGGCCCATGATAGACTCTCATCCGCGAGGCTAAGGACTTGGTCATGGCGCGCCCAGCTCTGCCTGGGACGTCATATGCCTCAGTAGTTCGAAAGGCACCCTCTGCTCCTGGCCTATCCAGGCCAACGAGCACGGTTGTTTCCGCGCCCATTCGGAGCCCTTCTGCGGGCTCTACCCAACCCGGGCGCTCCCCTGGTAAAGCTGGCGACAAAAAGGTTTATACCCAGCCCCGGCTAAAACCAGGGCTCCCCCCTCTTCCCCCAGCGTGACCGTTTCCCGCAAGGCGAAACGGCCACGCGCCTCCACAGAGTCGTTAAACTCACAGGAGGCAACACCCCTGAAGATGGTCGCTAGGCCATCTTCGGGGGTTTCTAAAGCTGTCCCCCGAAAGGAGGACAGCAACAAAGGAGCTTAATCTCCTTCGCCCACGCCCCCAGGTGGAGCGAGTGGCTCGGAGACGGTGGTTCCTCGAAAAAAGGGCCCCCCGCCTCCGAAGCCGCAGCGCCCGCCTAAGGTTTTAAGGCGGAGGGAGGAAAAGACTCGCATGGCGAGCCCAACCTCCCCCAATAAGTCCTCGAAGGCGACAGCGCCTCCAGCGCTTTGTCCGGCCAACAGCGCCCGGGGTTCTGCCCCCGGGAAGCGTACAGCCATTCCCGTGAGGGTCTTCAATTCGAGGAGGGCCCCCGCGTCTCCTCCGAGCTAGGCCTGGAGGGCATATTCCTTCAATGGAATTGCCGTGGACTCCGGGCCAACTGGGAGGAGCTGCGGAGGCTCGCCTCGTCCCGTTCCCCGTTAGCTATTTTTTTGCAGGAGACCATGCTAGGCGCGTGCCCCCTGCCTGCCATTCCGGGGTATAAGGGTCTTGCGACCCCACCACCGCGGGATGGCCGGGCTGGGGGATGCGCGGTTTACACCCGGCATGATGTCTCCGTTCTTCCTTTCTCTTTAGATACCTCCTTTCAGGCAGTAGCTGTGCAGCTGCACCTGGATAGGAGGTATACTATCATTTCTGCGTACATTCCACCGTCAGCTGACTTCGACGCCGGGGACTTCCGCCGCGTCGTGGCATGGTTGCCGAGGCCCTATCTCTTGCTTGGAGATCTGAACGGCAGGCATTCTCTCTGGGGAGATTACTCCATAAATCCCAGGGGACAAGTCCTTGCCGATCTGATCGAAGAGCTTGAGATGGGTGTCTTAAACGTGGATGAGTTTACGCATCACTGTCCGAGAACCGCTTCATTTTATTGCCTTGACCTATCTTTGTGCTCTTCGGATGCACAGCCTGATTTTGATTGGGGGGTGGTCGATGACCTCCATGGTAGTGATCACTTTCCCATTCAAATATCATTTTCAGGGCAACTGCCACCTGAGAGACCACCTCGGTGGTGCTTGGAGCGGGCGAGGTGGCCTGCATTTCAGGAAATGACTGAATTCTCTATCTCATTCGAGGAGTTTAGGTCGGTAGATGAGGCCGTTGAGTTCTTCTCCGGCAACCTCATCGCCGTGGGCCTGACTACTATTCCTAGGACGTCTGGCCGTTTTGCACGCCGACCGCTCCCGTGGTGGTCGGCCGAGTGTGAGACGGCCCTCAAACAGAAGCGTTATGCCTACATGCGCTATAAGCGCCGCCCGAACGATTTCACTGTCGCTGAATTTCGTCGGGCTAGGGCTGGGTTCCGGTATATTCCAAAGCACGCCCGCCGCTCTTCTTGGCGGGCATACGTGTCTTCACTTAACGGGAAGACCCCTTTAGCTGAGGTGTGGAAGCGAGTCAAAAGGATTCGGGGCAAGTTCTCGCAGGACCCCCCTCCCGTTCTCCAGGAGAATGGGCCTGCAATCTCGGACCCCGCGTCCGTGGCGGAATCCTTCGCGACCGCTTTTTCTGCATTCTCTAGCCGTGATGCTGCTCCGCCAGCATTCAATGCACGTCGTGATGTCGCGGAAGGCCGCCGGCTGGACTTTAACTCTAGAGGCGGAGAACCCTTCAACGACAAGTTTACTGTAAGCGAGTTGCGTTCCGCTCTCGCTTCGTGCGTAGACACCGCCCATGGCTTGGACGATGTCCCGTACGCCATGCTTCGACACCTAGGTGAGCGAGGCATGGCCTTTCTGTTAGATTTGTTCAACAGGATCTGGGTGGAAGGTCTTCTCCCAGACTCCTGGCGAATCGCTACTGTGCTTGCCTTTCGCAAACCGGGGAGAGATCACTCTACTCCGACAGGTTTCCGCCCAATCTCTCTAACCTCTTGCGTGTGCAAGTTGATGGAGAAATTGGTAAATGTTAGATTAGCCTATTTCCTGGACAGCGGAGGCCATCTGTATTCCGCACAGTGCGGCTTCCGAAAGTTCCACTCCACGTCGGATGCTCTGCTCCGACTGGAAAATGCCGTCTGCGAGGCTTTCCTTCGTAGACAGCACTACGCCACGGTGTTTTTCGATCTGGAGAAGGCCTATGATACCGCATGGCGATACGGTATCATGGAGACTCTCCACACGATGGGGGCAAGGGGACGCCTCCCAATGTTTATATCTGAATTTTTGCGAGATCGTCGATTCCGCGTACGGGTGGGGGGAGCCCTCTCCGGCCCAAAGGAGAAGGAAGAGGGTGTCCCGCAGGAAAGTGTCCTCAGTGTCACACTCTTTGCCCTGAGCATCAACGGCATCACCTCGGTGCTGCCGGAAGATGTTCTCGCTACGCTCTACGTGGACGACCTTTCGATCTCTTTTTGCGTGGCCCAGATGCCAACTCTGGAGCGTCGACTCCAACAGGCATTGAACCGCGTCTCTCGCTATGCCGAAGCGCACAGGTTTCGGTTTTCTTTGGCCAAGACTAAGGTGGTGCACTTCTGCCGCCATCCACGGCTTCAGCCCGACCCAGATTTGTTTCTTAATGGGGTGCGCCTGGATGTGGTTGAGTCACACCGTTTCCTTGGTCTTGTATTCGACCGACGCCTCACCTGGGAGGCTCATATTTGCAGCCTTAGGGTCTCTTATACCCGCGCCATGGACATTCTCCGTTCCGTGACGTTCAGCGCTTGGGGCGCTGATAGGGCTACTGCCTTACTTTTTTATCGATCCTTTGTTTGCTCGAAGCTCGACTACGGATGCGAGTTTTATGCATCCGCAGCCGAGCGTTTATTGCGGAAGGTGGATTCGATCCACCACACTGGCCTTCGCCTTGCGACCAGTGCCTTCCGCACTTCCCCCATTGAGAGCCTGTTGGTCGATGCTGGGGAGATGCCACTCACTCTGCGCCGCGTGCAGTGTATCACTCGCCTGTACGCGCGAGCCCGTCGCCTTCCTCAGTCGCCAACAGCTCTCACTGCATCCGCAGCTGATCTCGATGGTGCCTATGCCATCAAGAGACGCCAGTCATACCCTAAGCCTTTTGGGTTTAGGGCCAGGAAACTCCTTCGAGAGGTAGATATCGCTCTCGGGCCGGTGGCGCCCCTGGTTTTGCCCAGGACGCCACCCTGGAGGGGACCACATTTGGCTATTTGTCGCCACGCCTCTGCTCCCAAAGCTTGTACTGCGCCGGGAGTATTGCGTTCGATCTTTTTGGAGCACACATCGTGTCACGCTGGAACCGTGCCAGTGTATACGGATGGCTCCAAGTTCCAAGAGGGGGTCGGCTTCCACGCCGTATCCCCTCTGTTTGAAGTCAGCGGGGCTCTACCAGGCGCTGCGTCTGTCTTCACGGCCGAGCTGGTGGCAATACACCACTCGGTACGGGAGATTACGCGACGTGCCCGGTTCGGAGACCGGATTGTGATCTATAGCGACTCACAAAGCGCCCTGAGTGCTCTCGGGGCATTGGAATCTCCGCATCCCCTGGTTCGCAATATCCGTGACGCCACGGTTTTGGCGAGCCGGGCAGATGTCGAGATTATCTTCTGCTGGGTTCCTGGACATGTAGGAATTGCGGGGAATGAGCGCGCCGATGAGGGCGCCAAAGAGTACGCGAGGACTCTGCGACCGGACCAGCGTTTTGCTCTTCCTCACACCGACTACATGGCAGGAATACGGGCAGCTCTTCGGACTGCTTGGCAAAGAAGATGGGAGACGGTCGAAGGGAACTTGAAGATGCGTGCCATTGCGCCGCGACTGTTCCCATGGACCTATCCCCCAATGCCGCGGCGGCTTCAGGTTGCTTTCTGTCGTCTTCGAATCGGACACACTCGTGTGACGCATCGCTACTTGATGGAGCGCTCGCATGCGCCCTATTGCAACGACTGCGTCGTCCCCCAGACTGTTCGGCATATTCTTGTCAAATGTCCCAGTCTGGGTGATCTTCGCGCACGACACCTGTCTCGGTACCGGGATGGGCGGGGTAGCTACCGCCTGTCCCTTGTACTCGGGACGAGTGCGTGCACCATGACTGGTGGACTTATTGACTTTTGGGGGGGAGGCCAGCCTTCTCCCCTTTATTTGAGGTTCCTTTTTTTGTTATTGTTTTGTTTGTAGGTTGCACTCTCCTGCACCGGGGTGAGGGGGACCTCCCCCCGCTGCCGGAGATTGCTTCGATTGTTAAGTTTTTCCAATTTATATCATTGTTAAGTTTTCATATTTTTACTTTAAAGTAGCCTAGTTCTAGGCTTTCGTGTTTTTCGGCGACTTATGCCCAAGTGGGTAGTTGCCAGATGGGCTCCATTAAATTATATATATATATATATATATATATATATATATATATATACCGCGTGACTTCCCGATGCTGGTTGAGCTTTGCATAAGGTTCAACACCTTCGTTTCCGTGAGCAGGAGTCCTAACAGGTATACGGGATGGCTATGGGATCGCATCTGTTCGCCGTCTTAGCCTGCCTGTTTATGGCGAAAATGGAGGCGGGGCCCATAAGGGAAGTGATTGGGCTACACATCAAATGCCTCAGGTACGTAGACGACATGCGCGTAATCGTCCCACGACACCTTAACCATGAGAAGTGGCTCCGTAGGATCAATGAGCATCACTCAACCATCAAATTTACGCCTCCAATCCTAGACGTTAAAATATATATGACTGCCAAAGGCTTGAAATTATCCCTCTCCAGGAAGCCATTCAACAAAGATGATTCTGTCCACAATCTGTCGGCTCACGACTCTCGGGCCAAAATGGGCATCGTCATCGGCTTTTTTCTGCGAAAACGAAAGAAGTACATACAATACGCCTTCCAGAAGTTAGGGGACCCTGTGGCTTTCATCAAAAGGGCAATGAGCAAGGTCATTAACATCAGCCAGCGTGCAGCAGCAGCAGTAGCAAAAGTGAGGCATAATAAAACGTCCATTTCAGCTCCTACTAGCCCTCTCTCCATCGCAATAGGAAGAAAGCTGGCACCCTCCACTAGAGTGGCCCTTCAAGTTGGCGTCAAAGTCGGAGATACCTGCCACTCCAAACCACCGACGGGAATTAATAGGAACTCCGTAGTATACAGGGTGCCATGTAGCGACTGCCCCTGAGTTACTTTGGTAAAATACACAAGGGCGTGAACATCGGAGTAAGGAAGAACAGGCAGGATATAGGGCAGTTCAGTTCAGCAACACCCTCATCAAACACTTATGATATCGTGACTACCACATCAACTGGAGGGAAGCAAGAGCAGTCAAATATGCATCCAACAGAAGGAGGAGGAAGGCATTGGAAGCGGCGTTCATAGCCACGTCCAAATGCTTTAACACCAACTCCGGCTTCACCAACATAAGTTGGAACGTGGCCGAGAAAGAGGTCTTCCACATTTCTTTGTCTTTTTTACTGTGAAAAGATGCAGAAAAACAACTTTGCTGGTATTGACTGCCCCATATACTAGTCTGGACTCAGCAAGAAATTGACGAATAAGCGAAGAACTCAGACGATGATCAGAGTAATGTTGGGTCATATGCAAATATAACCCAGCGATGCCTTCATTTCCAAGGCGAAGGACTGCATTGTTTGCTGGGTAAATTCTTCTCTCTGAACTCACGCGTGAAATCGAAAAGGAGGTACGGTCAAGCGTAAATATTGATGAGCCTCCAAAAATGAGAGCCCTGATCTTGAACGACTTTACATTCCGAGTGCTACGAGGAATCGAAACTAACTTGAAGTGATTTAACTTTGTCAAATCCACACAACAATTATAGATAAAAATAGTGAAACACTTACATATAAACAGTGCCAAATCTTTTAGTTGAAACCAGAAGCAATTGTACTAAACATCAAACGATAATTCAATCAAGCAATGCTGAAGCTCTTCTGAACTACACAAGTGAACAAAAAGTTCTATCCCCTAAGTGCATAAATTAACATTAAGTGCAAAATAAAGCGAGAAAATAAATTCGTGATTTAGCTCAAATATCAGGGAATCTAAGTGCCACTATATTTCATTCTAATTGAAGGCAAATATAAATAAACAAGTGAAATCCAGAAGCGAAGTTCATAAATTAACAAAGTGCAAACTAATAAAGCCTGCAAATAAATTCGTGACTTAGCCTAAACTCAGTAAAACTAAGCATCACAATATTCTAGTGGTATTTCACTCTAAGTGAAGGCAAATATAATAAATAAACAAGTGAAAAATAAAAGCGAAGTGCATAAATCAACATAAAATGAAAAACTACAAAGCAAGCAAATAAAACTCGTGATTTAGCCCGGAGCTCAGTGAAAAATAAGTGCCACAACATTCTAGAGGAATTTCATTTTAAGTGAAGGCTAATGTGATAAATAAACGAGTGGAATCTAGAAGCGTTTGGCTTAAACATAACTCAATAATTCAAACGGTACAAACAGTGCTAAAACTCGTCTGAAGTACACAAGTGAGCGAAAAACTCTATTCCCTAAGTGCATAAATCAGAATTAGATGCAAAATAATTCAGCGAACAAAAATAATAAATAAAAAAGTGACAAACAAGGAAAACCGACAACAAAGCAGTACACCAAAAGATATAACAACTGGAACAGGTCTAAGGTACGTGGAACAGACATATTCTTTTCTCTCCTACACATTTTTATCTACTCTTAACTCTCAAAGGTCCCTAGTACAAAACTGGCTCCCCTACAAACATTTAAACAACCACCTTCCTGCCACCCTCCCCCAAGCATATAAGGCAAGGCTACAAAAATGGTATCCTTCCTCATGAAGTAGCAAAATGAGAGAGAGAACTATAATTCCCCTGCGAACCCTATCCCGGGATAAACCGGATGAGATGAAAGTATTCGCCACTATTTAAGGAGAAATACCTAAATATAGCTCTAGTCAGACTTATAGACAATCCCCAGGGATTTGTGGTTATATGCTAAAACGAAAAAGATGTAGAATCACTGACCACATAGAAGGTAGTGAACCTGCTAAAAAGCATAGGACTGGCCCCCAGAATCCCGTCCCAGATACTTACACATAGGAGCGTAATATGCAGACACCTCGATCCATGGGTGGATTCACATGAACCCGAATAGATAAAGAAATAAATTGAGAACAACCATAAATGGACATCGGTGGTTGAAGTGATAAAATTTAAACATATACTCATGTATGTATGATTGGTTTTAGAGACACTAGGGTTGCCTAAAAATCCACAGAAAACGGGTCCTAACGTTCAACGTTAGGGTAACACCCGAGCAAATAGAAAGGGAGGAATTTACTGAGGTACAGATTTGCTTCAAGTTATCGCATTCCGCCAGCGATGCCCGGAATGCGGGTCAGATACAAACATAACTGGCGCAGCTGCGAGAGCGAATATAAAAAAATGCATTAATTGTGGTGGTATTCACCGAACACTAGCCAATAGCAATGTCATGTCCAGTAAAGAGAAAAATAATAAAAATAAAGAAAGAAGAAAAGAAACAAGCAGAAGAGAAAAGAAAAACGCAAGCTACGCCTAAGTCGCAAAAGCTACCATCACAGAAGCGTCTAAAGAAAGAACCTTCCTAGAAATCGAGAATCAGAACTCAGCTCAGATAATGGCGTACATATATTATGCACATATTGCGAATCTGACGAGGACAAGAACATTTAGAGCAGAATTTAACATGATGCTACTGAATAACGGTATGCCACAAATGTGGTTCCGGATAATCCTCCCCTCGGATGAAGTTCTAAAAACGAAAATTATAGAACCTACACAAAGTCAGGCAACAGTGCAACCAAATGTGACAAACAATCGCGATCCAAGATTTGCCCCACAAGAGGCCCGAAGGAAATATAAGGAAACAAAGGAGAATAATTTAGAATAACAACAAGAAAACGAGGAAATGGAAACCGAACAAACACAGGTCATAGAAAAGAATAAAGAGCGTAAGACAAGGGAATGGAAACGATATTTAAGCCAACATAGGAAGAGATCTCCAACGTCATCCCCAAGAAAGCGACTGGAAATCAATGCAAAAAAAAATCAACCTGAGACTTTACACCACAGGAAATACACTTTTTCCCGCTGAACACCAATTAGAGACTATCACGGATGGAATCATTAATGGAAAAATGAAATGGGACTACAAAGACTAGATGCCCAAAAGTCAGCTAGAAGAAGCTCTGTACCAAGGCAGAGTTAAAATAATGTACCCCGGAAATTTACTATACAGTATCCCAGAGCGAATTCAACAAAAAGGAAACGGCAAATACCGGTCTCTGCCACAACAGAATGCTCTCTCTAAACAAGACAGGAGAGAAGACTAAGTGCAAAAGAAAGGGCCAACGTAAGAAAAGAGGAACAACAACAAAGGAAACAACAAACACAACAAGCATGGCTGATTTAAACAAAAACCTAAAAAAAACTATACATGAACGTTAATTGCTGGTCCAGAAAAAGCTCAGTATTTCGCAATATTATTCGGAAATCAGACCCGGATATAATCAATCCGCAAAGGAATTTCATACAAAATCCTCCCTCTATTTGACGAATCGAATGTGGCAGCTAAAGTATTAGGTTGAGGAATAAGTTCTTGCGTTTTTTTTTATGTTGTGTTGATTTAAGTTTTGTCGACGTGATTTGTGCACATATTAAGAAACAATAATAAATAATGAGAGCAAAA
Organism: Ceratothoa steindachneri; assembly: GCA_963969495.1. Taxonomy (NCBI): domain Eukaryota; kingdom Metazoa; phylum Arthropoda; class Malacostraca; order Isopoda; family Cymothoidae; genus Ceratothoa; species Ceratothoa steindachneri. The sequence goes on along the minus strand of OZ018328.1, from coordinate 38,065,301 downwards.
TTTGCAAAGGTTAGGCTACGTCTTTTAACAGCGTAGACTATTAGGCATTTGCTTAGGCTACGTCTTGAAGTTGAATAATAAGTCATTGCAGTTTATTTAAAAGTTGTGTTAATTTAATTTTTGTTCTGTACCCTCAAAATGGAATGTCAAGTTGAAAGAAAGGCGCATTTTCGACACTTGTTGTTATTCATTTTCAATTGAGACAGGAACAATGCAAACGCAGCCAAAGCTCGTCACGATATTTGTGCTGTGTATGGAGAAAATGCTTTATCAGAAAGGACAGCTCAATGGTAGTTTTCACGTTTCAAAAACGATCATTTCAATCTTAATGACGAAGAACGTTCTGGTCGCCCCATTAAGTTGGATGAAAATCGATTGAACGACCTTCTTCATGAAAATCCTCGTCAATCGACTAGAGAATTGGCTGTATAATTGGCGTGTGATCAGAAAACTGTAGTGAATCACCTTCATTCGATGGGAAAAGTTCAAAAACTCGGTGCATGGGTTCCGCACGCTTTGAGCGAAAACAACAAACTTCAACGCTCCACGATTGCCGCAGGGCTGCTTGCTCCTCACAAGGCTACTCGTGGATATAAGGACAAATTTCTTCCCCGCATCATCACTGGTGACGAAAAGTGGTGTGTTTATGTCAACATGAACAATCGAAAACAATGGCTTAGCCCCAATAAAAAAAAACACTTCCGCGATTAAAGCAAGGAATTTATCCACGAAAGACGATGCTGTGTGTGTGGTGGGATTGTGAAGGCATAATTCTTTATGAGCTCCTTGCGAACAACGAGATTGTCAATGCAGAACTCTACGTTCAACAAATGTATTGACTCGCCGAAGCTATTCGTAAAAAGCAAACTCTTTGACGTTATGGAGTCCTTCTGCAACACGACAATGCTCGTCCTCACATTTCCAATATGACAAAAGACGCCATCCAAACGCTTAATTGGGAAATCCTGCCGCATCCTCTATATTCGCCAGACTTGGCTCCATCGGATTTCCATCTGTTCCGACCGCTCTCCAACAATTTGTGCGGCGTTTCGTTCGATGTGGGATTAAGAACCTGGTTAGACGAATTCTTCGAGTCAAAATCCAGATATTTTTATTGCAGAGGCATCGAAAAACTAGTTGAACGTTGGGAAGAAGTCGTAGATAACAACGGAGAATACATTATTAATTAAATTGCATATTGTTATCAATTAAAAATGAAGTTTTTTTAAAAAAAATAATGGTAATGAATAAATTTGATAAAACCGCAAGAACTTATTCCTCATCCCAATACAAACAACCATAGGACCCCTAACAATTCCCACAAGATAGCAGTCCCAAATAATAGGGCACTTACAAATCCACAACTTCATGCGACTTTTTGTACACAAATAAAGAGTAATATTTGCAGGAGATCTATATGCTAGATGTTGGGCCTCTGGGTACACCAGAACCAACAAGGCCGGGAGAAACATTGAATTGCTACTGGAACGGAATGTTGCAGTACGCATGGGTTCGGAATTCCTGACCTACTACTCAGTAAGAGGCGCCATAAAATTTGATATAGTACCAGCAAACACCCAATTCCTCTTTAACTACCATATACATCCAGGTTCAGTAATCCCCAGCGACCATGAAGCAATAGCCATTACCGTATCAACCAGCCCCATCCAAATCCCAATCAGAGAAAGAAAAGCTTATGTGCGCGCCGACTTGGAAATGTATCAAGTCACTTGTAAAAACTATGTACCATGTCAATTGGATTGAAGCAACACCAGAAGAAATTGATGAAGAGCTAAACTGCATAACCACAAGGTTGTTAGAAGCGGACAGAATAGCTGTAGCAAAGACCAAGCACAAAACCTTGCCAGCACCAATTTGGACCCCAGAAATGATTAACATGCAAGAAGGGTACAGAGGAGCAGTCGAAGAAAACAACAGATGGGGATCCAGTATTTAGCTCCACCTGATTCTACGGGAAACACGAGACAATCTACAAAAACTCATCATACAACAACAATCGGAAATATGTGATCGACTCATCGTAAAACTTAATGAGGAGATGGATCCGAGGAGCTTCTGGCAAACGTTAAAAAGGTATCGGGGAAAACCCTCAATAAGGGGGATGAAAATAAAAAGATCATAGAGGGGAGGATATCACCGAGCCACAGAACCTGGAAACCAAATTTAGAAACTACTGGAAAAACATCTTCAAGATTACCCAGGAAGAAGAAGAGAACTTAGACACCGAGTTTGGCAATGGCAGCATTGGCCAGCTAAACGAAGTAATAGAATCAATGCATCCTTCTAAACAACGCCTCGGGAGAAAGATCCATAACACGGTACGGAAGAAAAATTACTTACCAGAAATTAAGCCAAACACTGAAAGGATTTAAACAATGAGCCCCAGGCTACACTGGATTGGCAAAGGCAAACTAAGCAAATGCCTCGCCCAGCATCCCGCAAAGACTACTAAAGGTAATTAATGCGGCCTTCAACAGAGGGTATTACCCCAACGAATGGAAATTATCTAAGATGATATTCATTACAAAATCGGGAAAGAACCTAACCTCTTGGCAGACTATTGAACAATCTCTCTGCTTGAGTTTGGCGAGCAGATTATGGAAAAGATTATTACCAACCGAGTGCAGATCTTCTTTAATGCTAACGAACTACACAACCAACAGTAGCATGGGTTTAGGAGGCAGAGGGGTACGGGCACTCCGCTGGCAATGATTACGCAGGAATTGGCAAATATAGAGGAGGAAAAGAAACATGCTGACCTAGTGTTGAGGAATGTAAGGAAGGTGTTCGATAAAATCTGGCGCCAGTGCCTACAATATAAGATTCTCCAACTGGGGCTAAACCCCAAACTGAAGAAAATAATCTGCGACTTCGTCATGGACCGAACAGCCTTTATCACAATTGGAGAGCTCCAAGGCACAGAATTTATACTGGAAGAGGGAGTCTGTCTTAGCCCACTCCTATATTCGATTTTCACCATAGACCTTCCACGCCCTAGGCTTGAAGAATCGATGTATATCCAATTGGCGGATAACGTCGCAGATAGTAGTGTCCCTTTACAAGAATGAGAGAACTATGACTAGGATGACCACGTGGGAGATCGAAAACATCAACACGTGCGAACGTTTCTGGAAGATTGCCACAAACCACAATAAATTCACAATCAACCCGATTAAAATAAATAAGACAGGTCCAATACAAATAGATAACGAAAGATACAGATACAAACCATCAGGCACAATTTTAGGACTAACATTTAATAAATACGGCTACTCTGACCAACTCAGTATTATCATAGCACGATCCCCGAAAGACCTTAGCGAATTTTACAGGTTTAGAAAGCTAAACACAAAAAACAAGAAAAAGATTTACTCAGCCTACATACGACCTAAGAATATGTATCCCCCCCATGCCACTGGTGGCGATACCAAAGTCTTGGCTCAACAAACTACACATAATACACAACAAAGCTGCACTAATAATAATAAATACTACGAAAAGAGAAAGAAAACGCAAACAAGCGCTCCATAAGGAAATCGATTTAATGGCAATAAATCGCGACCTAGGGACGAGATTACAAAAAATATGGAGAAAAAAAAGCGAGAAACACAGAGACAGATTTCCTAAGGAATCACTTTGTATCCCTAATCTAAACCAACCACAGGCTTGGCGAAGATTTCCCAGCAGCAGAATAGCTGTCCAGAACAATCAAAACCCAAATACACAACAAGATAATATAAGGGATAGATGAACATTATAAAGACAATAGTTACAATGACACTTTGTAGAACATTACATACAACGAATTTGACATAAGTCACAGCAAAAGCCAACTTTAAAGGCTTGAAGGCTATAATCAAATAGAATTATACATGTACATGTGTAAGTGCATATTTATGTATAAGCAAAAAGAAAAAAAAATAACATAATTCGACGAGCACAACGATAAGGATATCCAACAAAGGCATACAAAAATAATGGAAACAAACAAACAAACGAATAGTAAACAAATAAAGATACTACGACGTGAAATCCGTGTATGCAAAGTCAGTTCAAAGGCTTCGAAGGCAAACCAAAAAGAATATTAAACAAAGTAAAAGACATCTAAAACAAATAAACCGAGATACCCTTTCACCAGGGATCTTACAACAAAAAAATATTAAGCAAAGTAAAAGACAACGGAATAAGCAAACTGAGATATCCTTTCACCAGGGACCTAACTTCTAACCTCTATATCTATCTTCTTTTCATCTTTTTACCACCCATTCTCCTACGAAATTTCATACTTGTTATGTCCAAGTCCAAGTCCAAGTCCACCAGGGTGAAGACTGCTCGCTCCCGACTTGATCGGTCGCATTATTTTGAGCTCTCTATTTTGGAAGGAATTCCACCCGCACTAATTCGCATTTGGTAGCTGGATACCTTTTGGCAAAGAAGAAAGAACACGATCAAGGAGGACACGTGCCATATTATAGTCAGAAGACCACCTCATCGTCTACTACCTGTTCCCAACGGGGGACCTCAAGACAAGAGAATTTCTCTTTAGGGTGACATAATCCAGGGCATGTCGGCCTAAATCTTTCACCCCCTCCGATCCTGCCTCTTCGATCACGGCTGGGTATACTTCCTATCACAGCCTAGTTCGAACTATGCCAGTCATGTGACAAGGCATAATTCGAGGCGGTAGGAATAGCATGTTTGTGGTCTAGCCCACTTTTGAACCCACTGTTATAGGCATCCCGGACAAGGAGCGGAGCTGCAACCTTTGGGGAAGAGGTCACTCTGTCCCCAAGGGCCCAGCCAAGACCACAGAGGGACTTACAACCGTCACTATGCAGCTCCGACAACCAAACCCCAGAAGGGACGGCACCCCGGGTGGTGGTCGTTGATTCGGCCACCCTTCACCATAAATTCCGTCATGAGTCATCCTTCTGGATGACCTCTGCGGGTTCATCACCCATTCATTCATCATCGTCACCCAGGCAGTCACACCAGCTGGGGGAGAAGTTGCGGGGGCGGGGGATCATCATTAATTCACCCCTTTTTTCATCCGAAGCAAGTACTTTTATACCCAGGCAAATTAACAGGCATCAACAAGAAGGAAGAAGAAACCCGGCATAAAGGCTCTGAACGGGCCGACATGGACGACCGAGAATGAGCGAAGACGGTACCTCTTCGTATCCTCTCCGGCAAGGAGAAACCTACACGGGAACAAACCCTTCGAACAATATATGCGGACATCGGAGTGATTTTACTAAGATTAAAAGAACAATATAATGGTTATGTAGCGTTGTGCGATACGAAAAAAGATCTTGACTTCCTCCTATCCGAGAATGTGGCCCTAAGGGTGACCTCATAGCCAACTATTACATGGGTCAAGTCGAGGAGAGATTATTGGACATCATGGAAAATAAGCCGATACGTAGATGATATCTACATCAACGTCCAAAACAAAGAACATCTCGTTAACATCACGCAACAATTTGAGGAGAACTCCGTTCTAAAATTCACTTATGAATTGAGCACGGGCAATAAACTCCCTTTCTTGGATGTTGTGGTTTATAACATCAATGGCAACTACATCACTAAAGTACATAGGCAAAGTACGGATATAGGAAGATGCCTCAATGGAGAGAGTGAATGCCCTGAAAGGTACAAAATAAGCGTAATCGGCTCATACATCCGCCGAACATATAAATGTTGCTCTACGTGGGAACTTCTCCACTAAGAGATTGCACGAGTAAAACAAATACTCGTGAATAATGGTTTCTCAAACAGCATGATTGACAAACAACTCAAATCATTTTTAAATAACCATTACAAGCATGCGGATAAAACTGAAAGTAATCATGGAGAAGTCAATAACATCAAAGTGTATTACAGAAACCAGATGTTCACGGCCTATAAAATAGATGAAGAAAACATTAAGGAGATTATTAACCGTAACATCAAGGTTAAAAATCAAACGGATAAAATCCAACTCATCATCTATTATAAAACAACAAAAGCCAGCAACCTTCTGATGAAAAATAACATCTGCCTAAGCTCCTCGAATCTCAAGTCAACCAATATAGTTTACGAGTTCACCTGCCCCAATAAAGACTGTAAGCTTTATAAAAACTCTGAACATATTGGCATGACAACTACCACATTTTCGAGATGGTTACCTCTGCATCTACAAAGCGGAGAGCCGAAGAACCATATGAAGAGTGTACATAATATTAACCTAACGAGAGATATGCTCGTTGATAACACCATTATTAAAAGAAAAGAGGTTAAAAAAGCGAGTCTTAACATCTTAGAAGCTATATTAATAAATGAAGATAAGCAGGCCATCAACAGTCAAGCGACAAGCTGGAATCGCACATTAAAACTATTTTAAAAATTCCACGCAGAGGAGTGGCTCATTTCCTCTAACGTTACATTTAACCAAGGTGGAATAAATACCCCTTAAAAATTGTTTATTTCAGAAAAAATAGCTAAAGCAAAAAGAGAAAAGGCTAGCGTTGATATAGTCTGCAGGGATGTGTCCAAAGCTTTTGACAAAGTATGGACGAAAGGAATGCAATATATGATATTGCAGTTACGCCTAGAGAGCAAGATGGAAAGGACTAATTTGCAATTACATAACCGAACAAAACGCATTTATCAAAATTGGAAACTACCATGGAGATAAATTCAAGATGGAGGCTGGCCTTCCGCAAGGAGGATGTCTGAGTCTAACATTATACTCTGTATATACCTCGGACATTCCTCCGCCAGCTACATACGGGTGCCTAAATATACAGTTCACAGATGACATCACACAGTTTGTCGTTTGCCCTTATAGGAACCTTCATATGCAAGCAAGACTGACAGCAGAAGAAATACGGCGGATCAACGCTTATGAAAAACAGTGGAAGATCAGCACCAACAGGAATAAATTTAAAATCGTACCAATACACAGGAGGAGACTCAGCAACATTGTGATCGAAGGAACCAGATAAGAATACACAAATGAAGCTACAGTACTAGGATTGACGATTACGAAGAGATAATACACCAAGCATGCGAGAGAAAGAGTAGAAAAAGGAAGAAAGAGACTCGGGCTACTATTTAGACTCAGAACACTTAAAAGAAAAAAACAAGAAGAAGATTTATCGAGCCTTAATCCAGTCAACAATAGTATACCCGGTGATACCATTGTATACAATCTCAAAAAGTAATGTTATCGCACTGCAACGAATACAGAACAAGGCAGTTCTGATAATCACGAACAATAGAAGAATAGACAAAAGAAGACAGCAAGATTTGCATCGCGAATCAAGAATTCAGCCACTCAACAAGATTATAGAGAAAAGGACCAAGAAACTCATCCAAACCACGCAACGCAAGATAGGAGAGGAAATAATGGTCATGATCACACAGAGACAAGAAGGGGGAGCACGTAGAGACTTCCCCACCTATACTTCAAAGATCAACGAAGAAGAGGACGAAGTGTTCACATGATAGGAACAAACAGAGGGAGTAAGTAAACAAAGTTATAAAAAGCTAGAAATAATAAAAGGATAAGCAAGAAACAGGTATAATAAAATAGTAAGGAGAAAACTTTATACCAGTGAAGGAGAATAACGGTTTGAACGCCACATCACAGCAAAAATAACACAGATTTAAAAACATGACAAATATAAAACGAACATAAAGGATAAACCTGATACTCAGGCAACTATTTCTATTCATTTGAATTCTAAACTATAACATTTTTAAATGCCAGAGATTAGCTTGACCTCCACGTATACTTTGCATTTAACTGCACATCTTCTACTTCCTTCTTTTCCATCTACATTTTCTTCTATCCTTCACACTGGGCTTAATACAGCATACGTGGGACAGGGGCACTAGAGATTGAATGAATAGACATGATATAGTACACACCGTGGTTCGGATTCCACGTAAAGCTGTAGGTCCGCCAACCACCTTGATCTCCTTTTAATCTTCCCCACTACTTCAAACTTTGCTATCCCCCTTTCCCTTTCCTCTTCCTCTCCCTGTCCTTATCCCTGTCTCCCTGTCTCCTATCCAGAAGTCCAATAAGACTCTGAAGGGAAAGGGGAGACTGGGAGGGCCTAGTGGCATCCCTCCCCCCTCTGGTCATCTTAGGATGACCAGAGGGGGAGGGGAAGGGGCTTGGCGATCTATTCTATCTCACCTTCCACACATTTTCTACTTTAATTTACTTTACTTCTTTCACTTTACTTTCTGCCAGATCCTCAATCCACTCATTACATCGGTAAAGGAGGCAAGAACATTTCAAAACGCTCCGAAGATGATCGAATAAGATCGAAAGCTTAGCAATTTAGTTTGTTTTTTACCAAACACATTCATTTAAAAGAGATGAATACAGGACAAGTGATACACCATCAACAAGATGGAATAAAAAAAGATAGTTGGAAGAACAGAAAGTTGCCAAAGGAAATTAATTAAGGAAAAATACACAATGTTCTTCAACATAATTTGCATTCAAGAAAAACTGCTATCCAACTACACTAATATATATACATATATATATATATATATATATATATATATATATATATATATATATATATATATATATATATATATATATATTCACCTAGATATCTTCTACAAAGTTTGAGTCTTATATTCAGTGTAGAGAAATGGCTACATTAAGTATCCCGTAGGAGCATATGTACATTAAAGCCCCGCCTCCCCCTTTGTGGAGAAAGCCGGAGAAGCGAGCCCCCATGAGGAGAAGCGTGGGAACGGTAGCCGGCGAATAACAGTAACTGCCTACCCTGTTTGATCTCCCCGCCGCTTTAAGTAGTTGGAGCTAACATCTGCTTTAAGGCGACCACATAAGGCCCTTAAACGACGCTCTAATGATCCAATTACCTACGAGACCCATAAACTTGTGGTTAGGTCACAAAAAAAGCGGTGCTAGTCAAAAGGCACGCCAAGGAGTGGGGTGGTTGAGAGTCTTTCTAATTAGCAATCCGACTTGGGCACCCCAGTGCCAACCTCTGCACTTCTCGCTGGCACCAGATGCGAACTCGCCATTCGCGTTCCCCTCCCTGTGGCCTGGTCACCTTCCTCTTAGATGGGGCGGTGATCTGCCTATAAATAAGCTCCGAAAAGAAAGAGAACAGATTAGAAGTCGATACGAAAGTAGAAAGATCAGTTCGTGAAGATCGATCCTTCAGCCAGACAAGAAGATTAGAATTCAATAAGAGAGAAGAAGGTTCAGTTCGTGAAGATCGATCCTTCAGTCATACAAGACTATTTCAGTGAGAAAAGATAGGATCAGTTTGAGAAAATCGATCCCCCCTTCCCGGGCTGAATTAACATAAATAGTCAATCTTTATATCGGTGCCATACCGAAGAATCCTTTACAAACATAGAAGAAGTCTGCCTGGAGAAAAGTAAACCCTGTCACACTCGAGTGACTCTCACATCTTAAGCTCAGTAAGAGTGAGAGGAGAAGAACCCAGCCCCAACGAGCTCCCGTTCTTTAATCACGGTAAAAATTTCACCGAATACCCCCAAAGCTAGGAGAACACTACATTGAAGAATCAGACACCAAGAGGCGTCAAGGTCATTCCTAAGAGGACTCTTGGAGTGAAGAGCCCCGTAACTCTCGCCGTCTTCTTAATTTAACCAGAGGCAAGTGTGCAATAAGAAGTTACATCGTCTCATCTCTCTCCCGCCATACTACATCTATGAGATTCAAGGATCAGCCAAGACAACACTCCAAAGCGAGAGATAAGCCCTCCAGCGACATCCGGCAATCCCTGATCCATCCTGTCATGTAAGTTAGAAAGAACATTTATATTCATATTGCGATAGTAGAAGTTTAGTACGTCTCACGTTTTAAGGGGAGTAGAAACCATTGTTCGCGAACCTCGGTCATATTGGCTAGTAGACGAGAGTATTTAATTTAATGTTTATCGCTAATCAAATAGGGTCGCGATAAAAATACTAATCGGCAATTGGTGTGTTACGTGTAGCCTATTTGTTTATTTTTGTCATCGCAGGCGTTGCGATAGGCCTAGATGCCAACCGGGATAGTCGAGTTTAGAATTGAGACAAGGATAGAAAGGTGATAATTGTTTGTTTGTCATAGTTAAGTGGTACATTTGAAATATATGTTTATTTTGGGATAATTCCTGTGTTTCCTCTTATCCTTACGTGTCGAATTAGCTCTTCATTAAGAACAAAACAACCGAATTAGCACTCTTAGATCAAAGCCTACTTCATCAAAGAAGTACCTCACGTACCACAAAGCATACCGCGACAAAAGTGGTGTCAAGAGGGGAAGGATAAAAAGGGGCATCCTGCTACATTGAGTAAGAAGGACAAAACGAAGAAGGCGGGTTCCATCTTTAAGTCCAACGTTTCGGGTTATTACAAAACCCATCTTCAGGAGCTAAAACCAAATTCCAAATGAGTAATCTAAGCCTAAAAACATAAATAACAGCGCAAGTTCAAAGTTAAAAACCACAGATCAGAGAAAATCACAAAAACGACGTTAAAAATATAAAATGAACCTTACGTTAATGAACAAACAAAATAGTGAGGTAAAGAACAGCAAAATATTTGTAAAGAGATACTATCAATTAAGGACAAACAAAGTAAACGTAATATTACAAAATTAAACAATTGAAATGGAAAAATAGAGAATTGGATACAAACAAAAGGTAAAACTAAAATACAGACACTGAAACATTACTTTACATGGTGGGATCACAATGACGAGTGAAAACAGGAAGGAATTCGAAGAATGACTACAGCTTGGTTGGTTGTTAAGTTATAAACAGAGGAAAGGATGACGGGTCCTCATATAAATTTGGGTGGTTGTATTTAATACAGAGTGATTCTTTAATGCGGAGAGATGAAATAGATTTAGCAAATTTTAAGACAGAAAAATCATTTAAGGACACGTCTGTTTTACAATCAATAGCATCTTTCCTGATGGAAGAAAACTCTTTGTTACTTAATGTTTTACCGGTTCTATGGCTAATTCCCATGTGAGAACAAAAACGCGACTGGAGAGTACGTACTGTGCTTCCTATATAGGTCCCCAACTTACAGCTAGGGCAAATGAATTTATATACAATGCACGAACTAAACGGCGTGGGAATACTGTCCTTCACTTTAAAGAAATTATCAATATTTTTGTTATTAATGAATATAAGTGTAAAATTAATTTGAAAATAAAATTTCCTAAAAATAGAAATTAAACGTTTTCGGAGAAGGTCATTACATGGGCTGATGTCTGGTAACAGGACATACCTGATTTCCTTTGGGACATTAAAAGAAGTGGAGGGGTTATAGAGCCTGAAGAGGAACTTCCTAATACAGCTTTCAACTAAAGATAAGGGGTAATCATTTTTTACAAAGTATTCTTTTAAAAAATTGATTTCAAAATGCATACTAAAATAAGTGGAAGACAAATTAAAACCTCTGAAGAGGAGTGTTTTAATGGCGCCAATTTTGTATGTTAAATCACAGAAACTAAAGAAATTTAAACCCTGCCCTGTGAAAGTTGGCTTTCTAAAAAAACACATTTGAATGCCGAAAGGGGTACGAGAGACATTAACATCTAGAAATGGCAACATGTAAATATTTTCAAAAATCAGACCTAGTGGGCTTCCCATCCCAACACCTTCAATTTGATGATAAACTACTCCATTGAAAGTGAAATACTTGACCTTGACAGCTAGAGGCAATAACTGTAAAAATTGTGAAAAACTGAAACCATTAAAGAGGGCATTTCTATCCGGAAAGGCCTTAGTCAAAATAATCTCTATAGTTGCCCGAAGGAGAATATTTGTAAATAAGGACGTGATGTCAAAGTTAGAAAAGAAAAAAAAGGACTTGACGATTCAAACTTTGCGATTTCCGAAGCAAAATCAAAGCTATTATTAATGGTATATAGATTGGAAGTAAAAGGGGTTCAAAGAGGAACTAAAAACTTAGCAATTTTATAGGAAGAAAGAGTGTAAGAAGCAAGAATGGGACGAAGACGGCATCCAGTCTTATGGATCTTACTTAGGTAGCTTATAGAACAGACCTAAGTAAGATGATGAAACATACAGCGAACTGTAAACAGAATCACTAAGAACACCCGAAGACTTTAGCTTCAGCAAACACCAATTAATTTTGTTCTCTAAACGGTGAATCATAGTCAAAAGTTGTTCCATAATTTCAGTAAACTTGGATTTATCTAACAAAATCTGGGACATTTTGGAAATGTAATCAGTCCTATTCAAAATCACCACCCCATTACCCTTATCAGGACGGGTGACAACAATTTCCTTATTCCGCCCGAGGTTCCGAAAAAGAGAAAAATCTTTTTTCGTAAAAAGGAGAGACGAAAATTTCATGTGCTTAAATTTATGAAAAAAATCATGGGCGACTTGTGAAATATTTGTTTTAAAGTCAGAAAATGAACCTAGAATGGGCAGATGTTGGATATCGTGAATAAACCTTTCAAAGTAAAAATAATAGTCTACATAGTCGAGCCTGAAGTTTGGTAACTTGAATCAAAGCCCAAAAGAGAGGAGAAACTTTTCCCTTTTCGAGAGTATAGCGTCAGAAAGATTAACTACAGAGTTTAAATCATGGAATTTACGCCGTGATAAGTTAAGCTTTCTAAGTTTGCGGTGATGGACTAATGAAACTCTTTGGGTATAGGACGAAATGTTCCGAGAAACAATAGAGGAAAAACATAGGCTATCGAAACAAGAAAATGTAGAACGCAGATGTTTAGAATAGAAATCAACGAGGGCCAAAAGCTTATTCCGAGCGCGGAATTTAAAGTTAATCTCATTATTGAGTAGGTAATCCAAGGAGGAGTGATATAAAAACATTACCATTACGGCAAAATTTCAAGAAATTCCAAATCCTTGTTCAAAAAGGTTTTTCGATTTTATAAACAATTTACACTCTAATATTACTTTCACTCAACAACATGAGACTAATAATATGTTGCCATTTCTAGATGTTAATGTCTCTCGTACCCCTTCCAGGATTCAAATGTGTTTTTTTAGAAAACCAACTTTCACAGGGCAGGGTTTAAATTTCTTTAGTTTCTGTGATTTAACATACAAAATTGGCGCCATTAAAACACTCCTCTTCAGAGGTTTTAATTTGTCTTCCACTTATTTTAGTATGCATTTTGAAATCAATTTTTTAAAAGAATACTTTGTAAAAAATGATTACCCCTTATCTTTAGTTGAAAGCTGTATTAGGAAGTTCCTCTTCAGGCTCTATAACCCCTCCACTTCTTTTAATGTCTCAAAGGAAATCAGGTATGTCCTGTTACCAGACATCAGCCCATGTAATGACCTTCTCCGAAAACGTTTAATTTCCATTTTTAGGAAATTTTATTTTTAAATTAATTTTACACTTATATTCATTAATAACAAAAATATTGATAATTTCTTTAAAGTGAAGGACAGTATTCCCACGCCGTTTAGTTCGTGCATTGTATATAAATTCATTTGCCCTAGCTGTAAGTTGGGGACCTATATAGGAAGCACAGTACGTACTCTCCAGTCGCGTTTTTGTTCTCACATGGGAATTAGCCATAGAACCGGTAAAACATTAAGTAACAAAGAGTTTTCTTCCATCAGGAAAGATGCTATTGATTGTAAAACAGACGTGTCCTTAAATGATTTTTCTGTCTTAAAATTTGCTAAATCTATTTCATCTCTCCGCATTAAAGAATCACTCTGTATTAAATACAACCACCCAAATTTAAATGAGGACCCGTCATCCTTTCCTCTGTTTATAACTTAACAACCAACCAAGCTGTATTCATTCTTTCAATTCCTTCCTGTTTTCACTCGTCATTGTGATCCCACCATGTAAAGTAATGCTTCAGTGTCCGTATTTTAGTTTTACCTTTTGTTTGTATCCAATTCTCTATTTTTCCATTTCAATTGTTTAATTCTGCAATATTACGTTTACTTTGTTTGTTCTTAATTGATAGTATCTCTTTATAAATATTTTGCTGTTCTTTACCTCACTATTTTGTTTGTTCATTAACGTAAGGTTCATTTTATATTTTTAACGTCATTTTTGTGATTTTCTCTGATCTGTGGTTTTTAACTTTGAACTTGCGCTGTTATTTATGTTTTTAGGCTTAGATTACTCATTTAGAATTTGCTTCTAGCTCCTGAAGATGGGTTTTGTAATAACACGAAACGTTGGAATTAAAGATGGGACCCGCCTTCTTCGTTTTTTCCTTCTTGCTGAATATATATATATATATATATATATATATATATATATATATATATATATATATATATATATATATATATATATATATATATATGACACAAATTTTCAAGTCAGCATTTAATTAAGAGAAGTGGTATGGAACAACACTTTTAGGCAAAGGCCGGATGAGTCTTCTGCTTATCAAGGGATTAGTGTTGAATTGCCGATCGTAAGAATTGAAGTTTGGAATTTCCTTTAAAATGACTGATTCTCTTGGTGCATTTGTATATAGTTGTGGGAATTCTAAATTATTTGCCTTTCAATGCTAATTTAATAATCTTCATTTGACATGTAAGAACAGGCTACAAGATAGGCTTCCACGGCGGATGTCACATTTATGTTCCTTCATTCTCTTGGAGAATCTGCTGCTTTCGCCAATGTATTCTTGATCGTAAGTTTTGCATGGTATACAATAAACTTCCTGTTCTCTATCGGTGTATCTATTTTTGGACAGGCTATTGCCCCAATTAATTAATTGGGGCAAATATGGAAAAATAATATAATTATTATTACACGCTTTTTGTTAGGATTAGATGGCCAATAAAAGTTGGTTCTGGCTTTACAATGACAGGTTTCATGAACCATAGGTGGTATTGCAGTTCAATAAATGTTTGGATGATCGTGTTGATTTCATTCTATGGGAACAAGGATCAGGAAAAGAGAAGAAACTTTGTAACAGATTCGTCGTGGCAAGAGTGATAATGAATTTAGGCATTAGACTTGTTTTGTTTCCGGTAAACAGAACAATATACTTTGTTTTTTATTTTATATTTTGAAATCAAGAAATGGCAGTGAGTTGTTTAGTTATTATTAATAATTATTATTAATTTAATATAATAATATTATTATTTTCCTTTTAAGGGTATAATTTTAAATTTATACCCGTCTTTTTCGTACAATTTTCTCCCTAGATCTATCTTTCTTTTTCCACTAAATGAAATGCCCTCGTTGGATTACGCGCAATTCTATGTGGGGACTCAATTCTGGTCTCATCCTAGCACCAGCTGCTGAATTTGACACCCCCGTCTCCAGATCTCAGATTCGTGCGCCTCATAGTCCTCCGATCCAGCAGCATCGTTCCTATGGAAACACTAACTTTATTCGTCCGTAAGTTCGTTCGGGCGCATTGACACATGTGAGAAGCAGGGTTGAACCCCTTTTGGCTCTCAGTGTCTCTCTCCACCATCAAAATTTCAGAGGTTTCCTTTTTAAAGCGCCCTCCTCCCTCCCGCCTCTGAATTATTTAGTATTTTGAGCTGCCCGGTCTCCTTCTCTACTCATGACCGCCGTTGACGCAAATGCTAGAGCTTAAAGAGCTGCGGCGGGAATGGAAATTTGCTCGACGAAATCAATTTTAAATAATTCAGTTGCAGCTGTTGATATTGGATCGTCTGAAGGTTAGGGCGTATTTTGATGCATTTCGGAGGTTTTAAACAGAATTTAGATGCGTATTTGCACTTCATTACAAAGAAATACGTTCTTGACAGTGTTCTCTTTGTTGCATTTTAGAGGAGAATTTCTTTGTTCCTTTTTATTGCTAAGATTTCTTTTTTCCTGGAAGGGGAAATCTTTGTCAAAAATTATTCAGTTCTGGTATATTTGGCCCCTTATAGGGATTCTCGTTGCGGGATGAAACCATTTTTCTTTACTTATTTATTATGCTGGTGTCATAACAATGGCGATTATGTGAAAAGACGAAATGCCGGCATAACTCTTCGGTAACTCTGTCGTTGAAAGTTGAGACGGGTGATCGGCCCTTCCAAGCTTTCTTGTTTTCCGCTGACTCTTGTAGATTCTCTTGAACTGAGTTTTATGACTCCCGTACTCTACTTGGAATTGGTGGTAGGATGGATGCACATTTTAGAAGTGTAGAATCATGAGAGGAGTCCCTTCAATTTGCCCACTAGAGGAGTCACTTCAATTTACCCTCACCCACCTCATCGTCCTGGTGGGATTCTTTACTCATTTACAAATTTTTAAAAACGGAGAACCAAAAGCTACCAATAGAAAGATACGTTCTTGCCTTGTCGTGTTTTGCCGGGCACAACTTTTCGAGGAGGCGGTTAATAGCCGTGGCCTCAGTTTCCTTTAGCCTCTCATATCACCTTTTCCAATTAACTTCTCTCCTCTTAAGTATAATATTTGTCAAGTGTTTGTGAATTAAAGTTAAGTTAACTTAGGCTCTTTCAGGGAATAAAGTAAGTGTTTGGCTTCCTCATTTTCTAGTAGTGTCAACTTGTACTCAAATAATTTACGCTGCAGGAAACTTTGGTTCTATTTCACGTATTGTCAAATCAATCAAATACCTTTCAGATTGCAACGTACAGACTTTTTCAAATGCATTGGTCCTAGAAAACCTGAACCATTTATTTTTAAATATTCAATTCAACTCTCATCACTTTCTATAACTACTAAGTAACGAGCGAACTTGAGACTCGACTCATCTCAAAGCATCTGTGAGAAGACAATTATCATTTCACAAACAAACAATCAAAGTGAGTTGCCTTCCCTAAATCCCTTTATTAATCAGTTAATATTATCTCCCCTGATATCGGGAGAAGTCAATACTATACTTGGAAGGCGCAAGTAAGGGGCAAATTAAAATTACATAACAATAACTGAAATGAATTAGAAATACACAAATAAAACGCAACTAACACACTTTAAATAAATTGATTATTTAAACAGAACAAATGTTTTAGTAGTTTGGTAGGATTTGGCTTTGACGTTCCTTTAGACTTTATAGCACCTGTCGTGTTATTGTTGCTCTTTGAACCAAAATGGGTTCCCCGCTTGAAATCGGAGGCTTGTGGATGGTTGTGTGGTCAATTGATGTTTGCAATGTTTGAGGGGGTTTGATGTAAGACCTCTTGTAGAGTCATTTTCGGAGATTCCGTGACCATTTTTAAAATACCAAAGTTACTCAGTGGATTTAGCAAAAGGGCAACTGATACTAAAAAATGAGTTCCCAAACACCTCACCAAAATGGTGGGAAAGTGTTTATTTTAGGCGTTTTTCAAAATGGCCGCCACCGCTCTCTTACAAAACTGATAAAATTATATTTCTTGCAGTGGATGGCCAAAAATGACAATTAGGTGTTAATTCCCACTAATTTTGATGTCAGAAACACAATGAAATGGAAAAATTTATGATTCAGAGTCCTCTTGACCTCAAACTCCAAGATGACAGGTGTCTGCTGTCCCCTACTGTATTAAGATTCACTATCACTGCAGGACAAATATGATGCACAACTGTCAGAGTCACTTCCGTTGCCATTATCGCTGCTCTTCATTTGGGGCAGAAAATGGGAGTTTTTTTGCCTTTCTTTAATATTACTTTTCAATATTCATACAACAAATTATTCTGTGAGCCTCCAGAGATTAATAGAAAGGCTGAGAAAGAGTTAAATTATCTTAGAATGAATACTGGTAGTTATCAATGCTTTCATTCTCTGAATCCTCTCTAGATCCCCTTGTCCGGACAGAATCTTCCTGGTACTCGGTGTCATCTATGGAGAAAATAGCAGTGGCCAAATGTAGATTATTAACTGTTGGGTTACTCTTATAGAGGTGACTAGATTTTCGGAGACTATCACATTCAGTACATATTATTTACTACTATTCATGCCAATTACCTGCCTAAGTGCTCTGATTGTACTCTCTTGACTAACAAAATATTGTTTGAGTGTCCAGATAAGGCTGGCATAAACAATTATTTTGGTAGTCGATTAATCGATTAACACAAAAACAACATTTGCTTCGCAATTTTTATTCTACAACCACTAGTTAGTCCATCCGTACCAGATATTGATAGAAATGCCCCCAAATTACAGTTAAATCGGTTGGAAAATAGTTAAATTATCGTAAAATTCATAGTTATCAAACCTTCAATTTTGTCAGCCTCTGAATCTGCAGATCGTCTCAACGTGCAAGCATCTTCTTGGTGCTGGGTAACGTTATCATCTGGAGAACGAAGCACTGTCCATTTAGCTAACGTTAGCTACTCAAACTCCTCCCAAAGAAAGCATGCAAATGCCTGCGCTCTGGTAGTTGCTCTCTTGAATCAGCTAATGGTTCCCTTCCTCTTTTCAATATGATTAGCTTATAGGGACACTTGCTAGCCTAGTGAATGAAGTTCATGTTTAAGGGAACTTTTAGCCAGCTACGTGAGTTTACGTGAGTAAGCTGTAACTAGCTAAGGTTAGCTAGCTAGGGATAGCATTAGCTAGTAGGCAGCTAATCACCTCGTGGAAAGAGAAAAACATAGCTTAGCTCCAAATTAACGTTGTTATTGCTGATGTACAGAGCTTCCCCCTTTGCTAACTAAAGTAATGACTCTTGAGTTACCTGTTGTGTTATTTCTTGACTTTTTAAAAAAGTTTCTCAAATCGAGCTGTCGTGTTCTCTTGGCCATGCTGACTCTTGGTAACGTGCACTCGCTCCGCTGTTCAGGTTACTAGTTCGTCAATCAAATAAGCACCAACTGCGTTACAGCGCTCTAGTGCCCTCGATTGGGTTCTCGTATTATAGCCGTCTGACTTTGTAAGAAATGTTTTTGCATGCGGACTGGCGGTCATTCCCCCGTATCAATATGCGTAAATCTTAATGTCGAAATAGCAGCAGAAATACCATGTTTGTTGATGAAATCACATAAGGCGTGGGGGGGGGGATGGCAGTTTTAGAAGAAGGAGAATTATGACCATTTTTTATTTCAGGGGGGATGCCACCGCCCTTAACTCAACCCCTGATCACAGCTATCTAAACTCCACTTCTTATTTATCTTGTAAGATCGTTTGCAAGCTTCTCTATCTCTCTCCCTTATTTCTCTCTAGTGGACAAACCAAGTTTAGGCCGTAGTTCAGTGGCCATAACACATCAAGAGTTAAAACGTAATCAATATGGATATTGTGAGGCGAGATGTTTTCTTTCAGCATTTATATGATTCATTTCCACACCGTAATTTTCTCTTTTTTTTGCCACTTTACATATATCATTTTAAGTTTGTTATCAATTATGGTCATAAAGTTCCTAATCGAACTTTTTAAAGGTTCACTAACTTCATTTAATTTTAATCTTTATTTGTTCTTTAGTGTTGTCGTTCAAGGTTTAGCAATTGTTAATGGTTGTTTCATGTTCTAAGCATTTGTTTTTTTTTCGATAATATTTTGTCTAGTAATATGTATTCAGTTATTTTCACCTTAGTCGTTTTTCCATAACTTTGTATTATATTTCTTTATTTTGTAAGGCTCTACGTCATATCCTTTCTATTTAAGGCTTTAAATCTAATCAAAAATTTCCAAGAATCGTTTGAGTCAATGTTTCCTAACGCGTCACAGCCTAAAATCGCTTCTGTTATATATTTGATCCCATTTCTCGAATGAGATTTTTGCCGACTGATCATGAAATGCACTGATGTAATTTAAAGTGTATTAACTTTTATTTTTTTGTCAAGCTTTTATAAAATTAATTTTTCTTTAGCAACAGTCTGTATCCCTCTTGTGTTAGAATAATATTGACCTTGCTTACTACTATTTTTTGAGCATTTATATACATACATATCTTTCGAAGAGTGATATTACAGAGTAGGTATAATTAATCATTCACTGTTTTTGTGTCTGTCCTTTTTTCGTTCATTATAGAGGAGGTATCTTCTTTTTAACGGAATATTCTCTTTAACCTTTACCTACTCACCCTCCTTGTGCCAATGGCTCTCAAATCCTTTTAGCCACTCCAACCATGCACCAAATATTTCACTTCCAGCACATCCACTCGTTACGAAGCACATCAAAATTTTTCAAGTGCCCGTTTTACGAGTTCGGTTGTAAGTAGCAAATGATAAACAGATATACCGACCCTCCTTCCTGACACTGCACCCCTGTTTAGCTTCGTGCATTTGCAATACGAAGATCGATTACAAGCCAAAAAATACCCATTTATTTTTAATGTCTCAACTTAATTTCGTCATTTTTCACGCCAAAGTTAGATGAGAATTCTTGACATCGAGACCTAAATTTATTGTTCTAGACAGAGCAAAAATAGGTCTAATTCATTCGAAGAATATAATGAAGCGACGAGTAATGGAACATCCCTCCTTTTATTTATTTTATCAAGCCAAATCCTACGAGGTAAGATTCACACATAGTTCGATTTCCACTCATTGCGGACATGTTTTCAAAAAATATGGTTGTCTGGTGGTTTCATTAAATAAATATTGACAACGCTGTCGATGCAACCAGATGGTGTCATTGTACCAATTAATGATTTGTGCAAATGATTCAAATTCCTCATTAGTCAAGGCGTTAAGTTTCGCTAGGATGTGTGAGAGAAGAGTTATGTTTGGGGAGACATCGAAGGGATGGTGTACATGGGCTGAGGAACTACAGAAGGTTGGCATACATGATGTGAGTACTATGGCGGCATAACCTCATCCATTGTGCTTTAAGATGGCTGTTATTTAGGCTTTATTTAGGCTTAGTTTTACTCACAAAGGGGTGAGGCAGTATCCCGCTGGCCCTTGAATAAACAAAATTTAGTCTTTATGCCTAAATAACGAGTATACCAGACTGGGAACTCCGCAAAGGAACAAATATAAATTAAGGGACGTAACAACGCTGACATTATATCTCTCACCTGTCCACTCTCGACAGCCGCGAACGCAACAGACAAAAACGAATTGTATTGCTTCTGAAATACGGTGAGTGGCCGTTAACAAAGTGGATTTTAAATTTTGAAATTCAGCCCGGTCGTTAAAATCGTTAAACGGATTTCGGATTAAAAAAGTAAACGGGCGGGAAACGTACTTTTTCGCTTACAACCCCGGACGCGTTAAAAGATATTTAGGATACATGTGGTGTCGAAAATGTGCGAGAAGATACAGCCTCCCACAAATTTAACACCCTCTTTCTTTAGTACTATTGTACAACAGGGCCAAAAGACCATTTATCTGTTTCATTTACATTTTCTGGCACTTTCCGCTAAGAATATAAAATGAAAATTCAAATTTTATTGCCACACTCGGCAGACGACTTTTTATCTTTTTGTCATGGTTGGAAGCTTTTACAATGTGGTGGTAGAAGGAAAGGCTCGAACTGAGCAACCACAACATTTGTGTAGACTTGGAAAGGGGTGACGTCGTGAATGCGGAATAAAGATCCTACAGACAAAAGCTCATGTGGAGATCTGCATCATAAATTTTGAAATGAGGCTTGTAACGAGAATAGTGAAATTGAGTGAAAATGTGTGGAAGAAAAGGTTATTTCGATCACTAACGACCGGGAAGTGGTGCAATAAGTGGAGTTAGAAGGAAAGGGAGGGGATCCAATTTCTGCCACCAACGCCTTGGGACTTAATGTTAGCAAGAGATGGTGAAGACGTAAAGAAGAAGGAATGTAAAGATGAAAGTCAGATTCGATTTTAACTGCAAAAAAAGATCAACTTCAAAATTCCATAAGAGTTACATTAACAATAAGAATGATAATAATAATTTTGGCCAATATTATTATTATAGGGCGACTGTAAGTGGAACAGGGTGTTTTGAGAAGAACTGTGCTACTTATTGCTCGAATTTCGACCATGATCACATACAGTGCCAGGATATCACCAATTGGCAGTATTGCAGACTATTGCGAGATCATGATCAGATGCCAAGATCAATACCATCTACCACGATCAACATCCAGTAGCGAAATCCCCATTCATTGGCAAGATGATTTCCCACTTCCCCCAAAAGAACACTTCCCAGTGCCAAGATCTATACCAGGAAGCAATGCCAGGTCACTAGCCACTGACAAGATCACACCTAGAGTCAACATCACTTTCCCGTGCCAAGATCACAAGAGAGTACTCCTGCCAAATATTACTCATTCGTGACAAGATCCGTGTAAAGTTCAAAATCACGGGTAAGATCACCAACCAGTGTCAAAGATCACTTCGAACTGCCTAAAACACAACCTCGTACTTATATCTTTAACCCGTACCAATATCACTATATAGTTTCAAAACCAAAACAGTGTCGTTTATTAGTGCTGAGTACAATGCGATCCTACTACCACTCTCCTACCACCATCGACACATTCTAAACAGACGAATAATAGCAAGCGCGCCCAGTCTCGTCTCAGACCTGTTGGTGCTCAGTCGTGTGTTGTCGTCGCTTCGGGAAACACCTGTTACAGGGCCGGACTGAAATTTCGTCCCATCCCGGTGTTATGACAGCTCCTGTTCTTACTACCGGTTTTCCACTCTGGTAATAAGGAACTCTGAGACACGCAGTTACTCTGTGGCAAGTGAAAGGAACGGCTGGAAAGTTTTACTCTAAGGGCTTTGAAAGAGGAGAGAACCAACGTTGGTGAAATTAGTGAGAGGCGATTTGGGTCTTTCTTACACGTTAATTACCGGCACGGATTTGACGGTAGTGAGTATTCTTAGACCACCGGACGCCGGTGAATTTGGATTAAGGTAGGTGGTTTTGGTTGTTATCAACAAATCTTGACCTCCCCCCATTCCACACCAACCATTAACCAGTTCTGGGTGCAGTGGGATTGGTTACACTCTGGGCTATTTATAGTCTCCTCGTCGACCCTACTGCTCTCCTTGTACTCCAATGCTGGTTTCTTCGGGGGCCATTCATGGTATCATTCTACTTTTCTTGTTCTTCAGTTCTAGTTTTCATCGGATTTTATTCTAGTTTGATTCTGGTCTACTCTCTCTCCCCTTTCTAATTCCATACTGATTTTTCCAGGATACCTTTAACGAGATAATTCTGGGTAACTCTGGGTTCCCCTGGGCTCCATCTCTAGTCCGCTATTGAGTATTCTCCTCCTCCTTCTGGTCAAACTCGGGTCCTTTTCCAGTCGCATTCCACTCCAATTTTGTCTCATTCTAGACCCTATATACCTCATTCACACACCTCTTCTTTCTCCGTCTTTTGCTTTTAAGAGTTTCATCTCTGGTCCCTCAAAGTGCCGTTATGGTCAACTCAGATCCCTTCTGGGTTCATTCTGGTCTACTCCAAACCTTTCTGAGTTCATTATGGTCTACTCCGAACCATAGGCGTAGGAGGTGTGTTTTATTTATGGGGGCAACACCAAATTTGCCCGAATTTCAGAAACCCCCGAGTTTTTTTTTTAAATTGCCATATATTTGTGCAATAAACCCCAAACAACTGTTAAATTATGTACAGTAGGTACAAATTCAAAGAAGTTTAGCAATACCACGTAGCTACTATTCTATTCTTTATTCAGAGTGTTCATGCATACATCATCTTATGTGTGTTTTAAAAGTACCAAAACTCCCTCAATTACAATAAAATGCAAAGTCTTACACAATTTATAACGGAACATAGTATCAACACAGATTATTTTTACATTATTTTTCATGATGTATAGCATAAATAACAGATCACCAACTAAATGTAGAAAATATATACAGATGCAAATGTGTATTACACTGGTACATGCTATAGCGTATTTGAGGATAAATTAGAAAAACATTTTGTCCCTTCCCTTTCGTCTGCCAAATACCTCCACAATAATGTTAATGTCTACCCTGTGACATGACCTCTTTCACTGCAGAGAAGTCCTAATGCTGAGAGCCTATCCTGGCCCATAGTAGATCTAAGGTAGGTTTTGAGTCTTCTCAACCACGAGAATGACCTCTCTTATGAACAAGATGTTGCAGATATAGTTGCCAGGGTTTTTGCCACCTCACTGAAGTGTGGCAAAGTTTTGCACTGAGAATTTGACTGGAGATAGTTTACCACTTTATTTACAGTTTTCAACTCCACGCCTTCCAGATTGTGAAAAACGGCAGTTTCAGCCAATAGGATGTCTTGATCCACATTGTAGAATTCAGACACTGCCTTGAAACTATCTTCTGCTGCTTTGCCTAGTACTAAATCTGCCAGGGATGTCAAGATATGTGTATCCTTGCTTGCAAATCTCTCACATTTCAGTGAGAACTCTGCCTAGAGCATCATAGTATACAATTCTGGCTCTCTGATGGACTGTAAAGGAGATGCGTTCTTCAAGAGTCTCTCCTCAGAGTGCTTGCAGCCTCTCGGATGGTCTCCTTTGGCGTTTTGTAGTTTCCACCTCCTCAATGTCCTGTGCAACTCCAGTGATGTTTGTAGCAGTATTTTTGGCTTTTTCCCAGATAAGAGAAAACATATCTTCATCCCTGTACTTATTGGGGGTTTCCATTGTAGCATCACAAGTGACCTTTGCAGCCATCACATCAAACTCATGACCCTAAAGGTAGCTAGCCAGGGCATTTGCGTTGAAGAAGATCACTTTTAAAGTGTGCAAGCCAATGATGAACTAGAGCTCGAGTATAGCTTTGACAAGACCCTTAGCATCCACAGAAGTTTTGGCGTCTTTATCCTTGGACAGCTCTATTAGAGCAAGTAGAATTCTCTCAGGCTGTTGATCCACGGCTTTCACAGCCTCCCATTTTCAGGCCCAGCCTGTCTCACTCAGAAACTTCAACTTGATGTATGGACTGTATAGTGCCGAGTCAATAACTGTCATGTATACAGAACGGAGAACATTTTATCTCTTTGGTGTATTAAAGAAGTTGTGGATGTACTGGACAACTCCTGGCGCATTCCTCATGACAGCATTTTCATGCAATGTATCTTGTAGTGCAAGGTTGAGTAGGTGCCCATAACAGTAAACATAGATGGCCTTCAGCACAAGGTCAGATGCAATATTTAGAATCTCATTCTGAATCTCTTGTGACAGCCACTGGTGATGTACTGCCAGCTGTGAAGTTAATCTCTCGGCAAGCCATGGGATGTCTCTACATCGAAGATGCAGAAGTTCTATCAAGTTTCCGCGATTTACATCTAATTGCTCTCCAACAATGGACCTTTTTTCTGAATGTCCTCTTTGGGGAATGTTTTGTTGTGCAGTGGATGGACTCTACAATCACTTTGAGATAGACTCTGTTCTTTTGGACCATGTCTCTGTGAAACACCATCAAGTTGGACCAAAACTGATGTTTCTCGTCTTATGTTTAACTTCAATGCGATCCATTTTGACATGGCTACACTGTAACTATTGCCCTGAGCATGTTTTGCCAGCCTTTCAGGCTTTTTCCAGTTGTCTCTGTGAAACACCATCAAGTTGGACCGAAACTGATGTTTCTCGTCTTATGTTTAACTTTAATGCAATCCATTTTGACATGGCTACACTGTGATTATTGTTCTGAGCATGTTTTGCCAGCCTTTCAGGCCTTTTCCAGTTGCTAAATGTGAAGGAATGGTCACAGAGAAACTTCTTATAGGAGAAGCAGATGATTAACTTTGTTGACTTGTGGAAGCTGGTGGTCCACGAGTGTTAGAGAGAGAAAGTTACTTACCCACCCTAGAACCCAACGTCTTCCTGTGGCGCCTGAAAGATGCACCTGCACGGCCAGACAGCCCCAAGGGATCATCGAGACTTCGCATCATCGGCTGACCCGGGTTGGGTTCTCTTTATCTTCACGTCTCATCGTCTAACCGACGCCAGACCTACGGTGCCAATGATCTTTGCGCAAGCTGTGAGAACGCCAAAACTATCTCGCCCCCCCCTCCTGGCGCGCCAAGTCAAATGAGATCCCTGTTCCAATTTTGGGGGCCCCCGGCGACTCGCTTCCGCAGAGGCAGATAAATACTTCGAGAAAAGCTTTGAGAAACCAGTACCATACATCCCCCGTCTTGGTTATCAATAACGTACAGTCTCGTACACTCTGCTCCCCCGCCCAACGGCTTGCAGCTTCGAATACGACGAGTCATCTCTATCCGGCCTTGCTCGTACCTAAGGCCAGAGTTCCCGCTGACAGACGATAGACACGGACAGGCATCTATCACTCGGTTATCGACTTCGTTCAACGACTGGAGTATAACTCGCTTATATCTCAGCGAGGTAAAAGAAGCAACCTTGCAAGTTCAACTTTGCAGCGCCCCGTTTACTCGCCATATTCAAGCCTCCAGTCAATTATGCTTTTCGTGAGAGTTTCCCCGATAATTGCACTCTCCCATTTTCTCTGGAAGCAATCACCATGCATCCTCTCTCGGACTCTCGTACCCGTTGAGTCATCTGTATCACCCACCCCCCCTCCCGTTTGGTATCCCGGGTCTCATTTTATTTTTTGTAAATTATTTAATTGTGCTATTAATATTTTCTTTGTATATAGTAAAGTTATATATTTTTCTACCATTTGTTTCTCTAATCCCAGAACCTCTGAGAATTGATTATTTAGGACAACCGCACTCGATTGTATTTTTTTAACCCTCGCACTTGGATTTGTATCCCGGTTTTCTCTGACGTGCCCTCTTCATGGTCACCCTGCGACAAGGGGTATTTCTTGAAGAGGTCTGGGTTTAAGTCTCTTGTTCCCTTTTCATTAGGAAGTTGTTTCCTGTGATATTCACTCAGAATAGGTTGATTTGGACCATGTAATATTTCAGTATCGCTCACTGCGGATTTTTCCTCTGAGCATTCTTCAGTTTCATGGACAGGAGCTTCTGTCTCCTGTGCCTCCCTGGCAGGTGTCTCCACATCTGGCACAACAGGTGGTGGACTTGGATCTCATCTTGTTTATATTCAATATCAACATGAATATCTTAAACATAAGTGGATTCAACTGCAAAGGAAGCAGCTTCTGTTAATTCCCTTTTTTTTCACTGGTATTTGTACTAGCTAACACCCCAAATGATAGTTTCTTTGTTTTGGATCAATCACGGGATGGAACTTTACTTATTAATCATTTTCATGAGCTCTTTTCGAGTGTTCACGCTTATAATCGCCATCAAATTCATTGCCGCCTTTTGAGCATTTAACTTTGCTCCTGTACAGCCTCTTTCTGGACTTCTCCATGCCCGAAACCTAAAATTAAATACCGGTATTTTAGTCTAACATACGAGGGGAGGTCAATAATTTTGCGAATCGGTAGGGCAAAACAGAGGAAGGGGAATGGCTGTTTGTGGGGGTGTTAGGACAAGTTTTGACAAGTCAGGACCTGCAGCCGCACGCTCCTGCCTCGTCTATTTAAGAAGCAGTAGCTGATCATAGATCGTCAGTCACAAATTTTTCAAGAAGGTTGAGCACCGCGCAATGATCCAATTTTTGACCAAGGAAGGCAAGAATGCAAAAGAGATCCATGAACGCATGGTTGCACTGTACACTGACACCGCCCCTTCCTATGCAACCATTGCTCGCTGGAATAAGGAGTTTTGCCATGGTCGTGAGTCCCTTGAAGATGACGTCCGTCCAGGACGCCCTTCAGACGTGACCAACGAGGACAATGTGGCCCGTGTGGAGAGGATGATCCTCAAAAATCGACGGGTGAAGGTCGAAGAAATCGAACGAGAACTTGGAATATCACATGGAAGTGTTATCAACATCATCCACGAAAATTTGGCCATGACCAAGGTCTCTACCCGTTGGGTCACTAGAAACCTCACGCCCCATGATTAACTTCAACGTCGTCAAAGTCCACAAGGCCAGAGTTGTACAAGCTGCCATGTGCGAGTGCGGATTCGAGGAGTTCAACCATCCCCCCTACAGTCCAGATCTGGCCACTAGCGACTACTTTTTATTCCGCCAGCTCAAGGCTGCACTGCGTGGACGCCGGTTTGGGGATGATGAAGATATCCAGCTCGCCGTCCAGGAGTGGATTGAACAGCAGTCGGGAGATTTCTGGTTGACGGAAATTCGAAGCCTCAGGGACAAGTGGCGCAAGTGCATTGAAGTCGAGGGTAGTTATATTGAAAAATAATAAAACACTTTTCCTCATATCTCGTTTCCTTATGTCCGAATTGCAAAACTTATTGACCGCCCCTCGTACTTACAAATATAGTCAATATAGCATGAATGAATATGAGCATATATATTTATTGATATTTATGCTAAAGTAGGTTTAGTTGTGTACAAAAATCCCACTGAATGACTGATGTGATATAGTCTAGTTACATGGGAGTCACAGGGTTTAATGGTTAAACACATCTGGGTCTGTGAAAAATAACATTTTTACCAGCAAATTACAAATATTCACCTTATAGCTCAAACAATTAATGGATAGTTAATTATGCAAGAAACAAATTACCAATAGTGGAAAATGAACAGAAATTAGAAAAAATAATTACTTATATGCCCAGTAGTAACTTCCTACTATATAAGTAAATAATAAAAAAAAGTAATAACTGAATGTCAGGATTAACCATACATTGGCAACTTGCATAAAATTACCTAACTTATTTCCCATGATCGGTTTTTTTTTTATCTTATCTGGCGACTGCCTTTTAGGGCATAAGTCGCCGTTCCCATGATCGTAAACATGATGTCTCTGATAAAGCTATTAAATGTCTAAATGAAGTCCTATGTTCTATTATCTTTCGTATAAATACATCATTACACCATGAAACGCCTAAAACAAGCACAACAAAAGTTTCCTGCCATACCAAAGACAATAAACGAAAGTGGCTAAAATAACGATTTGTCATAAATATCTTCCTATTTCTACATCTTAAACACATAAATGATTATTCATTATGCTAATTGAATTGTTAGAAACTCACATAAATAGCCGATAAATCGCCCGTGGATGCGGAGGTACAAACGCTACCTGTGTAGAAGCAGAGATTGTGGGAGATTTATTTACCGTTGGAGTTTTCCCCCACCCTCGCCAGGGAGACGCCAGCAGGTATGAGAAAACGGGGTCTTGTATTCATAGAAAATGAACTGAGTAGGATGATTTTTGTAATCGAATGGGTGATACTCTAAATGATAATCATAATTGTTCATATGCGATTATTTATTACCTGGTTACAAATACAAGTTTATCATTATTTCTTTTCTTATTCTTGCCCTTTTTTCTATTGTAGAATTTTTTCTTCCCCCGAATGCCCGAATATCCCAACCCATTTGCCCTAATTTTAGCAGATTCCCGAAACCAGGGGGAACAGTTGCCCCTCTGGCCCCTTCTACCTCCCCGCCTCCTACGCCCATGCTCCGAACCCTTCTGGGTTCATCCTGGCCGACACCGAACCCCTTTTGTGTTCATTCTGGTCTACTCCAATCGCTTCTGGATTCTTTCTGGTCTACTCAGATCCTTCTGGGTTTATTCTGGTCTACATATATCCCTTATGGGTTTATTCTGGTTTACTTGTTGCCCTTTTAAGTTCATCTGGTCCCCTCTGATTCCTTTTGGTTTCATTTTGCTACATTACGATCCTATCTGGGTTAATTCTGGTCTATTCAGTTTCCTTCTGCGTATATTATGGAGTACTCTGATCCCTCCTGGGTTCATTCTTGCCTACTTCGATCTCTTCTGGGTTCATTCTGGCCTCTTTCGATCCCTTATGGGTTTATTCTGATCTAGTCCGATCCCTTCTGCGTTCATTCTGGTCTACTCTGCTCTCTTCTTTCTTTTTTTCAGCCAATTCGAGTCATTCTGGTTTAATTCTGGTCCTATCCGGGTTCATTTTTGTTCCGTCTTGGGTCTTCCAAACAAATCCTACTTGGGTTCATTCTTTCATTCTGGTCCTTTTTGGTCTCTTTCTAGTCCCCTCTCGAATTATTCTGGTTATTTCTGGATTTATTCTTGCAAAACTGTTAGGTCCGCCGTAGTAGGCCCGTATCTAATTGCTAGGGGCTCAGCCGGGGCGGGGCGATGGTTGTTCTCGGTGGCAATGTAGGACTGACTTCTCGATTCAGTATGGCCGATTCCAGGACCAATATCCTCGGTGTCAGGTAGTAGGAATAACCACGCTGACGAGAGTTTTTAGTTTTTTTCTAAGGGCATGAACTAAAAAGTGGGATTTTTTTGTTTTATTTTTGGCTCGTCATTCTGAGCTTGTAATGATTTATAAGGCACACAAAGCGCCATTTGGCCCAGGGGTCAGCCTCTCTTAACCTTGAGTCCTGGTTAATTTTATAGGTAAATTCAAGAATTTACATATGCTTTAACTGGAACTGATGGGGGACGTAGTGAATTGCTTCAGGTTTATTTATCAATACTGGATATTTTAAATATCAAGATGTGGAATGATTACGGCCCGAAGCCTATTAATATTTTATCTAAAGGAGCCGAGAAATAGGATTCGCGAAACTGTGACCCTGAAAATGAGTCGCCTCAACTCAGGAAGTTTAGAACCATTTCGCTGTGGCCAGATATACATTGTCTCTTCTTGGGCTTCGTGACCACTAGAACCAAATGAAGTATATGTGTAAATTAGCAATGCAATGCAGTAAAATAATACTTTATTACTTTTTAACATAAATCATTAAATTAATCCAATATCCCCCCAAAGCTGGTAAATTGAGAGAGTAACGCGTCCTTAGTTGATGTAGTTGGGAGAACACTGAATTGACTACTGTTATCATTTGATCGTTATTTTATTATCATCACTATCAAAGGTTGGGGCGTGTGGGGAAGGTGCGGTTTATCAGATTTAGACATCTCTAAGATCGATGATCTATTGATACATTTAGCCTTAAATTAATTTAAATTTGTTATTAGTTTGAAAATAATATTTAAGAATCAGGCTAAATTGCAAAAATGGAGGGATACGTTTTGCTCGAAGCGAGGGCAATGGTTGTGGAGTGAAAGTATGGCAGAGAGTGGTGAGCTTGGCTTCCAGGCGTGCTGTTAGACGAGGTGCGGCTTGCTTCACTGTCGCTTCACTACACGAAGCAAGCTTGCAGGTGTGTGCTTCACTACCGGAACGAAGGGAGAGAAGTAGTAGCGCTTCTCTCATAAAGCAAGGCAAGAAAATACTTTAATGGACACATGCAGCGGTGGTGGAGGGGTGTAGTAAGAGCCGTTGCAATGTCTAGTGTGCCCCGCCCTCAAATCAAGATTGTGGGCCCCCATAACAATATATAATACATTTCCAAGTAGTGCCAGGCATGATGAAGACTATTCTCAGCAGTGCCAATGCTGCGGAATACTTACAGAAAATGGGTATTCGAGAATTTTATATTTTCATTAATAAAATAATTTTGCGGGGGCCACAGTGTTGCCCCTTCAAGAGCGCCCTACGGCCGGGGAGGGGTTGCTACGGCTCTGGGTGTAATGTAATGGGGTCTAAGTCACAACTATTGAAGGAGGGTGGGAGTGTAGTGCATCACGTCTATTGAATGTAAACAGCGAAACGATATACAACCACGGCCAAAAGTTTTCGGACAACAAGTGTTTTCTAATTCCTTGGCTAATCTCTATCATTATGTTTGTGTATGTTTGCATGTATGTGTCCACTACATCTGGCAAGCACAATAAAAGTAGTGGTAACTTTTTTTTTTTAATAGCTAAAATTGCGATGTTATTGAAATGTATGAAATCTTGTTATCAGTATGAGGTATGTTGCAATCAAAATGTTTTCATATAACACATATTTGTTGATTAATATGATATTGTATTTCAACAAGATCAAATAATGAGATGATAATGGCAGAAACCCGTAACTATGCCGTGGAGAAAAGATGTTTGATACACATACTGCACTAAGAGGGTCTCAGCTGTCGACCAATCGCCCGGGGGGTCGGCGAATCACATTCCGGTGTTGCAGAAGTATTAAGAAAGATCCGGGAAAATAGGAACATCCAAGACCGAACTTGTTATGGACGACCCAGAGTCAATAGGCAACGTGATGACAGGTCTTTGTGTCGCATTAACCGTCGGGATCGTAAGAAAACCGTAGTCCAGCTTCAACATGAATGGACAGAGGGCGGCAAAGTTAACGCATTTTTTGGAACAGTCCGTGGCAGACTGCTTTTGCACAAGGCCAGAAGTCATGTCATGTAAAGCTCGCCGGTAACCGCTAATCAATCTTCAAAAGAAGCGACGTCGACTGACCTGGTCACATGTTCATCGCAACTAGACTATGCGTCCGGCACGGACGTGTATCATGGTCCGAAGAGTCGACATTCCAGTTGTTCTCGAAACCAGGTAACGTTAGAGTCTCCAGGAGGATAGGGGAACAGTGGAATCGAGAGTACATAGTGCCAACAGTAAATCAAAGTGGCCGCTCTGTAATGGTATGGAGTAAAATGTCAAGTTCAGAGGTGGGTAGTCTTACCGTTTGTGATAGTATCATAAATTCAGAGAAGTACCAAGCTGTCCGGAGAGATTATATGGTGACCTGGCCCCGAGACCTGTCCAGGACAATGCCCCATGTCGCAAGCCTGTGTCCACCATACCACGGTCCGGGGACAACAATACCATGGTGGTGGACTGGCCACCTTTTTTTGGATATGAATCTACAGGAAAACCTCTGACATGATCTGAAAGAGGCCTTAAGAGGTCGTCAACCGGTCTCCAATAAGTAACTGAACATATTAATTACTGAGGGGTGGGCCAGCGTCGCTATCCTCAGGTGTCGCACCCTCGCTGAAAGCATTCATCTAAGAATAAATGGTATCGTCACTGTTACGGGACTCTAAAAACGTTCCCGAGCTTCCTGTACCAGTTTGTTGTTGCTGTAGTTTACTCAGCGCTTCATCTACTTATCTGTAATATGTTGCTGATGTTACATGCTTTGGAAATTTTGTATTTTGTTAATTCTTGGTGATTTTGGGGGAAATATATAACTTATTTTTATTTATTCTTCTTTATTTCACTGTTACATTCATATTGATATACAAATACATAAAAACTCTACGATCTTCTATTATCCTAATTTGCTAAAATTTACGAGTTGTCCGAAAACCTTTGGCGACGACTGTAGTCGTGAGGTAGAAGTGCCGCGATCTAATTGGGACCTGATGACGAATAAATAAAGTTTAGACTAAACCTTGCACCATGAGAAGCTCTACCAGCACTTCAGTAATATTAGAAGAGGAGGAGGGACGTAAATTATGACGGGGAGAAAGAAACCAAGAACAAGGCGGCGTCGAACCCTGGACTGAGCATCGCTGGCCGACACAAGACCGGTCTCAGCCTCAAGATGCACCGGTTGGTTGATCTTGGCGGTGATTTAGAGGAAGGTTGGGCGAAGAGGGAACCGAGGGGACTCATATCCTTGACAATTATTATTACTCTTATTGATTTATTAGCAATTTTGATGATATTACTATTATGACTATATCATTATAATTATTTTAATATCATTAATTTCTTAACACTTATTTTATTGTTATTATTACTAGTGGACCCCTGATGTGAAAAGATGACGGCGGCAAGGACTCGAACCTAAGACCTCTAGTTATCTAGACCAGTGCTCTATCACGGAACTAACGGGTAATTCTAGTCCTTTCTATGTGAAATTCTGGCCCATTGGGGTTGATTTTGGTCCTTCTGGTTTCCTTCTTGGATCCTTCTGGGTTTCTTCTGGGTTCCTTTTCGGGTCCTTCTGGGTTTCTTCTGGGTTCCTTTTCGGGTCCTTCTGGGTTTCTTTCTGTCCTTTTCGGCTTCCTTGTGGTCCACTACCGGTCTTCTCGCCCGCCCTCACCTCCTCACTCATATGGTTCGGAGATCCGGATGGGGTCTTGAAACCACTTAGAATATTGGCCTCGCCTCATTAACGCTTGGTGTGGGGTGGGGGATGGGGAGGGGGGGGGGGAATAGGAAGGGGTGGGGTGCACTATGATATCCGACCCATGGCCGAGTTCGCAACTTAGGGCTCAGCTGCTCGAGGTACGAACCTCGCCCAAGAGTACGCCATTGGACGGTTACTCGTTGTGTAATCTGTGTAGTAATTATGGGTAATCTGTCTTATAATCTACCTTGTGAGGTTGCGTAATCGGCCTTGTAATCCGTGGGTAATCTGGGTTGTGATTCAAGGGTACTCGTTCTTCTAATCCTTTATTAAGATTATCGACCAATAGATTTTTCTCCTCTTTCCTGCTTTCCCTCTTTTGGCTTTCATTTGCCGCTTTTGTCTCTCTGCTTCTCCGAGGGGAAAAGCGGTTCCGATTGCAGGCGCCGGGGAAGGTACCGATTCGGGCCACCTTCACCTGTAGTTAGGACCCCACGTTACACTGTAGGAAATTCATCATTGTCGCTCTATTTAACATACGTCTGCAAAATTCACCTAAACATTCTTCTCACTGTCGATTTGGCGGTTTATGACATTGTTTTCTAGCTGGTGTACCTGGCAGCAGGTGGTTTTAATGGTTCGCTTCCCAAAACCGGTCCGGCTGTGGGTGTATTCACAACTCATCCTCGTTCCTGAGAGTGAGTACGTAGGGGAAGGCTCTTCCCTTAATTTGGAGTAAGCTGTTTATCTCCTTCAAAATCAGAACGTTAGGGAAGCAAAGAGGATAAGACCACCTGAAAGACCCCAGCGAAGAGTAGTCGAAACCCAATCCTACCATCTTTAGTTAACCTTCTTTCAAAAGCTACTACTTCAAAGCTGCTTAAAAATATATTCCCTGCAAACTCATGTACTCGTTATTCTCGTTTAAGCTTCAAAGTTTAATTTATAGAGTGCGATGTATTTTAGGGAAGAGTTTAATTAACTTTAATGGGTGAACTAAGAAGGATAAAAAGGAGAGAGAGAGAGAGAGAGACGCACACACACACACACACACACACAGGGAGACAAAGGCAGAGAGAGAGAGAGAGAGAGAGATATTGAGAGACCCACCCACACCCACACCCACATATATATATATATATATATATATATATATATATATATATATGTGTATATATATACTCGTATATATATATATATATATATATATATATATATATATATATATATATATATATATATATATATATATATATATATATATATATATATATAGTGAAAGAGAGAAAGTGTGAATGTGTGTATGTGTTTTACAAGGAATAGTAATACCTCAAAAGACAATATTGTCCATACCGAGGAGGTACTGTTTTTGAAAACCCTATTTCATAGCTTGAGAGAAAGTATAGTAAAGTTAAAGGCTTTATGGGAGAGGGGGGGGGGGGTATTCGTGAGGAGGGTTACCATTTTATAGTGGTCACTAAGTTTATAATGGGTCGCTTAGTTAATGAGATGACGAGCGAGTACCAGTTTAAAGGAGGAATAACTGGGGGTGAGCCTGGGTTACCCGTAAAGGGGTGTCGGATTGGAGGCGTTTGGGGTCTTACCGTCGAATTTTCTCTGACCCCAAAGTTCTTACGGGGAATCCATTTATAGGCTGGGTTCAAAGGGTAACTTGGTTATCACTGGGTTAAATGAAGGACCCAAAGGAAAATGGTGTTTTGTAGGCTTTATTCATGGCTTTAGTCTACCTTAATTGTGGCAAGCGAGAGTATCGAGTCTTACGCAGCTTTGTTGTGAGTTTCCCTCTACGTTAAATAGTTGGGGCTAAGGACAGCTGGATTTAAGAACGAGGAACGGACTTGTAACGCCAATAAGATTAATGAGAATCCGGTATCAAGAGGGATGAATGTATCCTACTAGTAATAATGTTAACCCGCCTGGGAATTCTCTGCCTGTGTTATTTATACCAACCTCCATTAAGGGGACATGACTTAGCTATCTTTAAACAGAGCGCAAGGCGGAACCTCACAAGTCAAAGTATGTCGTTTATTCCTTTGCTGAGACTGCTGGGCGGAGTCATAGGGTGTGCGTGTTTCAATGTAGACACATTTGGCCGCATCCGGGCTGGCATCGATAGCAAGGTGATAGCAAAGTTCATTTTGTCGTTTCGCAGGTCCACGCTAACGTTAGCTGGTCAAACCCGACTCCGTTCCAGCTGCCTCGTTATCTTGTATCGAGACCTTTCGGCTCGCAGCTGTTTCTTCGCGTATTTATGTTTGTGCGATTGAGTAAGAAACTCCAACTATTCTCTTGCCTTCTTACATTCATGTTTTTCTTAATACATGTACAATTGTGATCTAACATTATATATAAGTATTTCGCTTAATTCTACATTAGTTCATTGCTACTACATGGTATATTATTTCAATAGTTTATATGTGTGACCAATTTCAAGATGTTATAGGTCCAATAGGGTGATCATTGATGAGGTTCCTCGTTTTGGATACTTCACCTTGCAATTCGGGCATTGCTACAGCTCTCCGCATCCGCCTCTCTCACCCGAATTATCGGCCATGGAAAATCGGAAAAGACACCTTGGTCTGTGGAATAATAGAACACAAGATTTTTTATCGTAAAGTTGAGCCTATCTATATATTAATCACAACCTTACGTTTACGATAACATTTCTAATTAGAGAATATTATTCTTTTTAATATATATTATTCTTTATAACTTTATCTAACCATTTTTTAAATGTGTCAACGGTGTTACTTGAGACAATCTCTTCTTACATCTGATTCCATATATTGATAATTTTATAAGGGAAAAATTCACCACATACATTCATTCTATACGTTTTCGGAACGAGTTTCATGTTGTTATTCCGTGTAATATTTCTAATGAATTAGAACTAGATGGAGTAGTCAATATTTTCATTTCCTTTTTATATTTTATATACTTCAATTAATTGACCTTTCATGAGTCATGTTTCCGAACTCAAAAGGTTTAACTTTTTTAGACGGCCATTTTTGTAACCTTAGCTTGTATTTTTTTCTCTTTTCGGAACAAGGATAACCAAACTTGTGCACAGTATTCTAGTTTTGGTCTTACCGTTTTCGGAACGAGTTTCATGTTGTTATATCCTCCAGGACACCGGCAACCAAGGACTTCGATAATTCTTGACAAGCCCATGGTTAAACTAGAATTAGTACGTAGTGGAGGCAGCAGTCCTCTTATACGGTGACTGGCCGATAACCACTTTTGATGCCTGCTTCACCCTAAGGTGTGTCACCCACTTTGCTCTCACATTTACACTGCTCCAGACTTTACTTAGTAGAGCTGGCATTGTTCAACTTCACAGTTTGGAGTTGTGGTGCTCCTTCACCTGGTTGAGCCCATCAGCTGAGATGGTTGCCCGGTATGTGGGCGTTGTTCCAAGCTAACAACTACTTGGAGACATAGGTGAGAGTTGGGGGTGAGTATCAGGGGTGGGGTAACTGTCGAGGCTCTGCAGGTACGGCTGCTGCGACCTTCCTTCTCTCTCGGGCCTCAGTGGCACATGAACGTCGCTCCTCTTCCAAGCGGTTATGGGTCTTCTTTATCAGAGGGTGCCAGTAGATTGTGTCCTGTGCACATTCCTCCAGTTATTTTGCAGCGATTCCGGCGAGGGCTGTGTTTGCCTTCACACAGTCCTTGAAATGATTGCGAGGCCTACCCTGGTTTCACTTTTCTGAGGAGAGCTCTCCATACACACGTTCCTGAATATATTTAGGAGCGGGGAGCGACGGTTAAACACGAGTATCTTTAGCGCTGTTTTTAATACTTCAACACAGTGTTGTATAAACTTGAGATTATTTGACATAAAAATACAGAGATCGTTTTCGTTTTTTGTTTCAATTATTGTTTTCTCAATGATTTTGTATCCTGCTTTCGAATTTTTGTGGCTAACGTGCATCACTTTCCATTTTTCACAGTTCAGTGGAAGTTCCCATTTTACAGGCTATGTGGTCAATGTCCTTTAAAAAATCTACTATACAGTATTTTACTCGATAATTATACCTTTACTTAGTTTACAATCGTCAGCATAAATAATAAAGAGCAAGGCTCTCAGGACAGCGATCTGAGGAACGACACTACTTACAGTTACCCATTCAGTCTTTTTCACATTGATCACAACTCTGCTTACGACCACTGAACAAGTTTTATATCCAATTTGCTCCATTACCTCCTTATCATAGAGCTCCAACTATGGACAATAGTCTTTTGTGTGGCACTTTGTTGAAAGCCTTTTGAAAGCCTACGTACAGAATGTCAACTGGCCTCTCATAGTCATGAATTATGTTAATATAATGGAAGAGTTCTAATAAATTTGTAAGACATGATTTATGTTTCCTAAAGCTGTGTTGGGTACTTCTTAATAATTGTTAGTTTCCAGGTGCCTTACCATTTTTCTACAATAAAAGTTTCAAGCATTTTACCAATTATTGAGGTCAAAATTATAGATTGATAATTGCAATCCAGACCTTTATGCTGTTTCTTAAACATTGGCGTTGCATTTGCTAATTTTCAGTCTTGAGAGACTGTACTACTTTCAAGGGCTAAGTTTAAAATATACGTTATTTGATCCACTACAGCCTCTTTCAATTTTTTGATAACTTTTGGAACTATCATGTCCGGTCCTAGTGATTTGTATTTGTTCATTTGATCGATTTGTGTTCGTACTTCGATGGCCGTGCATTTAAACATTTTACTTAATATTTAGTATAAGTTTCTGATTTGAAGGCTCCTTGGTGAATACTTTTGCATAATTATCGTTTAGTGCAGTGGTTATATCTTTATCTCAGACTTCTAAATTATTGTAATGATCTTTGATTCGCCCAATACTGCTTTTTATCAGTTTCCTACTATTAACTAAGACAAATAATTCTTTGAGGTTTTCTTTGCAGTTTAATGCTACTCTTTTATCCTTATTACGTTTTGCTCTTTTAA
This sequence comes from Ceratothoa steindachneri, assembly GCA_963969495.1. Taxonomy (NCBI): domain Eukaryota; kingdom Metazoa; phylum Arthropoda; class Malacostraca; order Isopoda; family Cymothoidae; genus Ceratothoa; species Ceratothoa steindachneri. Next base: position 38,026,550 of record OZ018328.1, on the reverse strand, counting down.
TTCCGGCTTTTACTTTTCTTCTGAGCTCTACATATTTGTTATTTTAGTTTCTGAACCGTTTGAATTGATGATCTTATAAGTCTTATCCCTTTTATTATTGGTCCTTTTGATTTCTTTTGTTAACCATTTCAGATTTTTTTGTTTTTTCCACTGACTGGATTTTACAGGAATAAATTGGGATTGTCTCATTAAAATATTGTCTTTTAAATCATTCCAAGCTTCATCAATGTATTTACCACATGCTTTATAATTATTGACACTGTCTTTTAATTCCATGAAATTATCCTTTTGGAAATCTAATTTGCTAGTAATTCTCTTTATATTTTTTTCAGGTATATTTACCTCAAATTGTATTAGATTTTGATCACTGTTTCAAAACAGATCTCCTACGTTTACATTTGAAGTTAGTTCATCCTCTGTAGCAAAATTAGATCTAATATATCCTCACCTCTTGTTAGTTCTACGACCCATTGTGTTAGCAGGTTATTTATTGTCTATAAAATTAAATAATCTCTGTCCTTCAGAATCTGACTTCTTTGTCAACCAATTGATCTTGGGGAAGTTGAAATAGACAATAATGAGTAATAGTCTGTCAAAACTCACGCTAGTCAAAAATTCATAAAATAGATTGTCTGTTTGTGTTGATTGCTGTGACTTCCTTTAGTTTTACTCTTATTAATTCAACTTATGTTTCTATATTTCGAGGAATAAGTTAGAGATCCTCAGAGATATATAAAAGCATTTCTCATCAAATCTATCTTTGTGAAACATTTTGTAAACTTGCGATTAAAATTCATTAATATAATCCCTCGTATAATTGTGGATCCACGTTTCGGTGATGCCTATTAAGTCATATTTATTCTAATGCTACTAATGCTTTGAAATCTGAAAAAAAAATAGAATTGACCTTCCATTAAAGAAGATGGTTCTTAATGAACTTATCCATTCGCTTCTATTGATGCCCTGAAGTCGTTTCTCGAATTTTCCTTCCTCTTTCTTGAATTTTTGCTGAATTTAGATGGAGGAGATTTCCATATTTCCTTTTGGCGAAGATGCGTTGTATCGTCGGCGAAGTACTTCTTGTTATCAATAAATTTGAGTCAAAAGTCAGCGAATATAACATTCTCTTTTTCACATATTTTATTTAAGCGATCGTTGATTTGATTTCTTTTTACCAGTGTTGAATACTCCTCAGTTATTTTTTGGCTGTTCCGGCGTAGTTATTTCCTTAGAAGACGACGTTGCTCCCGACTTGGCTTTTAATGGACTCTCTTAATTGTTTAAGTTAAGTTATTAATCAATCGAATTATTTTCTTGAGGTAAAATAAATTAATGCAATGATCCGAATCGGATTACAGTTAATCGCATCCAACTGGAATGGATTAAATGATCGCAATTTCAATTATGATTGCTGGGTTTGTTGGTTTGTTGCAATGTCAAATCGATTTACACCGTCTGACGTTTATCACAGTGGAGACCTACAATTCTAAATCGGTACCGAATTTTTATATCCAATTATAATACCCATTTGTCGATCTTCAAAATAAAAAAGTCAAATTTATGTTCGAACCTCTCTGGTTTGGGGATCAAAAATCATCTATTGCAACTACCTCGCAACCGAAACACTCTCCCCGATGATGAAGTCGGTGATACTTTCCAGTATCAGTCCGTGAGATACCTCCCCTCTCAAATTGATTTGAAAACATCCCGAAGTTTTGAGAATATCTAAAGATATTCCTAATAAGTCGGTTATCAGAGCGACTCAACTACGAGTTTAAACCCACAAGTGATCCGTGAGTGAGAGTCAGGATCCGCGTAGCTGGTGCGAGAGAACCAGAGGGACATGATATAGAGGACCTGCAGCCCCTCAAAATCAGATTTGGACTTAGAAACCTCAATTAACCCCTGTGAAATTGGTTTGAACTTCATATCTCTAAAAATGCCTGATTTAGCACCTCTAGCCACTAGGTGGCGCCACCTGGTGGTCAACTTATATCATATTTGAACTCAGTGACTTCAATTACCTTTGGTAGCATTGGTTTTAGCTGGTTACATTGATCCAGCGACTCGTTGTGGACAGAAGATGAACACAACACGAAATTTACATGACTCATAGACCTGCTTGCTTCTCCGCAGTTAAATAAAGAGGCTTTAGTCCTTGATCACTTGCCCAGACTCTTCACATTCATGATGAGAAACACTTGAAAGAAATGACACTCGATGGCATCAGCCGTGGAGGTCCAAAGAATCGCACCATTCGGAGCTGTAATTCACATCCATTTGTCGCATCTTTCTTAACCACATTCTAAGATTGAAACTCTTCCTCCCTGAGGTTTTCATTCGCTGATTTGCGTCATATTTATCAATGATAACGCAAGGAATTAAAAAAAAAGTCACTATATTTACGCCAAGGAATTAATATACTCCGTCTAGGATGGTTTCTATCGCCGCGCAGAGCTAGTAGGCTACGCCCACTACCTCCCACGCAGTTTGTGGTTGTTGTTCGCATCAGGCAAGTTTTCATTGCTTGCAATTCTAAACTTTATGTTGACGAATTTATCTCGTTTACTTTTGCACATTTCGGTGTACCAGTAAAGCTAACTTGACTTACACTATACACAACCAGCCAGCCGAGCCAACTCATTAATTAGTTCTGTCATTTCATTACAAGTTTCGGGTATCGAAGTTCCGAATCGCTTTTTTAATTCCGAATTTTCGCCCCGTCAAATTTCAGCGTCGGATCCGAGGTCTATAATCTCAATCTGTCCGATCTGACTTCGTCTCTTCTTTCGTCTGCGATTAGAAAAATTAAGTAATTTCCGACCCCTCGAAACACTCACGACCCTTTAATGGGGTATTTTTTTTTTAAGCAGTCTTAAGAAAGTGTTAATTAGAAGGTGAAATGAATGGAAGGGGGGATTACCGAGGGTTTACACCGTCGAATGTTGATTTCAAATTGACCAGGTATTCTAGGAGGGATTTGAATCCAGCGTCAATACACAACAGACTCTCAAACAAAATCGATCCAAATGGCGAATCCCAACGGGAACTAACGTTAACCCGATACAGCTTAACCCAGGTGTCGACAAATCTGCATTTCAAGGTACAATTCCGCAGTTGACCAATTTACTCCATGATTCATAATCGAGTGACTCTTCTTCGAGTCCACTACAATCAAAGCCTGCATCTCCATTGGCCCGGCAAGTATTACACCCACACAACTTCAATGAACTTGAAGGCCATTTAATTCAGTTTGCCTCTTCACAAACTTAAACATATGATGAAAAGTATAATTATGCATTCACATATCATTACATTTTCACAGTGCTTAAAGTGAAGTTATTGAATTCTCAGTACAAATTCTCACTGAAGTGAATTCAACATTTATGTGTTAATACTTCGCAATATTTAATTTACATAGTCAAATTAATTGTTTTCTGTAATAAAGCACAAAGTCCAATCTCTTTCCTTGTAAATTTCTAAAGTAAAATAACACACTAAACGCCTTCATAATTGACTCTCAGCTGGAAGCAAAGCAAAGCAAGCAAATAGGTTGTATGGCATACATTTTAGTGCGATTGGTACTTCTATATTGACTCTCAGCTGGAGACAGAGCAAGGCAAGCAAATAGGTTATAATGCCATACAGTTTAGTGCAATTAGTGCTTCTAAATTGACTCCCAGCTGGAAGAAAAGCACAACAAGCGAATAGCTTTTAATGACATAGAGCTTATAGCGATTGGTGCTTTTAAATTGACTCACAGCTGGAGGTAAAGCAAAGCAATCGACTAGATTCTAATGAAATACACGGTAGTGCGATTGGTTCTTCAGTGTGACTCCCAGCTGGACGCAAAGCAAGCAAATAGTTTCTAATGGCATACAGTTTAGTGCGATTGGTAGTTCTAAATTGACGCCCAGTTGGAAGCAAAGCAAAGCAAGCAAATAGGTTATAATGACCTACCGTTTCTTGGTCCTGAATAACTGCAGGAATAAAAAAGACTCAGTCCAAACTTATCAACATTCACCGTTTTTGTGTTAGCACGCGATCGTGAATGTACCGGTCTGTCTATATAATTTTACAAATGGGAGCGATGGTGTAGTTATGCGAGTCTCCTCAGTATGTGTGGTGAGAAGTTGTGTGAAAAATATGCTAATGTGTGCTGAAAGAGTAGCTTCAATTTGTATGCCTTGGTAAATTACGCAGTTACTTGTATACGTGAGGAATTATGACGGTGAAAGTGAAATGAGTGTAAAGTCTTAGTGTGCAGAGCTGACGAAGTATTGTACTGGCGGAGGTATTTTTAACGTTCTTGATAATTTTACCTTACATCATCAGAGTAAATCATTACATTATTTTGCATCACAAAATAATTTGTATGAAGCTTTAGTTGCCAAACAAATCAGTCAGCAGATGAGCAAAATACGAAATGATGTAATTATAAATTAGTAAATTCCATTCGGTCGTTCGCACTAAATTAATGTGTGAGGAGATGAATTGAAAGCAGAGTTTGTCTTGCATACTGAATTCGACGGCTTTCGTAATTAAATGTGTTAGAAGACTTTTTGAACTTTAAAGTGAAGTGAAAAGTTTTCTTTACAAGCGGAACTAAGATTTGTATCAATTATAAAACACATCTTAGCCATCAGGAATTTTTTACGCACCAAGTCTATATATAAACAACAGCTTTCCCTTCAAAATGAACGCATAAGAACCCATTTTTGGACCTTGATGTGTCTAATGTTGAGTTTCCAAGTAATTTAAAATAACAATTAATCAACACTTCACATCGTTGCAAGTTTATTGAATTGTTTGTGTGAGAAATTTGGGAATTGATTGGGAATGAATTCAAAGGAACTAATTGAAATGGGGACAAAAAACACTTTCCATTCCAGCCCAACTAATTGTGTGAAAGGAGGTTTTCGGCCTTGGAAGCAATTTAGTCTAAAGAAAAGCACTTAAAAAATCTTCGCCTTCGGAACTTGATTCAGGAAAGAAGACTCACCGATTGCATTAATTGTGGGGGTCGATTTAGATGAATTTATTATATAAAAAGAATTTCAATAGAGTCAAACATAAATTGTACTCTTTCTCTCTCTCTCTCTCTCTCTCTCTCTCTCTCTCTCTCTCTCTATATATATATATATATATATATATATATATATATATATATATATATATATATATATATATATATATATATATATATATATAGTCAGGGCCGCCAAGAGGATAAATAGTACTCGGTACAAGACAAAATTTTGAACCCCCCTCCAGGATTAAAAAGACAAAAGGCACATATAAACTTTATTTTACAGGGTGGACAATATTTATTTCTATTTGCAGGTGTTCATACTGAATATTAGTAACCAATTTCTTTACTTAAAAAAAATCATAGTAAATGCCTAACGAAAAGTATCATTAGTAGCAATTATTTTTAGAGTAGCGCAATAAAATATATTAACAAATAATCATATACTGAATAATGCTTTTTGAACTTTCATGGCAGCAAAGTTTTGATGACATCATCAGATTGGATTTTTCGTGGAAGTTTACATTCAATGCTAAATCTCTTCACATTCAGATTCACCTTATTCCTCAGGCTTGATGAAACATGATTTGCTTCATTCCCGATTTTCTTCCAGTTCCCAAGAAAATCTTTCAAACTTGCTATCAACTCGTTGACATTTGTGACATCAACATCAACTGCAGCATAACTCGCTTGCAGAATCTTGTTGCATATGTCAATTGGTGCCAAAATCTTGAAACAAATTGCTGACATAATCACACAAGTAAACGATGAGACATACTTAATAGCGCCATGTATTTCAGTTCTTGTTTTAGGTGTCAGATTCAATGTTAACAGTTCTTCAATTACAGCCTGAATGCTGGTATGGTTTGCTGCAAATGGTTTTACTCAATCTATTCTCGAATACTATATTGCATTGGATTTGTTGTGAAGCGACTGACTTCCTGTCTTGTTCAGAAGAATCTCCCAACGCCCTGGACTGGAGCTGAAGATAGTGTATGTTGTCTGAATTGTTCCGAAAAAGGTGATGGCTTCAGATCAAAATTCAGCATAGTCTATTTCACATAAATTTAAAGTATGGAATCCACAAGGTGAAAAGAGTGCCAAAGCATTTTCAAACAGAAGACGTGCCTGTACCCCTTTGTATTTTAGGGCCATATTGGATCCATTGTCGAAGCTCTGCTCCCTGCAATCTGAGAAAGGGATGTTATTCTATTTCAATGTTTCCAGTACCATTTCGCAATATCGTTTCCAGTTTTGTTACTGCAATCAATAAACATAAAAAATCGCTCTTCAATAACATGCAAAATCGTCTTTCACGAGATATCGTAGTATAAAGCGGTTTGCTCAACCTGAGAGGAGTCTGCTGTTGCATCCACCACACATAATTTAAGAATATTAGAGAAGCTTCTTTCAAAGAAATCTGTTATGCAACAAATTCCAAGCAAAGAGAAACAAATTCGTTTTAAGTCTCTGCTGAGAGATAGTGTAGTTGTAGTCTCCCTTCATTCTGCTGCAATTCCTTCAACTTTAGCACATGTTCCTTCGGAACAAGATCCTATCGAGACAATATTTCTACCAAACCCCCAAAGTTTCAGTTTCTTTCATCTCCAATTATTTGCGAATATCCTTTAAATGCTATGCCTCTCTTGCCAGAAAAAGAACAATGTCAGTTATCTGGCTTAGTGCTTCTTTATTTTTATCCAAACTTAAAAGCACTTCAACAATCTGCTTCTCAAAAAATGAGACGGTATTAGCAACTTGTTACAACTAACAACATGACAATTAACAACTTAATAACAACCAGTATATACTCACACATATTTTATTCCGTAATTCCGAGTATTCTTGCTCCATTTCTCAGATTATATAGCAATGATATATCTAATACATAGTTTATATATATTGCAGTTTAGTTTAGTTTAGTTTAGTTTAATGCCTAAGAGAAAGAAAAACAATCATTATAATATATTTTTGATTTGTAGAAAACTAAAATTATGTCATTTCGACAGAACACTAACCGCAAGGCCAATTTTCGCCTCGTCAATAACTCTCCTTCTCCGGCCTCTTCTTCTTTTACATATTGGCAAAATATTATTATCAACAACGCGAGATCGAAGACGAGTTTTGGTTGTACTCTCGTTCAGAGGTTAACTAGAGAATACTATTTCCACTAGAAGTTACTCCCTACAATAAATATAGGAAAAAGGGTTATCACTATAACATTTGATATGTGCTCTGTAGGTATACGTACGGAAACAAGGGCCCTTCTGGGCACTTGGGCCCCGGTTTAATGCACCATCTCTACCCCCTTCTCGGCGGGCCTGTATATAGTAAACAAAGAGCTCTTTCGTTGTCAATGATGGGATCATGAGCCTGGAAACGGGGTCAATTCCAAGAAAGGAGGAGAGACACATCGTAATAAAACTCAAACCAAGGAAAGAAAGAAAACATAAACAGCGATTTTTCCTGAAGCTTGACAAATATGAGCTCTTGTCTAACGGCCATAAACAAGGTCACAATCGCCTAAATTTCAAATAAACTTATTTCTAGGCCTAAATAAAACAAACAGAAGAGGAAAGCCCCCAAAACAACGAACCAAAACATCTTCCCCCCCAAGAAGATAAATGCAGAAGGAGAAAAAGGCACATGAGGGAGGAATTCCGCTGTTTCAGTGGCCCGAAATAAGCAGTCAATAACCAGTCGACTAAAGACTGTGGGCGCCTACATTACCCGCAATCCTAGCATGTCCAGGAACTCAGCCGAAGACACTCAACACCCCTCCCCGCACCCTGACTCGCTACAGCCGTGGCTTCACGGATGCTGCGAGCCAGAAAGGGCGGAGATCTAATGGCGGGGAACACTTAGTGCGCTCTGTGAGTCGCGATAGATCCCAATTTGGTCTCCAAAACCGACACGACGCCCTTTCCTAGAGTTATTCCTGTCTCTTCAAATACAAATCACCTTTATTGCACTCCTTGCTTTGAGGTTTCTTCTATGTCTTTCCCCCTTCCTTTTCCTTTGCCTTTGGTTTCCTTTGTACACTTTAATTTTACTATTTTGATATTTATGTAGTATTCAATATAGGACGGAAGAACAAACAAATATAAGTATGATAAACGACCTTTGCCTCAGCGATATCCGAAATGAATATGGAGTGCGAAAGAAACTTGAGATTAAATCAGTTTCTTTTGTTAAAGTGGTGAAAGTAGATTTAGAATAGTTGAAGAGGAGTTAGAATTTAGTTGTGGCGTCTGCATTTTAATTTAAAGAGATTCGGATATGCGAAAGGAGAGAAGATTCGGAGGATTCGAGTTCAGAATCGTGAAGTCGTTTAAAGATGGGATGGTTTGGATCTTTATTTAGTGTTCTCTGAATGGTGATGGCTACCTCTTGTTTAATAGCAAACTGGTTCTTAAACTGGTACACATATGAAAACAAAGGCGGGCTTGTAGAGTGCGTAGGGTGCTGACAATTTATTATTCACCAAGGAAACTACTAGGCATGAGTAAAGGTAGATAGTACCACTAATCAGTTCTTTAAGTGTTTGATATTTAGGTTTGAGGAAGCCATCAATTGTGATTTTATTGGTGTAGACAAGTTTATCTGGAATGGGGGCTTAAACCTTTGGCTGATGATCGGGCATATATGGATTGAATCTTAAATAGCAGTTGCCTGCGATTTGGCGAACTATGGATTTGATTTTCTTTTTCTATGTCCCCCAAGGACTAATATTTTGTCTCTACTTCCATTTAGCTCTCTTTTCTGAGTTGCCTTTTTTCAAATCAGTAACCCCAAGATGCCGATTAGAAACGTTCATCTATTTTGCACTTCGAATTTAAAGGACCTTTGATTGCCGGACCTCTGAAGCATTATTTGAATTTAATAGTGACAATATCAGAATTATAGACGAAGAAAATAGTGAAAATAATGACATCAGAGGAAAATGAAAAGTTCCACCCTCGATCACGCACTGCCCTTACTGTTTGAATCTTCACTCTCAAGTTTAACTTGTTCATGTTTCATTACATAAAGTTCCAAAGAAATAGATTATTTTGAACAGTTTATCGATGAGGATGTCGTAAATATAATTGTCACACATAGAAATGATTATTATTATTTTTTGAAAAAGAAAATCATACAAACTGAAAGACGCCTCGCCATTTTCAAAGAAACGGACGCCGACGAAATTAAGGAATTAATAAAATTAAGGAATTTATAAAATAAGAAATTAATGAAATTAAGGAATGAATAAAATTAAAGAATGAATAAAAATACAAAAATGAATACAATTAAGGAACTAATTAAATTAAGAAAATCTTGATCTCGGAATGTATCCTTAAAATGGACTCATTATCAAATCGTCGGTAAAATGGGAGTTTACAGTTTTCAAGAAGGTGAGCGAAAACTTAAGTACCCCCATCCCCCATCCACCTGGGCAACCAGGAATACCTCATATGGCACTAAATTTAGGAGGAAAGGTGAGGGACAGGAGGGGGGGGGGGCTTTTACCAAGATGACCAAAGAGGGTCAAGGGGTACGGTATAAAAATAGTTTGGACGACCCAAGACCCAGTAGATAAGCTGCTGGATCCTCCCACTTAGGTACTTGGGTCGAATCCCGCCGAAACCGGTTTCATATCCACCCTCACCCCCTGTTGCTCTACTAGAACTGTTGTGAAACGAGTTACTATTGAATAAAGGCTACGGGAAAAGAAGTAGGTGGGAGGAAAGGTGCTGACCCTTCGTGACCAGTTTGCCTTTGAGTGAATGTTATGAGGTGGCTAGTGAAGGTTAAGGGAGCGTGTCAACGCAGACTCACCGTGGAGTGGTGATGATGGCGTTTTGGTTGATGTGAGGAAGAGACTAGCTTGTTCCGAGAGAAAAAGCTCGATGTGCTAGTCACTCACCCTTAGCTTGGAGGGTAACTTGAGACGCCAAGGGCGACTATTTGGATTTTTCGTTTCTTTGCTGGCTTCAACAGCGGCCGGTGAGAAGCCGATGGGGGGTTGCGGACGGTTCATTTCTCCGATTTGTGATCTCGCTGCGGATTTCGGTACGAGTTTAAGCTCCGATTTGTCCTTGTTTCGATACCCGGTGGGAACTGTTTGACGTGGGGCTCCAAACTACGGCTCGTTAAATAGCAAAATTCCGAGCAGTATTAATCCATATCCGATTTGAAGCGTCTTATTCCACGGGGCTTAATTCGTTGGCTTTTTTAGGACTCAGGGATGCATTCGTCGTCGGCCGTTTAAGAGGCGAGAATATGCGGGAGAATCAACGCATCCCGGCTTTGGTGTCATTCACGACCAGATTTGTTTGTCCGCTTGTGAGGCCGAGTCCTTTAGGTGAAGTATGTGCTGCGGTCACCTCAAACCCACTTGACTCTCTGGGACTGAGAGAGTCTCGCAGAGGGATCTATTTAAATTGGAGAAGATAGAGCAATCCATGTCCCAAGGTTAAGTGCTTTACTTGACCTTGTACCTTCGACAGAGTTTTCATTTTCCTAACTTCACCACTTTCATTACGATTTCCTCACCCAAATTGGTGACCACTGGTTGCAACATGGATTAGAGCCAAGCGACTGTTCACACCCTTATCCCTGTTCCTAAATGGTGCCAGGGTCCATGAGGGGTGAAAACAAGCATCTAAAACGCTAACCTTGGCCCTAATCTTCGAAATTGCTCAAGTAGAAGCGACTCTGCCCCTCGAAAGAGGTTCAAATACAGCATTGCGCAAATAAATAAAGGTGCTTTTACGACCTCCCGCTTCCTCTCCCTCCCTCCCCCGCCCCGAAGACGATTGCGAGGTTTGGCGCACAACATGGGCCCTTCGAAGCTGCAGGTCCATCATTGGCCTCATGAAGAACGCTGAAGGCAGTTTTTCATATCTGCCGCTCCATTTCGCTGAGCGAATGGATTGATTGATTGGTTGGTTTTAAGTGGCGCAACTAATAGGTTAATCCCACTCGCTTAGTAAAGACAGTAGCCCAATATTTGTAAGTTAGACCCGTACCGGTAAATATTCTAGGAAATGGGTTGGTATACGGTGAGGTATGGGGGTGAAACGCTCGTCTATGGGTTAGCGGTTGAGTAAATAGGTGATTTAGGCTAAGCCTTGTATCGTTATTTAGTCAGTAGAATAATGCAAATAAAAATACAGATTTAAATAGTTGGAATGACTCTGACAGCATAGATAAATGATAACAAAGAAGTCAATCAATATGTAAACTAAACTACACTCTTTCTAACATTAAAACACGCGACGACGGATTTTTTTTGGGGGGTTTATTATGCAAACTGATACATATATAATAAATTAGCTCTTGAGTAAAGACAGACAAATAAATTAAACGGAGCTGCTCAGATTTAAGGAGCGAACACAGAATAAATTATGTAAACAAAGTAAAAAAATAATCCGTGATTATGGAACAGTAAAGATTAAATGGTGTTCGTAGTCGGCAAAGATTAGACGACTTCATCCTGCATAAGAGTAATCCGCTCAAAGATAAGGGAATGTGATAAGTAAAGACAAATACTCTCACAAATTATAAAGCTTGCATAATGCAAAGTTAAACCCAAGCAACTCTGGGTTAAAATATGTGAGCAATTTAATGAGTTATGCGAGAGGCAGCGGTGATGTCCAGACAAAGGATATACTGTTTAGAAGAGTGAATTGTGTTGAAAAATAGACACCAAGGTAGTGGTGGTGACGGCGAACCTTGCCAGAGTGTCATTGGGTGAAAATCTTGCAGTGCGCAGACGAGATGTGTGCAAATGCGGGGAATCGTCCTTGAAAGTTGTGGCGTATAGGCGGGCGTTCGTACGTGAGGATAAATGCTCCATGAATATGCCATGAGAAATGTATAGTGGAGTTTGGTAATAATAATCTTGTCGCTATAGGAAAGGAAGTGACGAGAATTTAACTACAATTGGGTGTAAAGGAGACATTCAGCACCATAAGAGAATGTGTGGGCTAATTCAAAAAGCTGTGGTCGAGTGAGGAAGCTTAATGATGTGGTGAGGAATTCGATCTTGAGCTTAAGAAAAAGAGTTGTACGTAACTCTAATGAGGGTTCGAATGTTCACACTCGTAAATATTCATCTCGGTTTATCAAATATCTTCTAAATATTACAGCTAAATCAATTTCTATAACTAAGCGTTCATCCATGCGATCGCCTCAACACATGGAGTATCGTAATTCGTTACTCTCCGCTGCTGATTCGTGTTGCCAGGCAGCGAGACAGAAAAATAGACAGTGAGAGCCAGGAAGACACAGCAAGAGCCAGCAAGAGAAAGTGAGAGTCAGCTAGAGCCATCAAGAACCAACGAGAGTTAGGGAGAGTCAGCTCGACACAACGAGAGTTAGCAAGAGACAGCGAGATACAGCTAGAGCTAGCCAGAGCCAGGGAAAGTTAGCGAGAGACAGCGAGATACAGCGAGAGCTAGCAAGAAGAGCCAGGGAGAGTATTGAGCTAAACCTTATTATTATTTATATTATGAAATGCTATTACAACAAATATAAGGCAGTAGGGTAATTAAAGCATCTTACCACTTTTCTAAAAGGTTTGACAATGTTCAATAAGCGGTTTAATTTAAAGCTAAAATCACACGGAATTAAGGGTAAAACTACTTATTTGTAACCAGGCCACAGTTACTAAGTAGGCCGCCAAAACGTTTTATAATTTATATTATTAATATCTATATTATATGTTATATATTCCCTGATGACGGAAGAACAGGAAATACTCGTACGTATGGGGGCAAAATAAAGCGAAACAGTAAATGAAAGATAACGTAAAAAGCTAGTAAAGGAGACGATAATTGGATCTTAGAAGAAACCTAATCTGTCAGATACTCACGAAAGCACTTCTTTTGGAAAGCGATTTAGTAAAGGAATATGAAAAAGCGTTTAACAACCCAATAAGCTAGACGGGAAGATGATAGTGGCTGTGAAGGAGATTAATATTTTTTTATTTAAATTCTTTATATTTTCAAGGGAATTCTTATGAATACTTGGAGATGAGACCAACATGCGAGCAGGAATCACTTTTGATTAACGAATTCGGAGTTTGGCCCGCGGGACGAGAGGGTGAGTTAATATGGGCGAGCCAATGAGGGTGGCCCTATTTGACATAACGTTCCTTGATCAGGCGGATAAGCGAACCGATAGGGAATCAAGGTACAGTTGAGAAGTGGATAAGGCATGCACGTTTTCTTGAAAGCGATGACTAATTTTGAATTCGTAATTTTTTTTCACCTCTTTCGATTTGCCTTATATTTGCTTTTATATTTGCGTTGAGTTCGTGGATAATTTCTCTGAAATTCATTAAAACTCGGTTTTTAAACTTAGAAAGGGAATAAAAAAAGATTCCTTTTATTAAATCACTATTTATCTTACGCGTTTCGATACACTTGTACCATCTTCAGAGATTAAAATAAAAATACAAGTAAAAAGAGAAAACAGTGATCTATATATCAATGAATTATAACAAATGTACAAACAAACGGGGAGATCTGCTAGTGTAAACATACTGACGAACTTATGAGCAAGTTAGGACAGGGTCGAGAGGGTTAGGCTGAGAAAAGCAGCTCAAATTCTTGGTCACATTCAAAGCGATGAAGGGTCTTCATAAGGGGGAGAGGGATTAAGTATCTATAGAGATTAAGAGTGAGAAAGAGAAGGAAAAAGAGAGAGCAAGAAAAAACAACCAAACAAACCCCCATTTATTCTCTGGACCGCTGTGTTGCTTTGACTCCGATTTTATTCTCGTAAATTATCCCAATTCACAACAGACCTTTCTTTGCCATCTGATTGTTATCGATCTGAACGCCTTCTTGCGTGGAATCATCTACGTAGGTTAGTTGTTAAAGAAAATGATGGTAAGCTAGTACCACTCCAAGAATTTAAAGCATTTACGAATACTAATTAAAATAATAAAAAGAAACTGTCCAAACATTTTAACCTGTTAAAATGATATTAACTTCTTCTCAAGTCTGACAAAATAAATACTGCCAGGCTTTAAGGGCAATTATTTAGTATCTGACTTCTTCTCAACTATTCACATCATAAACTAAATGCTTCTCTATCTTATTCAATCGCTGCCAGACGTGGATCCAGGGGGACAAGGGGGCTGAAACCGCCTCAAATTGACTCAAGAACGCCTCAACGGCTGGCGCTGATCGGTGTTTACAACGAAATTGCTGTTAGATTGACAGGGTAGTCAATGTATTTGCCCTAAAGGAACAGGAAGTTGATGTTAGTGTGAAATACCGTGACCAATGATGTTATTAATGTGTGTTAGATGCGGTTATTAGCCCTTTCAGACACGTTTATATTTAATTTTTAATCCATACTTGTATTCTGCTATATAGAAAGAGTTATGTCAATATAAAATATATATAAAACAGTTTTTAAACCATTGCGATCGAAGGTACCTTATATAATACATATATAAAATACAGGTAACTCTCAAGAATAATATTTAAATTCAGTATTATTTCTTAGCTGACCTCCAAAAACTACAATAAAGTACAATTCATAATTCTCTGATGTGTAGAAAAAAAATCGGATATGAGAGAGTTGGCGCTCACTCTTTTATGAGATGCTGTTATCAATGCTGTGTAAAATTACCATTATTAATCATCAATGCCTTTTTCTCAGACTCCTCAGAGGGACGAATTCAGGTTATTATACCCCTCCCCCTAATTTTTATCCTGGATCCGCCACTGTTTGCTGCTTGCTTTGTCCTTCTCATTAACTAACATCCCCAAGTGTCATATTAATAATCTTCGAAGATTGATCGAATTAAAATAATAATTCTGCTAAATTCCAATTCATTTTCTTAGCATCGTTTGTTCTTGATACTTAATCAAACGCTAAGCAGAAAATCCGGATTGAAGGAAAACCGTCATATGTCAATCCTCAGCCAATATTTTCCAAAATTCCCGACGGAAGCTAGCACAAACAAGACAGGATCTATCTACTAATTCTCCGATAAGACAGGATCTATCTACTAATGCTCCAATAAAACTTTATTTTATTTTCAAATAGAATTGAAACACTTTTACCTTCGAGACATGTTTCCAAAAATTGCGAACAATATATTTTGAGAGGCTTTGTCAACTCTCGAAGGAAAAGAGATTCTCGGTCTTTGAAGATTTGTTTTAGAGGATAAAAAACATTTTTAGGGAAATAATATTAAATTATTTTTGTTTATGTCTATAATAAAATATTCGACGAATTCAATGTTAAGAGGCTCACCAAGGCTTATCGGCTTTATAACAGTTCCTCGTACGAGTATTATTTAATGTACTATTTTTTAGTACTTTTGAATTTACTAGTACCTTGTTATTTTTTAATCCAATAGTGCCTAGTACTATATATTGTAATATTGACTGGTACTTTGCAATGTAGTACTTTGCAATCTTCAGTTACTTTTTATTGTACTATCGCCTGCTATATTTCATCATACTCTCTAAGGTCGCTCGGGTACTTCTACAACTCCCTGGTACATACGTTTTAATGTACAAATCTCCGGTACACTTTAATGTACTATTTGTACAATTAAATTTGCTACTCAAGGTGGACATACTGCTGTTCACGCAGGACATAGTACCATTCAAGTTGGACATTCTTCCGTTCAAGTTGGACATAGTGCCGTTCAAGTTGGATATTCTTCCGTTCGAGTTGGACATAGTGGCCGTTGGATGTATCCCCTTAGAATAATATTATTTCCCTATCTCCTAAGACATTACTTAGGGAGAGAAAGCGAGCCGTTACTCCGCTCCCCCCTTCTGACCTCACCCTTTTTTGACTCGCGGCCAGGTCTCCACCAAATTCACACCGAGGCTACCTCCCGGCCGTCTCAATCTTCCCTCCCCCCTCCCTTGGGTCAAGAGATTACTTTGTGGGTTCACCATGAACAGCTTATGTGGCTCCCACCGCTGGTCGCCCGTCTGGTCCGCTGATCCCTGCATTTGACACCTCACCGCAAGGAGACGCTCGGGTTGTCACGCCCGATAACGAAGGTTAAATAAGGTCTCAATCTCTCTCCCTGTTTTGAAGAACTCCGGGTATATATGTACCCGCTCCCGGAGTACAGACAGATTTGGTTAGACGCGACTTCCCCGAAAGGAGTACAATTCAACGAGCTCTCTTCCAAGAAGTGTGAGCGACGGTCACAAGCCAAGGAATAGCTGGACATCACACCCGTATCTTCGGGTCAGGGATAAGAGTCTCGTGAGACAACGTCAGCCTTTCTCATCTGCCTTTGGATCAAGGATTAGAGAAGCCGTCCTCCGAGATTCTTCTGGTGACCTCTTAAGGACAAAAGGACAAGAGAAGCCCGTTAGCTTGCTCAAGCCGAGTGTGGAGAAGTCACTCTCCCCTCCTCCCTTCGAAGTTCGTTCGGTGACCTTCTGAGGACAGGAGGCCCGCATCTCGCAAAGGCAAGTTCAAGAAGAGTAGCCCAACTCGCTGTCGGTTTTGTGGCTACCATTCGTGAGTAATCAAGGTCACCAAGACGTCCCTCAAGCTTGCCCCACCTTGCCCTCGAGTTTCAAAGGAAGTAAGTATATCACGCATTACCCTCAATCTCCCATTATAACCATTCCTAACAACGGCTATCAACTTAGTATTCGGAGCTTAAGTCTGTCTTATTTATGTATCCCTATATATATATATATATATATATATATATATATATATATATATCCATATTTATTGTTGTGCCTTTTTATTTCATGTGTATTAAAATCTTTTTTTTTCATTGTGTTTGTTATATTCCTTGGCCACGCAGCTTCCGCTATCTATTCAAATCGCACTCTGAGAACAATAACAGTTGTCGCCTTGCTTGGCCTACCCTAGAGCCTGTGCGCACATATTCACGTACACTTGGCCATAGTGCGACAGTGCTGTTCAAGTTGGATATTCTTCCGTTTAAGTTGGACATAATGCCGTTCAAGTTGGATATTCTTCCGTTCAAGTTGGACATAGTGCCGTTCAAGTTGGATATTCTTCCGTTCAAGTTGGACATAGTGCCGTTCAAGTTGGATATTCTTCCGTTCAAGTTGGACATAGTGCCGTTCAAGTTGGACATAATGCCGTCCAACTTTCTGATAACAACGACAAAACATTTGGGGTCATCACCACTGTAAAGTTAACCACACTCAACCTTGGTTCAATAAGCCTAGGTCTAGAAACATGAACACCATTATTGAACCTCAAAGGAAGGTGGTGGGGTCACTCTTTACTCAATGGTGAAGAATTTGCGGCAACTCTGGTCACTGGTCAATATAATCAACGCACTGCAGTTTTCAAATTAGCTGAAGAATTTAGTACTTCAACAGCCATCTTCATCTATAACCAATCTGGAAGGTAAAAAAAAATGGGAATTTTACACGAATTGAAAAAAAAATATAAGTTGTAATGTCTAGAATTGTGTTCATCGCGTGTTGGGAAAAAGGATCCAAATTTGAATAAAATTTTTCCCTAAATGACAGATAGATACTATATGAAGTGTGGTTTTGGCTCGACAAGAATAAAAAGACATTATTTGCTAAAGCCATTCCTGATTGTGTCCTTTTTCATACAACAATTAGGTATCTTCTCCGCTTTCTGCGGGGGGGGGGGGATGAGAGCCTTCATCTGTGCTATGTTTTATCTCATGTTGTATGTTAGGTCTTTCCCAAAATAGCAGCTCCTAGGTATGGTCAGCAATGTCCTTTGAATCCAAAGGATTATGGTTACATTATGTTAGAATGAATGGTCCATTTTTTATTTTTTGGTAATAGGGCAACCAGAATGCTGAAATGGGTTCGAGAGGGGTCCGCAAAAAGCCTGCATTGTTCAATGCAGCTTCATTATGCTAGGATGTACCTCTTCCCCCGTTTCAGCTGCTTCCAAGTTTATCCCTTTTATGGACGGAATTTAATTGAATAAGTGAAAAATAATTTTTACATCTATTACTTCTTCATCGGTCATTTTACACACATTCAATATTAATTTTATAAACAAAATTATCTTGTAAAATATTTATTGAAAGCAACCATATTTAGTTGGTTACTCCATTAAGTACAATTTGTGTAACTTAAAATTAGCATTATAAAAATAGAAATGAAAGGAACCAAATATGGGTATTTTATATCCCATTCCATAGGGTTGAGAGGAGAAATGTGAATCTCGGCTCTATACAAATATCTCAGATATACCCCTCGGGTGCTTTAGGAAGGCCGAGGCCATCGAGGCGACCCTCGGCCTTATACGACTAAAGGGGGAGTACCATCCGACCTTAGCACCGACTGTGTAACTACTCTTTATATCCCGTTCCCCCCTCGACGCCCCTCGCCTAAGAGTCCATATAGGATTATAGAATTGAGATATGAACTTTTGCAGTAAAAGGTTCAGTACCAGGGAAGTTATGGGTGTAATGAGTTTCGATTATTTGAATTTAATAAACTTTAAAAATAAGAAAATATATTATTGAAAAATGTGTTCTTACATTATCCCTATTATGCAATTCTATGCAAGATGACGAGGTCAAGGGCTACAGAGAAGCATCTCACCACATTCCTGTCCCCATATTCGTTTAGTAGCGAATAATTGGATTAAGCTTAATATGATACAAAATTTCATGTATACTGTATATACGTGTGTGTATGCTATCTAAGGGTGTACACATCCACGATTTTTAGAAAAGCTTTCAGCCTTTGATTGCATCTCTAATTTAATTTCCTTTGAAAATTTTTTTATTCAATTCATATAATTAATTTATATTTTTTAAATTAAATTGACGGTAGAAGTTCCCATTTCACCGATTAAAATGATTCTTTCCATTAGTTTTTCTAAAAAAAAAAATCCTTTTACTTATAAAACTCGTGATTCAATTATTAGCTCGATAAAAAGAACGTCACTTCGTAATTATAAAGGAAGCATCACGAGGAAATTGAAAATTTTAAACTTTTGACTGTTAAAATATGATTAATTTAATGAGTCGAGTCACAGACAATCCAAATGACGGAATCAATTAAGAAGTGTTTTCCAGCACTTACGTAACTCAATTTGCCTTTTGATGTCACCAAATAAGGCTGCATTATGCCGCTACGACCCAGGTGCTTCAAAGAATGACGTGAGATTTGTCCCGTGAGTGAAGCAACCTCGATCTTTCTCTAACTGGCTGACTGAAATGTTGATCTTCAGGAAGGCTGGCAGATTAGTTAGCGCATCTGCTATTATAGTGGCTGGCAGATTAGTTAGCAGATCTGCTATTAGGGTGGCTGACAGATTAGTAAGCAGATCTGCTATTGAAGTAGATGGTTGATTAGTTAACAGATCTGCTATTAGAGTGGCTGGTAAATTAATTACCAGATCTGCTATTAGTGTAGCTGGTGGATTAGTTAGCAGTTCTGCTATTAGAGTGGCTGGAAGAGTAGTTAGCAGATCTGCTATTAGAGTGGCTGAAAAATTAGTTAGCAAATCTGCTATTAGAATTGCTGGCAGATTAGTTAGCAGATCTGCTATTAAAGTAGTTAGAAGATTAGTTAGCAGATCTGCTATTGGAGTAGCTGGCATATTAGTTAACAGATCTGCTATTGGAGAATCTGGCATATTAGTTAGCAGATCTGCTATTAGAGTGGCTAGTAGATTAGTTAGCAGATCTGCTATTAGAGTAACTGGTAGATTAATTAGCAGATCTGCTATTAGTGTACCTGGTAGATTAGTTAGCAGATCTGCTATTAGAGTCGCTGGCAGATTAGTTAGCAGATCTGCTATAAGAGTGGTTGACAGATTAGTTAGCAGATCTGCTATTAGAGTTGCTGGTAGATTAGTTAGCAGATCTGCTTTTAAAGTGGTTGGTAGGTTAGTTAGAAGATCTGCTATTAGAGTAGTTGGCAGATTATTTATCAGATCTGCTATTAGAGTGGCTGACAGATTAGTTAGCAGATCTGTTATTAGAGTGGCTGGCAGATTAGTTAACAGATCTGCTATTAGAGTGGCTGGCATATTATTTATAAGATCTGCTATTAGAGTAGCTGGCAGATTAGTTAGAAGATCTGGTATTATAGTGGCTGACAGATTAGTTAGCAGATTTGCTATTCGAGTGGCTGGCAGATTAGTTAACATGTCTGCTATTAGAGTGGCTTGCAGATTATTGAGCAAATAGCTATTAGAGTAGTTGGCAGTTTATTTAGCAGATCTGCTATTAGACTGGTTGGAAGATTAGTTAGCAGATCTGCTATTAGAGTGGCTGACATATTAGTTAGGAGATCTGCTATTGGAGTAGCTGGCAGATTAGTTAGCAGATCAGCTATTAGAGTGACTGGTAGATTAGTTACCAGATCTGCTATTAAAGTGACTGGCAGATTAGTTAGCAGATCTGCTATTAGAGTGGCTGGCAGATTAAAAACAATATCTGCTATTAGAGTAGCTTGTAGATTAGTTAGCAGATCTGCTATTAGAGTGGCTGACAGATTATTTAGCAGATCTGCTATTAGAGTGGCTGGCAGATTAGTTACCAGATCTGCTATTAGAGTAGCTGGTAGATTAGTTAGCAGATCTGCTATTAGAGTGGCTGTAAGATTAGTTTGTAAATCTGCTTTTAAAGTGGTTGGCAGATTAGTTAGCAGACCTGCTATTAGAGTAGCTGGCAGATTAGTTAGCAGATCTGCTATTAGGGTGGCTTACAGATTAGTTAGCAGATCTGCTATTGAATTAGATGGCAGATTAGTTAACAGATCTGCTATTAGAGTGGCCGGTAAATTAATTAGCAGATCTGCTATTAGTGTAGCTGATAGATTAGTTAGCGGTTCTGCTATTAGAGTGGCTGGGAGAGTAGTTAGCAGATCTGTTATTAGAGTGGCTGGAAAATTAGTTAGCAAATCTGCTATTAGAAAGGCTGGCAGATTAGTTAGCAGATCTGCTATTAGAGTAGTTGGAAGATTAGTTAGCAGATCTGCTATTGGAGTAGCTAGCATATTAGTTAGCAGATCTGCTATTGGAGAAGCTGGCATATTAGTTAGCAGATCTGCTATTAGAGTGGCTTGTAGATTAATTAGCAGATGTACTATTAGTGTAGCTGGTAGATTAGTTGACAGAACTGCTATTAGAGTGGTTGACAGATTAGTTAGCAGATCTGCTATTAGCGTGGCTGGTAAATTAGTTAGCAGATCTGCTATTAGAGTGGCTGGTAGATTAATTAGCAGATATGCTATTAGTGTACCTGGTAGATTAGTTAGCAGATCTGCTAGTAGAGTGGCTAGCAGATTAGTTAGCAGATCTGCTCTAAGAGTGGTTGACAGATTAGTTAGCAGATCTGCTATTAGAGTTACTGGTAGATTAGTTAGCAGATCTGCTTTTAAAGTGGTTGGCAGGTTAGTTAGAAGATCTGCTATTAGAGTAGTTGGCAGATTATTTATCAGATCTGCTATTAGAGTGGCTGACAGATTAGTTAGCAGATCTGTTTTCAGAGTGGCTGGCAGATTAGTTAACAGATCTGCTATTAGAGTGGCTGGCAGATTATTGATCAGACCTGTTATTAGAGTAGCTGGTGATTAGTTAGAAGATCTGCTATTAGAGTGGCTGACAGATTAGTTAGCAGATTTGCTATTCGAGTGGCTGGCAGATTAGTTAACATATCTGCTATTAGAGTGGCTGGCAGATTATTGAGCAGATATGCTATTAGAGTATTTGGCAGTTTATTTAGCAGATCTGCTATTAGACTGGTTGTTAGATTAGTTAGCAGATCTGCTATTAGAGTGGCTGACAGATTAGTCAGCAGATCTACTATTGGAGTAGCTGGAAGATTAGTTAGCAGATCAGCTATTAGAGTGGCTGGCAGATTAGTTACCAGATCTGCTATTAGAGTGACTGGCAGATTAGTTAGCAGATCTGCTATTAGAGTGGCTGGCAGATTGTTAACCTATCTGCTATTAGAGTAGCTTGTAGATTAGTTAGCAGATCTGCTATTAGAGTGGCTGACAGATTATTTAGCAGATCTGCTATTAGAGTGGCTGGCAGATTAGTTACCAGATCTGCTATTAGAGTAGCTGTTAGATTAGTTAGCAGATCTGCTATTAGAGTGGCTGGCAGATTAGTTAACAGATCTGCTATTAGAGTAGCTGGTAAATTAGTTAGCATATCTGCTATTAGAGTGGCTGGCTTGCAGACTGGCTGAATGAGTGTGAGCTGGCTGGCCTGCCGTAATGATAATGGGATGATTCTTTGTTGTGATTGTTTGCTTGGCAGGATGGCCGTTTCTATAACTAGTCTTTATCTGGATGGATAACTGAGTGAGTGTTTGGCTGTGTGGTGGCTGATATTCTAACTGCTTGACTGGTTAGTTGGGTGATTGAACGGCTGTATGGAGCGATAATTAGCTGACTATCTATCCAGCATATTATCTAACACACTAGTCTACTGGCTGGGTGGCGGGGCGCCTGGCTGAATGGCTGAAATACTGACCATCTTGGAAGTTGCCAGTTGAGCGCATGCTTAAAACGCACCTTTAGCCATGGTCTGGACTGTAATAAGTCGCGTTAACTGGAGCTTTCTAGCGGGCGGTTTTCAATCTAGATTTGCGAGGCAGTGCAATGAATGACAAGATAAAGGAATAAGATGGCTCGACAATAAGGTCCCAAATTAACCTTTACCCTTTAAGTCAAGGATAGCGTTGATCAGTGATTGCAAATTGTTTGTCAAGAGAACGATCAGATTATATTTATCGTCATCATCATCATGATCATCATTATATAATTTAAGAAGGGGATATTTTGAGTATTTGAATAATAATTATGTTTTTTGATCAAAGTTATTTCTAATAATTCTTTTATAATATCAAAAAACAAAATAGTGAAGTTCAGAAATAATATAAGTATCGAAATTTTGTGAATTTTTTAAAACCCACAGAATTACAAATGGTGAAGTTCAGAAAATTTATTTTTATATATCTTCTCTTCTATAACTCTGTGATATTTTGAAAGGGGGGAAATTTAGTTTAGAGTTCCTTTTTTAAATTTATTATAAATGGCGAAGTTCAGAAAATTTATAAAAATTTGACCATGGCTGCATTTTATTAGATTTTAAATTTTAATCTTAGTAGCGAAGCCATTGCCTGGTGTCACGATATATAAAGAACTATAGTTTCTCTCCTAGTAGCAGCAGATTTGCTCGATTGATTCTATTTTGAAAAGCCTTTGAGCTAAATTAAAACGAACCGAACGAATATTGTGAAATATATTATCCTCAGGCTCGTTGTTTGCTATGCCACATGTTATCAACTCGTCCTGTTTGATACTTGCCTTCGATCTGAGTGTAGTTACAAAGCTGTATTTTAATTGATATCTAGTAGACTGTGTTCTTTGTAGGATCTAATTATTTTTTGACCGATGTTCATTGTTCTACCTAATTCCTTTTTGAAAGACTGTTCTTTAAGGGATCTAATTCAATTGCGACAGATTGTTCTTGTATTAATTAATTCCTTTTTTGGCAGACTGTTATTTGTAGGATCTAATTCAATTTTTACATACTGTTCTTTTTAGGCCCTAATTCATTTGTGATAGGCTATTATTTGTAGGATCTAATTCATTTTGGACAGTCTGTTCTTTATGGGATCTAATTCCATTGTGACAGACTGTTCTTGTAGGATATAATTCCTTTTTGAGACTGTTCATTGTCCGATCTAATTAATTTTTGATAGAGTGTAGTTTTTGGATTAAATTGATTTTGAAAGACTAGTATTGGCAGGATCTATTTAATCTTTGAAAAACTGTGTTACTTTTAAGATCTAGTTAATTTTTCACAGTGATCTTTGTAGGATAAAATTAATTTTGAGAGACTGCTCTTTGTAGGATAAAATTCATTTTGACAGACTGTTCTTTCTAGTATCTAATTCATTTTGAAAGACTGCTTTTTGTAGGATTTAATTAATTTTTGTCTAACTCTTCTTATTCGGATCTAATTAGTTTTTGATGGTCTTTTTTTGTAGATTATAATTAATTTTAGACAGGCTGTTTTTTGTAGGATCCAATTAAGTTTTGATATACTCATTTGACAGAATATTCAATGTACATAGGATCGAATTCACTTTTGACAGACTGTTCAATGTAGGATCTAACTCATTTTTATTTTTTCAGACTGTCTCTTATATGATCTAATTAATTTTAACAGACTGTTCTTTTGAGTATCTAATTCCTGTTTGACAGACTGTTCTTTGTAGGATCAAATCATTTTTGACAGACTCTTCTTTGTAGCATTTAATTAGTTTGTGACAGACTGTTCTTTGTGGATCAAATCATTTTGACAGACTGTTCTTTGTAGGATCAAAGCATTTTTGACAGACTTCTCTTTGTAGCATCTAATTCATTTGTGACAGACTGTTTTTTGTAGAATCAAATCATTTTGACAGACTATTTTTTGTAGGATCAAAGCATTTTTGACAGACTTCTCTTTGTAGCATCTAATTCATTTGTGACAGACTGTTCTTTGTAGGATCAAATCATTTTTTGACAGACTTATTTGTACCATCTAATATATGTGTGACCTACTGTTTTATGTAGGATTAAATTCATTTTTAACAAAATGTAATTTGCATAATCTAATTCATGTTTCACAGACATTTACTGTTCTATGTAGGATCTAATTTATTATTAACAAACTGTACTCTGTGACACAAAGTGTACACAGAAAACTTCAGAACTCCGGATTTGTTTTGTAATTTGATGAATCAACTGATATTAGAAATAAAACAAAATCACTTATATTGTTTGTTTAGTGGTGTAAAAAATTATGAATCATTTTTTTTTTTTGCAAATAAACCACACTGTCTACAAGATTTAAAGATAATCTAATTGTATTTTATGCCTCACTCAAAGTTTGAAATTTATCTTTGAAGTAAAGTGAATTCCTCTTTTGCAAGATGATAAATCCTTAGCAGCAGCGTCTACAGCGATGAGTACAATGAGCACAAAGAAGAGTCAATCACTAACACCGACTATGCTTATTAAGAATTACACCATATTTGGTACAAAGAGTTTCATAAACAAATGCTGTTATGCTGTAATAAGATATATGATATAATTGATAAATCATTGCGTGGCAATTTGGTGGCATTTGCTACCGTGGACGCATTCCTGCGTTTTTTATTGTTAAACAAAGGCGCCCCGCCCCGTTACCTCCTGATTTGCTTATGTGACAAGAGACGATAAATTTGAGCAATAAAGATGTTGCCAGTTTTATTCTGTGTTTTTACTAACTCAAAAAAAACTTCTCTTTTAAATGATACCACTAAATGTTTCTAAGTTAAATAGATCATTTCTGAAATACCAAATAAAAAAGTGCAATATCTGTACATTTTTCAAGGATAGGGTGGAAATTAAGACTTTCATAAATAACTCTGAGAAACGTTATAATAATGATAACATTTCAACTTTTTAAGTGGAATAAAACATTTGGAAAACTACAAATAAAAAAAAGCAAAAAACAGTGTATTTCTCTAATAATAGTGGCAAATCTGGGGGCAGTGCCCCGGGAACGAAAGAGTTTCTACTTTGACTACAAATTGAATTACATTTGGCACTAGGATGGTTCCAAATAATTTACTCATATGTTGTAGTGAGATGCCTTCACAAATGTTTCTTATGAAAAATTTTCAGCATATAATACAACGATAGAGTACTCATATTCCTTTTTAAACAGTTGTTGTGTAGGTATAAAACCGTTGTTTACGAGTCTTTATCCATTTTCCGTGCATATTTTTGTCCAAATTAAGTAATATAGTGTGTAACTGTGTCCTTCTGCCAATATAAGTACGTTTATTACCACCCTTCCCTTAAACGCTAACGTCCGAGAGTATAACGTAAATAGACCTTTCGATTTTGATGAAAGACAATGAGGAATATTTCCAAACAATATATGTTTTTAGATACTTCTCTACTCTCCTTCTAAACTTTGAGATATATATTAAAGAAAAAAACGCCTCTTTTACTAGAAGAGGAATACTGGAAGGGAATGAAAACCAAAAAATATAAAAATAAATCTCCGCCAAGAATATTATGGAGAGGATAGCAGCGCTTTCAATATTTCAGGATCGCAATCTGACAACATAACGATACAAAGCCAACACGGGATTGGAAATGCAAGTTCTTCTGATAACAGAGTTGAGTTTGGCGCGGCGCCTACCTCGTAAAGGGATCTCTTAAGTCTACTACACAAATATTGACTCCTCCTTAACATACATCCTTGCCTCGTAATAAGGTGGAGGTTGGTTCTTTGTGAAAAGATTTAAATCATATTTTAATATATTTTATATCTTTAAATGGACGCTGGGCCGGTCCATTTGGAATTTTGTACCTTAGTAGATAATACAAATGAACTGTAGGCCTAAACGAAACGTTGTCTATACTACCTTCCTGTCGTTGACCTCGTAACTTGTGAACTTCACATACCTTTGCACTTACAATGACTTAACCCATGTAAGAAACGCCTTTAATATCTCTCAAGCTAAGAAACTTGTGTCGCTACTATTTCTTAGCCCAAATTCAACCTCTAAGTCATATTTCACTTTTTATCTCAGGTTAGATTTCGTTAAAAACGTCATTCTTGAGTTAAAATCATCAAAACACCATTGTTTTGGGGAGTAAAGTGTAATGGCAAGGTTTCAGGCGGATGTGTGGATGCTGACACCTTGGCTCCCATTTGCTGATCCATTTTGGAATAGAATTCATCTAAAAATTGTAAGGTTTAATGCCAGCGGGTGTCATCTTGATAAAAGATGTTAGTAATTAATAAAAATTAACCTATATTGTTAAGGGGTGAAGAAATATCGCCATACAACCACATAA
This sequence comes from Ceratothoa steindachneri, assembly GCA_963969495.1. Classification (NCBI taxonomy): domain Eukaryota; kingdom Metazoa; phylum Arthropoda; class Malacostraca; order Isopoda; family Cymothoidae; genus Ceratothoa; species Ceratothoa steindachneri. The sequence goes on along the minus strand of OZ018328.1, from coordinate 37,999,688 downwards.
ATTGGCCTTTCGCAGTCATTGTTATAAGACCTTTAAACATCGCGACCGCCTTGGAAACTTGTCGATTATATTTACATTAAAGAACTCTCGTTTTGTTTTTATTAAAACTAAAGAACTGTCATTTTTTTATTAAAACTAAAGAACTGTTAATTATTTTCATTGCATCTGATAAATGAAATCTTATCATGGCAATTTTTCTCTTTCATTATTACCATTTAAATTTGTAAGCACGTTTCTGACACTTGGTAGAATCATTCAACAGAGTGTGGGTAAAATTACTTGATTCGTTTACTTCATTGATTTCATCCACTGAGTCTTAACTGATTTGTGATCTTTCAATTCTTGGTGAACCATTAACTGATTCTGATTGTTATTGACTATAATTCTGAAAGTTACATAGATGAACTTTTTGTTGCTATCAAATAGATTTTCAAATAAGATTAATAAATGAGTTTCGCCACTAGGAATTAATATATGCATTGATTTAAAACACCGTTCGCAGAATTCTACCATTTTTAATTAAATTTGTTATTAAGTTATAAACCTGCAAACAGGTGTTTGGACAAATGTGTTCAGAAAGAGTGTTAAAGCGAAGGAACAGGTGTTTTGGAGTATGGTGGTGTACGAAGAGTTAAATTTGTCAGGCTGTTAAAATAAGGAGCAAAAAATAGTACTTCTCTGACATTGATTTTATCAAAGGTTCTAGGCCAGATTCCTGTTGTTTATTGGTCGCTAGCAGCAAAGAATGAATCTTGTTTCGGTTTTTCGATCCCTTTTATACTCGCTCTTAGATGGTGCGCCGTGTGTTCAGGAACCTCTCGCGATTCCGGAGAAAATATCTGATCAGATCCTTCCTGCAAATCATGCCTAATGCAAGACCATAAACATTTTCTTTCAGATGCCCCCTAAAAGTGACAACAAGTTTCTTAACCCAACTTTAGACACACCGCGACAAACATTCTTCGTAAGTATTCACACATACAGACATTTTCTTGTATTGTGACCTTAATAAGCTGCGCCCATTAATTCATCGAAGATTTTAACTCTGCCTCCTGTTTTTGAAATATAAAACCAAGAACATATATCTTTTGAGATACTAATCTATTCTTTGATAGGGATCTTTTATAATCTGTTCATTATTACAGCGTCTGATTATATAGGTTTGTATTCATTAAAGTATCGACCAATTTCCCGCAGATTTTCCATTTACAGTCTGGCTACATATACATGCGCCTTTCCGAACCTAAACCTTCTGAGGTTGGACTGTGCACTGCTAACTTGTCTGGAGATGGACCCTTGTTTGGGTCTGAAAGCTCAGAAATAAACTCTCGAAACCTTAGTTGTGCATAGGTTTTCCTAATATATATATATATATATATATATATATATATATATATATATATATATATATATATATATATATATATATATATATATAGGATAACTAGCGAGACATTTTGCATTTGAATTGAAAGATATTATTCTTACCTTATGTAAAACGCTTTTAAGACCTTCATGTTTGCAAAATGTAATTGTAATATTTCAGCGCGTTCAGCGTTTGCGATGAAATTAATTCCGGAACTTAGAAATAGATCGTACGAAGAAAGTCGGTCATTTCATTCTACTTTTACTGGAAAACCGCCACAAATGTATTCAAAATAGTAAATGGGTTTATTAAGATAATTTATTAATTGATATCCAAGAAAGATAGCAGAACCGTAACGACAATTTATGGGCTCAAACTCACAAACAAAAGATTTCACCCTGCGATAACACAATCGTTTTTTATATAAAATAACACAAACTTGGAAAACTTGCCTAGAAATTTTGTCAAAACCCCTAAGGGAAAAGATAAAAGAATCGATAAATATTACCTTAACATATGACGTTGAAGAAATAAGAGTTATTCTCTCTTATTTCACTGATTCTAACCTCAGGTGGACCTTGAGGTATTTCAAGGGTGGCAATTCGATAATTGTATCGCGTTCCTTCTTTCCTTCAATTCACTACTCAGCTCCCCTTTTTCTTGCTCTTATCACTCATTTCCATTCTTCCTCTTTACCAATCATACCCAAATCTTCATTTATTCCCAATTTACCACTCATACAGTTATTATTTCTTTTACTACTCATTTCTATCCTTTACTTTTACAACCACTTTCTGGTCTTACTTCATTACTTCCTACTTACCACTCCTTTTTTATATATTTTCGCACTCCTTGGCATGTTTTCATTTTACCACTCATCTAACTTTTATTCCTTCATCACATCACTTATTATTAATTTTAGGTCTTTTCCATTGTTTCCATTTTACCACGCTTCTGACATGCCATATTTATGTCTTTTTACCACTATTGTCCAACTTTTCTTTCAATTATTATTAATCTCTTATATTTTATTCTTACCACCTTATTTAGTTCTCATTAACCACTCAACGCCCTTCTATCCTTTATTACCACTCGTTTACACGCTTTCATTTTTACCTCATTTCCCTTTACTTAATCATTACCACTTTCTTCTCCTTCATTTTATCTAGATTTATCTCACCTTCGTTGGATTAATTCATTGTTACCACCCCGCCATTTAAATCTGCCTTCATGATAGCCCTCATCTTTTTCAATTTCTTTTACTAGTCATATCTTCCACTGTTATTTGTTTACAACTGATTTATATCCTTCCCTTTTTACCTCCCATCTCACTTTCATTTCTTACCACTTTTATGTTCTTTTTATTTCAATTATTACTCCATTCCATCCATTCCTTTTTACCACTATTTCACTTTCCTTCTTTCTTTAACACTCACGCCTTCTATTTTCTTACTTTAACCACCTATTTTGATCACTTTTAACCACACAGATCCTTTAATTTTGTTTTACCACTCATCTCACTTTTCTTTTCCACTAATATTTTTCTACAACATTACCACTCGTTATATTACATTTCCTTTAATAACGCACATTTAATTTGCTTATACCACACTAACCCGTTTATTCCATTAATTTTACCACTATTTCTTCCCAGTTACATTTGCGCTACCTCCTCTTTCTTTAGCATTATCATTCATTCTATTCCATTTCATTTTTTCCACTCATATTCACTTTATTTATACCACACTTACCCACTTATTGAATTATTTTTACCACAATTTCTTCTCAGTTACATTTTCTCCACATCTCACTTCTTTCTACATAAAGCCTTATCACTTATTTTAATCCCTTTCATTTGTGCCACTCATATTCACTTTGTTTATACCACACTTACCCACTTATTCCATTATTTTTTCCCTAGTTCTCTCTCTCTCTCCTTTATCCCTCTCATTTACCACCCCTCTCATTTCCTTTATTGTACCACTTTTGTATCCCACATCGCATTCACTCCGCAATTCTCCCACTGGCAATCTCCGTTCATTAATTGCCATGCAATGAGTCTCGTTTCTCGAGGGCGCTTAACGCCATCTAGTACCACTTAATTTGCCCAATCCAATTATGGTAATTGGCCAGTTTAATTTTCAGGATGAATACGGTTGCTATGACAACTAAGCGAAAATGCCTGATCTCAAACGGAATGGAAAGAAACGGGCACGAAGTTAGCTTAAATTCGCGGGGTTGACCTCGTTGGATTCTAACCACTTGAACGTGGAGGTTGTGTCTATTCCCCCATCCCCATGGGGCTGAGAACCAGGGGTTCATCGTGGTATTTGTAAGAATTTTTTTAATATTTTATTTACGTGTCTGTCGCTATCGTCACTGAGAACCAAGCTAAATACCCTCCTCACTTATGTAAATTGGTTTTTCGCTATTTAAGTGGTTTCGTATTTTGTAATGAAAGACATATTTATTATACCTTGGGGAAATCCGAGTGCAAAGGCCTATTATCACTTTGATCGAAGTTAAACCAAACCGACTGTGGTTATTGGCAAGATTGGTTAGATGCAGCTCCGAGGATATGGGTAACATGTGATGGTCATTGGTGGTATTATCTATGCCAAAGGGTCACATTTTAACACAATTGTAAACTTTAAGCTAAAAACCAAATAATTATCTTTCGTATCTTACAATTTATACTTTACTAAAATACTTAAACTCATGATTTGTTGGAAAAGATATTTGTGTTACCACAAATAAGCGAAACTAACATATGTAGGTACCCGGCGTTGCCCGGGATAAAAAGACCTGTCGCAAATAAATCCAGATGCAAATTGTTTAAAATTCTTATATTGAGGTACAAAAATATCTTTACTTGCTGATCATTATAATTATTATTATTTGTTGGGTGAAGGCAGATTCAGGAAAGTTGTGCACTCTCTCTATCATTTAATATCATACAATACAATACCATATAAAACTATATAATAGCATATAATACAGTATAATACCATATAATATCATATAATGCCAGATGATATCATATAATATCATATAATTTACTTGCAATGAGTAAACGTTTCACATCGTACGCCCGGCAGTTTAAGCGCGCGCGTGAATAACCGTTAGTTATGAGCGAACAAAGTTGTGGCCGCAAGAACGGATCGAGCTTCTTACAGATACAGAATAAAAGGTTGAGTTGGAAATGCAGAGAATAATGGTAACTAGACTGAAATTGGTAAAATGCCTGTCATAAATACTGTATTTGCAAACTGCCAGATTCCTGCCGTTATGCTGGTTTGTTCCTTGAAGTGTATCTTTCCCATGTGTGTGTTCTTGGAGTGCGGCTCTATACTCGTAGCGGTGAAGGAGTTTGGAGTTAGCGCAAGCATGATGCATTTGCCACAGAGTTAAGAGGTTGCTTGATTCGATGCATGTTTACTTGCTGTGAAGATACAGAATGTCTGTTCAAAGGAGTAAAGCAACAGAGGCGTTTTGTACTAGTGGCGACATCCGGTTGAGAGTGGCATGGTCGAATGTAAAAGCAGTGTTCTCCCGGATTGTGGTAGAATGAGAGGTTATTACATCAGTTGGCCGTCCATGATTAAAGGTTTCGATAGGGAACTAGATAGATGAACGCTATACGTCCTATTGATTCGATCATCTGCTAATGGAACGCGGTTTAACAGCGTGGAAGATGTAGATATATAGCTGAAGCTGTTTGTCATTCTGTGCGACAGAATTCAACTTACACGATCGCTTGTCATATGAGAGGTTTGCGTTAACACAAATGCATTTTGGTGTATCTTTCCATAATTAACACATCTAGGGGTACTGGCTTATGGGGTGCGTGTGATGTGCTAGATTTCCTTGTCTATCTCCCTTTGAGTGTCAAAGTTTGGGGAAACAAAAGATTTAGTATCATTTCCGACATTCATTACAGAAATTAACGATACGAATAAACAAATGTCGGATCCTAATGCAGAAAATGTCGGAAACGAGTACGGATAGTTTGTATCCAAGTTCAGAGATTTCGGCTCCAAACTATTACTATTCATTCAAAACTAAAAAACGAAAACCAACGATGACAATACCGCTAAGAGCATCATGAGGCGAGGTTCATATGGAAAACAGCAAATTTTGAGTGATCGGTTCAGGAAAATCGCGGAATCCACTCAACCTGTGTAACCTCGAATGGGGGCAGCTGTCCCTGCCCAAGCCCTGTTGTTTAAGATAACAGGCTCAGTAAATCGGTGTAACCTCCCGAACTCATGCCCTTGTTGGTTAATGGCTAATAATAAGAGAATGGATTTATCTAATTAGACGCCTCTATTCAGTATTTATTTATTTAATTAAATCGCTGACTTCAAGAGAGGAAAGGTCTTCGGTATGTGCTACCCATATTTCATTACATCCTCCCTTTAATGATTTGGTGAGTTGTATTTATTAATAGTTTTCTTCGTTTCTTCATGCTTATAAATGAATTTGTGGCATGTTTCCGATGGAGTGTGATCGGCGCGCATCGTGGCTACTATAATAGCAGATGATATATAATGTCGTCCATTCATGGCTTATATTTTGGAAGAAAGTCCTAAGTTCTTCCCTTCAAATGCACCTTTCTTTCATAACTATTGCTCCTCGGTCAACCGCTTTCATCTCATGCACACAATCGATTAACTATTTGCTTTATATCATAACCTTTTGACATTCACTCTCGTATATTCTCTTCGAGGTCTTATTTCCACCCATTCGTCTGACATCCCATTCCAACCTCACAACAATCTATCACAAACTCGTTCGTACTCTTTTTCACACTATCAACATCTCTTTCTCACTCGATCAAAGCATTCCTCCAAATTTCGCGATTGCACTTCTCTCAATCAGGACTTTTTAAAAAGCGCCTATCTAGCGACTTCCTTCGAGGGCATAAGTCGACGAAAACAAATAGAATGTAGTCTAGTCTGAGACTATAGAAAAAACAACAATAGTGAACAACAAGGAAAACAAAAATAAGCTCAAATCAAGAAAAACTTCACCCTCCGGCCTGGGAAGAAGCACTCAAGGGAAAGAACATTTAAACAACATCAAAAGAGAAAAACAAAAGGAGGAGGCCAGCCTCCTCCAAAAAGTCAGTCAGCCTAGAGTCTGACTAGACTACTAGAGATAAACGATAACGACCCTAACATGACCAGGAAGCCAGCAGACGATAAGCTCGACACCTGCCCGACTCGCGACAACTGTTGCGTCATGGACTCCACGATTTCAATTCTGTGAGAGCTCTCAGAGCGGTATATGAACCGGGTACGATGCGTCATCTCCCGTACCGAGCAATGTACTGTACCATTCTTCCCTGTAAAGATTAACGCCGGAGCACCTAGTAGAGCCCAGCTAACGTCCATCCATCCATGTACACTAGCACGGATCTAGTGTAAAAGAAGTGTGCTCGAACGCAATACCCTAGGCATTGTAGAAGATGGTCTCACGCACGCCTTCCGGGGGTGGGGGTGGGTCATCTAATTCTAACGACTCGGTGGAGACACGGGACCATTTCGCCCTAAGGGGAATGGTCAAACTGGGGGTGGGAGTTCTGGTCTTAGCCTGAGCGGATTGTGAGATCGTGGAGCCATCGGATCTACTACGTGTCGTAGCCTTCCTCACCGAGACTCCAACAACAAGGTTGGGCGAAGTTCCTCTAATGGTGATATAACCATTCATTGCCCCATTTGAAAGATTCAGTACCACTTCATGTGGCGGACCTAGTTGACTCCCAAAATGGACCGGCCTAGGGGATCCTCTTGCGTGCGCCAGCCGATACTAAGGACGAGCAGTATACGCCGTCATCGCCACTCCTCGGGAACCCCAAACCAAATCCTTAGTGCGTGGTAGACAGGTTAAAGTAGCAGATCCGGCTTGGTAACAGACCTCAGAGGGATCTGGATCACCACACCCAAAATCGAGTTATAGATGAGCCAAGATTGAGGTGAAGAAGAAGGCAGTAGGGAATGGGAGCCAATGAAGGGTGGAATGAAAAGGAAAGTAGGAGTGGAAAAGTAAATAAAGGGACCAGGGGCATCACCAGCTTCTTCAGACCTGAACCCAAAGTGGAGGTTCCCTCTCTGGTCGAGTACATCATCCTGGCCGGAAGGAGGCGCTACTCCCCCAGTTATAAAGTGAAACAGTCTACACTTAGTCCCTCCCTGAGTGTACTGGGTACCGAAAGTCGTCTATGTCCTCCAAGTTTCAGTTGTAAAGGGCGGTTTTGCACACAGCCACACACCTCCAACTTCTTGCAGCTAAAGAAAGAGTTGAGGGGGTTCCGTAGAAAATAGGGGGGTGGGGTGCTGAGTGCTTCATTATGTGATAAAGTAATCTGAATAATTAATTATTTACTTTTATTTTCGCATTCGTGCATATTTTTTCTCCACATCTTTTTAACACTCATCTGAGCTAGTAAAGATTTGCAATTACACACATGCAACAATTGTATAATCACATGGTCAACAGATAAGTCGCGTGCTCTCAATTATTCTGACATGACAATATGACCCTTAAAACTTTCAACAAGTGGGTCAATTCGAGACAGAGTTAGTTTTCTTTTAATAATTCCAGGACTAACCTTGGGAGGACCTAAGCAACTATATAATTCGAAAGAAAATGAAAAACAACATGACGGTTTCAAATTCGTTAGAATCGGCCGAATAGTTAAGATGTTATTGCCCCAAACTCTGAGAGGTAAAATAGTTATCTCCTGACCGACTGACCGACTGACCGCCTGAAAGAATATTAACCTATAGAGGGGCGTGTATCCAACTAAAATAGAATGGGAAACTTTGATACAAAAGTTCGTAGACATTTTCATCGTAACTTAAAAAGTTCAGTCATTTTTTGATATGAATTATGTCATTTCTTTTTTGCTAAGTATTTTTGGATTGATGTAAGGTACTTTTAAATTTAGAGTCGAGGATCACCATGACGTTATTCATATTAGATTTAGAATTACATGGTTACGTATTCGTTTTTAAAACTTCGAAATTTAGAAATTCGAATAAAGTGCTGGAATTCTTTGCCCGATGATTTTTTTTCAATAAGTTATTGCCTTTAGACTCGTCCTTAGCATTTTTTTCACCAATAAAGTTGAATTTCTTTAACTTACGTAATTTTATTCGTGTTCAAAACTTCCTCACATTCAGCATTCAAAAGATATTAGATATTTCCCAAAACATGTTCTGGTCCTATTCAATTACCAACCATTCGCCAGCAGATGCATTCAAACTGCCTGGAAGAAGTTAAGAAAGAGCTCTTACGTGGTTATATTTTCATACAGTCCAACAGACTTCAGCAGATACATTCCATCTACCTTAAAAAAGTTTTGAAAGAACTTTAAATGAACCTATCTATTTTCTTCTCTTATCCATCTCCTATCAAGAATTCTGACTCCCCTTTTCATCGAGAGAGCGCAATCAGCCATGAAAATTACGGAAGAAGAAATACTCTGAATAAATCCTATTACTTTATGCGTCCCTTTTACACGCTGAGACATTTTTAAAGACATAGGATAATTGGATTGTCCGTTTTTCTCCCAAATGTGTAAATTTTTGCATTTTTTCGGCCTTAAATTTCACTTAACTTTATTGTAAGATTTAGTAGGTTTAAAACATTTAGCCAACAAAGTTTTTTTTCGTATTCAAATGTAGCGAAGTTTATATTGTATGTAAACTTGTAGGACGTGATCTAACGAGGTCAGGCGTGTATGTATGTACGCCTATATGATATGTAAATGGCTGGAAATATTATCAAAGATGTGAGGACGTTTTTCTGTTTGAGTCGTTTCCCCTGAGTACTGAACGAGGAACAAGGGGAAATATATATAGAAGACAAAGTTTATGGAAAGGAGGTGTGGAGGAAAAGAGAAGATAAACATTATTATCACTAGCTGAAGTTATCCTTGGCATTTCATTATTTTTCCTTCTGCTAGGACATTTGGGGGTCTCTCTTATGAATTCTGATGTTCAATTTAGGACATCGTTTGGCCGCGTAGTTTCGTTTCGTTCAGCAATGATTTTATCAACTAGTTATCAGCACCTGGTAAAGATAAATTATATATGTGAAATTCCCCTAAAAACTTTACTGATGAAATACCAGGGAAACAAGAAAAAATAACTAATTTGGTTAGTCTTTGAGTGAGGTTTCTTCTCTTTGAATGTTCAGCCACGATCCTCTTTCTCTGAATGGCGTTGAGTGAATCGTAGCGTCTTATGGGCTTCATTTCAAGTGCTGTAGAAAGATTTGATGCTTCGATTGATTGGAAATATTTTCCCAGATACAAAATATATTTGGCAGCCCAAGAGGCTTTTTCCTCAAGGCAAGGGGTGGGCCTAGGGTATAGAGTGAAAAGTAGTCTTGGTGGTGAAAAATTAATGGATGACATGAACTCTGTATTAAATAGAAATTACTGTAATAAAACGTACAGAGAATGTGAAAATAAAAACTGAAAATTTCTAGAAAGCGGCTTCTACCCGATCAATAACTTTTTTTCACTTTTATTCTGCTGACTACGAACTGACCTATGTTCTATTCTAATTTAGGCCTACTTAATTCAAATATGACTCGACGCTTTCCCTATCACGTCAATTTTGTGTATCCGACTAACACCATTTTGGAGATCTACCATAATTTTTCTGATTATAGAAATTTTCACGATCACTTAATACTATTATTTTTTTTATGTCCTCTGCTAATAAATATATATCACTAAAAACAAATAAAGACCTGTAATGAGGGGCCGTGCATGGGTATTTTTTAAAATTCAAATTGATGCAAAAGTTTTGTTTTCATTACCAATTTGAAGGTAAAGGTCTATGGAACAATTCTGGTTCGAGTGTCAAGCAGTCAGCTAAAAAAAAAATGGCCGCCAAAATTTAAGATGGCTGCCAATTTCCATCTTTTTTCGCATTACGCCTCATAACTTTTGTACTATTGAACCTAGAATGGTGATTTTGGTCTCTATATCTATGTTTTATGTAGGATTCATAACTTACTAACTGATCACTAATTGTGTGCTTCATTTACCATTTTATTGGTCTCTTTTCACAGGTGGAAAAACGTCTCCATTTGCATACCCATTTTTATTTCCAGATAATACCAAATTTTATTTGCGACGCCCTTCGTACAGGCAGCAGTTATTTAATATTGTTTTTTTCCTTTGTTTCTTTCCAGGTTGTTTCTGAAATGGCCGAGGCAAGGATATGGCAGTTGTGTATTTCGTGCCAAAAGCAAACTGAGGAAGTGCTTGTTTTTCCTCTTGCGAATCCAGTCACGAGTCGTAGGGAGGAAGACTACACAGAAATCATCAGCCTCGCAAGTCAGTTCAGAGCAATTGGTGCTGCTCCCCACCCAGACGTACAACTTCCAGATGAAGAATCCATGCAGAAGAATCGTGCATCCTAGCATAAATCTTGTCGTCAGCTTTACAGGGCATCAACACTTGACCATGCAAAAAAACGTCATAACGAAGGATTGCCTCATGCAAGAAAAAGGTCCCGGCAGAGTCATGCCTCTGCTAATCGTAATCTGAGTATCTTCTGTGGTGATGAAACAAATGCAGCAGACCATTCTTTCCAGAAGGTTACACTCACCCAACAGATACATGACAAGGCAGTCGCGCTGGGGGAAGAGCGTATCGTGGCACTCCTTGCCGAAGGCGATGTGGTCGCCATTGAAGCCAAGTACCATCGGAATTGCTACACAGGGTTCAATCACCGTTATGATAGGATTTGTAAACAAGACACAGCTAGCGAAAATCTCAAGGCCACAACAGAAAATGAATTGCTCCAATTTATAAAGGAAGAAGTCATTGGAGGTCGTAGTATTTTTGCATTGCAAGATCTGACAGATATGATGACCAAGAGATTAGAACAACATGGAATCAAGAAGACCGTGAACCGGTCACGCCTAATGGAAAGAGTCCTGGAACACTTCCCAAATTTGACAAAGGAGAAAGGTATCCGAGACCAAGTTTTCATCATTCTTCGAAGACGGCTAGAAAGGTTATATCAGATGCAACTCAAACACCAGATGAGGAAGCACGTACATTATTAATAGCAGCAACGATTCTCCGTAAAACTGTTTTGGATCACGACACTGCATTCATGTTTGATGGCCTAGTGAAGACAGAAGCAGCAGCCACAGATTTTCTGAATGCATCCAATGTAATGAGAACAAGATCTGCCCATCAAGTTTGTGTTATGGTACTTGACAGCCTTCTGAAGCGAGCATACGAAGACAGTGGAACCGAGATGTCTCTTGAGAATTGGGTTGTGGGAGGTTTCCAACAGAGTTCAACGTTCAAATACTGGCTACTCGTACACAGGTACCAACAGATCATATTCATGTTCATCAGGGCACATCGGGAGCGGAAGTTAGAATTCATGGTTACTACCGTGCGGAAGCTTGTGCCTCTGTTCTTTACTCTAGATCACCAGAATTACGCCAAGTGGATTCCAACCTTTATCCGAGACCTGGAAGGTCTACCAGATAGCATCCAGGAAGAGTTTAAGAAGTGCACTGGACAATAACTCAAAGCAAGCGCCGTTTCTCATCCTTACTCATCGATCAAGCACACGAACAGGCCAACAAAAGGGTGAAAGGAGTTGGTGGCATTATTGGTCTCACAGAGAACTGTGACATGCTGGAACGTGACTGGCCCAGAAATCAGCCCTGTGATTGAGGAGTTGACTGTTGCAAATGATAAAGATGATGATGAAGAACCTTTTCATCATGAGGAAAGATATGCATCTCAGCACTGATTTTTACGCCATGACAAAGATCTGATGGAGGTATTGATGAGCAATGAGAATCCTTTTGAGGAGCACAGTGGAGACCTGGTTACATTAGACAACAAGGTATGTGAGTCTGCAGCTGCTGCCGTATCTGTCCATAAAGTCGAGTCTATGGGACAAGAGAGGTACAACAACTTCATACAGAGTGTGCTTGACTTAAATGACACACCTCTGACAGCACCGATCAAGCGAAACAACTTACTGTTGTTCCATGAGGAGAAAACACAAAAGAAGTCAGCAATTAAGCTGAAAATGCAGCACTTCAAACGTCATGCAGAGCTTTTTGGTCAAGTTTTTCCTGTACTAGCCAGCCGCAGGGGGGATTTGGGGGAGTTTTTCAGCACGAATATTCCCCATACCCACCTGCATTGTCATCCGGAGGGTCAATGGAAGCCAGTACAAGTAACGCCATTTCCGTCGACGAGGAGCTAGTTGCGCCAGATGTTTGCGACTTCATTATTATTGACGGTGGAGTACTTATAGACTCACATCCTGGTACAACTGTTCAAGGCAAGACCTTTGATTATAATTTCAACAAGGTATTCTGCCCAAGAGTTCGCCACGACATGAAGCAATCGACAAGAGTAGATATTGTCTGGAACCAGTATCGTGCACTGACGATCAAAGGAGACACGAGGGAAAAACGAGGAACAGGCATCCGACAACGCATATCTGGTACTGCCAAAATCCCAGGAAATTGGCAGAATTTTCTAGCGAACGTTGATAACAAGAAGGAACTGTTCTCATTCTTGTCAAAAAATATAACAGAACAACATTTCCCAGATGACAAGAATGTCTACATCACTGCAGGTGATCAAGTCCACCATGTTGGAAATAGTCCACCAATAGATTAATGCAACCATGAGGAAGCTGACACGCGTGTCTTAATACATCTACTCCACGCCCTCCAATATTCGTCACTTAGGATGGTGTATATTGGAGAGAAAGATGATGTCGTAATCCTTATGAGTAATTTCCATCATATCAAGGCTCTGAATCCGGTTGCAGAAATCTGGATCTCCTTTAAAGCGGGAAAGACAACCAAAATCATCTCCCCGAGCACTATCGCCACAAACCTGGGCACGACAACGTGCAAAGCCATGGACCTTTTCCACTCATTCACTGGACCTGACAGTACTTCTTCCTTCAGGTTCAAGGGTAAGGAATCCTGCTGCAAGTTGATGCAAGAAGTGCCATCCCTTATGGAGCAATTTGCAACTATTGTCGACACTCCATTCTAAACATCGCCAAGGTTGAAAGAAGTGGCAACAAACTTTGTCGGGAGGCTGTACTCAAATTAATCAAACGAGGACAATGACGTTGACCTCACCCGAATGAGGTTGCTCTCACAGAAGACTAGGGACGTGATGAGAATTCTCTAACTGGTGATGCTTTGGATCAACATCGCAAAATGAGTCTTCTAAGCGAGTATGTAGGCAATAGCCCACATCTCCATGCTGCCTGTCAATAACCCAACTAACCATGGGTGGAAGGAAGAGGACGGCAAGCTGCTTCCCATTTGGACCACGCTGCCCCTCGCCAAGGATGTGTTACACCTGGATGTGAAGTGAACTTGCTCAATTACCTGCTCTCGGTGCAAATGCGTGAAGACAAAGTTGAAGTGCACACATCAGTGCAAGTGCACATGCGAGAAGTAGTTGGACTAGAACAATTTCCAATACTAACATGTATATAGGGGTCTTGGTTAATTTGTTAGCCATTTTTTTATTGAATGTTTTATTCAAGGAGTTTTTTAAAGCAATTTTGTAAGCATTTACCTGGATGTAGGACTCAACATAAGAGAAGATATGCTCCGATCATGTTTATTCTATTTTTATTCAATTACTTATACATGCAGACCTAGGTATAGAGACCAAAATCACCATTCTAGGTTTAATAGTACAAAAGTTATGAGGCGTAATTCGAAAAAAAAGCTGGAAATTGGCAGCCATCTTGGATTTTAGCGGCCATTTTGATTGTTTTTTATCTGACTGCTTGACACTGAAACCAAAATTGTTCTATAGACCCTTACTTTCAAATTGGTACTGAAAATTAAACTTTTGCATCAATTCGAAATGACTGAGTGCCTTGGCACCCCACTACTATAGACAAAATAAAAATAACGGCTTGGCAGATATAAGTGTACTTACATTAACAGATCCGTGGCTTATGGAATACGTTTTCGTTTATAAGATTTTCGGTGGTGCTCTACCTCGAGAAAATCTTCTTTTAGTACTCATACATTAATTGCCAACATGCGAGTAACCCACCTTCCTTGTGGTCACTCATCCATAACTCTTATATTTTGGTGGAATCTTTCAATTTGTTTATCACTCAATGTTCATTCTGCAACCCAAATTATGAAAATTCTGAAGCAATGTTTCGATAGCTACCTAGTCTTTGCTTTTATGGTTTCCCAGGAAACCTTTCGCAGCAGACATTTTAGTATTACCGTCCTCTTTCTCCATAACATACACAAAGCTTTGGAATTGTATCTTTTTAATAGATGCTTTGATTTGTGTCTCAGCAAACATACCAGCATGTATTATTTCATAACTGAGGTCAGGAAATTGTCGCACATGTCGTGAAAACAGTGACCTTCTTTGTTCAGAGCTTCAACATATTGCTTTATTAGATTCACTTTGATGTGGAAAGAATGAAAGATGATCTAATCTTAATCTACTAGTGGTTGATTTATGACATTTTCCTTCCGGACAATTAAAATGTTCTCATAGGTTATTTCTTCTAAATCCAATGGTTGTCCTTAGGTTTACTATCCCACAGACAACAGGAATATGGTTTTGGAGTATCCTTCTCTTTGACCATGTAAAAATTGAACCATTTCAAGATCTGCACATATGACCCAGTTCTGTTCATCTTGATTAACTCGAAAACCTTTCGTGTTTCATTGTTTTTTAGATATACAGAATGCTCAATTGAAACAACTATATACATAAATTTACATTGCCAACTCAGATATTTGAAGTTCTTTCCCCGACTAAAAACAATCGCCATTCATTTGGATCGTATGCTGTTACTCCCATTGCATTTAACAAACCTGATACAATACAATAAACTACATTACTCTTAACAGTAAAGTTTTCTAAAAATATTTTCCTTGTTACGGTAATACATCATTTAGTACTACGCTGAAGTAAATTCTATTCACTCATTCGTGAAGCAACAGTTCTGATATTCTTTTGAAAGATCTAAATATTTTAATAAATTATTCACTCTTATCATCATCATCATCATCATCATCATCACTAACTCTATATTTTAAGAAGGGGATTTTTTTTAATATTTGAATAATAATTTCATTTTAGTTTGGTTATGACTTATGGTTTTTTATCAAAATTATTTCTAATAATTCTTTTATAATATAAAAAAACATAATGGTGAAGTTCAGAAATAAATATAAGTATCGAAATTTTGTGAATTTTTTTAAAACCCAAAGAATTATAAATGGTGAAATTCAGAAAATTTATTTTTATATATCTTCTTCTATAACTATATTTTAGCAACGTGATATTTTGAAAGTGGGATAAATTTAGTTTAGAGTTCATTTTAAAATTTATTATAATTGGCGAAGTTCAGAAAATTGATAAAAATTTAACCATGTCTGCTTTTTTTTAGATTTTAAATTTTAATCTTAGTAGCGAAGCGCAAGCTCCCCACGTAGGGGAGGGTGGCGAAGCCATTGCCTCGTCTGATTAAAGCATTGTGGCCTTGAAGTTAAATCGGGCTATTCAAAATCCACACCAGAAACTTGTTTGTTATTTTCACTTTTATCTCCTCCTCGTTCCCAAGCGAAGGAATCTCTCGAAAAACTGGTGCTGATATTTTATATGAATGGATAAAGGGACAAATTGCAGAATCAAAGCGTGTGCAAGATAGGTTTTAGTCGTGTGCGAGTCAGGTTGCGAGCGACTCTACATATCACTATGTCGGTCGGTCGGTCGGTCGGTCCCCATTTTGCGTTTTTGTATTGTTTTTGTAATAACATTGTAACTATTCGGCCGATTATAAGGAAATTTGAAACCCTCATGTTGTTTTACATTCTCTTTCGAATGATATAATTGCCAAAGTCCTATCAAGGTTATCCCTAGAATTATTTTGTTTTGGCAATACCATCATAACTATTGGTCCGATACTCTGCTAGACTAGACTAGGCTATAATATGCTACACTCTGCTAGGCAAACCTAGAATAGGCTATGCTATGCTAGGATATTATAGGCTAGGCTATACTATGCTAAGCTATGCTAAAATATAATGTACAAAGGTGAAATATACTATGCTAATTTAGGCTATAATATGCTATGATAGGATAGCATATAGTACATATGTAAGGATAGACAGTATGAAACTATGCTTGACTAAGGTATAATAGTATAGTCTAGGCTATAAATGTCTAGGATAGTTAATGCTAGGCTAGGTTATGCTATGCTAGACTAAGCTATACTAGGCTAGGCTACGCTATGGTATGCTAGTTTTTGTTATGCTAGGCTTTACTATGGTTTCTAGGCTAAGATAGGTCATACTATACATTCTCTCCCAGGCTAAGCTAGATAAGTCTAGGCTAAGTCAAACTATGCCAGGCTAAACTATACTATGTAAGGCTAGGCTATACTATGCTAGCTACCCTAGAGTATGGTATGGTGAGTTCTACTATTATAGGGAATCATAGACTAGACTTGATTATACTAAGCTAGGCTAGGGTAGACTAGGCTATCCGATGCTAGGCTAGGCTATGCTATGACATAATCTACTCCGTTATACTATACTATACTATCCTATGATATACTATGCTATGCTAGACTAGGCGGAATTTACTAGGTTATGCAATTTAGGCTAGTCTATACTATGCTAGGCTTATTATACTAGTTGGGATAATACTAAGCTAGGCTAGGCTATCCTACGGTAGGCTAGGTTTTGCCAGGCTACTATTCGAGACTATCTAGGCTATGCTATAAAATGTTATACTATTCTAGACAATACTAGGATATGCTAGGCTAGGCTATACTATGCTAGGAAATACTATACTGCATATACTATACTATATTATACTTCACTATGCTATGTTTTCTATGCTATGCTCTACTATACTATGTTATGCTATAATATGATAAGCACCACTATGCAATAATATGCTATGTTATACTATACTATACTATTCTAGACTATGCAATTAATGTGTGGCCCTTTTTGTCGCCTTTCCAATTCCATAATTGAGGCGTGACAAAAGGTTAAGGCCCGCCATTTTAATTAAAAAAATATATATTTTAATATAATTAAGTTTTACTTTTTAATAAGCTTTTAGAAAGTTGTGACTTCTTAGTCGCGGATGACTCTGCATCTCATTATGTCGGTCGGTCGGTCCACGTTTTGCTTTTTTTAATAACATTGTAACAATTCAGCCAATTCTAACGAAATGTGAAACCCTAATGTTGTTTTACATTCTCTTTCGAATGGTACAATTCCCAAAGTCTTCCCAAGGATAGCCAGGGAATTATTTTGTTTTTGAAATAACATCATAACTATTCGGCCGATTCTAACGGAATTTGAGCCTTTATGTTGTTTTACATTCTCTTTCGAATGATATAATTGCTAATGTCCTCCTAAGGTTAGCCCTGGAATTATTTTGTTTTAGCAATAA
The DNA here is from genome assembly GCA_963969495.1 of Ceratothoa steindachneri. NCBI lineage: Eukaryota > Metazoa > Arthropoda > Malacostraca > Isopoda > Cymothoidae > Ceratothoa > Ceratothoa steindachneri. The sequence goes on along the minus strand of OZ018328.1, from coordinate 37,981,830 downwards.
CATCATAACTATTCGGCTGATTCTAATGAAATTTTAAACCCTTATGTTTTTTTACATTCCCTTTCAAATAATATAATTGCCAGAGTCACCCAAGGGAATTAGTATTTATGGGCAATAACATCATAACTATTCGGCCGATTCTAACGAAATTTAAACCCTCAAGGTGTTTACATTCTCTTTCGAATGATGGAATTGTCAAGGTCCCCCCCAATGCTACTCTGTGAGTTATTAAAAGTTTTCAAAGTCGTAAGGACATAAATCAGAATAAGTGAGGTCACGCAACTTTTTGGTCAGCAGACTTTGTTGTGTATTTTTTTTCTGAAGCTTTAAATCCTGACCAAGGAAAAATAAGTCAACTACGTCGGTCTTTGGCTCTGTCCATACTACTTGAATGCCAAAAGTGGGTTTAGCTCTCCTTTCCTCGGTCCACTGTGGTAACTTTTCAATATACGACTTCCATACTTTATCTGGAGTCCACGACTTGTTACGAGCGCCCCTTTTTAATTAAAAGTAAGCAAAATACATTTTCACAAAATTGATTTTATTTTTTCATTGATTGGCCACACTGAAGCCACAACATAGAGGTCCTGTCAAAAGTCACTAGCTTAAAAAGTACTTTGAATTAAGTAAAACTCCTTTAAGACCATTTTTTTTAAACTACTTCCATAAATATAATTCGTTTTAATGATTTGATTCCATTTGGTGACCATCAGTTTCTTTGCAAGCGTAAAGCACTACGCCACCTCCCATTCTCTTTTGAACTGCTTCGATCGGTAATCCGTCTTTTTAGGTCTGCCACATTATTCACTGTTCTACCAGTGTACACAGAAGATTTAATGTAACCCCATGGTAAAAAATCTAAAAGGGTGCTCTCCGCCATGACCACTTGAGCGACCAGAGAACCACCTATTAAGATAATCACAGACATTTTTTGCATGATGGCATAGTACTCCATTCTACTGAAAACACCGTTGTAAGAATGCCATCTGCAAGCACTTGAGGTTCACTGAATTGTTTGAGTAGGTCCTGTAATCGTAGCCTCTGCGAAAAAGTATGGGCCATACACTTTCAAAATAGTCATTCCAAGCCAAGCATTCACTTTCGGTGTGTTTCTCTCCGATGTACAAAATTCATATGGTTTGTCCTCTGCCCAAATGTAACAATTATGTCTATTAACCCTTCAACATATGTGGAAGGTTGCTTCATCACTGAAGAGAATCTTGTTGAGCAAATCGTTACCTTCAAATTGATCAATTGGGGGGGAGCACACATTGGCGCTCTTCGTAGATAATCTTATTTTAAATGGTGAAAAACCTGAATGTGATATGCATTTTTTAAAAATTGCATCGTAAGATTCTGTGTATTGATTTGAGTGGTATTTCTAAAATGTTAGATGCTCTAAGTAACAACAAATGATGATTCTCTTCGAATGTTTCTGGCACCAATTCTCGTCTTTCTCCAGAGCATCTCGCGAATAAAAGTGTCTGTTCGATCTTTCTTTCTAAATTTTCTTTCAAAACACTCTCTAATTTCTATGCATTTAATTCCTTTGATCTTGAAACTAACCATCAATACTCATTCTTAAGTGATCATTTTCAATTAATTGGATTTCGAATGGAAAAAAAATTAATTAGGTTTTAATTACGCACGAATTAATTATTAAATCATTAAAACGTATTACTTTTTGGTGGACGTAGTTTGAAAGACATTTTTCTTGTTTTAAATCAGTTTTACTAATTCAAATTCCTTTCAAGATAGTAACTTTTAATACACCCATAACAAAACCTGTGGGCTATTCAAACATTCTCCAAGTCGTGGTCATGATCTATAACAGGGGTCTCCAAACTACGGCGCGCGAGGTCAGTTCATCCGGCCGCGCCGGTGCACTGTGCCACAAATGAACAGTTTAAAGCAATTCTCTTGATTGGATGCTGCAATTCCAACCAAATATTGATGATCCCTTAAAAGCTAAGCGCCAGTTTCACAAATCTCACAAACCTCTTTTGCTGCTTAGTTTGTGAGACTCGGATATGTGCAGTCTGGGTGTCATAATACTATCTTACTGTAACGACGCCTCCTTTGATATCTTTTTTGTCAAATAAATGATGTTGTCTTTATTTTTTGTGTATTTTGTGTATTGGTAAATAAATATATTGGTTGTCTCTATTTTTTGTGTATTGAATATATTGTATTGAACAAAATGGTTATGCGGCCAGCACTCATCATTCTCTCAGTTATCTGGCCCACTGTGGAAAAAGGTTTGACGACCCCTGATCTCTAACATAAGAAATAAAGACTTACTTCCACACTGACTGATTACCAGCTCCACTCTCAACTGCACAGTGCCAAGTGTCCCACACAGTAGCAGGTCAATGTTATTGGCATGCATTGGAACTGTTTATATACATACATATATATTAATAAACGGTATTATGCATAAAATAACAAGATTGAGGTGATTGCCTAGTAAATCCATTTAATGAATGAAGTAAATCCATTTAATGAATGATATTTTTGTGCTGACTGATCGACAAGGTCAGCAGACCTAAGTCGCGTGCTCTCAATTATTAAAAAAAAAAAAGATTTAATTAACAAACGTATTATCACTTAACAAACAAATCATCGGACCTGACGACCTTCAAAAATTTCTAAAACTCATCGAAAAGTAAAATGGTTACCATCTGACGGACCGACATAAAAAACCCTGTCATATTTGAGTTTAGCGGCCGAAATTAGTAGGAAACAAGACTCGGATATAAGTCAGCAAAAGTTATGTTGCACAGTGCAATAATTTCAGATGTGACAGCAAATCTCGATGAAACCACGCACAAATTCCTCATTTAGCTCACTTGTCCTGCAATATTAGAGTCTGGACAAAATAACCTCTGAGGTTCTTCGAACCCAAATGGAAAAAAAGGGTTATAAGATGCCAAGTGAGTACAATCTTCTTGAAAATGACGAGCACTTTTATTACGTGATAGTGGGGAAGAAGATAAAAACTGAAGTTTAGTGTTTGGCACAACAAAGGGATGAGAGAACTTTGAACATTATAAAGATTGGAGTTGCTACGGCACTTTTTAATTCAACCTAAGTATTTATTATTAACTTCAATAGTTATAAATATTACAATTCCACGTTTTTTATGCTATATTACCCGATAAAGTCTAGGTAACATAAAAAAAAATAATGGTAGGGAGGATTTACGTCCATCATTAAATCCCGAAACCCTAAGCTGATGGACTTTGAGAAGGCCATAAGCCATCCAGTCTCTAATGTATTCCCTAATTATTCCACGCGGTCTAAAATATTAAATCGCAAGGTTTTAGGTATTATTTTAAATGCGCAAGATCAAACAGACCGTGAATTAACTATTCAAATTAAATACTTAATAACATTGACTGCCACCTAACAATGGATTTCTTGAATTATCAAACGATGACTACTTGCCATAAGCATTTTCCGCTTATTTATGCCGCGAACAAATAATAATAGAAGGATTCGATAATGCAAGCCATAGTAGCTCTACTATCAATATGCATTCACCAATCTGGAAACCTACTGCTGCATTGATGGAGAAAGAAAGCTTTGCGGCAACGAAGAAGAAGAAATTTATTGCACAGAGAGAAGGAAACTCCGATATCAAGAAGAATAATTAAAAGCATTAATAATAAACTATGCAGTCAAGTCCTTCGTTACAATTCAGAGCAAAAAATTATGTATTTAGGTTGCATATCATAATATTATAATCGACATACTTTTTAACTAAGTTCTAGGCGCTGTCTTTTAAATTTGTAACAATAAATGCCGTTTATATGTTACATTTATTTCTTTTCCCCTGATTACGTTTTTAAAAAGAATTATGCTATTAAATACTTGAATTTGAAATTATGCAATTTTAAGTCTATTTACAATCTTATTTTTATTATTTCTTTGATAAGAATTTTATTAAATATCATACTTGAGATTTTTTACGAATGGCGAAATATCCTTGCGGTTAAATTTGCATCCGGCCAAAATTCATTGAGCCAAATTTCCTCAGGCGAATTTTCTTATTACCGCGGTAATTTACAGCTGCAACGTTGCTGTACACGTCGGACACTTCCTGCCTGATAATTTGCAAACACGAGCCTACGGTACTTACTTAGCGGAGTAGTAGAGCTCTCTTATCTTTTATTTATTGCGAGAGGTCTACTACTAAAATTCATTCATTAGATACACTAAATTTTATGATGTCCTTTAAACAGATGTAATGAACCTAAATTCCAATCAAAAGTTGCATTCAAAGTTGTGTACAGTGAATAAAAGAAGATATTCTCATAATTATGAGGTCTCTATGGCAACGGAAAGTCAGTTGATTTATTTAAGGTTATGCATAGGCAAGGCGCTCTTAACATAAACCTTCTACCACAGATATTTCTGTGTAGTTATTTTGTTAACTAGATATTTATTGGACAAAACTTTACAAGTAATAAATTAAAATAATGTAAATATATTTTTTTAGAAACCTGTTAAAATTCTGGCTTAAAACTACAAAATTTATTGACCTATATGTTTTTAACGGGTCATAACCATCATGCAATGATTTATAAGATGGCTCCATGTTTATCGTATCTGTGCGACGGCAGCACAGGCGAACAAGACTACAAACATTACCACTGACCAGCAAGACCTTGACTAGAATCACGTTCGTACATAGTTTGTTTACACCCACTTGTTAACTTACAGATTATACTTTCACCTTAACACATCCATAAAACTTGAAGTAATTAAAAATTCAGGCCAAGCAATAAAAAAGAAAGCCAAGTTTTCACTTTCTAGAAACAGAAATTTCACCTTCTCAGCGATGCTAAACTTGAAGCTGTTTTTTTTGTAGGTGTTTAGATCAGAGATCTCACCAAAGACGTTCATTTTACAACAGTCATCAAAGAAGTATATAGGCACTAGAAGTGGGCACTAAATACATTTAAAGTATTTAAATATTAAATACAGGAGAAAAATGTATTTAGATACTAAATAGTAAATACATTTTGAAAATGTATTTAGTATTTAAATACTAAATACATTAAATGTATTTAGATACATTTTTAAATACATTTCAAATACATGTTTAGATCAGAGATCTCACCAAAGACGTTCATTTTACAACAGTCATCAAAGAAGTATATAGGCACTAGAGGTGGGCACTAAATACATTTAAAGTATTTAAATATTAAATACAGGAGAAAAATGTATTTAGATACTAAATAGTAAATACATTTTGAAAATGTATTTAGTATTTAAATACTAAATACATTAAATGTATTTAGATACATTTTTAAATACATTTCAAATACATGATATATAATGACAATCGATAAGGACCATTGGCATCACAACAAATAAATATCCATTAAAATGAAATTGTATATTATAATTACTAATGTAGGATTTTATGACAATTGGACTTAGATACTACAAAAAAATAGAAAGTTCCATAGAATAAAATTTCAGTTAGCTATTTATATCAGCATTACATTTAACTAATATCAGTTGCTGAAATGTTTCGTCAGATAAAGAAGTCCGTTTTGGAGATAAAGTCAATCCTCCTAAAGAGAAGAGCCGTTCCACTCGAGCTGACGAGGGAAGGGTGGTGTTGTATTTAATAAATAAGTTTTTATGTTTGGATATCTATCTAAATCTGCGGTTGATCGTGTTTGAGTGGGTTTTATAAATGCAAAATAATCGTCACAGTCCGATACACCACTGGATTATTCAGCTTCGGGTTCCTCTGCTAAATTCTCAATTACTTGAATCATAACATTTTGAACAGAGTCTTGGTGGCTTGAACTGTCTCATCAAATAATGATATCTAACAAGCGGAGTTTGAAGAATAGATGGTTTGTTGATGCAATAATGGCATCTGTGACGCTAGCTTCATTTGTCAAGGTCAAATAAGATTGGTAGCGCGCTCCACAACCCTTAGTGACTGCACTTAGAAGAGGTTGGCAAAATTTCAGAGAACGTAACTAAAGGCTCTTCTGCTTGTTCTCTACAGTGATCACGGTAGGGAGCAATTCTCCACAAAAAAAACAGTTTTATTCTCCCTGTAGGCGATCAATTGCCACTGTAATAGGAGCCAAAACTGAGACATACTCCACAAGAAATTCAATTTTGTGACTTCTGAACACTGAAAGTTCAAGGGACGTCATGAGTTGATGTAATTTGTCCTTCTCTTTTAAAAGTAATGACAATGTATCAAACAGAGAGTTCCACCTTGCAATGCAAGGCACCTTTAATGAGCATTTGATAACAGTTTCGATAATCTCTGCTGATTTTGGACGACCGCTTTTGTTCCATAATGGTGAGCATTTCCACATCGCAGCATGATGTGCGTGAAGCACAGCGCACATGCTTAGGTAGGCTGAAGCTGCATGGGTCAGACGAAAGGTCTTCTTCCTGATATAAGGCACTTCTCATTAAGAAACCTTCCTCCAGCTCGTGCTCACCCTGATCTTCTTCACTTACCTGGATTCCATCTTCTGAATCTGTGGACACATTTGCAGCAGTGACTGCAAATTCATTAAACGCTTTAACAAAATTAGAGCCGTTATCAGTGACGTTGCTCGTGATTTTCTGCAGGGGGATATCGTATTCATTAATGATATTCTCCATATGTTCAGCAATCTTGATGTAGTTCTGTTCTCCTTTGAAGCGACAGCATGCCAATACTCCACTGTGACGGACAAGAGCAGCTTCCTCAAGCTGAAAAAAATGAAAAAATGAAATAACAGTCCAATGTTTGTCTCATAAATGCTTCCATAGATTTTACATATTTATATAATAGAGATAAATTACACCAAAAAATAGGTGTGCTTTCAGCCAAGAGCTGATAACTCCCTAACTGTAAAGACATTTTCAATTTCATATTACCTAAAGAGCAAAGTCTTAACATAACCAATGAACTGTAACACCCAAAAAACTACGGTGACGAGTTGACCAAATATCTGCTGTCTAGTATATTCTATATTAGAGCTCTTGTCACTTTCTCTTCTTCTATAAGATTTCTGCCTAGCGTCCGCCTTGAAATGAAGTCAACTGAAGAATTTAGACCTACGGTAGTGGAATGTGTGATTATTTTGAGTAAAATTGATTTTCACAGTGAAATGAAAATACATGGTATGCATATAAAATTTTATATATAAAATGTAGTTATATGAATATCCTATAGCTATATAGGACTGGTACATTAATTGATAAATATATTATTAGTCCTTCATATTAAGAATTAAATAGTAAAATATTGAGTTTGAGTATTGTTAGGAATATATACATTATCAAGCTATATTTCCTACATTTTTGACCGGCGGACATGCTAGTTTTGACATAATGATATACAGGTATTGCTCTTATAAGGAAATGCATCGTTATAGGAATTCTCTAATAACTACATATAATCGATCAATAATTGTAATAATTATTCGTGAACATTTTTATTCAATAATATCTTCAAGTAAATGATAGCGCGCTTTAAGAACATATGTATGTGGATTCTTATTGTAATATATTAACCTCTATTGTTTGTATATGTCTTCCTTTATTTAACTTCGTTTATAAACTACGTATTGACCAATGATCCGAACGCTTTAGTATACGGTCGTTATAAGAGCTTAACCTGTCCCACTAAATCTATAATTGTAAACAACACTTGTAACTCAGAACTCACCTTTAATTAATCTCACAAAAGCTGGTTGCTCCATGGTTGATAGGGCATGCACACTTTGTATGATAAAATCTGCAATCGGCTTATCAACAACAGATTGTTTGACCGCAAAACACTCCGGTAATGTCTTTACTTTAACACCGCTGCATGAAGGATCATCGTCTAATACTGAACATTTTCTTTTTGAATCTTTTCTTTGAGCTGTCACGTAGTTATCCGCTTTTTGCACCAAAGCAGGATGCTTTCTCTATTGATAAATGTACATGATCAGATAATTAAAGGATATTTGTTTCACGTTGCCATAATTCACGTTAAATTCAATCAGCATATGCTGTAAATAATGGTGTTGCAAAAGGAGGCAGGTAGGTTCGTGCATAGTAAACTTACGCTAATTAACATTATCGTTAGCTACTAGCAATTTTGCCATTTTTAAAAAAAATAAGAAATAGTGAAATTTGTCAATTCAATTAAGTATCATATAATTAGCTTTAATAAATTCTTACCTTCAAATGAAGGCATAGATTGGAAGTAGAATTGCTCGCCGCACAGATTTCGCCATTGCAAGATGTATATACACACTTCACTTTTTCTCCGTCGGAAGATTTCACTCTAAAAGATTTACCATCTAGTTAAGGATGCCTATAATTCCCTGATTATTTATCTTTCTCGTCTTTATTATTGTCTAATCTCTCCATTTGACACTCTTTCGAAGAAGCTGAAGTTGCCATGCAGCAGTTGAAATAACGCTGAGCGCTCTCACTATACAACCGAACACAAGTGCGACCATCTGTTAACTGAATTTGAACTGATGCAAGCAATCTTCCCTCACCGGCTCACGCAGTCAACCGTTTGTGTCATACAAGTTGCGACATGCTAAAACATGCATTACACGTTTTTAACAGCTATATAAACCTATCATCAGTAAAGTATTTGCAAAGATTATTTAAATACATTGTATTTAAATACTTTCAAAAGTATTTAAAGTATGTAAAGTTTAGGAAAATGTGTAAAAAGTATCAGGTTGGAACGAAAGTAATGTTCTGATTTGGGGGTATATATTAAAAATGAAAAAATATATCTATGGACATAATTAATCATATACATAACCTCCATGGCTTTTTAGAACCTCATTCCATCTGTGGACAAGCTTTAAAGCCACGCCTGTAAAATTCTTTGTTTTGATGAAAAATATGAATACAGCTCTTTTCAACGTCTTCTTTCGATGTTAACACAAACCCTTCTAAATGCCCCCGCAATCCCTTGAAGAAGTGATATTCAGAAGGACTAGGGTCAGAAGAATTTAGAGGATGAAGTAATATTTTCCAGCCGAGCTCCCCCATGAGATCTTTGGTCATTCGAGTTGTGTAAGGACGGTCATTATCCTGATGGAGGATGACATTCATTCTGTTGACTAATGACCGTCGCCTTTTGCCCAAAGCAGCTTTCAAACGACGAAGTTGATTGTAGTAGAGATTTGAATTAATTATTTGATTGTTGTTTAGCAGTTCGTAATCGATAATTACTTCAATATTCCACTATACACTCAACATAATCTTCTTGGGATGGAGTCCTCCTCTCGGTTGTTGAGAAATTCTGCTTTCACGACTGATCCACGAACTGTAGCATCTAACCTTATGATAAAAGATCCACCTCTTATCACCAGTAACAAGCTTGCCCCCAATGGTGACTGAATGTTTCGTGAAAACAATGACGCAGAGCAAGCAACACGCTGTTGCAGATTCGCACCATGAACAGTTCGTGCGGGACCAATTCTCCAATCACTTGAACCTTTTCAATCCTTTTTATTTAGCGTAGAAAAGTTGCATAGATTATGTTAAATTATTCTGCGAATTCCATAAAGTGGTAGCAGGATTTTCTGTGACAACAACTTTCAACTTTTTGGAATCAAGTTCTTTTGTACAACCTTCCTTCGGTCCGTTTCTTAGAATAAAATCCTCCCTTTGGAAACAGGAAAACAACATCTTGCAACTACCGTAATTTACTGCATCATTTCCAAAGGTGCTCTGGTTGTTTTTCCTGCTGTACTTGCATTGACACCTATATAAATCTCAAAGGACAACATGTCTAATGTCATCTTTAGATTGGATGACATAAGGGTGAATAAAGAAGATTATGAAAAAAAAATATAATCTGAAAAAAATGTATAAATTACTCATTGTAACATACCTAAACGATAACAAGAGGCCCTACTTTATTAAATACTTTTTAAATATTTATTCTAGAAAATCGGACATTACTTTCCTTCCAACCTTATACATAATCAAAGCAGGCTACCTGAGGCGAAACGTACCTTAACATACCCTTGGCCAACAACTGAAGTTCTTTTCAGGTAGACATGTTGTAATAAAAAAAGTTTTTTTTTGTTATATATATGATAAATACCCCAAAATAATTTGTGTGGGTAAAAGTACCTAACTCTGTAATCCCAAACTTTTTTACTGTTACCTAAAGAAAGAAATAGCAGTTGTTCCTTAAAGAGAGGTTTTAGGCCGCAGTTCAATACAAATCTTTAGACCATCTTGTTGTAAGTTGAAGAGGGTAAATGTGATGGCTGATTCGCTTTTCTGACCTAAAAATAATAAAAAGAATGTGACAAACTGGAGATAAAGTGTCCAAAGTGAAGGTCTTGGCAACATTGTAGAATTAGAGATCGATATTAAAGAGTAAATTGATATTTCTCCTGTGTATTGAGAGAGGTTTATACATAATAACCATGTACAGCAAAGAAGACTTATCCATACACATAATGAAGTAGTTGGTATATGTGACAGAGGTATATGTGAAGCGATTGAAGTATGAAAGAATTCACAAGATATTACCCAGCCTATGCATCTTTTAATTTATTAACTCGTAACAATCCCGAGCGTAATGATGCAGCGGAAAGTTTTTGTCTCTTTGAAATAACAAAAAAAAAAAATGTAAAATTATTAAATTTTATAGGTACCATTTATTTCCCGACCTTATCTCATTTTGATGTTTTTTTTGTTGAAGAAGGTATTTGATTGAAGTTATAGTGATTGAAGTTATAGGTCGTTAATATCATTAAAACTTTATGGAGGGAGTGAATATTTCTGGCTTCCAAAACGTTGAAGTCGACAGTGCTAATAAGCAAAGTTTGAGAGAAAGGAGCAATTTACAAATTGCTAAACAATATTCATTTAATAATTAAATCTTATTTAAAATAAGATTTATATACTACGCCTGACCTTGATTTCCCCTTACACACTTCACTTAAATGCCACTTTATGATCTCTCCCCCAAATATAGTTCACAACGTCTCAACAATCGAATGCCCTCGATGTTCTCCTCTTAATTTTTATTATCTTCCTGTCACCGTAGCATTGCTTAACTGTATGACGATGTACCACTGGTACCATTATAGAGTTCATGACTGAGAATGGGTTCCGAATCACTAATTTGCCGGCTGCTTGTGACCCTAGATAATGGTCGCAGCTGCATCACATCCTTCTTCTGGCCCTGTGACGTGGAGTGGGGATGGCGCAACTAAAACAAAGATTGGAAGTGTAAGTTACTTTGACGTCAGTTGTAAGGTCGTGTATACATAGGAGGCGAAGTGCCTCCAGAAGACGTGAGAGAATGAGAAACGGGAAATAATGAATGAAAGTTTTTCTCTGACGAGCGAAAAATTGAAAGAAGTGAAAGAGGAAACGATTGGTTGCTTGATTGATGTGAGTGACCAATTATTGATGGAAGAAACGGCTGTGTGATATAAATGAAAATGTCACTTTGAAATAGTGCTGAAGGTTCAATATGTGTGGAAGGAAATGCTGAAGTGATATATTGCGACATAAATGATGTAATATGTTGCAAGAGACTTGTCAACCCGAAAATAATAGCGGGAGAATGACGGGAAGTGAAGCAGATGAAAGAGCCAATGGCTACCGGCAGGATGGAATTATGGTTCAGCATTTAAAGGGAGAAAGACCTGGTGGTTTAGAAGAGTGAGAAAGAACTACATTGAGTCGGTCTGATAAAGATAATTGGAACAGGAGTGAAGATTTGAATTCAGAAATGTGAGCTTAGTTCACAGCGGTAAAAATCAATAGAGGAAGGCTCTGTTTGAAAGAGAGTATAATGCAATGAAAAGGAAGAGGTGTGAAAAATGGTTGTAATGAAAGATTACCGACAGTGGCTAAATCTCTGTGTGAATTATACAACTTTTGTTATAAAGGATACAGAATGAAAGTGTAGCTGCTTAGAGGATGTATCATGTTTCATTGGCTTTTTATTGAGTGAAGATTAGATGTAATGACGAAAGTGAGGGAGAGAATGCTGAGGAATGGGTATTGCTGCAGACGAAGGGAATGGACACTTCTGTTGCTGGTAGATAATATAAATAATGTTCTTTTATTTTCCACCCATTATGTGTGGAATTATATATATTTTAGATAACGGTTTTTGACAAAATATGTACCAATCAAAGTGAAAATTTGTCTATAATTATTTCGAGAAATAATAATTCTGATCCGAAAATAAATATAGGACCAAAAAACTTAGTGCAGAAATTGGTAGCTTATGAACATTACTTCATGCCGACTTTTCGTAAATCCATTTAGGTATTAGGTAATTTCTAGTGGTATTTAATGTCATACGTATAAAATTCACTAAATTAGTGACAGTCTAAGAATTTCGCCCTGATTAGTAATTGACAAGCGACTACAAACCAGAACCTCAGGATAAATTATGTGGCAAGATAAAGGGTTTTCTTCTTCCGAAGCTTTCTGAATCAACTTACACTCCTTCATAATTGTAAATTAGTGTCCGGACGATTGCAAATAAATCTAAATATGTGCAAGTGTTTTGTGCACCGTGTAGAGAAATCTCAGATAATAGGAAAGCGAGGTAAAGATTGTTCTTCGATCATTTTTCAGTTGAAGTTAAGAAGATACTGTTCACGGATAAAAAGGATGTTTTACAACACCTCCACGAAGCGGTCAAAATAACGTTGCGAGTACAGTAAAAAAAAAAGGTGATATTCAAGTAAAATAGTGATAATATCTATATAAATTACTTGGAACGGTAAAACTGACGCTAATTTTATTGAAACCGAAAAATTAAAAGTGAATTCAGCAAATTACACGGAACCTTAAGAAAAATGTCGCTGTCAAACTGTTGTCGACTCTATACAGAAAATGATGTTTATTTTCGACAAGATTTAGCAACTCCACATTCAATTAAGGCCACACAGGTGTTTATGAATGATAATTAATACACCCAAATTTATTACGAAGCATGAGTAGCCGACGCAAAGCCAAGAGTGTAACTCGATGGATTATTCGATTTAGAAGTTTCTCAATGGCGAGGAGGGGGAGAAATCAAGAAACTTGAGGAAAAAATAAAAATAATACAATTATGGTAAGGAATTGTCATTAAGGAAGTGAATCGAAGCAAGTATATGTATGGGAGAAGAGGCTCAGATTAGTGGGTACACAGAATGGTGGTCTAATCGATCATTTCCTAAAATAAATTTAATATCAGCTAAGTTTATTTTTTACCGCCTTTTAATATTTTTCATAATGTGAGAAAACTATATATGGTATCGTCTTTGTGTGAGTCAAGGTTACGTTGTACATTGAGAGAGAGATAGATATAGAAAGAAAGTGTGTATGTGTGTTTCGCGGTCTGTCGGAGATCAGACAGAGGTTTCCGGTCTCCTGGGAGATCGGGCAGAGGTTCTTGGTCTGTCGGGGATCGGGTAAAGAAAGGTTCTTGGTCTTCCGAAGATCAGGATAAGGGTCGTGATCTGTTGGAAATCAGCAAAGGTTCGCGACCTGCTGAAAATTTGTCGGAAGTTTTCGGCCGGCTGAAGATCTGGCGGAAGGTTGCGGCCTGCTGAAGATCTGGCGGAGGTTCGCGGCCTGCTAAAGATCTGGCGGAGGTTCGTGGCCAGCTAAAGATCTGGCAGAAGTTCACGGCCTGCTGAAGATCTGGGGGAAGTTTGCAGCTTGCTGAAGATCTGGCGGAAGTTCGCGGCCTGCTGAAGATCTGGCGGAAGTTCGCGGCCTGCTGAAGATCTGGCAGAACTTCCTTGGCCTGCTAATGATCTGGCGTATGTTCACGGTCTGTCGTAGATCTAATACTCGTTTGGCGTTCTTAGGATGGTAGGTAGCGACTGTTGTCTCTGTTCTTGGGGGTCGAACTGGTTTATACGCCGAGTAACGGAGATAAAGGAACTCGTGTTCGCTCGGTTTACGATAAGGTGCGTCTATTCCCGGCTTAATCGGTAAAGTTTTGAGAGTATTTTGACGTTGGCCTGCCGTCTAGCTGCCTCCTTTTTACCCCATCAAATTCTCCATCTCACTGGAACAATGTTTCGCAATTATTTTATAAGATATATTTCATTATAATTATTATTTCTTGCTTTTTATACTAATAATTTATCATGTCTTACTTTTTAGCCCGATTTTTAATCCAAAATGTCACAATACAATATGCTTTTCATCTACCTTTTAGATGTGATTAATCAAAATTAATTCATCTTAACAAAATAACTTGCTAATTATATTGATCTACTCCCGATGTGGATCTTAGTTACTGTACGTGTGCAGATTGTATCATGTGTGGGAGAAAGCAAGAAGTGAAGGATACAGTGGTGTTGTAATTGACTATAGGCGAAATTACGTACATGGATAGACCTCCTTGCGAGAGACTGCGCCGCGTAGTAGTTATTGGCAATAGTTCCCTACGCTCTCCCAGGGATCGAACTTGACCCTCCCCCCAATGGAAATTCAGGGACTTATCCACTAGGTGAGGAGAGCTTTAAGCCTCAGACTGCATCGTACCCATAAACTAGGCAGGTTTTGGGAGAGGAAGGTGTCTTCATTATTGATGGAGCCTCATATGATTGGTCTTTTATCGTCCTTGATTATCTGTCTTGGTACCCCCATGTCTCAACTCTGCAGGGGAAATACCCCCACCCCTTCCGCAACGGACAGGTCAAACCTAGTCTGTTCGTTACCACTTCCGTAACCCCTATTGCTACAACCACTCGCTACATAACCCCTACACTATGGACATTCATGTACCAGTGGCTTGGGACTCACATTTACCTACTACTGCCTTAGTGTCCTACACGTAACGCCAATCTGGTAACCATGAGTAACGACACATTAAGGATATCACCCAGGGCCCTTGTACAGGTGCCCCTTATCCGTACCACTGCGCCACACATGGTCAAGTGCTTCTTTAGACTTTCTCTTTTGTTTCATCATTGCACCAAATATGGAAAATCCAATTATCAAAGAAGTCAACTTCACACACCGACTATCTCTCTTCCGCTGCGGAAATTAGCGACAGGAAATCCTCATACTAATAATTTTACTTGCAAGATATCTACTTCCGATCGTTCTATTTCTTTGCACAGTCTCTTTCACCCCAATTCTTAACGTGATATTAAAAACTCGAAGGTAAGAATACTGGCTGTCTCTTATAAGCAAATCGTGCCAACCTACCCCCACTTAGTACTACCCATGGGGATCAAAAGTTCCCCCGGGGGAATAAATATGATATGATGAACCAAAAATGTGTCTTGGTTAGCTGGACGTAAAACTCCATTTTAAGAGCTCCTAGTTACAGAAAATTAGTATATAAGCTCCGAACTTCTTTGTAAAGATTAGCTAGTAATCGAAAAAATTCAGAGGCTGATCCTTGTCAATTTAAAATTTTAAGATCGAACCTTGCGAGTCTTAGAGATTATTTTAGAAGTTCGGTCAAGATCTCAATTAAAAGGAAACTCCGAAGAAATTCACTCCGTTTGGTCTCCACTTCCAGCACGTACTGAAAATGCTAGTCCGAACAATGCCTCACCCAGACGGACGACAAAGTGCGGATTCGATCCGATCAAGTTACAGAAGAGGACCGGATACCGGCACGTCCGTGTCAACAAGGATTGACTCAGGAAGTAGGACTCCTGACAGTTGCATTCAAGAACACCCGGTTCGACAATCAGTTTTGAGTCTCCAACACTTTAAACAATTAACCATCAGCATAACGGGCCTTATGGAAACAGTCCCCCCAGCATAGGTGACCAGGCCCGTTTTACAAAAGAAGTCTTCAATCAATTTTTGCCGGAAATCCAACGTGGGGAAACAAGCATTGGACAATCGACAAACGAAGGACATCGGACAATCATATAAAAGGCAGGAAATGGGGAATACTGCTGTGCTGGCCTGTATTAGTTGAAGATCTTTTTGTGTGAAAGTAAAGAAGTTTAAACAGAAAGGTCTAAGGATGTTAGTTGTGAGGTCCTTCTCTACATGGTGTGTGTTCTACCTCTCCTTACCATGATTTTATCAATGTAAATCATCCTTTTTGAGGCTACTTAAAACCTTGAGCAATATCTGTTAAACCCACAGAATAGAGCCTCAAAGTCCATTGGCTTAGGAAATATGTGATGGCACTTGTTGCAATTCACTGTCAGGAAGAGAGAGAGAGAGAGTTAGCGACTTAACAAGTACAAGCTCGCCCCTTTGATCGATGTTTAACAACAAGGGAATACGTACAATCTAGAACAATCTCATCGAGCGAACTCCTCTTTTTCAAGCATTCCGCCAGCTTCCTCGACCGGGAAAAAGAGCTTGGTTTATCAGTAGTGTTTGTCATAATTTAATAAATAATATCGATGCTTGCAAACTATAGTTTACACTTTATAAGTAACCTTTACCAGTTTGGTAAAAGAAAACACAAACAGGCGTTGTTGAACAAAGTTGCCAACAGATGTCGCTGAGACAAAAACCCAAACCAATGACATTCTCATAATGGCATATTTAAGAATCTGAAATTAAAAGTGATCTTGAGACCTAAATTGAACCATCAAGATCAACATCACAAGTAATAAAGTGATCTTAAATCAAGATCAAGATAGTGCCCATCTCTGAATATAGCAATGGAGGCAATTTAGTGCCCTCAAAGGAATTTAGTATGTGAAAATGAAAGTTCTTTTAGAACTATCTAAGTGTACACTACGCTAATGCCAACAAAGTCGGTCTGTATTTAGTCGACAGAAACTTGAGATCCTCCTTTACATCTTTGGCCAAAACATTGATGCTAAAAGGTCATTAGATACTCATACATTAATTAAGATAAGAGAAACAGTGTTTCTCAGCTTCCAAATCATTTATGGCAACCAATACATAACTTCCTAGAGAATTTGGGGTACAGAATTGTACTTTCGCGCACTCAAATTTGTGAGTTGCATGTGTGTCGCCTCTCTGATAGTTTGTTGGCTGTGTTTTGTTATTTTCTTTGTTTTAACGTTTGTGTATGTTGTAATGTTGATATATTTGCGTTGTCTTTGCTGTGTTTCTATTGTGTGGAGTTTGTTTCCTCGCAAGGGGATGTCGGATGAAACTAGAGGGTTGTGTGGCCTTCCCGCCAAAACACTTTGAACTCCCGACCCCAATTCTCGCAGGAGGATCTTATACATTATCTCTTTCATACATTTATATTTTCGTTACTTTCACACTTCTTTTATGTCTCTCCTCGTTGTTTTCAGTTTCATGGGGAAAATGTGTGTTGTGAGTGCTGGGGTTTTGTTGTATTTGGGTGATTTGCGTGGTGGGAAGTTTTTGAAGTTTTTGTGTTGTTGTATTTATGTTGCGGGTTGTTTGCTGTCATGAATGAATCAATATGTGGCTCATTCACATCAACCTCCTTAAGGGAACTACCTTCCTTCAGGAGAGATGCGCACCCGTTCCATTCCCACCCCGCGGGTACTCCACCGGGGCTGAGCATCACATTTTCACTTCTAACGTCAACACCTCTGTTTGCGACGTCCTCGTTGGTTTTATTTTTTTAAAAATTAATTAACTAAAACCCGACAGTAGATTAAATGAATTACACCTAAACTAAACTAACGATTGCAATTTGTATGATTTAGGGGTCACATCAATGTCTATGTGTTGTCGACGCACATATGCGTCCAAAGTCACTTGAACTTCCAATGAAGAGGGGAGGAGGCAAGAGGTTTGAGTAATTGTCCCCTGATGGGATGAAATTAAAGCCAATCTTCAGAATTCAGTACTTCAGCATTTTTTTAGACTCACTGATGATTAAAAATAGACAGATTATCATTATTGATGGTATGATTGAAAATATGCCATACTTTTGTCCATTTCTCGATTTATATTTAGAACCTTTTAATTATTTTCCAGTTTTTCATTTCTCTTTATCTCGACCATGTCCCTTTCGTGTTAATGTAACAAGTGGGGAAAAAAAGTAACTTTAAGCCACACGTAGTGAAAAAAGTAAAGCGTTTAAAAAGTTGGGAAAGAAAAGTAACATCATGCCGCAGATAGAGTAAGAAAAGTAACATCATGTCACAAGTATAGTAAGCAAAGTAACAGCCTGTACCAATTGGTGAAATAAATGAAGATGATATAAAGTTTAGAGTAAGAAAACTACACCGTTGTAAAAAGTACCCTGTTTTAATACTCAAGTAAAAGTATTGTTACCTTGACTAATTATACTCGAAGTACAATTAAAAGTACCCAAACGTAAATGTACTTAAGTGAAAGTATTTTATTCATGAAGTACTCAACTTGTGAAAGCAAAAAGTAGCGGCAAATAGTGTAGTTCCCATCACCTCAGACACTATTCAGTATACTGTACAACAAATCCTTTTATACTCGCTGTACTGGCCCTTGTATAGTGGAATTCAGTTAAATTGGCCTTAACAATAAAGCTGTAAATATCCCTCTATTAATCAGAAAGGTCTAGATAATATGAGAAGTAAAATTAACTCTACAAAATTATCCAGTTTGACAGGATTCGAGAATATAAGAGTCTGGTAAACTAAATTAATTATTAGGTAAAAAATATACAAGTGAATTAATTACTAACCTATTTTTTATTCAGCTTCACAAGCAGCTGATTTTTAAATTTTTGAATATCTAACCGCTAACGTTTTGGGGCAGGAAAGCGGGAGAGGCAAACGAATTGTCTATCGGGTATGAAAGGATGCATGTGATTAGTCCAAACATGAACAAGCGCTTATGATTGATTCAAACCAGAGTACAGGCTTGTGATTGGTCATCGTCTGAATTTTGCTTTCTACGTCTGTGATTAGCCAAAATTAACTGAAAAGTAACGAATACTTCTATGCTTTTCAAATGTAACGAAGTAAAAATCAAATAAGAGAAAATACGCAAGTAAAAGTGAAAGTACTCAAATTATTGAGTTCTTTTTAGGAAGTAAAAAGTATAACAAAGTTGCCTGAGTACAGAACTTAAGTAATTGTACTTCGTTACTTCACAACTCTTGGAAAACTAACATAATGTTACAAATAGAGTGTCAAAGTTGGACAAGTTGGAAAATAAAAGTAACATCACAGGTGGAGAAAAAAAGGAACATTGTGTGACGAGCACGGTAAACAAAGTAACAGCCTGTAACAATTGGGGAAATAAAGGAACATGATGTCACAAGTAGAGTAAGATTGTGTCAGGAGCATAGTGAACAAAGTAACAACGTATAACAATTGGGGAGGAAATAAAAGAACATCATGTCACAAGTAGAGTAAGAAACATAACAGGTGTAACAATAGGAAAAAGAAAGTAACATCATATCATGGGCAGAGTAGAGTAGAAAAGTAAAAGCGTATAAAAAGTAGTATACAAGTGACATCATGTTACATACAGACTAAGAAAAGTAACATCATGTAACAAGTAGGGAAAGAAATGCAAAAAGTCATAAGAAGAGTAAGAAAAATAAACGTGAGGGAAAAAGTAACATCGGATCACAATTAGAGTAAGAGAATTAAACAGAGGGTAAAAGTGGGCACAGAAAAGTAACAAAAAGTAACAGCATGTAACACGTAGGGAAAGAAAGTAATAGCGTGTAACAGATGGTGTGAAAAATGTAATAATGACAATGGACAAGAGAATCGACGCTTAATTAATTAGTTGAAATTAAATGGAGTGAAGAGGCAAAGGTTATTTCACTGGCATAATTAAATTTGTCGCAAGGAGGCTCGTGGCCTACTTCGTTCTATAAGACTCTTTTTTGTAGGTCGCCTGTGCCTGCGCCTGAGGGAGGCTGGTGGCCTACTCCGTTCTATTTGACTCTTTATTCTAGGTCGCCTGTGCCTGCGCCTGAGGGAGGCTGGTGGCCTACTCCGTTCTATAAGACTTTATTATAGGTCGCCTGTGCCTGCGCCTGAGGGAGGCTGGTGGCCTACTTCGTTCTATTTGACTCTTTGTTCTAGGTCGCCTGTGCCTGCGCCTGGAGGAGGCCGGTGGCCTACTCCGTTCTATGACTCTTTGTTCTAGGTCGCCTGTTCCTGCGCCTGGGGGAGGCTGGTGGCCTAATCCGTTCTATTTGTCTATTTGTTCTCGGTCGCCTGTGCCTCCACCTGGGGGAGGCTGGGGGCCTACTCCATTCTATTTGACTCTTTGTTGTAGGTCGCCTGTTCCTGCGCCTGGGGGAGGCTGGTGGCCTACTCCGTTCTATAAGACTCTTTGTTCTAGGTCGCCTGTTCCTGCGCCTGGGGGAGGCTGGTGGCCTACTCCGTTCTATTTGACTCTTTGTTCTCGGTCGCCTGTGCCTCCGCCTGGGGGAGGCTGGTGGCCTACTCTGTTCTATTTGACTCTTTGTTCTAGGTCGCCTGTAGCTGGGGGAGGATGGTGGCCTATTTCATTCTATTTGACTCTTTGTCTTGGTGCAAAATGGAAGAAATATTTATTAAAATAACACAAATGTCATTAATATTTCTCAACATAGTTTCCACTTAGATCAATGCGCTTCTCAAGGCGATGTTTCCTCCTGAAAAGTCCCTCTAAGAAGAACTTCTGACTTTTCGAATTGCACTATGTCTTGACTGCACGCTTCGCCTCTTTGATCGATTAAAATCTTATTCCTTTAAAATGTTCTTTAAGCTTAAGAAATAAGAGATAGTCCTAAGGGGGGCAAGATCAGTGTTATAGGGCGGATGGGGTATGATTTGCCACCGAAATTCCCTCATCAGAGTTTCTCTTGTGAATGGTGAAGAATGAATGGGCTGTAAATGAAATGGAATGAACACACACTTCTCATCCTAGCAGCTACACATGACACCCCCATCACAAACATAATAAAGACTCACACAGGCCACAAACTCGTCTTCCGCTCACAGGAGGAGACAGTGAAGTTCCACGAACTTGCGTCTGACACACTCGCCGCACAAGACCTTCACACAAAACTAGCCGACGGTGTACACAAGAAACACCAAATATGAGTGCTCAAGACCAACCCCCTATGGTTTGCTTTGCCAACCGATGACCTCCGCACACATCTCAGCCAGAAGTATGGGGAGGAGGTCATCAGAGACTTCTACTACAACCGAGTAAAAAAATGGGCTGTAATTACACTGTCTGATGAACAAAACCAAACACTGCTATAAGACCAAGGCATCAAGGTCCGCGGCACACTAACATATTCACATAAAATCGGTTTCAAAGATAAAAAATACGTATATGGAAATATCTTTCGAGAATTAGACCCAGACGTTATTTTGATATCTGGGCACGGACTAAACCTAGTAACTGAAAAATTAAGTATGTGGAATTACAGTGTAGTAGCGACTAACCCCTTGAGACAGAGATTTGACGGAGCAGCAATAGCAATCAAGAAGGAACTATACTACAGGACGCAGGAAGGATTAACCAAATCATATGCGGCAGTGAAATAAAATTAGAATTAACCAACCTTACAATAGCCACGAGTACCAACCCCCAAGAAGAGACGGATTGTCGATTAACAATTTCACAAAAATCTGCAAAAGCAGAAATCCAGTTATATTTATGGGAGATTTAAACGCCTATTGCGCTGAGAGCGGGTACAGAAGAAGAAACAACGCGGTCAGGCATCTGAAAACGATGATAGACAGGGGAATGGTCTAAAGATTGAGGCCAGAATTGCCCACCTATTTAAACAACAACGTGGCATCGAAACAGACATCTGCCTCGCGAAATTCTTCCTGCCATTCAATTATTACTTCGAACCGGTCGACATATCGGTCAGTGACCATATAGCTACAAAGCTTACCATAAGCAGAATCCTATACAGAAGCCGTGTAAGACATAGAAAGTCTACTACTAGGCTGACTGGACGAAATACAAGGAAGCATTAAGAAGATACGAACCAAGGACTTATGGCGAGGTGACTGTAGAAGAAATCGACAAGGGACTACTCAGAGAAATAAGGAGAACCCTGAATACAGCAGACGAAATTGCAATTCCGAAAAGAGTCTATAGAACTATCCAATACTTCAGATGGTAATCGATAATGATAAATAAGAACAGAGAAATTAGACGTATCTCCGAACAGATACGGAGGAAAGACATAGCAGAGACCTTTATAAACAGCTCAGAAAAAAGAAAAGAGAACTAACGCAAATGATATACGACAAGCAGCAAGAATACTGGAACGACCATATCCAGAAGATATATCTACATCGAAGACTCCCCTAAGAAATTCTGGAAATGGGTAGATAGAATGAAGAAAAAACCTACAAAGGAGAAGATTAAAATTAAGGATGGGAGAGGAAAACTACTAGAAGATGAAATCGAAATAGAAAGAGTTTTCAAAGAACATTGGAGGAATGCCTGCCGAATCAGTGAAGAATAAAATGTAAACTTCAACACGAATTTTGAGGGCACAATTATTGAAGAACTCAACCAAGCAAGGGCGAGGACACAACATGATAAGACGGTCGACGAGTTGAAGAACAACAACGAGGATAACAGTGAAATATTAACCGTTGCAGAGCTTAAACAAACAATAAGCAGCTTTAAGCAAAAGGCGCCGAGAGTCTCAGGGCTCACGATGAGAAATTACATGGAAGCGACGAACAACATCTTCGAGGGATTTAAAAACGTATTCAATGCCTGCCTAAATACAAGATACTTTCCCAAGATTATGAAGGTGGCTAAGATGATTTCCATCCCTAAACCTGGAAAATCTCCATTAGGGTAGAAAATTATAGTCCAATTTCGCTACTGGATTTTATCGGTAAAGTAAAGGATAAAATCCTAAAGAAGAGACTGGACAAACATCTTGTGGAATATAACCTGTATAACGAATGCCAATTCGGGTTCGAAAAGAATAGGAGCACGAATATGGCACTATGCTTAATAACTGAAAAAATATCCTAAGTCAAAGGCGAAAAGAAGAGCGTGGATATTGTATGTAGAGACGTGTCCAAAGCATTTGACAAAGTTTGGCTGCAAGGCCTGAAATACAAAATACTCCAGCTGGGTTTAGACAACCAACTGGAAAGGCTACTATGCAATTATGTATCCGAGAGATACGCATATATAGACACGGGCAATCACAGAGGGGACCCCTTCAAGCTGGAGGCTGGAGTTCCCCAACAAGGCAGTTGCCTGAGTCCGTTATTATACGTGGTTTATACAGCAGACATCCCCCCCCCCTCCCTAGCGATGGAGGGTTGCATGAATATACAGTTCGGGGATGACGTAACTCAAGTTGTGGTGTCACCCTACCGGCACGCTAATTCCAAGCAAGGAAGACTGCGGAAGAAATCCGTAGATTGAATGAATACGAGCGCAAATGGAAAATAACTACGAACAGAGATAAATTTAAAATAGTACCCCATTTCCAAAAGAAAGGTAGCAGATATCAACGTGGATAATGACAGATACAATTATAGTGATGAATGTAAAGTACTGGGACTGACGATATCAAAGACCGGCTACACGAAATACGTAGCAGAAAGAATAGAGAAAGGAAGGAGAGGATTGATACTCCTGTATAAGCTAAGAAGACTAAGACTGCAGAATAAAAGGAAGATCTACAATGTAGTTGTTCAACTAACACTAATCTACCCGGCAATCGCAATGTGTACACTGTCAAGAACCAAACTGCTTGAATTACGAAGGGGCCAGAATAAAGCAATTTACCATATAACTGATACGAGAAGAGCAGAAATGAAAAGGGTAGAAAATCTGCACAGAGAAGCGAACGTCGAGCTCCTGAACAAGATTATCAGGAAAAGGGCTAAAGGTGTCATCGAGAAGACTAATGACGAAATTGGAGATGGTTTGATGGCGCATATAGAGATAGGAGCAGACTGGAGGCCTCACCGACTCTTCCCAAGCTGGGCGAGGATCGGTAATGAGGCGGCGAAAGAAGAAGACATATTCACGTAGTGATGCTACCGACGCGAATAGGAACAGAAGACGAAGAAGATCACCAAAGGGACAAAAACAACCATTGAGAAGACAAAGTACGAAGAAGATAAATAAATAGAAACATGCATGCCAGATTAAAGAATTTCAATTAGATTACAACATAAACAAAAGAGAAAGCAATTAAAACAAATCATGTAACAAATACTCACACACTAATAACGGTTTGAACGCCAACTATAAGTACTAGGATACAAAACGGATAGCAAATGCACCTGTATCTCAGGTACTTACTCTTTACTTACAATACCAACTTCAAACTATATAAAATGGACAGAGATTAGCTTGAACTCCAAGCAATTTGCAGCTCTCAGCAACTCTCCTACTTCCTTTTTTTCCTCTCTAATCCTTTAAACTTTCCTCAAGACAGATTCTACACTAATACGAGGGTGGGTGATACATACCGTGGTATTAGCACCGCGTTTTAGATGTCGGGCCAAGACCACCTAAGTCACCTATCAGATCTACTACTAGTTTCTCGCTGTTATATCGCCACTTTTCCTCTTCCTATCTCTGTCCTCCTCCTATCTCCCCCTATGTCCTTCTCGCCGGTGCTTTAAGGCACGAGGGAGGGAATAGGGGAACAAGAAGACTCCTGGCTAGCTCCCCCCCTTCTCCTCTCTCCTGGCCCTGATGATGGGGCCGGGTGAGAGGAGGAGAGGCGTGATAGTCTGGACGCACTAGTGTTTTACTCTCTCACACCTTTTCTCCTACCTACCTATCTACCTAAAACATGCCTAGTTTGGATTCACTCCGCTCAATACTTCTCTGAATAAGGACCCTAGTTTGGGTTTGAAAGCTCAGAAATAAATCCTCAAAGCTCAGTCGTGCATATCATTTCCCTGAATATATATATATATATATATATATATATATATATATATATATATATATATATATATATATATATATATATATATATATATATATATATATATATATATATATATATATATATATATATATATATATATATATATATATATATATATATATCGTTTCCAAGAAGCTTGACCTTGACTTGCCTGTGGGGCGTGCCCAGTAATCTAGTTTGTTCGTTTTTTCCATCGTTTGGGTGGAGTTTCCGACAGCTATCTGTACCTGTTGTGCCTAAAAATTTCCCATAGATTTAGCTTTATTATAGGAAATAGCTTTTGCAGGTCTCTGTGAAATTTCTCTGGTCATAGTCTATATTTGTTCAGCTGCCGATAAATGTTCCCAACACGCGTATGTTTTTTGTGTGCGATCCTCGTATTTTTCCAGGTGGTCACTTTTGATATTTTTGTATGTTCCGCGCGACTCTAACGACTGCTTGCCTCAGATCTATTTGTACAGTTTAACATATATATAGCTTCATTTCCTAATTCTCTTTGTTTCTTTACTTGTTAGGCTTGGCATATTATTTCCTTAATTTACACGCATAGCAATTTTTAGGATTTGATAAATCCACTGAGCCTCCATTGGTGAAGTTCCTTGCTGGGCCTATTAAATCCTGTAATTTGGTGCCAGAGGACTACCTATTTTATAGAACGAGCCCTACAGATTTTTTTTCTTATTTTTAATGTTTAGATTTTAAAATTTCTAAAGTTAACATGCCTCGTGCTCTGTTTATTATTTCGGTTACGTGTTTCTTGTAACCATTTTTTGTTGTAGTTAGGCCTAAAATCTTTCCTTCTCTGTTATACTTCTATAACTCTCCGTCTACGTTAAAATCTCATAGCTTTTCGCGATACATGGGTATAATTTTAAATTTATCATTGTTGGTTTTAATTTCCCATTTTCTTCCATAATCATTTAGGTTTTTAATTTTGTGGCCGTTGTTCTGGCCTGCATCTGTGGGTTCTGATAAATACAGGGAATTAATTGAGAGAAATCATCAGCGTATTGTATGTTTACACATCCCTCGTTCCTAGGTGGGGAAATGTCTGATGTATACACAGAGTATAGTGAAGGACTAAAACACCCTTCCTGAGCGAGACCCGCATTAAGATTGAATCTTTCACCTTGGTGATTACCCGTCTATGTTTGCATATCTTTCCATAACGTAGTCAGATAATATTCTTTCCAAGTATTTATTCATTGATAGATTTAGAATCTTCTGCTGCATGACTGTTTGTCAGACTTTATCGAATGCCTTCGATATGTCCCGATATATTATATCCATGCTGCATTTCTCTCCTTTCACTTCGCTTATTTTCTCCGTGATCATGCTGAGGGCCATCTCCATGTTTCTGTTCTTTCTGAAGACGAATTGTTGGTTATTCCAGAGGTTGTTTACTCTGAGATATTCATTTAATCTTTGGTTCAGGAATTTTTCAAACACCTTCCCGATGAAGTCGAGAAGGGATATTTGTCTGAAGTTTTCGACCTCTGAAAGCGGTTTTCCTGGTTTCAGTATGACTTTTATCTTGGCAATCTTTAACGCATCGGTGAAGTATCAAGTGTTTAAAAAGGCGTTAAACACGTTCCTTATCTCCTCGA
Organism: Ceratothoa steindachneri; assembly: GCA_963969495.1. Taxonomy (NCBI): domain Eukaryota; kingdom Metazoa; phylum Arthropoda; class Malacostraca; order Isopoda; family Cymothoidae; genus Ceratothoa; species Ceratothoa steindachneri. The sequence continues at coordinate 37,955,427 of OZ018328.1, read as the reverse complement.
GTATATTATCCGGTGTTTCTATATAATTTTTTTATGGTGAGGCCCGATTTTCCAGGAGCCTTTTGTTTATAATTGGAGATGGTGTTCTTTAATTCCTTCATTGTGATTTCCACGTTAAATCCTTCGTTCGCATACCGTTTCTCTTCTAAGTAGTGATGTGGGAAAAGTCCTCTCAATCCGTTCATTTAGTCGTCAATTATTTGATTATCGAAGTATATGACGTAGTTTTCGCTTTCCTCTTAGCTGATGTTGAACACTCCTTTCCAGTGTTCCCTAACAATTTTTCAATCTCGTATTCATCTTCGATTAAATTCCCGTTTATGTCCATAATCTTTATTTTCTCTTTTCCTTTAGTAATTCCCATTCGTCTTATCATTTTCCGAAATTCTCTGGGCATTAGCTCGTTGTCAATAATTTAAACGGCTGTGTCCCAGTATTCTCTTTTTTTGTCCGATATTGTGCTTAGTAGTTCCCTCCTCTTTGTTCTCAGATTACAGTATTTTTTCCTTGTTATTCCGTTGATTATAATGTCCTCGTTTATCGTTTTTATTTCTGCATTGTTAGTCTTTATTTCGTCTGTCCATATCAAGTATTTAATTGTTTTGTAGGTGCTTCTTGGTATTGCGTTTTCGTCAGCTGTCTGTAATCACGTCCTTATTTTTTCCAGCTCGTCGTTTATTTCTTCTAAAGTGGCTTCATTTAATCCGTTCGGTGCATAGTCGTTCAGTTCTTGTCTGTATTTTACCCAATCTGCTCTATGGTACGGCTTCCATTGTTTAGCGGGTATTTGTATTTGTTGCTGATTTACGGTGAGTATCGTTGCTGTATTTTCGCTGAAGATAATCTCTACAGGTTCCATGTGTTAGTTAAATGGTATATTATAGTTTGAAAGGCAGATGGAGTTGTCGCTGTTCTGTTTTTGATTAGTTTTTGGTACTCTGGTCCCAGCCTTCTTATTATCCGTCTGTCTATCAGTACTTGTAGGTCCTTTTCCGTTTGGTTTCTGTTCCTGTATCCTGTGCATGGGCATCTTGCGTTCAGGTCTCCCACAAACAATGTTGGAAGTATATTATTAAATATTCTTATAAAGTTATTTATTGGGAGTCTCAGGCGCCGCGCTGGTTGATAGCTTGTAGCAATTACTACATTAATTAATTCCATTTTAACTTCAATTTCGAGGTAATATTCGGTTAGTCCTTGTCTTGTTTTGTACTTTATTCCTCTTTTTATGACTATTGCTGCTCCGTCGTGTTGTCCGTGTGTGTGGTTAGTTGATATTACACCGTAGGCCAATATTTTTAGGTTGTGAGTCTCAAGGTTAATTCCATGATCTGAAATTAGAATGATAACGAGATCTATTTCTCTAAATATATTTCCATATGTATGTGTTTCCTCTATTCTTCCATCCATTCGTATTTGTCTGTAGAATTTTCTGTTATCCATCTTGTTTGTTGGTTCTTAAGCGGTTCTTCTTTTATGGGAGAGTGGATGTTGATGTTGATGAGCAAAGGGGTGAAATGTGTGGTAGGTGTGATAAGGGTGAAGAAGTTTTTTTTTAGTTTCAGTTGCCCTGGTTGTGAGGGCATCGCCTTCGTTTTCCTTCCATATTTTTCTTCTTGATTGTTGCCTTCTTTGCCTCCACTATTGGCATTTTTGACCGGTAAAGCCGGTCTGATTCTTACTTTTATTTATATATGTTTGTTTTATTTATCCCTCCGTCGTAGCTTTCTAGCCTTTCAAGTTTATTTTCTACTAACATTAATTACGTAATTTTATTTTTGTAGGCATTTCATCTCTTTTGTTTTTATTTCGTCTATTATTATTTCTTTTTCCTTTTGTGGGCACTTCGCCTCCTTTGTTTTTTTTTTATTTTATTTTAAATTAGTTTTTTACTTCTTATTTCTTTTTCTTTTGATGGGCTCTTCGCCTCTTTTGTTTAATTTTTATTTTATTTTAAATTAGTTTTTTACTTTATATTTCTTTTTCTATTGATGAGCTTTTCGCCTTTTTTTTTTAGTTATATATTTTGTTTATTTCTCGTTTCCTTTTATAGTTAATGGGCATATCGCCTCTTATTATTGTTTGTCTTTCTATTTATTTTTTGTGGTTGTATTCGGCAGGTTTTTTCATTGGGTAGTTTTCGTAAAATGGTTTTAGTCTAAATTGGTTTTTCTCGTTGGAATTTTCTGGTCTTGTATTTGTATTTCTCAATCTTGGTCATTTCTTGGTGATTTAAATATCGGGTTTATCGCTTCTCTCGCGCAGATCTTCCACTTGGGAATAATGATGTCCTTGCAACTTTGTGTTGCTTCTGCTGTGGGATTGCAATGTTGTCGTTGTCAGGTGTAGGGATAATTGTTCATTCTGTCTTTTCTCAAGTCTTTCTCCCTAGCCTTTGAACTTCCGTATTAATTATCTTTAGTCCTGCTCTTGCATGCAGGACTGTTTGCCTAATACGTTCGTTTCTTCTAGCGCCAGCTATTAGCGATGTGGCTTTATTTTGTACTCTCTGCATCGTTCTGAGAGAGGTACAACTTGCCATCTAATGGGTGTATCAGGACGGAGCGTACCAAAGCAGTGTATAGCTTCTTCTTGTTTGGCGCGTTAATATTTCGGAACCTATATAGTTTCCGAAGTGGCTTTTTGGCTAGCGAGACTCTGGTGGATCGTAAACCAAGGACATTGCCCTCTTTTGAGTACGGGTAGAGGTCTTCGTTCACGATGACGTTATCTATTTTCTGACTGTTCATTGGGATTACTTGGAATTTTTGGCGGTTAGTTTTAATCTTCCACATCCTTTCATATCTGTTTATGTTGTTTATTTTGGCAGCTGTATGCCTTGTTGGAACTCCGGCGTTGCTATACGAGATAAGGACAATTTGTGTGATGTCATCTGCGAATTGCAGATACATCATGTCGTCCTGTACCGGAGCAGGGAGGTCTATTGTGTACACGAGGTACAGCAATGGACTCAGACAGCTGTCTTTTGGAACTCCCGTCTCGAGTTCGAATTCTGGTCCTGAAAAGCCCTTGATGGAGATTTGGGCTTTTCTCTCCATGATATAATCACGGAGGACCCTTTCCAGGAGTGGGTTCAGATGGAGGTTCAGGATTTCGAATTGTAAACCCTCAGCCAAACCTTATCGAAGGCCTTTCTTACATCGCGCAGCACCACGTCTACGTATTTCCCCTCGGCTTTGTAGTGGATTATTTTGTCCGTTAGGAGGACGAGTGCAGTTTCCGTTCCTCGCCCCTTATGGAACCCGTGCTGCTGGGGATTGTGAGCTCTCAGTTTCGCTAGTTGGTATTGAAGCCGATTAGTAAGGAGTTTTTCGTAGACTTTACCCACGAACTCAGTTGACCTGGGGTCTTACCAGCCTCAGGTATAAAGATGATTTTAGCTATCTTTAGATCGTCAGGGAGGTAGCCCATGTTTAGGGGAGCGTTAAAGATGTTAATGATTCCCTGAATGATCTGCTGTAAAGCATTCACCAGGTTAATTTGTTGATACCCGTCCAGCCTGGTGCCTTTTGTTTGAACGCTTTCGCAGTGGCCATGACGTCCTCTGTTGTTATTGGACGACCATGGTCAACCATCTCTCTTTCCATGCCCGCATGGTGGTGTGGATGCGTTCGGTGTATTATATGATTCAGATCGTCATTCATACGGCCCTCGAATTCCTGGTGCAACTCTTCGTTGTCTTCTTCGGTGATAAAGAAGACATGCTTCCAGTATGCTCTGAATCTTCCCTTCAGAACCGCCAGTTTCTCTATATATTTCCAGTCCTCTTTGATCCGAGCCTTTTCCTTTCTTTGCAATCCTTTCAGTTTCCTGATTTGGTGCCAGAATTTGGCCGACCTCAGCTCACTGTCTACTCCGGCTATAAGGCTGTAGGTTTTATGATTATTTATTTATAATTTTTCATTGTGGTTTTGCTTTTCTTTTCTGTCTTAGCCAAGATCCGACTCTTTTCCGTTTCACATTTCGCGGCTGCTGTTTCTGGTGTCCTGTCGCGTGGAGAGGCATCCCTGATCGACTTCCTTTTTTTTATTTTTTTTGTTTTTGCCTGTGCTTTCTTTTACCATAAACATGCTGCAGAGAATTAACAATAGCAGGGGATTTCCAATCAAGTTTTGTTAAAAATTTGATGACCTTATAGGAAAAACATTGATCTGTATAAATACGGTTTCTCTCTATTTCATAAACCATTGTGAGTTTGAAAATGTTAAGATAACGAAAGTCAATCAATCTTTCTTTTTCCCTACGTGCTAAAACCAAATATTTATACTTATTCACATGTTACCTCTCGTGATTTTTACCCATATATATATATATATATATATATATATATATATATATATATATATATATATATATATATATATATATATATATATAGGTATATTGTGGGGTGAGCTTCTCTTCTATACATGTTTTGTTAAAAATCAGGTTGTATTTTGACTTCACAAATTTTATTTTGGAACGTTCTAACTGGCGAATGCAGTTTTTGTAATTTGGCTGGAGATAAAAAAATTAGCTGAAAGAGATCCATTTTATTTGTTCGTATTTAAAAACTAATTAAAATTTTGGGCCGAGTTTTTCTCTTTCTTCAGGCATCTTCAGATGGAAGTCTCCGTTGTTGTTGAGGCGGCATTGATGTAGAGTTTTCCATTCGTTTTGCCTCATTTAGCGGCGATGTAGTTATTTGGTTGTCATGAGCAGAAAATAAGGAAATTCTTCGTTTTCTGGTGACTTTTATAGGTCGAGTCAGAGTACGCTTCACTTTTAGCACAAAATATGCAGTACTCGCTCCGAACTGGTGCGCTGGGTATTAAAGTTTAGACCCCCTTTGTCCAATCACTTCTCAAGTCCCAACGCCAACATATAAACTCGCCAAATGTCAAATGTTTGAATTCAATTATTATGCCATTCATCCCGTAAAAATTTTCCATAAAATCGACCAATGATTTTGATGATATTCTTCACCCCATTTTTTTAAAGACAAAGCCATCAGTCTTTGTAAGTTCTGAACTTATAATTATATTTTTAAAAAATTCCATGAACTGTCGTTTCATACGTCTAGTTTCTAAACTGAATAGATTTAATCCTTCTATCCACGTTTAATAATTGTAGTTTCTTAGAGATGGGATTAGTTTGGTTGCCCTGGCTCAATTTTTTCCCAATCTTCCAATATCTTTTCTCTCAAATATGGTAACCAAACTTGTGCACAATATTCTAACCTGGTCTTATCAATGCGTTATACGTGTGTAAAATTATTGTTTCGTTTTGGAAACTGAATTTCCCCTTAATGTTATCCAGTATTTTTAAAACCTTTTTTTCCACCTCTATGTATTGCTGCGAAGATTTGTGATCCTTAACATATAAATGACGAGGTCTTTTTCCTTTACTGTGACTGCCATTGTTCTGCCAAATAATTGGTATTTGACTCTGGGATTAATATTGCCATTGTGCATTATTTTGCATTTTTCTAGATTTAATGTCAAATCCCTTAGCAAGTCCCAAATAGCAACCTGATGAATATCATTTTGAAAATCTTTGATATTCACTTCACTAATTATACCCTTACAGAACTTACAGTCATCAGCAAATTTTGAAATTTTTTACACCAACTCATTTTCTATATCGTTTACGTAAATGATAAATAGCAAGGGAGCCTGGTCCGAACCTTGTAGAACTTCGCTAGTAACAGATGTCAAGTCGAGAGCAATTCTATTGATTACTTCTGTCTGCGGTCAGCCAGCCAGTTTTCGTTTCGATTTGCTATTTTTCCCACAATTCCTAATGAAATAATTTTAGACTTTAACTTATTGTGTGTCATTTTATCGAAAGCTTTTTGAAAGTCAAAATATAAAATATCAGTGACCTTTTTTTATCGTAAATTCAATTTATCTAATAGAAAAATTCCAAAGCATCTGTGGCCCCTGAAACCATGTTTCGAGTTGCGCACTAATCCGTTTAATTCTTGATGTTCAACTATTTTCTCTGGAATGAGGCTTTCGAACCTTTTCCTATAACAAATCAAATGTCAATTTTATGGGTCAGTAATTGCTAGGTATCTCTTTGAACCCTTTTTTTATATATTGGAAGAATTTAAGTTTTGAGAAGGAAACAAATATTTTCGTTAGTTCTTCGAATATTGAATCTTTAAATTCTTTTAGAAGTCTTCGGCGAAAGAGAAAGAAAGAGAGAGAGAGAGAGAGAGAGAGATAGAGAGAGAGAGAGAGAAAGAGAGAGTTACAAGGAAAGAAAGTACCCTAGGAGACCTTACGGTCCATTCAAAGAGGGTACCTTTGGACTAGCAATTGAGTAGGCACATGGCTGCTCAATTGTTTTGAGTCCCTAAACGGCCACTTTTCAAGACTTTGTCTAGTCTTGACTTGAACTGGTCAACAGATTCACTGTTGACAACTTCCACTGCAAGTGCATTCCACTTACCGCAAATACTGTAGCTGAAAATATTTCCACACAGATTGCGGTTGTAACGCTTCAGTTAAAGTTTGAAGCCGTGATTGCGCGTTCTGTTCTCACTCAGTGTGAAAATATCCCGGTAGTCAACATTGTCGAACCCTCGAAGTATTTTGAAAACTTCAATGAGCTGACCACGCAGTCTACGGGTTTCCAGCGAGAACAGATCTAATTCCCTTAGTCTATCCTCATAACTTTTATGTCGGTAGAGGGAATCAGCTTGGTTGCCCTAGCTTATACGGGGTCCAACCTTGCGATGTCTTTTCGAAACGATAGACTAAAAAATTGTACGGCATACTCCAGGTGCGGCCAAACGAGGGAGTTGTACAGACAAAGTACTATCTCCTTGTTACGGTATCCGAACTGGCGCTTTATGTAGCCTAACATCCTTTGGGCTTTCTTCTCTGCCTCGATGCACTCTTTCGAGAACTTGAGGTCGCTAGTGATAGTAACACCCAAGTCCTTCTCAGTGTCACTCGATTCAAGGGCAGTTCCCTTAAGGAAGTACTGAGATTTGGAGTTTCGGTGGCCGATATGCATTACTTTGAATTTGTTCACGTTGAAAGGCATTTGCCACGTGTCCGACCACTCCCCAATCCTTTGAAGGTCCTCTTGGAGGCTGGCAGTGTTCCCCTCCTTTGCCACATTGATACCAAGCTTGGTGTCTTCAGCAAATTTGGAGATTTTGGCCACTATGTCTTCATCCATGTCGTTGACATAGATAATAAACAGTAGTGGTCCCAGGACGGAACCTTGAGGGACACCGCTAGATACGGGCGCCCATTCAGAGGCCCGACCATTCACCACTACGCGTTGCCGTCTGTCACTTAGCCAGCTCTCTATCCAACCTGCTACATTGCCGCCTATGCCCTGCGCACGCACTTTCCGGAGAAGGCGGCGGTGTGGTACCTTGTCAAAGGCCTTTTGGAAGTCAAGGTACACAACATCCACCGCCTTGTCTCGATCATGCTCACTGAACACGAAGTGGAAGAATTCCACAAGGTTCGTCAAGCATGACCGTTGCCTTCGGAAGCCGTGCTGGGAACTCTTCAGTAGCAGGTTTGACTCTAAATAAGACGTTATTTTGTCCACTATCATGCTTTCCATGAGTTTACCGACTATCGAAGTCAAACTGATGGGTCGGTAGTTTGACGAATAGCTGGGGTATCCTTTCTTGAAGATGGGAGTCACCTCCGCCTCACGCCAGTCTCTAGGAACGCATTCGGTTTGGATTGACGTGTTAAAGATAGCGCACAGATGTCGTGATACTTCATTGCACACTTCCTTCAACACATTGGATAGAAACCCGTCCGGTCCGGGGGACTTATTCGTCTTGAGGTCAGCGATATTTTTCTTTATTTCACCTTCGGTGAAGTCCATTACCTCCAGCTTTTCTCCCGACTAGGAATCCGTGGGCTGTGGGATGGGACCACACTCTTTAGTAAACATTGAAGAAAAGTAGTCATTGAGCAGGTTAGCATTTTCTGCATCTGACTGAGTTAATGCACTCTCCTCGTCCACTAAAGGCCCAATCCTACGATGGATTGGTTTACGGCTATTTACATAGCCGAAGAACTCCTTGGGATTCTCCTTGCAGTCTTGCCACTCGGAGTTCCTCAGACCGCTTAGCCGCCCTGATGCTGGACCTTACTTCTGGCTAGCCTCTGGTACTCGTCAAAGGCACCCCGAGATCTTCGATCGCCGGTACGCATTTCTCTTCTCCCTAAGCAGTTGGCCGATTTCTCAATTAAACCACTTTGGTTGAACAGAAGACCGACGGAGGCATTTCAGAGGGATGCAACTTGATTGAAGACTCATGAACTTATTTTTGAAATTGTTCCACGAATCCTCAACATCTTCGCATACCACTAGCCTTACATCAGTCAGCCCAGCACGAAGGCTCGCAAAGTCTGCTCTTCTCAAGTCAAGTTTCCTCGATTGACTTGCAAAAAACCTTACCTTCGGGAGCTTGACGGTAAATCTAATTAGCTGGTGATCACTGCCACCGAGCTCTTCGCCTACAGAGAGATCCTTAACGATATCATCCTCAGAGGTGAAGACCAAGTCTAGGATATTGTCTCCTCTCGTCGGTTCTCTGACCCATTGAGTGAGAAACTCGTTGTTGGCGAACTCCAGGAGTAGCGCGCTCTCGCCACAGGCTGCTCTGGTTTCCCAGTCAACTTGTCTGTTGAAGTCGCCCATAACGATGCACACTCTGCCTTGAACAAGCTCACTCAGCAGCTGGTACAGTTCCCTGTCCTTCTCAACGGGTTGGGAAGGGGGTCTGTAAAGCAGCAGGGTCCTGTATCTGACAGGACCTATTTCTAGGTCAACGCCTAGAAGCTCGTGATCGGATATAATGTTGGAGTTCGTAGATTTGATGGTATCCTTGACATACAACATTACACCGCCATCCTCTCTGTCCGGCCTATCTTTGTGGAAGAGTTGATAGCCAGGAACCGTGAATTCGCCTTCAAAGTCTCGGTTTGAGGTTTTTAACCACGATTCTGTTATGGCTACCATTTCGGGTTCTTCCGTCGCTACGAGGCCACGGAGCTCAGGAAACTTGTTCCTGATTGACCTCGCATTGAACAGAAGAACTTTCAGGGAGTCCTTTAATGTAGGACCCCCTATACTCTCCCGTTTCCCGGCTTCTTGGTTGTCGTGGTGGCACCATTTTTGACAACCTCCGAGAAGGTTGTTTGGGGAGTGACTCGGGCTTACTGGCGTACTTCCGCCTTCGCAATGGGCCGGGCACTCCTTTGGGTGCACTCCACGATATCCTGGATGAGGTTGGCTAGGAAAGCCTTGCCTTTAAAGAAGAGGTGCACCCCATCCCTTTGGTAAAGGGCTTTTTTACCATAGAATTCGGCGTACGAAGCGACCAAAAAGACACCCTACGCCGTACAGAGGTCTGCAAGGCACCGGTTTAGCGACATGTTCCTCACGTGGGCAGTCCGGCTTGGACCCCACCTCGGGAGCATCCCCACCACGACGCGTCTGCGGGTTTTCAATCCACAGTCTTCGACAGCACCCATAACCGTCTTCATAATCTCGCCTGTAGGGCCTACCCTACCTCCTCTGAGGTAGAGGTCGTTGCCACTTACCATAATGGCAACGACTGAAGTCTCAGAAATCTGAGACTTCTCGGCCTCAGCTCTTATCCGCTTACTCCCACAGACTGGGAGGCTGCTTACCTTAATGCTTGTGCGGAGGCGGACCGCTAGCAGGGGCTGCAGGCCCCGTGCCTGGGAATTACCCACAAGGCTGACCCTGGCACATTTGCCTGCTGAGCTCGGATTCTTTATTTTCAGGAGCAAGCTCTCCGATTCCTCTCTCTTTTCCGTCATGGTCTTTTCAGTCTTTTTTTTCCTTCTTCTTCTTCTTCTTCTTTTTCTTCTTCTTCTTCTTCTTCTTCTTCTTCTTCTTCTTCTTCTTCTTCTTCTTCTTCTTCTTCTTCTTCTTCTTCTTCTTCTTCTTCTTCTTCTTCTTCTTCTTCTTCTTCTTCTTCTTCTTCTTCTTCTTCTTTTAGAATCTGTAATTTGCTTTTAGAATCTGTAATTAAAGATAGAATAGTGAGCCACCTCGAGGCAAATAAGCTGATTAACGATACCCAACATGGATTTAGGCGTGCGAGATCGTGCTTGACTAACTTGCTCGAATTCTTCCACAAAATGATTTGCGTGTACGATGAAAGCAAAGCTGTAGACGTAATATATTTAGACTTTAAAAAGGCGTTCGACACCGTCCCCCACCAAAGGTTATTAATGAAAGTTAAAGCGATTGGGGTGACTGGTAAGATTTTAAACTGGATTAGAAATTGGCTGAAAGATCGCTCGCAGCGGGTGGTAATAAATTGGGAATGTTCAGATTGGGCCAGCGTTAGTAGTGGGGTACCGCAGGGCTCTGTTTTAGGCCCTTTATTGTTTTTAATCTATATTAACGATTTAGATAAAGGCATACTTAGTCGGATTTCGAAATTTGCGGACGACACGAAGCTGGGCAATCGTGCCTATGTAAGATCGGATGTCGATAAATTGCAGGGGGACCTAAACTCGATTGCCAATTGGGTGGACAAGTGGCAAATGGAATTTAATTTAAGCAAATGCAAGGTAATGCACTTGGGTTGCCATAATTTAAGAGTAGAATATACCATGAAAGGCCAAGTCCTCGACGCGGTTAAATTAGAAAAAAACTTGGGAGTATTAGTCTCAGACGATTTTAAATTCTCGAAGCAATGCGCGGATGCGTGTAAAAAAGCAAATCGCGTTTTGGGTTATATCGCGCGTAATTTCACCTTCAAATCTAAGGATGTAATTTTACCTTTATATAAATCCCTTGTGCGGCCACTTCTCGAATACGCTGTTCAATTTTGGGCTCCATATTTAATGAAAGATATTGCGCAATTAGAAAGAGTGCAGCGTAGGGCTACGAAATTAATTCCAGAGCTGAGGAATAGATCATACGAGGAAAGGCTCAGGGCTTTAGATTTGCCATCGCTAGAACGCAGAAGATTACGTGGCCAGCTAATAGAAGTATTTAAAATACTAAAGGGTTTCTCAAACGTTGACTTTCGCAATCTGTTCGAACTGGATCATAGGGGAAATACTCGTCAGCACGGGTTAAAATTAGTGAACAAGCGTTTTAACACTAGTATAGCCCAAAACTATTTTACATTTAAAGTTACTCAAAATTGGAATCAGGCGCCCACCCACGTAGTAGATAGCAATTCGGTTAATATGTTCAAAAATCGTCTCGACGTGCATTTGAATAGTTTAAATATAACGTAGTTGAGCACTGTGAATTTAAACGTCCTTGCAGAGAGAGAGTTTGGAGCGGAGGTTTAAGGATATGAAATTATGATGACTAAAAATGATGCCGGCGATTCTCTGCATGTGTAGCTTAGATGTCCCATTTCTTTTCCGCCTATCCTATAAGTAGTCTCTATCCCTAAATTAGCTTTTCACCACTAGCAGTCGAGTGGCTGCGGAAGATGAGAAGAAAAACTTTCTATCTCCCCCGACCCCTAGTTTGATTAGTTAAAATTGCACGATAATGTACACATGTAGATAAGAGTGTACAGTAGATAGTATTAAAAAAAAAAATAGCATGTTAGAGATACACTCGTAGATAAGGGTGTATCGTAGTTTTTGATTTAGTGTAGCGGACTAGCCTCGAGCGGACCTTAGGGTCTTTGCTGGTCCTAGATTCTGTAGTTCTGTAGTTCTTCTTCTTCTTCTTCTTCTCTATCATCTTTGTCCCCTTGTCATCCTTTTCAATAACTTATACCTTTTGTTCTTCTATTTCTCTCTCTTCCTCTTTCTTCTTTCCCTTTTTCGTCTTTTTCTCTTTTTCTTTTGTCCTTTTGGCGTTTCTTCCACATTCGGGGCCCGGCTTTTCTGTAGAGGTGGTGTTTGCCACAGGATTCGAGAGCTCGTTTAACTTCTCTTCGAGCCTTCGGATCTGGTGGAAGTGCTCCTCCTTGAGCCTCTCGATTTTCTTTTCGAGGTCTGTCGTCCTTTCCCTGTAGTAGGCCACTACTTCTTCCACTTCCTTCTTTAAGATGCAGGTGGTGCATACACCGCCTGGGTGGCATTTCGCATAGCAGCCTTCCGGGAAGTCAACGCACCACTTGTCCTTCTTACATGTGGCACACGTGAATTTTAGCGCTGCTGGACCTTTCTTGCCTGCCATTTTGAACACACTATATTTCTTATGCTTGTGATCAATCAATATGTGAAAATGGGGGTTTGGTGAGTTCTCCCGCGTGAGTCGCTCCCGCCTATTGATCGGAGTCGTTTCGGAGTCTTCCAGAAGGCACGCTCCATGTGCTGCTGTTCGTCCGACCGAGTCGTCAAGCCTCGGCGTGCCGTGGCTCCCAACCAAGCAGCACAGACTGTCCCCGAAGGGGCCATCGATTTGTCACCAGGTGAACAACAACGATGCACGCCCCTTACTAAACTCCTACTTGTTCCCTTCACAACGGCCAGGATCTCGGAGTAGCGTTCAATGGATATCCCGCCCCACCAAGGAACTCGACCCAAGGCTTTTTATTGGCCTGGCAACCAACATGGGAACAAAGGGCCACACCTCGGACCAATGCTACCAGAAGCACCCGTCAACGGGCACTGGGAACGGTCAATAATTACGCGCCAGGGAAGGGGTTAACGGGGCACTACCCTCATCCCATTCATCGTGCCCCAACGCCTAGGACCCCTCTAGTCCTAGTCTCTCGCAACCAGTGAGCGTCGATGGGCGTTGTTTATAGAGGGTTCAAAGCCTCTCTTCTGACGCGTGAGGTAGCTGCCAGGTCCTTATATGTAGATGGAGGGAAAAAAGGAAAAGAGTAACATGATAGGAGTAGGCTTTTTTTTCTTTTTTTTGTATAAGTGGGAGAGATAGGATAAAAGTAAAAAAAGGAGAAGGATAGAGTAGAAAAAAGGAAAGAGTGACGCACTTAGTCTAGAACCTCGTTTCCCACCAAATCGACAAGGGAAGCCCTACCAGGGGTACCCAGAAGAGGTACCCCCGCCGACATAGCTCGAAAAGTCAAAGGTACACACAAGCTCTCTTCTCGCGACAAGGGGGCGTCACCCCTCTCCCTCTACTTTCTTTAAGAGAGAGAGAGAGAGGTAGTTTAAGGAACGGGCAAATTTGCCATAATTTTGGATGAATGTGATTTAATCAGAGGTCATAACGATTATAGATTTCTTTCATTTTATGTTTATATAAGTTATTTAGCTGAATCGCTCGATATAGAAAAAATATAATAAAATTAGCTTTAGAATTTTATATAATTCAAGGGGCTCACTTGACTAAGGAGGAGAAATGGAAAGAATTGTATCCAGGTAACAGAAATCTAAAATAGGCCGAGACTGAATCCCTTTCTCATGGAATAATAGCGGTGAAATCGCCATAAAATCCAGGTATAATGACTTGAAGTACAGTAATGGCACAAATTTCTGTCAGAGAAACAAATTTTCTGGTTCATAACTTTCATTGCTCTAGGTTATACCCTAATACCAAATGCGTGATTATATAGTAGAATAGAAGGTAACCAAAATGATATATATATATATATATATATATATATATATATATATATATATATATATATATATATATATAGAAATCAAAAGTTTAATACACAATAAAACACATTTAATTTATAATTATTTACATAGGTGGGCGTTATCGCGATAAATTATCGCGATATCGGGTTACCGGTTATCCGATATGTTTTTCCGCGTTATCGATTCATCGGTATCGCCGATACTTTTGGTTCCAAACTAGCGATAATCGATAATTTTAGTTTTTGGTTCCAGTTTAGCACAGGGGCGAGCCGCGCGTGTTTTGGAGGCAGAAATAGGTAGGTCCGAAGTTTTTTCTAAGATTTTTCTAAGACTTTTCTAATTTTTTCTAAGATTTTCTAAGACTTTTCTAAGATAAAGATAAAAATAAAGATTTGGATTTATCGATTTTTTTTATTTAAAATATCAATATCGTTATCGCTAGTATGGGAATTTTGGATTTATAAATTTATCGGTTATCACCTTATCGAGCGATCAATTTATCACCAGTTATCGATTATCGGTTATCGCCGATAAGGTTATAGTTATCGATTTATCGGTTATCGTGATACATTTTTTCGTTATCGCGACCACCACTAGTTATTTAGTGTTTACTCTTTCTCTTCATAACCTCTGTAACTCGCACTGCCTTGCTGGATATCAAGTTGTGAAAATTATTCTGACCGATAGTGTTCCATTCTTGTCTTAACAATGGAGGTTGCCAAGGTTTATGTGCTTCTGTTTGTCAATCCGCGTTTTAAGAGTCACCCACAGGTTCTCAATAAGATTAAGGACCCTATACATATAATGCGTTATTTTTCATGCCATTTGTTACGACTCTAGCTCTATGGCATGGTGCTCCATCATGTTGAAATACCCATGGATCTTCACTAAGTTGGTCTTGAATCGTTAATAGATGTTTGGGGGGAATATTTAGCGACAATTCTTCGCTTCTTGTGGTATTTTAGGGAAGAAATAAGAAGGAGGGGAAGAGTTTATTTGGAATAGAAGCATCCCTAAACATGAATGGACTGAGGAAGCTTCACTGTTGGAACGATGTAGGACTCATGGTAGGGTTCTCTTCTTCTTATCCGGAGGGTCGATCTTCCAGCTGTTCCGAACAGTCCAAATAGGCAGAGAAAATGACCATGCGTCATTTTCCCTCCTTCTATCCTTGTACCTTTGCTTAACAACAACCTATTCTTGATGTTTTTTTTAGTAAACAGTGCTCTATTTGCTGCCCTCCTTATGACGATACTCTTGTTCATAATCTTCATCTCACCATGCCTGCAGATGCAGACACACCCGACTGTTGCCACTCTTGACCATGTTCCAAGCAGGTAGCAAAAAGATTCCGAAATTAACTCGGCATGAAGTGGCGGTCCTAGAGCTCTCTAAACTCTCCAGTTGGACATCTTGCTGGTCTAGAAGAGGATACTTGCTGGCGTATTACTTCTAGTAACAATTTTTCCACAGTAGAAGCCACTTTGGTACAAAACAATGGTGACTCTGGGAGGAATGAACATTGTTAGCAAAAAGATAATGACGTCGAAATTTCCTTTCCCCGTTCACGGTGTTCAAGGCGAAGGTTTTTGTGTGAATGGGTGATTAACGTCCGCTCACCCATGCTTATCACTATGGTAACAATTAGGTAGGTAAATAAGGTTGTTGGGAGATTTATTTTTGGGAGGGTACCAAGTCAGATTTAGGATTTGAAGATAACTTTATATTTTCGTAATTCATGCAACTATGAAAACCATTAGAAGACTAATAACATCCATAATAAGTACAGTACATATCATTTACATATATATACATATATTTATATAATTATGTTGTATATAAATAGATTTTTCTGCCAAAACCTTTGCCTATAACTGTACAACCCCCATTTACTTGTCAGAAAAAAGCTCCAAATCGTGCAGCATCAGAAACTTTCAAGTGACACGAGGCTCAAATGACACCTAAGAGAAGGGTGCGAAAATCGCGCACTCGATAAAGCTGGCAACTCATCTTTATGGCAAAAGTTTAAAGGGAAAACTAGAGGGACATAATCTAGTAGACCAACGGCGAAAATCAATCAGATTTGGACTCAGAAACCTCAATTACCACCTTGTGACATTGGTTTAACCTTCATATCTCTACAAAAGGCCGAGTTAACACCTCTAGCCACCAAGTGACGCCACCTAGTTGTCAATTTATTTATATCATATTTGAACTCAGTGACCTCAGTTACTTTGGCAGCATTGGTTTTAGCTGGCTACATTGAGCCAGCGACTCGTTGCGGACAGAAGATGAACACAACACGAGATTTGCATGACCCATAGACCTGCTTAATTCGCCGCAGTTAATGAAAGGAAGATAGATCCTTAAGGAAGATATATTACAAGATTATAGATTATACTCGTATATTAAACAGAGATCACACATTAGGGACTAGATATAGAAATCAGATAATAGATATTACCATTGTTATGGTAACCGCATACCACCCCTGCGTATATTGCAGTTCAACGGACAACATAAGGATGTTCTTGAGAGAAACTTTTGCTCCACCAAATTGTTAGCCATGGGTCGAGGTATCCTTACGAGCTTAGAAAAATTAACTCACTTTTCAATAGTTATATAAAGTGGTCAGTGCCTCTGCTGAATTAAAAGCATCAGTTGTCAACAACTTGTATTTATATACCTTGCAGAAGCCCCATACCTGATGTTTTTAAACTCAGGTCATACTCTTTTCAGATCTAGGTATATATTAACCTTTAAAGCGTCACGATAAGAAAATGGAGTACCCCGTCGACGCCGGAGAAAAACTACTGTTAGGAATTCGATGAAATTTTCAATAGGACTAAAACTATAAGAGGACCAATTGGCCCCATTGGCGGTCGTACACTCGAGATCTTTTAGTTCGTGCGGCGATTTGTGAGTTAATCCTCTGCAAAATGTGAGACGTTTCAGATTTTAAAAGCAGACAAATTGTTGGAGAGCCGATGGGCGGAGACTCTGGTACTAAAACTAGTGAGTTGTACCATGATTTGAGAGGTACTGTGTCTGAAGTAATGGTGGCATACTATAATCAGAGAATCTAGCTCTGGTAGGAGTACCTCTGCACGGAAGGCAAAATTCAGTGACGGGATCGAAGAGAAATAAAACGCATTGTGTCGAAAGTGCATAAAGCTACCGATGCAAGATTGAATGCAGAGCCAAGCCAGACCCTTGTGAACTTGGCGTCGACCAAAACAGTTCTTCGAGATATGTAGAACATGGGAGGGCTGTAAATGCTATACCTCTCCTTTATGACATTAATAGAAAAAAGCGAAAAATGGTGTACTAATAAAATCAGAACTGGACAATGGAACGATGGGAGGATAAAATTTAATATGGCAATCGTCCTTTGCGTCTTTTACAACTTCAGTACGTGTTTATTTATGGAGGCAAACTAAAGAAGCATTTAATCTCCATGATTGATCCCCACCCTTAAGCATGGAAGCGGAACCGTGATGATTTGGGTAGCCATATCATAGAATTTTCTTGGTTATCTGTAGACTCGCTTCAAGTGACCTTAGCTTAATCAGGCAGACATACATTATTCACTACTTTCTGTCTACTGTTTGTAAGCCAGTTCTCGATCCAACGCAATAAGAGTCCTCTTATCTCGACCACTAAAACTTTCCAGAAGTCCCCTATGAAAGACGTCTTCTGAAATTGGGCTGGCTAGAATTAATTAATTCCTGTTTCCCAAGTTATTCACTATTTTGTCTCATACAATTCACTCCTAAAGTTTACCTACAACTGAAGTTAGGCTAATTGGTCTATAATTTGTGGGATCACTCTTACCCCCTTTTTTGAAAAGAAAATGGAGCAACCTTTAGTACCTGTCACTATTATCTCGTTTATTAACTGATTAATATGCATATGATAAATTGTATCTGGCAATATCAAGCTTTTATCGCGAATATTCAACTAGTTTCCTAAATCTACTTGTGGCTTCTTGTGCTGGACCACCAGATCTTTTGTTTATTGATTATTTCTTCCTCGAGTATCGGTTGGATTATTTCTTCAGAACCCAGAGTGATTCTTTAGCGGGATCTTTTTTGCCACTTCTTTGGCAATCAGGTTTTTCCCTGTAAGTTCTCCAGCTCATAACTTACACCCTGGTGGATATGAAGAATGTTGTAGTGGCAAAGGTATTCTTTAAAACAACATAATTTTATTTTTAGTGAAGCTTCCCTGTAGAAAATTTACATATTTCTTTAAAAAAAAATAGTAAGCTTTAAGTAAAGGGACTTCCATATTAGGAGGTTTTAAATGCGTCCTGATTGATTGTTCGTCTTAAACCTATGTAAAGCTTTACGGGACACATTGAAGTTTATCTAAAGCTTTGCGATGCACATTGAAGCTTATGTAAAGCTTTACGGGACACATTAAAGTTTATCTAAAGCTTTGCGATACACATGGAAGCTTATGTAAAGCTTTGTGAGACACATTGAAGCTTATGTAAAGCTTTGTGAAACACACTGATGCTTATGTAAAGCTTTGCGAGACACATTGAAGCTTATGTAAAGCTTTGCAGGGCACATTAAAGTTTATGTAAAGCCTTCGAGACACAATGAAGTTTATATACAGCTTTTCAGGACACATTGAAGTTTATTTAAAGCTTTGCGATACACATTGAAGTTTATATAAAGCTTTGTGAGACACATTGAAGCTTATGTAAAGCTTTGTGAAACACACTGATGCTTATGTAAAGCTTTGCGAGACACATTAAAGCTTATGTAAAGCTTTGCAGGACACATTAAAGTTTATGTAAAGCCTTGCGAGACACAATGAAGTTTATGTAAAGCTTTGTGAGACACATTAAAGCTTATGTAAAGCTTTGCGAGACACATTGGAGCTTATGTAGAGCTTTGTAAAACACATTGAAGCTTATGTAAAGCTTTGCGAGACACATTGAAGCTTATGTAAAGCTTTTCAGGACACATTAAAGTTTATTTAAAGCTTTGCGAGACACATTGAAGCTTATGTAAAGCTTTGTGAGACACATTGAAGCTTATGTAAAGCTTTTCATGACACATTAAAGTTTATTTAAAGCTTTGTGAGACACATTGAAGCTTATGTAAAGCTTTGCGAGACACATTAGAGCTTATGTAGAGCTTTGTGAAACACATTGAAGCTTATGTAAAGCTTTGCGAGACACATTGAAGCTCATGTAAAGCTTTTCAGGACACATTAAAGTTTATTTAAAGCTTTGCAAGACACATTGAAGCTTATGTAAAGCTTTGCGATACACATTGAAGCTTATGTAAAGCTTTACGGGACACATTGAAGCTTATGTAAAGCTTTTCAGGACACATTAAAGTTCATTTAAAGCTTTGCGAGACACATTGAAGCTTATGTAAAGCTTTGTGAGACACATTGAAGCTTATGTAAAGCTTTGCGAGACACATTGGAGCTTATGTAGAGCTTTGTGAAACACATTGAAGCTTATGTAGAGCTTTTTAAAACATATTGATGCTTATGTAAAGCTTTGCGAGACACATTGAAGCTTATGTAAAGCTTTGCGGGACACATTAAGTTTATGTAAAGCTTTGCGAGACACATTGAAGCTTATGTAGAGCTTCGTAAAACATATTGATGCTTATGTAATGCGTTGTGAGACACATTGAAGTTTATGGAAAGCTTTGCGAGACACATTGAAGCTTATGTAGAGCTTTGTGAAACACATTGAAGCTTATGTAGAGCTTTGTGAAACATATTGAAGTTTATGTAAAACCTTGCGAGGCACATTAAAGCTTATCTAAAGCTTTGCGAGTCACATTTAAGTTTATGTAAAACTTTGCGAGACACATTGAAGCTTATGTAAAGCTAGCCGTTGGCGGCTAGAGGCAGCTCCTCCACCTAGTTTGGTGGTGCAGTGTAAACACCATTCCCTCACGTGGTTTAGCCCGCCAGCTGAGGCGGTGTACCGGGGTGTGGCGCTTGGAACCAGCACGTGAAAATTTAGGATGGATGGGGACCAGTGGTTCCCGTCCACCCTACAAGGTAGGGTGCAGCCGTCAGACAACAAAGGTACTACCTCTATCCAGAACCCTCTACACCCCGAAGCTCATAGGTGAGCAGTATTTTAAGATTAAATGTGAGGTGTCACTTTGAAATGTAAATTCATCCTTTTTTTAACCCAAATAACCTTCCTTGTGTGAGATTGCATCCATTTTATCCTTTGTGGCTCATTTGGACTTAAGGGGAATCCGATTCTGCTCATTACATAAAACTAGAGTTCCCTACCGTGATTCGCATCACATGATGCAGCTTTGACTCAAATAATAAATGACTTACCACCCAAAAATCTGTTTTAGTGGTATTATGGTATTGATCATTTAGTAATAAATAGTTTTGAGAGACTTCCACGTCTTAATTATCTGAATTACCATTCTCTTTAGATTGTATTTTTGGGAGGAGTTTTCAAGCTCTAATTTCACTACCAATACTTTTTGGACTTTTACCATTTTCATGCATATATATATATATATATATATATATATATATATATATATATATATATATATATATATATATATATATATATATATATATATATATAATATATATATATATATATATATATATATTAATATTGAGTATAAATCCTAGAGCCACCAAAAAGGGCTGCAACATCTTTTAATTTTCACAACGCTTCGAAAACTCCAAGTTTTCATCTTCTGGCTAAAAATTCAAGGTTACTAAAGTTAATAAATGAAAAAACATTAAAAAATGAGACATTGAATTGCTTAATTTAAAGGGTGACAATTATAAAATATCAATAAAATGTATAATTATTTTAAGTTAAAAATGTTAAAATATGACTTGGCAATAGTTAAATTTGCTTTAAAACTGACTAAAAGTGGTTAAGATAAATAACTATAATAACCAATTGAGAGAGAAAGAGAGAGAGAGAGAGAGAGAGAGAGAGAGAGAGAGAGAGAGAGAGAGAGAGAGAAGAGAGAGAGAGAGAGAGAGAGAGAGAGAGAGAGAGAGAGAGAGAGAGAGAGAGAGAGAGAGAGAGAGAGAGAGAGAGAGAGAGAGAGAGAGAGAGTGATCGAGTCACGAGAAGGAATAGAATTCAGAGCGAAGCAGCCTTGCTTCCAGACCTTCGGTAAACTTCCGGGGAGAGGGAGGGGCGGAGGGCACACATTCCTGTTGTAAATAAATCCATTCTAATTTCCAAACTTGACCAGAATTCAATTTGCAGGATTTGTAAATTTGACCGTAGAGAGATCTATAACGATACAATTAACAAAAGCGCGTTACTTTTGCCTGGCTCTGTATTGTTGGATAGAAAAGTTAAGAACTTATGGGGCAGTTAACAGCCTCATTGGCAACTCTACCTGACGTTAAATTCAGTATTGCCAACCTAGAAGCAGAATTGCCAATTACGGTGAGGATGGCGAGGAACGTTGCAATCAGCCTTTGGTAGTCGTTCCTAAAGAGAAATCGCTCGCGTTCAAGTTAAAGAGCAACGCTACTGTGAAGGCCTAAATGATGATGGAAGGCTGATTTTATGTAGAGAAAACAGAAATGGTCCACAGCCGATAAAACCAGGAATCAAATGGTTTTCAGAATTAAGAACAGAATTGAAATCCAAGACAACTTGCATTGATGCGGTAGAACTACAAAGGCCACTTGATCTAAATATAAAAATCAACCCCAAGACAAGCGGATACGATCCCAGGGGTTAAATGAGGTTAGATAGAAACCATCAGACGTCACTCATTATGGGGCGATTTTACTTTGAAGAAAGTAAGAGACCGGTTACTGTCATCAAATAAACGTATCTAAGGCACCTAATCCATTTTAGAAGGAAGGTAGAGCATTGTATTCCTCATCACTAACTCACTTTCGGTTTCAAACGAGTCCAAACTCCACTTGTTCAAAATTAACCAGGGTTAAAGGGGTAATTTGGGACAAAAATCCCCCTTCATATACTCAACTTACTTTTTTATTTTAATTTATGGAAGCTTCTGAAAACTAAAGTGTCTAAAAATAAACCTGAAACAATACCTGAGCTTAAAGACAACATCAAGGAGAAAATTATAACCCATACGTAAAAACGACATAACTTAGTAAAGCAAAAAATATCAAAACAAACGGAAGACACCAGATCATTTCCTCTAATATTGATAATATTGACTTTGAAACTGAGAAAATCGTATATTTTGGCTATTACTACTTCATAATTCAGCTATTTTATAATTCATTCCATCTAATAATGAGATCACTTTCATAACATAAATTTAGGTCTCATAAAATTCCCTGTTACTCATAACTGTAAAACTATAGAAAAGAATGATATAAAATAGAACAAACTGTATGACTTCAGAGAGAGACGGATGTAAAGACACAACACAACATTAGTTAACATTATAAGAAGTATTAACATCTCCTTCTTTCATTTCAGGCCATGATCGAACGACTGTGGAATTTGAGCCTCGTTGTTCTCTTGCCAATTTTCTGTAAGTATTTTCACTGTCGAGAGGAGATGAAAGGAAGAAGGAGAGGAGATAGAGTAGCAAGCACAGAAGTGCAGGGAGAGAGTTTCACGGTTTAGATCCATAGGAAATAACATCCTCCAAAAGAGCACTTGTAAAAGTCTAGAGGTAGATATTAAGATCCTCTCCGGATATATTGGTTGGTTGAACTGAAAGACATACCATATTATATATATTTTTTCAAATAAACAAATCCTCACCCTAAAAACTAAAAATATTTACCAATAAGGAAGCATAAATATGCCCCTCCCCCCCGCCCCAAATTTTATTGTTGCATGCATAGCAAGTTCTTACTACCAAAGCGAAACTGGGATTTTCTTTATTCAAATTAAAAGAGAAGCTAAACAACGCCAGACTTTTAGTCGCGTGCGACTCTATAAGTTACTATGTGGGCCCTTCGGTAGGTCGGTCGGTAACCATTTTACTTTTCAATGAGTATTTGAAAGTTAACCACAGTTTTTTAATGTAAATAAACAAATCGATATGAAGATGCATACTGAAAATGAACTTTTGCTTTAAAAAAATGACTGGCTTAAATTGTTCATTTTGAAAGTACTTCCTTTCGATGCAAACAGCATCACTGTCAGAATAATAAGTCGACTGTAAATGAACTCTAGGAGTGACATTGGATTTAACATACATATGATCAAGAAGGTCTCCTTCCTCATTGGCCTACCTGATGAAACCCAAGAGAAAGGGTCCTCGTCCAATAGGATAAGGACCTTCAAATAAATTATATTAAAATCACTAACAATATTTATTGAAATAATTGAGAGCACACGACTTAGGTCTGTTGACCTTATTCCAATAATTATTGAAATAAGTGAGAGCACGCGACTAGGGCTGTTGACCTTGTTCCAATAATTATTAAAATAATTGAGAGCACGACACTTAGGTCTGTTGACCTTGTTCCAATAATTATTGAAATAATTGAGAGCACGCCACGTAGGTCTGTTGACCTTTTTCCAATAATTATTGAAATAATTGAGAGCACACGCCCTGGGTCTGTTGACCTTGTTCTAATAATTATAGAAATAATTGAGAGCACGTGACATAGGTCTGTTCACTTTGTTCCAAAAATTATTGAAAGAATTAAGAGCACGTGACATAGGTCTGTTGACGTTGTTCCAATAATTATTGAAATAATTGAAAGCATGTGACTTAGATCTGTTGACCTTGTTCCAATAATTATTGAAATAATTAAGAGCACGCGATATAGGTCTGTTGACCTTGTTCCAATAATTATTGAAATAATTGAGAGCACGCGACGTAGGTCTGTTGACCTTGTTCCAATAATTATTGAAATAATTGAGAGCACGAAACGTAGGTCTGTTGACCTTGTTCCAATAATTATTAAAATAATTGAAAACACGCGACTTAGGTTTGTTGACCTTGTTCCAATAATTCCTAAAATAATTGAGAGCACGCGACTTAGGTCTGTTGACCTTGTTCCAATAATTATTGAAATAATCGAGAGCAAGCGACTTAGGTCTGTTGACCTTGTTCCAATAATTATTGAAATAATTGAGAGCACAGGACTTAGGTCTGCTGACCTTGTTCTAATAATTTTTGAAATAATTGAGAGCACGCGACATAGGTCTGTTGACCTTGTTCCAATAATTATTAAAATAAAGAAGGGCACGCAACCTAGGTCTGTTGGACTATTTCCAATAATTATTGAAATAAATGAGAGCACACTCCCTGGGGCTGTTGACGTTGTTCCAATAATTATTGACATAATTGAGAGCACGTGACTTAGGTCTGTTGACCTTGTTCCAATAATTATTGAAATAATTGAGAGCACGCGGCTCAGGACTGTTGACCTTGTTCCAATAATTATTGAAATAATTAAGAGCACGCAACTTAGGTGTGTTGACCTTTTCAAATAATTATTGATATAATTGAGGGCACACACCCTGGGTCTGTGGACCTTGTTCCAATAATTATTAAAATAATTGAAAGCACCCGACTTAGGTTTGTTGACCTTGTTCCAATAATTATTGAAGTAATTAAGAGCACGCGACTTAGGTCTGTTGAACTTGTTCCAATAATTATTGAAATAATCGAGAGCACACGACTTATGTCTGTTGACCTTGTTCCAATAATTATTGAAATAATTAAAAGCACGCGACTTAGGTCTGTTGACTGGTTCCATTAATTATTGACATAATTGAGAGAACGCGACTTAGGTCTGTTTAACTGGTTTCAATAATTATTAAAATAATTGAGGGCACGCGACTTAGGTTTGTTTTCCTTGTTATAATAATTATGAAAATAATTGAGAGCACGCGACTTAGGTCTGTTGACCTTATTCCAATAATTATTGAAATATATGAGAGCACGCGAATTAGGTCTGTTGAACTTGTTCCAATAATTATTGAAATAATTAAGAGCACGCAACTTAGGTGTGTTGACCTTTTCAAATAATTATTGAAATAATTGAGGGCACACGCGCTGGGCCTGTGGACCTTGTTCCAATAATTATTAAAATAATTGAGAGCACCCGACTTAGGTTTGTTGACCTTGTTCCAATAATTATTGAAGTAATTAAGAGCACGCGACTTAGGTCTGTTGAACTTGTTCCAATAATTATTGAAATAATCGAGAGCACACGACTTAGGTCTGTTGACCTTGTTCCAATAATTATTGAAATAATTAAGAGCACGCGACTTGGGTCTGTTGACCGGTTCCAATAATTATTGACATAATTGAGAGAACGCGACTTAGGTCTGTTTACCTGGTTTCAATAATTATTAAAATAATTGAGGGCACGCGACTTAGGTTTGTTTTCCTTGTTATAATAATTATGAAAATAATTGAGAGCACGCGACTTAGGTCTGTTGACCTTGTTCCAATAATTATTGAAATATATGAGAGCACGCGACTTAGGTCTGTTGACCTTGTTCCAATAATTATTGAAATATTTGAGAGCACGCAACGTAGGTCTGTTGACCTTTTTCCAATAATTATTGAAATAATTGAGAGCATACGCCCTGGGTCTGTTGACCTTGTTCTAATAATTATAGAAAAATTGAGAGCACGTGACTTAGGTCTGTTCACCTTGTTCCAAAAATTATTGAAAGAATTGAGAGAACGTGACATAGGTCTGTTGACCTTGTTCCAATAATTATTGAAATAATTGAGAGCATGCGACTTAGATCTGTTGACCTTGTTCCAATAATTATTGAAATAATTGAGAGCACGCGATATAGGTCTGTTGACCTTGTTCCAATAATTATTGAAATAATTTAGAGCACGCGTCTTAGGTCTGTTGACCTGGCTCCAATAATTATAGAAATAATTGAGAGCACGCGACTTAGGTCTGTTTACCTGGTTTCAATAATTATTAAAATAATTGAGGGCACGGGACTTAGGTTTGTTTTCCTTGTTATAATAATTATAAAAAATAATTGAGAGCACGCGACTTAGGTCTGTTGACCTTGTTCCAATAATTATTGAAATAATTGAGAGCACGCGACTTAGGTCTGTTGACCTTGTTCCAATAATAATTGAAATAATTGAGAGCACGCGATTTAGGTCTGTTGACCTTGTTCCAATAATTATTGAAATAATTGAGAGCACGCGGCTTAGGTCTGTTGACCTTGTTCCAATAATTATTGAAATCATTGAGAGCACGCGACTTAGGTTCGTTGAACTTGTTCCAATAATTATTGAAATAATTGAAAACACGCGACCTAGGTATGTTGACCTTGTTCTAATAATTTTTTGAAATAATTGCGAACACGCGACTTAGGTCTGTTGACCTTATTCCAATAATTATTGAAATAATTGAGAGCACGCGACTTAGGTCTGTTGACCTTATTCCAATAATTATTGAAATAATCGAGAGCACACACCTTAGGTCTGTTGACCTTGTTCCAATAACTATTGAAATAATTAAGAGCACGCGACTTCAGTCTGTTGACCTTGTTTTAATTATTATTGAAATAATTGAGAGCACATGACTTAGGTCTGTTGACCTTGTTCCAATAATTATTAAAATAATTGAAAGCACCCGACTTAGGTTTGTTGACCTTGTTCCAATAATTATTGAAGTAATTGAGAGCACGCGACTTAAGTTTGTTTTCCTTGTTCCAATAATTATGGAAATAATCGAGAGCACACGACTTAGGTCTGTTGACCTTGTTCCAATAATTATTGAAATAATTAGGAGCATGCGACTTAGGTCTGTTGACCTGGTTCCAATAATTATTGACATAATTGAGAGAACGCGACTTAGATCTGTTTACCTGGTTTCAATAATTATTAAAATAATTGAGGGCACGCGACTTAGGTTTGTTTTCCTTGTTATAATAATTATGAAAATAATTGAGAGCACGCGACTTAGGTCTGTTGACCTTGTTCCAATAATTATTGAAATAATTGAGAGCACGCGATTTAGGTCTGTTGACCTTGTTCCAATAATTATTGAATTAATTGAGAGCACGCGACTTAGGTCTGTTGACCTTGTTCCAATAATTATTGAAATAATTGACAGCACGCGGCTTAGGTCTGTTGACCTTGTTCCAATAATTATTGAAATAATTAAGAGCACGCAACCTAGGTGTGTTGACCTTTTTCCAATAATTATTGAAATAATTGAGGGCACACGCCCTGGGTCTGTTGACCTTGTTCCAATAATTATTGAAATCATTGAGAGCCCGCGACTTAGGTTCGTTGAACTTGTTCCAATAATTATTGAAATAATTGAAAACACGCGACCTAGGTATGTTGACCTTGTTCTAATAATTTTTTGAAATAATTGAGAACACGCGACTTAGGTCTGTTGACCTTATTCCAATAATTATTGAAATAATTGGGAGCGCGTGACTTAGGTCTGTTGACCTTGTTCCAATAACCATTGAAATAATTAAGAGCACGCGACTTAGGTCTGTTGACCTTGTTCCAATAATTATTGAAATAATTGAAAGCACGCGACTTCAGTCTGTTGACTTTGTTCCAATAATTATTGAAATAATTGAGAGCACGCGACTTAGGTCTGTTGACCTTATTCCAATAATTATTTAAATAATTGGGAGCACGTGACTTAGGTCTGTTGACCTTGTTCCAATAACTATTGAAATAATTAAGAGCACGCGACTTCAGTCTGTTGACCTTGTTTTAATTATTATTGAAATAATTGAGAGCACATGACTTAGGTCTGTTGACCTTGTTCCAATAATTATTAAAATAATTGAAAGCACCCGACTTAGGTTTGTTGACCTTGTTCCAATAATTATTGAAGTAATTGAGAGCACGCGACTTAAGTTTGTTTTCCTTGTTCCAATAATTATGGAAATAATCGAGAGCACACGACTTAGGTCTGTGGACCTTGTTCCAATAATTATTGAAATAATTAAGAGCACGCGACTTAGGTCTGTTGACCTGGTTCCAATAATTATTGACATAATTGAGAGAACGCGACTTAGATCTGTTTACCTGGTTTCAATAATTATTAATATAATTGAGGGCACGCGACTTAGGTTTGTTTTCCTTGTTATAATAATTATGAAAATAATTGAGAGCACGCGACTTAGGTCTGTTGACCTTGTTCCAATAATTATTGAAATAATTGAGAGCACGCGATTTAGGTCTGTTGACCTTGTTCCAATAATTATTGAAATTATTGAGAGCACTTGACTTAGGTCTGTTGACCTTGTTCCAATAATTATTGAAATAATTGAGAGCACGCAACATAGATCTGTTGACCTTGTTCGAATAAATATTCAAATAATTTAGAGAACGCGACTTAGGTCTGTTGAACTTGTTCCAATAATTATTGAAATAATCGAGAGTACGCGACTTAGGTCTGTTGACCTTGTTCCAATAATTATTAAAACATTCGAGAGAACGCAACTTAGGTCTGTTGACCTTGTTCCAATAATTATTGAAATAATTGAGAGCACGTGACTTAGGTCTGTTGACCTTGCTATAATAATTATTCAAATAATTGAGAGCACGCGACTTAGGTCTGTTGACCTTGTTCCAATAATTATTGAAATATTTGAGAGCACGCAACGTAGGTCTGTTGACCTTTTTCCAATAATTATTGAAATAATTGAGAGCATACGCCCAGTGTCTGTTGACCTTGTTCTAATAATTATAGAAATAATTGAGAGCACGTGACTTAGGTCTGCTCACCTTGTTCCAAAAATTATTGAAAGAATTGAGAGCACATGACATAGGTCTGTTGACCTTGTTCCAATAATTATTGAAATAATTGAGAGCATGCGACTTAGATCGGTTGACCTAGTTCCAATAATTATCGAAATAATTGAGAGCACGCGATATAGGTCTGTTGACCTTGTTCCAATAATTATTGAAATAATTGAGAGCACGCGACTTAGGTCTGTTGACCTGGTTCCAATAATTATTGACATAATTGAGAGCACGCGATTTAGGTCTGTTTACCTGGTTTCAATAATTATTAAAATAATTGAGGGCACGGGACTTAGGTTTGTTTTCCTTGTTATAATAATTATGAAAATAATTGAGAGCACGCGAATTAGGTCTGCTGACCTTGTTCCAATAATTATTGAAATAATTGAGAGCACGCGACTTAGGTTGGTTGACCTTGTTCCAATAATTGTTTAAATAATTGAGAGCACGCGAATTAGGTCTGTTGACCTTATTCCAATAATTAATGAAATAATTGAGAGCACGCGACTTAGGTCTGTTGACCTTGCTATAATAATTATTCAAATAATTGAGAGCACTCGACTTAGGTCTGTTGACCTTGTTCCAATCATTATTGAAATAATTGAGAGCACGCGACTTAGGTCTGTTGACCTTGTTCCAATAATTATTGAAATAATTGAGAGCACGCGACTTAGGTCTATTAACCTTGTTCCAATGATTATTGAAACAATTGAGAGCACACGACTTAGGTCTGTTGACCTTGTTCTAATAATTATTGAACTAATGGAGAGCACGCAACCTAGGTCTGTTGACCTTGTTTCAATAATTATTGAAATATTTGAGAGTACAGGACTTAGGTGTGTTGACCTTGTTCCAATCATTATTGAAATAATTGAGAGAATGCGACTTAGGTCTGTTGACCTTGTTTCAATAATTATTGAAATAATCGAGAGCACGCGAATTAGGTCTGTTGACCTTGTTCCAATAATTATTGAAATAATCGAGAGCACGCGGCATTGTCCTGTTTACCTTGGTCCAATTATTTTTGAAATAATTAAGAGCACGCGACTTAGGTCTGTTGACCTTGTTCCAATAATTATTGAAATAATTGAGAGCACGCGACATAGGTCTGTTGACCTTGTTCCAAAAATTATTGAAATAATTGAGAGCACAGGACTTTGGTCTGCTGACCTTGTTCCAATAACACAGGCCTGCGTTTGAAAAAATTTTTTTCTGTTATCTAGGATTTCTTTGTGGTTTCTTAATGAATCCAACCTCGTGAGCTCAAAAATGAATGTATATTTGTTCAATCAGGTCAGATTTTATCAGTACAGCATACACCATTTTCATTGAGATTACCTCATTTTTTCTGAATTTAAAAAAAAAAAAACTTTCTCTATCTAATAATGCATTATTACTGTTATATCATATAAACAGGAATACACGTATGTAAACTATAATTCTTGTAATAAACAAAAAATAAAAGAATGCAACATAATAAAGAAAATAATTATAATTTCGAAGAACAGACGCCCGTGACGATTTTCGTTTGTGCCTGTCATCTGGTGCATCACGCTTCAAACACCAACAGTAGTCAGCAAGCATGTTTCCGTTCCATTTACACTAGTACCTGAATTCCATTGTTTTTATGTCCTGGTGGAATCTTTGCCCCTGTTCTTTACTATAATCCCCGCAGTTCTCGGGAAAATAATCCAAATGGGACTGTAAAAAGTGTATCTTTATAGACATTCGAGCTCCTAAATGTTTGAGACTTGTTAAGAGCTGATTGACTAGGGCAACATATTCTTCTAGGCTTCTTTTATTGCCTAGAAAAATTGTTAACTAGAGCTTTGAAAGCTTTCTAGACATCTTTTTCTATGTCCTTCATTGATGCATCAAATTGCTGATCAAGTTCCTGATTTGAAGTCCATCAAAAATTCCCCCATGGAGCTTAGCGTCACTGATTTGTGGAAATTTTTGAAGAAGAAATTTAAAAGCTTGGCCTACTTTATTAAGGGTTTTGACATAATTTTTCATTATGCCAAGCTTTATATGCAGTGGAGGAAGGAGTATTTTTTGAGGAGGCACTAAAGGTTCAGCTATCACATTGTTTGATCTAATTCTAAATGCTTCTCGTGGAGGCCAAACCTTCTTCTCATAGTGCATACTATCTGCACGACTGCCCCATAAACATAGGAAACAGGGATGCTTCGTGTAGCCTGTTTGCGTCCCAAGCGTAAGAGACACTACCTGAAAAAAAATTAGCACGGTATGTAAATTCAGTGTAATATTTCTAAAAACAAATTCAAAGTAATATTTCTTAAAACAATAAGAATATGAATATGTACTGAAAAATCCTGTATGCCGATGCATTAAATCATCGTATTGGAACTAATTGGATATATGTACATCTTATTTTGAGTTTATTGAGTTGTGTTGTATAACTTCTCAATTAGGATAAGTTCCCCATTAATCCAATAGGATGCATTAACCTATAGGGACACACTTCAACAAAAAATATAACTCAAAAATGACTCATGATTTCCAGATTTGCATTCTTGTAAAATGTAAGTTGACCAAAAGGTGTATACAAGTATTAACAATTAAAAATGAAAATGTCAATATCAAAAAGCTTAGAAATGCTAAGTTTAAAAGGATCTTACCTTTAAGTCACCACATATCCTCCACTTATAGCTAGAGTCATTTATTGCATCCAGCAATTTTTTCATATTTTCATAACTTTCAGTAAGTTGGATTGAATTGCCTATAGGAACGGAAGCTATCTTGTTATTAATATTCAGTAACACAGCTTTTAAACTTCTACTGGAGGAATCTATGAACAGTCTCCATTCTAATGGGTTGTAGGGAATTCCAAGGGCCTCAACAAGTCCTTTAATATTGGAGCAGTACACTAAAGAGCTGGAAGAATGCTGTTAAAAAATAGCTTCGAAACTCTTGTTCTCTATTTCTGTACCCCCCTAAATGTTGTTTCTTAAGCGAGAAGATTACTTTCACGAAGTCGAGAGCCAAGAAGTTGTGTATTCGCCTTTGAAACCCCCAGATCCCTGGTCAGGTCATTTAACTGAACTTGAGTAAATGGTCTTGCGACCATATCATGGGGGGAAACCTGATAAGACTCAGATGTGTCATAATCTTGGTCAACTTCCATATTAATCTCTTCATGTACCTCTATATGTTTAGGGGGAGAAGGTATAGGAATTCCTGGGCCATGGGGCAGGGGTTTGATGGCAGAAGGAACATCCGGATATGCCACACTATGTTTATTCTTCTTATTTATACCTGTGGAAAATATAATTGCATATTACATAAAGGAATTGATTTGGAGTTGCAGATAGTACATAAATGTTTAGTAAAGGATATGTTCATGCTGAAGTGAACTATGTTAGTTTTTAATTTTAGGCTAAGCCTTTGCATAATAATAACATTTTCAGGAGCCAGTATAATACAGAAATCTTAAATACTTGATACAATTCTCACCTTTAAGATTTGTCATGCAAAAATAGCAGTCCGTAGTGTGGTCCTTGCCATCTCTCCACACCATGGGAACACCAAAAGAGAGGGACTTCTGTTCGCCCTGACTCCAGCGTCTTAAATTTATGTAGCATCCCTTGCATCAGATATGTGGTGCCAAACTTTTATCTTGATCTCTTAGCCTTACTCCAAAATATGCATGATACAAAGATTTAATTACAGGAGGGATTGTACTTTGCTGCTCGGGAAAAGTCACTTTGCCGCAAACATAGCAAAATCTGTCGGAGCTATTCTTACATTTTCTGTTCATTTTTAACTCAACCACTATTATTATTATTATTCTTATTATTATAATGCTAAACAATTTTTAACCTGCAAAATATAAACCTATTTGCATAATTACTTAAAATGTACACAAAATTTACTGCGAATAGAGCAGGGCAAAAACTATTGAAATTTGAAGTAATATAGGAGATGTATAAACTATGAAATAATTATCACCCCCTGTATCGCAAAAACTGGAGGTGATAGAGAAAAACGGATGACAGATTCGGATTCATGAGGTCAATTTTATTAAGAAACACTATAGAAAACCTAAGGTAGATTTTTGACGCAGACCAGTGTAATTATTGAAATAATTGAGAGCACGCGCCTTAGGTCTGTTGACCTTGTTCCAATAATTATTGAAATAATTGATAGCACGCGACTTAGGTCTGTTGACCTTGTTCCAATAATTATTAAAATAATTGATAGCACGCAACTTAGATTTTTTGACCTTGTTCCAATAATTATTGAAATAATTGAAAACACGCGACTTAGGTTTGTTGACCTTGTTCCAATAATTCTAAAAATAATTGAGAGCACGCGGCTTAGGTCTGTTGACCTTGTTCCAATAATTATTGAAATAATCGAGAGCACGCGACTTAGGTCTGTTGACCTTGTTCCAATAATTATTGAAATAATTGAGAGCACAGGACTTAGGTCTGCTGACCTTGTTCTAATAATTTTTGAAATAATTGAGAGCACGTGACATAGGTCTGTTGACCTTGTTCCAATAATTATTGAAATAAAGAAGGGCACGCAACCTAGGTCTGTTGGACTATTTCAAATAATTATTGAAATAATTGAGAACACACGCCCTGGGGCTGTTGACCTTGTTCCAATAATTATTGACATAATTGAGAGCACGTGACTTAGGTCTGTTGACCTTGTTCCAATAATTATTGAAATAATTGAGAGCACGCGGCTTAGGACTGTTGACCTTGTTCCAATAATTATTGAAATAATTAAGAGCACGCAACCTAGGTGTGTTGACCTTTTCCAATAATTATTGAAATAATTGAGGGCACACGCCCTGGGTCTGTGGACCTTGTTCCAATAATTAGTAAAATAATTGAAAGCACCCGACTTAGGTTTGTTGACCTTGTTCCAATAATTATTGAAGTAATTGAGAGCACGCGACTTAGGTCTGTTGAACTTGTTCCAATAATTATTGAAATAATCGAGAGAACACGACTTATGTCTGTTGACCTTGTTCCAATAATTATTGAATTAATTAAGAGCACGCGACTTAGGTCTGTTCACCTGGTTCCAATAATTATTGACATAATTGAGAGAACGCGACTTAGGTCTGTTTACCTGGTTTCAATAATTATTAAAATAATTGAGGGCACGCGACTTAGGTTTGTTTTCCTTGTTATAATAATTTTAAAAATAATTGAGAGCACGCGACTTAGGTCTGTTGACCTTGTTCCAATAATTATTCAAATAATTGAGAGCACGCGACTTAGGTCTGTTGACCTTGTTCCAAAAATTATTGAAATAATTGAGAGCACGTGACTTAGGTCTGTTGACCTTGTTCCAATAATTATTGAAATTATTGAGAGCACGCAACATAGATCTGTTGACCTTGTTCGAATAAATATTCAAATAATTGAGAGCACGCGACTTAGGTCTGTTGACCTTGTTCCAATAATAATTGAAATAATCGAGAGTACGCGACTTAGGTATGTTGACCTTGTTCCAAAAAATAATAAAACATTCGAGAGAACGCAACTTAGGTCTGTTGACCTTGTTCCAATAATTGACTAAATAATTGAGAGCACGCGAATTAGGTCTGTTGACCTTATTCCAATAATTATTGAAATAATTGAGAGCACACGACTTAGGTCTGTTGACCTTGCTATGATAATTATTCAAATAATTGAGAGCACGTGACTTAGGTCTGTTGACCTTGTTCCAATCATTATTGAAATAATTGAGAGCACGCGACTTAGGTCTGTTGACCTTGTTCCAATCATTATTGAAATAATTGAGAGCACGCGACTTAGGACTGTTGAACTTGTTCCAATAATTATTGAAATAATTAAGGGCACGCAACCTAGGTCTGTTGACCTTGTTCCAATAATTATTAAAATAATTGAAAACACGCGACTTAGGTCTGTTGACCTTGTTCCAATAATTATTGAAATAATTGAGAGCACGCCACTTAGGTCTATTGACCTTGTTCCAATAATTATTGAAACAATTGAGAGCACACGACTTAGGTTTGTTGACCTTGTTTCAATAATTATTGAACTAATGGAGAGCACGCAACCTAGGTCTGTTGACCTTGTTTCAATAATTATTGAAATATTTGAGAGTACAGGAATTAGGTCTGTAGACCTTGTTCCAATAATTATTGAAATAATTGAGAGCACGCGACTTAGGTTTGTTGACCTTGTTCCAATCATTATTGAAATAATTGAGAGAACGCGACTTAGGTCTGTTGACCTTGTTATAATAATTATTGAAATAATCGAGAGAGCGCGAATTAGGTCTGTTGACCTTGTTCCAATAATTATTGAAATAATCGAGAGCACGCGACTTAGGTCTGCTGACCTTATTCTAATCATTTTTGAAATAATTGAGAGCACGCAACATAGATCTGTTGACCTTGTTCCAATAATTATTGAAATAATTGAGAGGACAGGACTTAGGTCTGCTGACCTTGTTCTAATCATTTTTTTTAAATAATTGAGAGCACGCGACATAGGTCTGTCACCTTGTTCCAATAATTATTGAAATAATTGAGAGCATGCAACTTAGGGCCGTACCGTGTTCCAATAATTATTGAAATAATTGAGAGCACACGACTTAGATTTGTTGACCTTGTTTCAATAATTATTGAAAAAATTGAGAGCACGCGACTTAGGTCTGTTGACCTTGTTCCAATAATTATTGGAATAATTGAGAGCACGTGACTTAGGTCTGTTGACCT
Organism: Ceratothoa steindachneri; assembly: GCA_963969495.1. Taxonomy (NCBI): domain Eukaryota; kingdom Metazoa; phylum Arthropoda; class Malacostraca; order Isopoda; family Cymothoidae; genus Ceratothoa; species Ceratothoa steindachneri. The sequence continues at coordinate 37,920,436 of OZ018328.1, read as the reverse complement.
TGTTCCAATAATTATTGAAATAATTGAGAGCACGCAACATAGATCTGTTGACCTTGTTCGAATAAATATTTAAATAATTGAGAGCACGCGACTTAGGTCTGTTGACCTTGTTCCAATAATTATTGAAATAATCGAGAGTACGCGACTTAGGTCTGTTGACCTTGTTCTAATAATTATTAAAACATTCGAGAGAACGCAACTTAGGTCTGTTGACCTTGTTCCAATAATTATTGAAATAATTGAGAGCATGCGACTTAGGGCTGTTGACCTTGTTCCAATCATTATTGAAATAATTGAGAGCACGCGACTTAGGTCTGTTGACCTTGTTCCAATAATTATGGAAATATTTGAGAGTACGCAACGTAGGTCTGTTGACCTTTTTCCAATAATTATTGAAATAATTGCCAGCACACGCCCTGGGTCGGTTGACCTTGTTCTAATAATTATAGAAATAATTGAGAGCACGTGACTTAGGTCTGTTCACCTTGTTCCAAAAATTATTGAAAGAATTGAGAGGACGTTACTTAGGTCTGTTGACCTTGTTCCAATAATTATTGAAATAATTGAGAGCACGCGACTTAGGTTTGTTGACCTTGTTCCAATAATTATTGAATTAATTGAGACCACGCGCCTCAGGTCTGTTGACCTTGTTCCAATAATTATTGAAATAATCGAGAGCACGCGACTTAGGTCTGTTGACCTTGTTCCAATAATTATTGAAATAATTAAGAGCACGCGACTTAGATCTATTGACCTTATTCCAATAATTATTAAAATACTTGAGAGCATGCGACTTAGGTTTGTTGACATTGTTCCAATAATTATTGAAATAATTGAGAGCACACGACATAGGTCTGTTGACCTTGTTCCAATGATTATTGAAATAATTTAGAGCACGCATCTCAGGGCCGTACCTTGTTCCTATAATTATTGAAATAATTGAGAGCACACGACATAGGTCTGCTGGCCTTGTTCCAATAATTATTGAAATAATTGAGAGCACGCAACTTAGGGCCGTACCTTGTTCCAATAATTATTGAAATAATTGAGAGCACACGACTTAGATTTGTTGACCTTGTTCCAATAATTATTGAAATAATTGAGAGCACGCGACTTAGTTCTATTGACCTGATTCCAATAATTATTGAAATAATTGAGAGCACGCGACTAAGGGCTGTTGACCTTGTTCCAATAAATATTGAAATAATTGAGAGCACGCGAATTAGGTCTATTGACCTTATTCCAATCATTATTGAAATAATTGAGAGCACGCGACTTAGGTCTGTTGACCTTGTTCCAATAATTTTTGAAATAATCGAGAGCACGCGACTTAGGTTTGTTGACCTTGTACCAATAATTATTGAAAAAATTGAGAGCACAGGACTTAGGTCTGCTGACCTTGTTCTAATATTTTTTGAAATAATTGAGAGCACGCAACATAGGTCTGTTGACCTTGTTCCAATAATTATTGAACAAAATTAAGAGCACAGGACTTAGGTCTGCTGACCTTGTTCTAATAATTTTTGAAATAATTGAGAGCACGTGACATAGGTCTGTTGACCTTGTTCCAATAATTATTAAAATAATTGAGAGCACGCAAATTAGGGCCGTTGACCTTGTTCCAATAATTATTGAAATAATTGAGAGCACACGACCTAGGTTTGTTAACCTTGTTCCAATAATTATTGAAATAATTGAGAGCACGCGCCTTAGGTCTGTTGACCTTTTTCCAATTTTTTATTGAAATAATTGAGAGCACGTGACTTAGGTTTGTTTTCCTTGTTCCAATAATTTTGGAAATAATTGAGAGCACGCGACTTAGGTCTGTTGAGCTTGTTGCAATAATTATTGAAATAATTGAGAGCAGGCGACTTAGGTTTGTTTTCCTTGTTCCAATAATTATGGAAATAATTGAGAGCACGCGACTTAGGTCTGTTGACCTTGTTGCAATAATTATTCAAATTATTGAGAGCACAGGACTTAGGTCTGTTGACCTTGTTCCAATAATTATTGAAATAATTGAGAGCACGCGACATAGGTCCTGTTGACCTTGTTCCTATAATTATTGAAATAATTGAAAGCACGCGAAATAGGTCTGTTGACCTTGTTCCAATAATTATTGAAATAAAGAAGGGCACGCAACCTAGGTCTGTTGGACTATTTCCAATAATTATTGAAATAATTGAGAGCAAACGCCCTGGGGCTGTTGACCTTGTTCCAATAATTATTGACATAATTGAGAGCACGTGACTTAGGTCTGTTGACCTGGTTTCAATAATTATTGAAATAATTGAGAGCACGCGGCTTAGGACTGTTGACCTTGTTCCAATAATTATTGAATTAATTAAGAGCACGCGACTTAGGTCTGTTCACCTGGTTCCAATAATTATTGACATAATTGAGAGAACGCGACTTAGGTCTGTTTACCTGGTTTCAATAATTATTAAAATAATTGAGGGCACGCGACTTAGGTTTGTTTTCCTTGTTATAATAATTATAAAAATAATTGAGAGCACGCGACTTAGGTCTGTTGACCTTGTTCCAATAATTATTCAAATAATTGACAGCACGCGACTTAGGTCTGTTGACCTTGTTCCAAAAATTATTGAAATAATTGAGAGCACGTGACTTAGGTCTGTTGACCTTGTTCCAATAATTATTGAAATTATTGAGAGCACGCAACATAGATCTGTTGACCTTGTTCGAATAAATATTCAAATAATTGAGAGCACGCGACTTAGGTCTGTTGACCTTGTTCCAATAATTATTGAAATAATCGAGAGTACGCGACTTAGGTATGTTGACCTTGTTCCAAAAAATAATAAAACATTCGAGAGAACGCAAATAGGTCTGTTGACCTTGTTCCAATAATTGACTAAATAATTGAGAGCACGCGAATTAGGTCTGTTGACCTTATTCCAATAATTATTGAAATAATTGAGAGCACACGACTTAGGTCTGTTGACCTTGCTATAATAATTATTCAAATAATTGAGAGCACGCGACTTAGGTCTGTTGACCTTGTTCCAATCATTATTGAAATAATTGAGAGCACGCGACTTAGGTCTGTTGACCTTGTTCCAATCATTATTGAAATAATTGAGAGCACGCGACTTAGGTCTGTTGAACTTGTTCCAATAATTATTGAAATAATTAAGAGCACGCAACCTAGGTCTGTTGACCTTGTTCCAATAATTATTAAATTAATTGAAAACACGCGACTTAGGTCTGTTGACCTTTTTCCAATAATTATTGAAATAATTGAGAGCACGCCACTTAGGTCTATTGACCTTGTTCCAATAATTATTGAAACAATTGAGAGCACACGACTTAGGTTTGTTGACCTTGTTTCAATAATTATTGAACTAATGGAGAGCACGCAACCTAGGTCTGTTGACCTTGTTTCAATAATTATTGAAATATTTGAGAGTACAGGACTTAGGTCTGTAGACCTTGTTCCAATAATTATTGAAATAATTGAGAGCACGCGACTTAGGTTTGTTAAACCTGTTCCAATCATTATTGAAATAATTGAGAGAACGCGACTTAGGTCTGTTGACCTTGTTATAATAATTATTGAAATAATCGAGAGAGCGCGAATTAGGTCTGTTGACCTTGTTCCAATTATTATTGAAATAATCGAGAGCACGCGACTTAGGTCTGCTGACCTTATTCTAATCATTTTTGAAATAATTGAGAGCACGCAACATAGATCTGTTGACCTTGTTCCAATAATTATTGAAATAATTGAGAGGACAGGACTTAGGTCTGCTGACCTTGTTCTAATCATTTTTTTAAATAATTGAGAGCACGCGACATAGGTCTGTCACCTTGTTCCAATAATTATTGAAATAATTGAGAGCATGCAACTTAGGGCCGTACCGTGTTCCAATAATTATTGAAATAATTGAGAGCACACGACTTAGATTTGTTGACCTTGTTCCAATAATTATTGAAAAAATTGAGAGCACGCGACTTAGGTCTGTTCACCTTGTTTCAATAATTATTGGAATAATTGAGAGCACGTGACTTAGGTCTGTTGACCTTGTTCCAATAATTATTGAAATAATTGAGAGCACGCAACATAGATCTGTTGACCTTGTTCGAATAAATATTTAAATAATTGAGAGCATGCGACTTAGGTCTGTTGACCTTGTTCCAATAATTATTGAAATAATCGAGAGTACGCGACTTAGGTCTGTTGACCTTGTTCTAATAATTATTAAAACATTCGAGAGAACGCAACTTAGGTCTGTTGACCTTGTTCCAATAATTATTGAAATAATTGAGAGCATGCGACTTAGGGCTGTTGACCTTGTTCCAATCATTATTGAAATAATTGAGAGCACGCGACTTAGGTCTGTTGACCTTGTTCCAATAATTATGGAAATATTTGAGAGTACGCAACGTAGGTCTGTTGACCTTTTTCCAATAATTATTGAAATAATTGCCAGCACACGCCCTGGGTCGGTTGACCTTGTTCTAATAATTATAGAAATAATTGAGAGCACGTGACTTAGGTCTGTTCACCTTGTTCCAAAAATTATTGAAAGAATTGAGAGGACGTTACTTAGGTCTGTTGACCTTGTTCCAATAATTATTGAAATAATTGAGAGCACGCGACTTAGGTTTGTTGACCTTGTTCCAATAATTATTGAAATAATTGAGACCACGCGACTTAGGTCTGTTGACCTTGTTCCAATAATTATTGAAATAATCGAGAGCACGCGACTTAGGTCTGTTGACCTTGTTCCAATAATTATTGAAATAATTAAGAGCACGCGACTTAGATCTATTGACCTTATTCCAATAATTATTAAAATACTTGAGAGCATGCGACTTAGGTTTGTTGACATTGTACTAATAATTATTGAAATAATTGAGAGCACACGACATAGGTCTGTTGACCTTGTTCCAATGATTATTGAAATAATTTAGAGCACGCATCTTAGGGCCGTACCTTGTTCCTATAATTATTGAAATAATTGAGAGCACACGACATAGGTCTGCTGGCCTTGTTCCAATAATTATTGAAATAATTGAGAGCACGCAACTTAGGGCCGTACCTTGTTCCAATAATTATTGAAATAATTGAGAGCACACGACTTAGATTTGTTGACCTTGTTCCAATAATTATTGAAATAATTGAGAGCACGCGACTTAGTTCTATTGACCTGATTCCAATAATTATTGAAATAATTGAGAGCACGCGACTAAGGGCTGTTGACCTTGTTCCAATAAATATTGAAATAATTGAGAGCACGCGAATTAGGTCTGTTGACCTTATTCCAATCATTATTGAAATAATTGAGAGCACGCGACTGAGGTCTGTTGACCTTGTTCCAATAATTTTTGAAATAATCGAGAGCACGCGAATTAGGTGTGTTGACCTTGTTCCAATAATTATTGAAATAATCGAGAGCACGCGACTTAGGTCTGTTGACCTTGTACCAATAATTATTGAAAGAATTGAGAGCACAGGACTTAGGTCTGCTGACCTTGTTCTAATATTTTTTGAAATAATTGAGAGCACGCGACATAGGTCTGTTGACCTTGTTCCAATAATTATTGAAAATAATTAAGAGCACAGGACTTAGGTCTGTTGACCTTGTTCTAATAATTATTGAACTAATGGAGAGCACGCAACCTAGGTCTGTTGACCTTGTTTCAATAATTATTGAAATATTTGAGAGTACAGGACTTAGGTGTGTTGACCTTGTTCCAATCATTATTGAAATAATTGAGAGAATGCGACTTAGGTCTGTTGACCTTGTTTCAATAATTATTGAAATAATCGAGAGCACGCGAATTAGGTCTGTTGACCTTGTTCCAATAATTATTGAAATAATCGAGAGCACGCGGCATTGTCCTGTTTACCTTGGTCCAATTATTATTGAAATAATTAAGAGCACGCGACTTAGGTCTGTTGACCTTGTTCCAATAATTATTGAAATAATTGAGAGCACGCGACATAGGTCTGTTGACCTTGTTCCAAAAATTATTGAAATAATTGAGAGCACAGGACTTTGGTCTGCTGACCTTGTTCCAATAACACAGGCCTGCGTTTGAAAAAAATTTTTTCTGTTATCTAGGATTTCTTTGTGGTTTCTTAATGAATCCAACCTCGTGAGCTCAAAAATGAATGTATATTTGTTCAATCAGGTCAGATTTTATCAGTACAGCATACACCATTTTCATTGAGATTACCTCATTTTTCCTGAATTTAAAAAAAAAAAAAACTTTCTCTATCTAATAATGCATTATTACTGTTATATCATATAAACAGGAATACACGTATGTAAACTATAATTCTTGTAATATACAAAAAATAAAAGAATGCAACATAATAAAGAAAATAATTATAATTTCGAAGAACAGACGCCCGTGACGATTTTCGTTTGTGCCTGTCATCTGGTGCATCACGCTTCAAACACCAACAGTAGTCAGCAAGCATGTTTCCGTTCCATTTACACTAGTACCTGAATTCCATTGTTTTTATGTCCTGGTGGAATCTTTGCCCCTGTTCTTTACTATAATCCCCGCAGTTGTCGGGAAAATAATCCAAATGGGACTGTAAAAAGTGTATCTTTATAGACATTCGAGCTCCTAAATGTTTGAGACTTGTTAAGAGCTGATTGACTAGGGCAACATATTCTTCTAGGCTTCTTTTATTGCCTAGAAAAATTGTTAACTAGAGCTTTGAAAGCTTTCTAGACATCTTTTTCTATGTCCTTCATTGATGCATCAAATTGCTGATCAAGTTCCTGATTTGAAGTCCATCAAAAATTCCCCCATGGAGCTTAGCGTCACTGATTTGTGGAAATTTTTGAAGAAGAAATTTAAAAGCTTGGCCTACTTTATTAAGGGTTTTGACATAATTTTTCATTATGCCAAGCTTTATATGCAGTGGAGGAAGGAGTATTTTTTGAGGAGGCACTAAAGGTTCAGCTATCACATTGTTTGATCTAATTCTAAATGCTTCTCGTGGAGGCCAAACCTTCTTCTCATAGTGCATACTATCTGCACGACTGTCCCATAAACATAGGAAACAGGGATGCTTCGTGTAGCCTGTTTGCGTCCCAAGCGTAAGAGACACTACCTGAAAAAAAATTAGCACGGTATGTAAATTCAGTGTAATATTTCTAAAAACAAATTCAAAGTAATATTTCTTAAAACAATAAGAATATGAATATGTACTGAAAAATCCTGTATGCCGATGCATTAAATCATCGTATTGGAACTAATTGGATATATGTACATCTTATTTTGAGTTTATTGAGTTGTGTTGTATAACTTCTCAATTAGGATAAGTTCCCCATTAATCCAATAGGATGCATTAACCTATAGGGACACACTTCAACAAAAAATATAACTCAAAAATGACTCATGATTTCCAGATTTGCATTCTTGTAAAATGTAAGTTGACCAAAAGGTGTATACAAGTATTAACAATTAAAAATGAAAATGTCAATATCAAAAAGCTTAGAAATGCTAAGTTTAAAAGGATCTTACCTTTAAGTCACCACATATCCTCCGCTTATAGCTAGAGTAATTTATTGCATCCAGCAATTTTTTCATATTTTCATAACTTTCAGTAAGTTGGATTGAATTGCCTATAGGAACGGAAGCTATCTTGTTATTAATATTCAGTAACACAGCTTTTAAACTTCTACTGGAGGAATCTATGAACAGTCTCCATTCTAATGGGTTGTAGGGAATTCCAAGGGCCTCAACAAGTCCTTTAATATTGGAGCAGTACACTAAAGAGCTGGAAGAATGCTGTTAAAAAATAGCTTCGAAACTCTTGTTCTCTATTTCTGTACCCCCCTAAATGTTGTTTCTTAAGCGAGAAGATTACTTTCACGAAGTCGAGAGCCAAAAAGTTGTGTATTCGCCTTTGAAACCCCCAGATCCCTGGTCAGGTCATTTAACTGAACTTGAGTAAATGGTCTTGCGACCATATCATGGGGGGAAACCTGATAAGACTCAGATGTGTCATAATCTTGGTCAACTTCCATATTAATCTCTTCATGTACCTCTATATGTTTAGGGGGAGAAGGTATAGGAATTCCTGGGCCATGGGGCAGGGGTTTGATGGCAGAAGGAACATCCGGATATGCCACACTATGTTTATTCTTCTTATTTATACCTGTGGAAAATATAATTGCATATTACATAAAGGAATTGATTTGGAGTTGCAGATAGTACATAAATGTTTAGTAAAGGATATGTTCATGCTGAAGTGAACTATGTTAGTTTTTAATTTTAGGCTAAGCCTTTGCATAATAATAACATTTTCAGGAGCCAGTATAATACAGAAATCTTAAATACTTGATACAATTCTCACCTTTAAGATTTGTCATGCAAAAATAGCAGTCCGTAGTGTGGTCCTTGCCATCTCTCCACACCATGGGAACACCAAAAGAGAGGGACTTCTGTTCGCCCTGACTCCAGCGTCTTAAATTTATGTAGCATCCCTTGCATCAGATATGTGGTGCCAAACTTTTATCTTGATCTCTTAGCCTTACTCCAAAATATGCATGATACAAAGATTTAATTACAGGAGGGATTGTACTTTGCTGCTCGGGAAAAGTCACTTTGCCGCAAACATAGCAAAATCTGTCGGAGCTATTCTTACATTTTCTGTTCATTTTTAACTCAACCACTATTATTATTATTATTCTTATTATTATAATGCTAAACAATTTTTAACCTGCAAAATATAAACCTATTTGCATAATTACTTAAAATGTACACAAAATTTACTGCGAATAGAGCAGGGCAAAAACTATTGAAATTTGAAGTAATATAGGAGATGTATAAACTATGAAATAATTATCACCCCCTGTATCGCAAAAACTGGAGGTGATAGAGAAAAACGGATGACAGATTCGGATTCATGAGGTCAATTTTATTAAGAAACACTATAGAAAACCTAAGGTAGATTTTTGACGCAGACCAGTGTAATTATTGAAATAATTGAGAGCACGCGCCTTAGGTCTGTTGACCTTGTTCCAATAATTATTGAAATAATTGATAGCACGCGACTTAGGTCTGTTGACCTTGTTCCAATAATTATTAAAATAATTGATAGCACGCAACTTAGATTTTTTGACCTTGTTCCAATAATTATTGAAATAATTGAAAACACGCGACTTAGGTTTGTTGACCTTGTTCCAATAATTCTAAAAATAATTGAGAGCACGCGACTTAGGTCTGTTGACCTTGTTCCAATAATTATTGAAATAATCGAGAGCACGCGACTTAGGTCTGTTGACCTTGTTCCAATAATTATTGAAATAATTGAGAGCACAGGACTTAGGTCTGCTGACCTTGTTCTAATAATTTTTGAAATAATTGAGAGCACGTGACATAGGTCTGTTGACCTTGTTCCAATAATTATTGAAATAAAGAAGGGCACGCAACCTAGGTCTGTTGGACTATTTCAAATAATTATTGAAATAATTGAGAACACACGCCCTGGGGCTGTTGACCTTGTTCCAATAATTATTGACATAATTGAGAGCACGTGACTTAGGTCTGTTGACCTTGTTCCAATAATTATTGAAATAATTAAGAGCACGCGGCTTAGGACTGTTGACCTTGTTCCAATAATTATTGAAATAATTAAGAGCACGCAACCTAGGTGTGTTGACCTTTTCCAATAATTATTGAAATAATTGAGGGCACACGCCCTGGGTCTGTGGACCTTGTTCCAATAATTAGTAAAATAATTGAAAGCACCCGACTTAGGTTTGTTGACCTTGTTCCAATAATTATTGAAGTAATTGAGAGCACGCGACTTAGGTCTGTTGAACTTGTTCCAATAATTATTGAAATAATCGAGAGAACACGACTTATGTCTGTTGACCTTGTTCCAATAATTATTGAATTAATTAAGAGCACGCGACTTAGGTCTGTTCACCTGGTTCCAATAATTATTGACATAATTGAGAGAACGCGACTTAGGTCTGTTTACCTGGTTTCAATAATTATTAAAATAATTGAGGGCACGCGACTTAGGTTTGTTTTCCTTGTTATAATAATTATAAAAATAATTGAGAGCACGCGACTTAGGTCTGTTGACCTTGTTCCAATAATTATTCAAATAATTGAGAGCACGCGACTTAGGTCTGTTGACCTTGTTCCAAAAATTATTGAAATAATTGAGAGCACGTGACTTAGGTCTGTTGACCTTGTTCCAATAATTATTGAAATTATTGAGAGCACGCAACATAGATCTGTTGACCTTGTTCGAATAAATATTCAAATAATTGAGAGCACGCGACTTAGGTCTGTTGACCTTGTTCCAATAATAATTGAAATAATCGAGAGTACGCGACTTAGGTATGTTGACCTTGTTCCAAAAAATAATAAAACATTCGAGAGAACGCAACTTAGGTCTGTTGACCTTGTTCCAATAATTGACTAAATAATTGAGAGCACGCGAATTAGGTCTGTTGACCTTATTCCAATAATTATTGAAATAATTGAGAGCACACGACTTAGGTCTGTTGACCTTGCTATAATAATTATTCAAATAATTGAGAGCACGTGACTTAGGTCTGTTGACCTTGTTCCAATCATTATTGAAATAATTGAGAGCACGCGACTTAGGTCTGTTGACCTTGTTCCAATCATTATTGAAATAATTGAGAGCACGCGACTTAGGTCTGTTGAACTTGTTCCAATAATTATTGAAATAATTAAGGGCACGCAACCTAGGTCTGTTGACCTTGTTCCAATAATTATTAAAATAATTGAAAACACGCGACTTAGGTCTGTTGACCTTGTTCCAATAATTATTGAAATAATTGAGAGCACGCCACTTAGGTCTATTGACCTTGTTCCAATAATTATTGAAACAATTGAGAGCACACGACTTAGGTTTGTTGACCTTGTTTCAATAATTATTGAACTAATGGAGAGCACGCAACCTAGGTCTGTTGACCTTGTTTCAATAATTATTAAAATATTTGAGAGTACAGGAATTAGGTCTGTAGACCTTGTTCCAATAATTATTGAAATAATTGAGAGCACGCGACTTAGGTTTGTTGACCTTGTTCCAATCATTATTGAAATAATTGAGAGAACGCGACTTAGGTCTGTTGACCTTGTTATAATAATTATTGAAATAATCGAGAGAGCGCGAATTAGGTCTGTTGACCTTGTTCCAATAATTATTGAAATAATCGAGAGCACGCGACTTAGGTCTGCTGACCTTATTCTAATCATTTTTGAAATAATTGAGAGCACGCAACATAGATCTGTTGACCTTGTTCCAATAATTATTGAAATAATTGAGAGGACAGGACTTAGGTCTGCTGACCTTGTTCTAATCATTTTTTTAAATAATTGAGAGCACGCGACATAGGTCTGTCACCTTGTTCCAATAATTATTGAAATAATTGAGAGCATGCAACTTAGGGCCGTACCGTGTTCCAATAATTATTGAAATAATTGAGAGCACACGACTTAGATTTGTTGACCTTGTTCCAATAATTATTGAAAAAATTGAGAGCACGCGACTTAGGTCTGTTGACCTTGTTCCAATAATTATTGGAATAATTGAGAGCACGTGACTTAGGTCTGTTGACCTTGTTCCAATAATTATTGAAATAATTGAGAGCACGCAATATAGATCTGTTGACCTTGTTCGAATAAATATTTAAATAATTGAGAGCACGCGACTTAGGTCTGTTGACCTTGTTCCAATAATTATTGAAATAATCGAGAGTACGCGACTTAGGTCTGTTGACCTTGTTCTAATAATTATTAAAACATTCGAGAGAACGCAACTTAGGTCTGTTGACCTTGTTCCAATAATTATTGAAATAATTGAGAGCATGCGACTTAGGGCTGTTGACCTTGTTCCAATCATTATTGAAATAATTGAGAGCACGCGACTTAGGTCTGTTGACCTTGTTCCAATAATTATGGAAATATTTGAGAGTACGCAACGTAGGTCTGTTGACCTTTTTCCAATAATTATTGAAATAATTGCGAGCACACGCCCTGGGTCGGTTGACCTTGTTCTAATAATTATAGAAATAATTGAGAGCACGTGACTTAGGTCTGTTCACCTTGTTCCAAAAATTATTGAAAGAATTGAGAGGACGTTACTTAGGTCTGTTGACCTTGTTCCAATAATTATTGAAATAATTGAGAGCACGCGACTTAGGTTTGTTGACCTTGTTCCAATAATTATTGAATTAATTGAGACCACGCGCCTCAGGCCTGTTGACCTTGTTCCAATAATTATTGAAATAATCGAGAGCACGCGACTTAGGTCTGTTGACCTTGTTCCAATAATTATTGAAATACTTAAGAGCACGCGACTTAGATCTATTGACCTTATTCCAATAATTATTAAAATACTTGAGAGCATGCGACTTAGGTTTGTTGACATTGTTCCAATAATTATTGAAATAATTGAGAGCACACGACATAGGTCTGTTGACCTTGTTCCAATGATTATTGAAATAATTTAGAGCACGCATCTTAGGGCCGTACCTTGTTCCTATAATTATTGAAATAATTGAGAGCACACGACATAGGTCTGCTGGCCTTGTTCCAATAATTATTGAAATAATTGAGAGCACGCAACTTAGGGCCGTACCTTGTTCCAATAATTATTGAAATAATTGAGAGCACACGACTTAGATTTGTTGACCTTGTTCCAATAATTATTGAAATAATTGAGAGCACGCGACTTAGTTCTATTGACCTGATTCCAATAATTATTGAAATAATTGAGAGCACGCGACTAAGGGCTGTTGACCTTGTTCCAATAAATATTGAAATAATTGAGAGCACGCGAATTAGGTCTATTGACCTTATTCCAATCATTATTGAAATAATTGAGAGCACGCGACTTAGGTCTGTTGACCTTGTTCCAATAATTTTTGAAATAATCGAGAGCACGCGACTTAGGTCTGTTGACCTTGTACCAATAATTATTGAAAAAATTGAGAGCACAGGACTTAGGTCTGCTGACCTTGTTCTAATATTTTTTGAAATAATTGAGAGCACGCAACATAGGTCTGTTGACCTTGTTCCAATAATTATTGAACAAAATTAAGAGCACAGGACTTAGGTCTGCTGACCTTGTTCTAATAATTTTTGAAATAATTGAGAGCACGTGACATAGGTCTGTTGACCTTGTTCCAATAATTATTAAAATAATTGAGAGCACGCAAATTAGGGCCGTTGACCTTGTTCCAATAATTATTGAAATAATTGAGAGCACACGACCTAGGTTTGTTAACCTTGTTCCAATAATTATTGAAATAATTGAGAGCACGCGCCTTAGGTCTGTTGACCTTTTTCCAATTTTTTATTGAAATAATTGAGAGCACGTGACTTAGGTTTGTTTTCCTTGTTCCAATAATTTTGGAAATAATTGAGAGCACGCGACTTAGGTCTGTTGAGCTTGTTGCAATAATTATTGAAATAATTGAGAGCAGGCGACTTAGGTTTGTTTTCCTTGTTCCAATAATTTTGGAAATAATTGAGAGCACGCGACTTAGGTCTGTTGACCTTGTTGCAATAATTATTCAAATTATTGAGAGCACAGGACTTAGGTCTGTTGACCTTGTTCCAATAATTATTGAAATAATTGAGAGCACGCGACATAGGTCCTGTTGACCTTGTTCCTATAATTATTGAAATAATTGAAAGCACGCGACATAGGTCTGTTGACCTTGTTCCAATAATTATTGAAATAAAGAAGGGCACGCAACCTAGGTCTGTTGGACTATTTCCAATAATTATTGAAATAATTGAGAGCAAACGCCCTGGGGCTGTTGACCTTGTTCCAATAATTATTGACATAATTGAGAGCACGTGTCTTAGGTCTGTTGACCTGGTTTCAATAATTATTGAAATAATTGAGAGCACGCGGCTTAGGACTGTTGACCTTGTTCCAATAATTATTGAATTAATTAAGAGCACGCGACTTAGGTCTGTTCACCTGGTTCCAATAATTATTGACATAATTGAGAGAACGCGACTTAGGTCTGTTTACCTGGTTTCAATAATTATTAAAATAATTGAGGGCACGCGACTTAGGTTTGTTTTCCTTGTTATAATAATTATAAAAATAATTGAGAGCACGCGACTTAGGTCTGTTGACCTTGTTCCAATAATTATTCAAATAATTGAGAGCACGCGACTTAGGTCTGTTGACCTTGTTCCAAAAATTATTGAAATAATTGAGAGCACGTGACTTAGGTCTGTTGACCTTGTTCCAATAATTATTGAAATTATTGAGAGCACGCAACATAGATCTGTTGACCTTGTTCGAATAAATATTCAAATAATTGAGAGCACGCGAGTTAGGTCTATTGACCTTGTTCCAATAATTATTGAAACAATTGAGAGCACACGACTTAGGTTTGTTGACCTTGTTTCAATAATTATTGAACTAATGGAGAGCACGCAACCTAGGTCTGTTGACCTTGTTTCAATAATTATTGAAATATTTGAGAGTACAGGACTTAGGTCTGTAGACCTTGTTCCAATAATTATTGAAATAATTGAGAGCACGCGACTTAGGTTTGTTGACCTTGTTCCAATCATTATTGAAATAATTGAGAGAACGCGACTTAGGTCTGTTGACCTTGTTATAATAATTATTGAAATAATCGAGAGAGCGCGAATTAGGTCTGTTGACCTTGTTCCAATAATTATTGAAATAATCGAGAGCACGCGACTTAGGTCTGCTGACCTTATTCTAATCATTTTTGAAATAATTGAGAGCACGCAACATAGATCTGTTGACCTTGTTCCAATAATTATTGAAATAATTGAGAGGACAGGACTTAGGTCTGCTGACCTTGTTCTAATCATTTTTTTAAATAATTGAGAGCACGCGACATAGGTCTGTCACCTTGTTCCAATAATTATTGAAATAATTGAGAGCATGCAACTTAGGGCCGTACCGTGTTCCAATAATTATTGAAATAATTGAGAGCACACGACTTAGATTTGTTGACCTTGTTCCAATAATTATTGAAAAAATTGAGAGCACGCGACTTAGGTCTGTTGACCTTGTTTCAATAATTATTGGAATAATTGAGAGCACGTGACTTAGGTCTGTTGACCTTGTTCCAATAATTATTGAAATAATTGAGAGCACGCAACATAGATCTGTTGACCTTGTTCGAATAAATATTTAAATAATTGAGAGCACGCGACTTAGGTCTGTTGACCTTGTTCCAATAATTATTGAAATAATCGAGAGTACGCGACTTAGGTCTGTTGACCTTGTTCTAATAATTATTAAAACATTCGAGAGAACGCAACTTAGGTCTGTTGACCTTGTTCCAATAATTATTGAAATAATTGAGAGCATGCGACTTAGGGCTGTTGACCTTGTTCCAATCATTATTGAAATAATTGAGAGCACGCGACTTAGGTCTGTTGACCTTGTTCCAATAATTATGGAAATATTTGAGAGTACGCAACGTAGGTCTGTTGACCTTTTTCCAATAATTATTGAAATAATTGCCAGCACACGCCCTGGGTCGGTTGACCTTGTTCTAATAATTATAGAAATAATTGAGAGCACGTGACTTAGGTCTGTTCACCTTGTTCCAAAAATTATTGAAAGAATTGAGAGGACGTTACTTAGGTCTGTTGACCTTGTTCCAATAATTATTGAAATAATTGAGAGCACGCGACTTAGGTTTGTTGACCTTGTTCCAATAATTATTGAAATAATTGAGACCACGCGACTTAGGTCTGTTGACCTTGTTCCAATAATTATTGAAATAATCGAGAGCACGCGACTTAGGTCTGTTGACCTTGTTCCAATAATTATTGAAATAATTAAGAGCACGCGACTTAGATCTATTGACCTTATTCCAATAATTATTAAAATACTTGAGAGCATGCGACTTAGGTTTGTTGACATTGTACCAATAATTATTGAAATAATTGAGAGCACACGACATAGGTCTGTTGACCTTGTTCCAATGATTATTGAAATAATTTAGAGCACGCATCTTAGGGCCGTACCTTGTTCCTATAATTATTGAAATAATTGAGAGCACACGACATAGGTCTGCTGGCCTTGTTCCAATAATTATTGAAATAATTGAGAGCACGCAACTTAGGGCCGTACCTTGTTCCAATAATTATTGAAATAATTGAGAGCACACGACTTAGATTTGTTGACCTTGTTCCAATAATTATTGAAATAATTGAGAGCACGCGACTTAGTTCTATTGACCTGATTCCAATAATGATTGAAATAATTGAGAGCACGCGACTAAGGGCTGTTGACCTTGTTCCAATAAATATTGAAATAATTGAGAGCACGCGAATTAGGTCTGTTGACCTTATTCCAATCATTATTGAAATAATTGAGAGCACGCGACTGAGGTCTGTTGACCTTGTTCCAATAATTTTTGAAATAATCGAGAGCACGCGAATTAGGTGTGTTGACCTTGTTCCAATAATTATTGAAATAATCGAGAGCACGCGACTTAGGTCTGTTGACCTTGTACCAATAATTATTGAAAGAATTGAGAGCACAGGACTTAGGTCTGCTGACCTTGTTCTAATATTTTTTGAAATAATTGAGAGCACGCGACATAGGTCTGTTGACCTTGTTCCAATAATTATTGAAAATAATTAAGAGCACAGGACTTAGGTCTGCTGACCTTGTTCTAATAATTTTTGAAATAATTGAGAGCACGTGACATAGGTCTGTTGACCTTGTTCCAATAATTATTAAAATAATTGAGAGCACGCAACTTAGGGCCGTTGACCTTGTTCCAATAATTATTGAAATAATTGAGAGCACACGACCTAGGTTTGTTAACCTTGTTCCAATAATTATTGAAATAATTGAGAGCACGCGCCTTAGGTCTGTTGACCTTTTTCCAATTTTTTATTGAAATAATTGAGAGCACGTGAATTAGGTTTGTTTTCCTTGTTCGAATAATTTTGGAAATAATTGAGAGCACGCGACTTAGGTCTGTTGAGCTTGTTGCAATAATTATTAAAATAATTGAGAGCAGGCGACTTAGGTTTGTTTTCCTTGTTCCAATAATTATGGAAATAATTGATAGCACGCGACTTAGGTCTGTTGACCTTGTTGCAATAATTATTCAAATTATTGAGAGCACAGGACTTAGGTCTGTTGACCTTGTTCCAATAATTATTGAAATAATTGAGAGCACGCGACATAGGTCCTGTTGACCTTGTTCCTATAATTATTGAAATAATTGAAAGCACGCGACATAGGTCTGTTGACCTTGTTCCAATAATTATTGAAATAAAGAAGGGCACGCAACCTAGGTCTGTTGGACTATTTCCAATAATTATTGAAATAATTGAGAGCACACGCCCTGGGGCTGTTGACCTTGTTCCAATAATTATTGACATAATTGAGAGCACGTGACTTAGGTCTGTTGACCTTGTTTCAATAATTATTGAAATAATTGAGAGCACGCGGCTTAGGACTGTTGACCTTGTTCCAATAATTAATGAAATAATTAAGAGCACGCAACCTAGGTGTGTTGACCTTTTCCAATAATTATTAAAATAATTGAGGGCACATGCCCTGGGTCTGTGGACCTTGTTCCAATAATTAGTAAAATAATTGAAAGCACCCGACTTAGGTTTGTTGACCTTGTTCCAATAATTATTGATGTAATTGAGAGCACGCGACTTAGGTCTGTTGAACTTGTTCCAATAATTATTGAAATAATCGAGAGCACACGACTTATGTCTGTTGACCTTGTTCCAATAATTATTGGAATAATTAAGAGCACGCGACTTAGGTCTGTTGAACTGGTTCCAATAATTATAGACATAATTGAGAGAACGCGACTTAGGTTTGTTTACCTGGTTTCAATAATTATTAAAATAATTGAGGGCACGCGACTTAGGTTTGTTTTCCTTGTTATAATAATTATGAAAATAATTGAGAGCACGCGACTTAGGTCTGTTGACCTTGTTCCAATCATTATTGAAATAATTGAGAGCACGCGACTTAGGTCTGTTGACCTTGTTCCAATCATTATTGAAATAATTGAGAGCACGTGACTTAGGTCTGTTGACCTTGTTCCAATAATTTTTGAAATAATTGAGAGCATGCAACATAGATCTGTTGACCTTGTTCGAATAAATATTCAAATAATTGAGAGCACGCGACTTAGGTCTGTTGACCTTGTTCCAATAATTATTGAAATAATTGAGAGCACGCGACATAGGTCTGTTGACCTTGTTCCTATAATTATTGAAATAATTGAAAGCACGCGACATAGGTCTGTTGACCTTGTTCCAATAACTATTGAAATAAAGAAGGGCACGCAACCTAGGTCTGTTGGACTATTTCCAATAATTATTGAAATAATTGAGAGCACACGCCCTGGGGCTGTTGACCTTGTTCCACTAATTATTGACATAATTGAGAGCACGTGACTTAGGTCTGTTGACCTTGTTTCAATAATTATTGAAATAATTGAGAGCACGCGGCTTAGGACTGTTGACCTTGTTCCAATAATTATTGAAATAATTAAGAGCACGCAACCTAGGTGTGTTGACCTTTTCCCATAATTATTAAAATAATTGAGGGCACACGCCCTGGGTCTGTTGACCTTGTTCCAATAATTAGTAAAATAATTGAAAGCACCCGACTTAGGTTTGTTGACCTTGTTCCAATAATTATTGAAGTAATTGAGAGCACGCGACTTAGGTCTGTTGAACTTGTTCCAATAATTATTGAAATAATCGAGAGCACACGACTTATGTCTGTTGACCTTGTTCCAATAATTATTGAAATAATTAAGAGCACGCGACTTAGGTCTGTTGAACTGGTCCCAATAATTATTGACATAATTGAGAGAACGTGACTTAGGTCTGTTTACCTGGTTTCAATAATTATTAAAATAATTGAGGGCACGTGACTTAGGTTTGTTTTCCTTGTTATAATAATTATGAAAATAATTGAGAGCACGCGACTTAGGTCTGTTGACCTTGTTCCAATAATTATTGAAATAATTGAGAGCACGCGACTTAGGTCTGTTGACCTTCTTCCAAAAATTATTGAAATAATTGAGAGCACGTGACTTAGGTCTGTTGACCTTGTTCCAATAATTATTGAAATAATTGAGAGCATGCAACATAGATCTGTTGACCTTATTCGAATAAATATTCAAATAATTGAGAGCACACGACTTAGGTCTGTTGACCTTGTTCCAATAATTATTGAAATAATCGAGAGTACGCGACTTAGGTCTGTTGACCTTGTTCCAAAAAATAATAAAACATTCGAGAAAACGCAAGTTAGGTCTGTTGACCTTGTTATAATAATTGTTTAAATAATTGAGAGCACGCGAATTAGGTCTGTTGCCCTTTGTTCCAATAATTATTGAAATAATTAATGCACGCAACCTAGGTCTGTTGACCTTGTTCCAATAATTATTGAAATAATTGAAAACACGCGACTTAGGTCTGTTGACCTTGTTCCAATAATTATTGGAATAATTGAGAGCACGCGACTTAGGTCTATTGACCTTGTTCCAATAATTATTGAAACAATTGAGAGCACACGACTTAGGTCTGTTGACCTTGTTCCAATAATTATTGAACTAATGGAGAGCACGCAACCTAGGTCTGTTGACCTTGTTTCAATAATTATTGAAATATTTGAGAGTACAGGACTTAGGTCTGTTGACCTTGTTCCAATAATTATTGAAATAATTGAGAGCACGCGACTTAGGTTTGTTGACCTTGTTCCAATCATTATTGAAATAATTGAGAGAACACGACTTAGGTCTGTTGACCTTGTTACAATAATTATTGAAATAATCGAGAGCGCGCGAATTAGGTCTGTTGACCTTGTTCCAATAATTATTGAAATAATCGAGAGCACGCGACTTAGGTCTGCTGACCTTATTCTAATAATTTTTTAAATAATTGAGAGCACGCAACATAGATCTGTTGACCTTCTTCCAATAATTATTGAAATAATTGAGAGGACAGGACTTAGGTCTGCTGACCTTGTTCTAATCATTTTTTAAATAATTGAGAGCACGCGACATAGGTCTGTCACCTTGTTCCAATAATTATTAAAATAATTGAGAGCACGCGACTTAGGTCTGTTGACCTTGTTTCAATAATTATTGAAATTATTGAGAGCTAGGACTTAGGTCTGTTGACCTTGTTCCAATAATTATTGAAATAATTGAGAGCACGCGACATAGGTCTGTTGACCTTGTTCCAATAATTATTGAAATAATTGAGAGTCCGCGACTTAGGTCTGTTGACCTTGTTCCAATAATTATTGAAATAATTGAGAGCACGCAACATAGATCCGTTGACCTTGTTCGAATAAATATTTAAATAATTGAGAGCACGCGACTTAGGTCTGTTGACCTTGTTCCTATAATTATTGAAATAATCGAGAGTACGCGACTTAGGTCTGTTGACCTTGTTCCAATAATTATTAAAACATTCGAGAGAACGCAACTTAGGTCTGTTGACCTTGTTCCAATAATTAGTGAAATAATTGAGAGCATGCGCCCTAGGTCTATTGACCTTGTTCCAATCATTATTGAAATAATTGAGAGCACGCGACTTAGGTCTGTTGACCTTGTTCCAATAATTTTGGAAATATTTGAGAGCACGCAACGTAGGTCTGTTGACCTTTTTCCAATAACTATTGAAATAATTGCGAGCACACGCCCTGGGTCTGTTGACCTTGTTCTAATAATTATAGAAATAATTGAGAGCACGTGACTTAGATCTGTTCACCTTGTTCCAAAAATTATTGAAAGAATTGAGAGGACTTGACATAGGTCTGTTGACCTTGTTCAAATAATTATTGAAATATTTGAGGGCACGCGACTTAGGTTTGTTGACCTTATTCCAATAATTATTGACATAATTGAGACCACGCGACTTAGGTCTGTTGACCTTGTTCCAAAAATTATTGAAATAATCGAGAGCACGCGACTTAGGTCTGTTGACCTTGTTCCAATAATTATTGAAATAATTAAGAGCACGCGACTTAGGTCTATTGACCTTATTCCAATAATTATTAAAATACTTGAGAGCATGCGACTTAGGTTTGTTGACATTGTTCCAATAATTATTGAAATAATTGAGAGCACACGACATAGGTCTGTTGACCTTGTTCCAATAATTATTGAATTAATTGAGAGCACAGGACTTAGGTCTGCTGGCCTCGTTCCAATAATTATTGAAATAATTGAGAGCACGCAACTAGGGCCGTACCTTGTTCCAATAATTTTTGAAATAATTGAGAGCACACGGCTTAGATTTGTTGACCTTGTTCCAATAATTATTGAAATAATTGAGAGCTTGCGACTTAGGTCTATTGACCTGATTCCAATAATTATTGAAATAATTGAGAGCACGCAACTTAGGTCTGTTGACCTTGTTCCAATAAATATTGAAATAATTGAGAGCACGCGAATTAGGTCTGTTGACCTTGTTCCAATCATTATTAAAATAGTTGATAGCACGCGACCTAGGTCTGTTGACCTTGTTCAAATAATTATTGAAATAATCGAGAGCACGCGAATTAGGTCTGTTGACCTTGTTCAAATAATTATTGAAATAATCGAGAGCACGCGACTTAGGTCTGTTGACCTTGTTCCAATAATTATTGAAATAATTGAGAGCACAGGACTTAGGTCTGCTGACCTTGTTCTAATATTTTTTTAAATAATTGAGAGCACGCGACCCTCGGTCTGTTGACCTTGTTCTAATAATTATTGAAATAATTGAGAGCACATGACTTAGGTCTGCTGACCTTGTTCTAATAATTTTTGAAATAATTGAGAGCACGCGACATAGGTCTGTTGACCTTGTTCCAATAATTATTGAAATAATTGAGAGCACGCAACTTAGGGGCGTTGAACTTGTTCCAATAATTATGAAATTAATTGAGAGCACACGACCTAGGTTTGTTGACCTTGTTCCAATAATTATTGAAATAATTGAGAGCATGCGCCTTAGGTCTGTTGACCTTTTTCTAATAATTATTAAAATAATTGAGAGCACGTGACTTAGGTTTGTTTTCCTTGTTCCAATAATTATGGAAATAATTGAGAGCACGCGACTTAGGTCTGTTGACCTTGTTGCAATAATTATTGAAATAATTGAGAGCATGCAACATAGATCTGTTGACCTTGTTCGAATAAATATTCAAATAATTCAGAGCACGCGACTTAGGTCTGTTGACCTTGTTCCAATATTATTGAAATAATCGAGAGTACGCGACTTAGGTCTGTTGACCTTGTTCCCCAAAATAATAAAACATTCGAGAGAACGCAAGTTAGGTCTGTTGACCTTGTTCCAATAATTATTTAAATAATTGAGAGCACGCGAATTAGGTCTGTTGACCTTGTTCCAATCATTATTGAAATAATTGAGAGCACGTGACTTAGGTCTGTTGACCTTGTTCCAATAATTATTGAAATAATTGAGAGCATGCAACATAGATCTGTTGACCTTGTTCGAATAAATATTCAAATAATTGAGAGCACGCGACTTAGGTCTGTTGACCTTGTTCCAATAATTATTGAAATAATTGAGAGCACGCGACATAGGTCTGTTGACCTTGTTCCTATAATTATTGAAATAATTGAAAGCACGCGACATAGGTCTGTTGACCTTGTTCCAATAACTATTGAAATAAAGAAGGGCACGCAACCTAGGTCTGTTGGACTATTTCCAATAATTATTGAAATAATTGAGAGCACACGCCCTGGGGCTGTTGACCTTGTTCCACTAATTATTGACATAATTGAGAGCACGTGACTTAGGTCTGTTGACCTTGTTTCAATAATTATTGAAATAATTGAGAGCACGCGGCTTAGGACTGTTGACCTTGTTTCAATAATTATTGAAATAATTAAGAGCACGCAACCTAGGTGTGTTGACCTTTTCCCATAATTATTAAAATAATTGAGGGCACACGCCCTGGGTCTGTTGACCTTGTTCCAATAATTAGTAAAATAATTGAAAGCACCCAACTTAGGTTTGTTGACCTTGTTCCAATAATTATTGAAGTAATTGAGAGCACGCGACTTAGGTCTGTTGACCTTGTTCCAATAATTATTGAAATAATCGAGAGCACACGACTTATGTCTGTTGACCTTGTTCCAATAATTATTGAAATAATTAAGAGCACGCGACTTAGGTCTGTTGAACTGGTCCCAATAATTATTGACATAATTGAGAGAACGCGACTTAGGTCTGTTTACCTGGTTTCAATAATTATTAAAATAATTGAGGGCACGTGACTTAGGTTTGTTTTCCTTGTTATAATAATTATGAAAATAATTGAGAGCACGCGGCTTAGGACTGTTGACCTTGTTTCAATAATTATTGAAATAATTAAGAGCACGCAACCTAGGTGTGTTGACCTTTTCCCATAATTATTAAAATAATTGAGGGCACACGCCCTGGGTCTGTTGACCTTGTTCCAATAATTAGTAAAATAATTGAAAGCACCCGACTTAGGTTTGTTGACCTTGTTCCAATAATTATTGAAGTAATTGAGAGCACGCGACTTAGGTCTGTTGACCTTGTTCCAATAATTATTGAAATAATCGAGAGCACACGACTTATGTCTGTTGACCTTGTTCCAATAATTATTGAAATAATTAAGAGCACGCGACTTAGGTCTGTTGAACTGGTCCCAATAATTATTGACATAATTGAGAGAACGCGACTTAGGTCTGTTTACCTGGTTTCAATAATTATTAAAATAATTTAGAGCACGTGACTTAGGTCTGTTGACCTTGTTCCAATAATTATTGAAATAATTGAGAGCATGCAACATAGATCTGTTGACCTTATTCGAATAAATATTCAAATAATTGAGAGCACACGACTTAGGTCTGTTGACCTTGTTCCAATAATTATTGAAATAATCGAGAGTACGCGACTTAGGTCTGTTGACCTTGTTCCAAAAAATAATAAAACATTCGAGAAAACGCAAGTTAGGTCTGTTGACCTTGTTATAATAATTGTTTAAATAATTGAGAGCACGCGAATTAGGTCTGTTGCCCTTTGTTCCAATAATTATTGAAATAATTAATGCACGCAACCTAGGTCTGTTGACCTTGTTCCAATAATTATTGAAATAATTGAAAACACGCGACTTAGGTCTGTTGACCTTGTTCCAATAATTATTGGAATAATTGAGAGCACGCGACTTAGGTCTATTGACCTTGTTCCAATAATTATTGAAACAATTGAGAGCACACGACTTAGGTCTGTTGACCTTGTTCCAATAATTATTGAACTAATGGAGAGCACGCAACCTAGGTCTGTTGACCTTGTTTCAATAATTATTGAAATATTTGAGAGTACAGGACTTAGGTCTGTTGACCTTGTTCCAATAATTATTGAAATAATTGAGAGCACGCGACTTAGGTTTGTTGACCTTGTTCCAATCATTATTGAAATAATTGAGAGAACACGACTTAGGTCTGTTGACCTTGTTACAATAATTATTGAAATAATCGAGAGCGCGCGAATTAGGTCTGTTGACCTTGTTCCAATAATTATTGAAATAATCGAGAGCACGCGACTTAGGTCTGCTGACCTTATTCTAATAATTTTTTAAATAATTGAGAGCACGCAACATAGATCTGTTGACCTTCTTCCAATAATTATTGAAATAATTGAGAGGACAGGACTTAGGTCTGCTGACCTTGTTCTAATCATTTTTTAAATAATTGAGAGCACGCGACATAGGTCTGTCACCTTGTTCCAATAATTATTAAAATAATTGAGAGCACGCGACTTAGGTCTGTTGACCTTGTTTCAATAATTATTGAAATTATTGAGAGCTAGGACTTAGGTCTGTTGACCTTGTTCCAATAATTATTGAAATAATTGAGAGCACGCGACATAGGTCTGTTGACCTTGTTCCAATAATTATTGAAATAATTGAGAGTCCGCGACTTAGGTCTGTTGACCTTGTTCCAATAATTATTGAAATAATTGAGAGCACGCAACATAGATCCGTTGACCTTGTTCGAATAAATATTTAAATAATTGAGAGCACGCGACTTAGGTCTGTTGACCTTGTTCCTATAATTATTGAAATAATCGAGAGTACGCGACTTAGGTCTGTTGACCTTGTTCCAATAATTATTAAAACATTCGAGAGAACGCAACTTAGGTCTGTTGACCTTGTTCCAATAATTAGTGAAATAATTGAGAGCATGCGCCCTAGGTCTATTGACCTTGTTCCAATCATTATTGAAATAATTGAGAGCACGCGACTTAGGTCTGTTGACCTTGTTCCAATAATTTTGGAAATATTTGAGAGCACGCAACGTAGGTCTGTTGACCTTTTTCCAATAACTATTGAAATAATTGCGAGCACACGCCCTGGGTCTGTTGACCTTGTTCTAATAATTATAGAAATAATTGAGAGCACGTGACTTAGATCTGTTCACCTTGTTCCAAAAATTATTGAAAGAATTGAGAGGACTTGACATAGGTCTGTTGACCTTGTTCAAATAATTATTGAAATATTTGAGGGCACGCGACTTAGGTTTGTTGACCTTATTCCAATAATTATTGACATAATTGAGACCACGCGACTTAGGTCTGTTGACCTTGTTCCAAAAATTATTGAAATAATCGAGAGCACGCGACTTAGGTCTGTTGACCTTGTTCCAATAATTATTGAAATAATTAAGAGCACGCGACTTAGGTCTATTGACCTTATTCCAATAATTATTAAAATACTTGAGAGCATGCGACTTAGGTTTGTTGACATTGTTCCAATAATTATTGAAATAATTGAGAGCACACGACATAGGTCTGTTGACCTTGTTCCAATAATTATTGAATTAATTGAGAGCACAGGACTTAGGTCTGCTGGCCTCGTTCCAATAATTATTGAAATAATTGAGAGCACGCAACTAGGGCCGTACCTTGTTCCAATAATTTTTGAAATAATTGAGAGCACACGGCTTAGATTTGTTGACCTTGTTCCAATAATTATTGAAATAATTGAGAGCTTGCGACTTAGGTCTATTGACCTGATTCCAATAATTATTGAAATAATTGAGAGCACGCAACTTAGGTCTGTTGACCTTGTTCCAATAAATATTGAAATAATTGAGAGCACGCGAATTAGGTCTGTTGACCTTGTTCCAATCATTATTAAAATAGTTGATAGCACGCGACCTAGGTCTGTTGACCTTGTTCAAATAATTATTGAAATAATCGAGAGCACGCGAATTAGGTCTGTTGACCTTGTTCAAATAATTATTGAAATAATCGAGAGCACGCGACTTAGGTCTGTTGACCTTGTTCCAATAATTATTGAAATAATTGAGAGCACAGGACTTAGGTCTGCTGACCTTGTTCTAATATTTTTTTAAATAATTGAGAGCACGCGACCCTCGGTCTGTTGACCTTGTTCTAATAATTATTGAAATAATTGAGAGCACATGACTTAGGTCTGCTGACCTTGTTCTAATAATTTTTGAAATAATTGAGAGCACGCGACATAGGTCTGTTGACCTTGTTCCAATAATTATTGAAATAATTGAGAGCACGCAACTTAGGGGCGTTGAACTTGTTCCAATAATTATGAAATTAATTGAGAGCACACGACCTAGGTTTGTTGACCTTGTTCCAATAATTATTGAAATAATTGAGAGCATGCGCCTTAGGTCTGTTGACCTTTTTCTAATAATTATTAAAATAATTGAGAGCACGTGACTTAGGTTTGTTTTCCTTGTTCCAATAATTATGGAAATAATTGAGAGCACGCGACTTAGGTCTGTTGACCTTGTTGCAATAATTATTGAAATAATTGAGAGCATGCAACATAGATCTGTTGACCTTGTTCGAATAAATATTCAAATAATTCAGAGCACGCGACTTAGGTCTGTTGACCTTGTTCCAATATTATTGAAATAATCGAGAGTACGCGACTTAGGTCTGTTGACCTTGTTCCCCAAAATAATAAAACATTCGAGAGAACGCAAGTTAGGTCTGTTGACCTTGTTCCAATAATTATTTAAATAATTGAGAGCACGCGAATTAGGTCTGTTGACCTTGTTCCAATCATTATTGAAATAATTGAGAGCACGTGACTTAGGTCTGTTGACCTTGTTCCAATAATTATTGAAATAATTGAGAGCATGCAACATAGATCTGTTGACCTTGTTCGAATAAATATTCAAATAATTGAGAGCACGCGACTTAGGTCTGTTGACCTTGTTCCAATAATTATTGAAATAATTGAGAGCACGCGACATAGGTCTGTTGACCTTGTTCCTATAATTATTGAAATAATTGAAAGCACGCGACATAGGTCTGTTGACCTTGTTCCAATAACTATTGAAATAAAGAAGGGCACGCAACCTAGGTCTGTTGGACTATTTCCAATAATTATTGAAATAATTGAGAGCACACGCCCTGGGGCTGTTGACCTTGTTCCACTAATTATTGACATAATTGAGAGCACGTGACTTAGGTCTGTTGACCTTGTTTCAATAATTATTGAAATAATTGAGAGCACGCGGCTTAGGACTGTTGACCTTGTTTCAATAATTATTGAAATAATTAAGAGCACGCAACCTAGGTGTGTTGACCTTTTCCCATAATTATTAAAATAATTGAGGGCACACGCCCTGGGTCTGTTGACCTTGTTCCAATAATTAGTAAAATAATTGAAAGCACCCAACTTAGGTTTGTTGACCTTGTTCCAATAATTATTGAAGTAATTGAGAGCACGCGACTTAGGTCTGTTGACCTTGTTCCAATAATTATTGAAATAATCGAGAGCACACGACTTATGTCTGTTGACCTTGTTCCAATAATTATTGAAATAATTAAGAGCACGCGACTTAGGTCTGTTGAACTGGTCCCAATAATTATTGACATAATTGAGAGAACGCGACTTAGGTCTGTTTACCTGGTTTCAATAATTATTAAAATAATTGAGGGCACGTGACTTAGGTTTGTTTTCCTTGTTATAATAATTATGAAAATAATTGAGAGCACGCGGCTTAGGACTGTTGACCTTGTTTCAATAATTATTGAAATAATTAAGAGCACGCAACCTAGGTGTGTTGACCTTTTCCCATAATTATTAAAATAATTGAGGGCACACGCCCTGGGTCTGTTGACCTTGTTCCAATAATTAGTAAAATAATTGAAAGCACCCGACTTAGGTTTGTTGACCTTGTTCCAATAATTATTGAAGTAATTGAGAGCACGCGACTTAGGTCTGTTGACCTTGTTCCAATAATTATTGAAATAATCGAGAGCACACGACTTATGTCTGTTGACCTTGTTCCAATAATTATTGAAATAATTAAGAGCACGCGACTTAGGTCTGTTGAACTGGTCCCAATAATTATTGACATAATTGAGAGAACGCGACTTAGGTCTGTTTACCTGGTTTCAATAATTATTAAAATAATTTAGAGCACGTGACTTAGGTCTGTTGACCTTGTTCCAATAATTATTGAAATAATTGAGAGCATGCAACATAGATCTGTTGACCTTATTCGAATAAATATTCAAATAATTGAGAGCACACGACTTAGGTCTGTTGACCTTGTTCCAATAATTATTGAAATAATCGAGAGTACGCGACTTAGGTCTGTTGACCTTGTTCCAAAAAATAATAAAACATTCGAGAAAACGCAAGTTAGGTCTGTTGACCTTGTTATAATAATTGTTTAAATAATTGAGAGCACGCGAATTAGGTCTGTTGCCCTTTGTTCCAATAATTATTGAAATAATTAAGAGCACGCAACCTAGGTCTGTTGACCTTGTTCCAATAATTATTGAAATAATTGAAAACACGCGACTTAGGTCGGTTGACCTTGTTCCAATAATTATTGGAATAATTGAGAGCACGCGACTTAGGTCTATTGACCTTGTTCCAATAATTATTGAAACAATTGAGAGCACACGACTTAGGTCTGTTGACCTTGTTCCAATAATTATTGAACTAATGGAGAGCACGCAACCTAGGTCTGTTGACCTTGTTTCAATAATTATTGAAATATTTGAGAGTACAGGACTTAGGTCTGTTGACCTTGTTCCAATAATTATTGAAATAATTGAGAGCACGCGACTTAGGTTTGTTGACCTTGTTCCAATCATTATTGAAATAATTGAGAGAACACGACTTAGGTCTGTTGACCTTGTTACAATAATTATTGAAATAATCGAGAGCGCGCGAATTAGGTCTGTTGACCTTGTTCCAATAATTATTGAAATAATCGAGAGCACGCGACTTAGGTCTGCTGACCTTATTCTAATAATTTTTTAAATAATTGAGAGCACGCAACATAGATCTGTTGACCTTCTTCCAATAATTATTGAAATAATTGAGAGGACAGGACTTAGGTCTGCTGACCTTGTTCTAATCATTTTTTAAATAATTGAGAGCACGCGACATAGGTCTGTCACCTTGTTCCAATAATTATTAAAATAATTGAGAGCACGCAACTTAGGTCTGTTGACCTTGTTTCAATAATTATTGAAATTATTGAGAGCTAGGACTTAGGTCTGTTGACCTTGTTCCAATAATTATTGAAATAATTGAGAGCACGCGACATAGGTCTGTTGACCTTGTTCCAATAATTATTGAAATAATTGAGAGTCCGCGACTTAGGTCTGTTGACCTTGTTCCAATAATTATTGAAATAATTGAGAGCACGCAACATAGATCCGTTGACCTTGTTCGAATAAATATTTAAATAATTGAGAGCACGCGACTTAGGTCTGTTGACCTTGTTCCTATAATTATTGAAATAATCGAGAGTACGCGAGTAGGTCTGTTGACCTTGTTCCAATAATTATTAAAACATTCGAGAGAACGCAACTTAGGTCTGTTGACCTTGTTCCAATAATTAGTGAAATAATTGAGAGCATGCGCCCTAGGTCTATTGACCTTGTTCCAATCATTATTGAAATAATTGAGAGCACGCGACTTAGGTCTGTTGACCTTGTTCCAATAATTTTGGAAATATTTGAGAGCACGCAACGTAGGTCTGTTGACCTTTTTCCAATAACTATTGAAATAATTGCGAGCACACGCCCTGGGTCTGTTGACCTTGTTCTAATAATTATAGAAATAATTGAGAGCACGTGACTTAGATCTGTTCACCTTGTTCCAAAAATTATTGAAAGAATTGAGAGGACGTGACATAGGTCTGTTGACCTTGTTCCAATAATTATTGAAATATTTGAGGGCACACGACTTAGGTTTGTTGACCTTATTCCAATAATTATTGACATAATTGAGACCACGCGACTTAGGTCTGTTGACCTTGTTCCAAAAATTATTGAAATAATCGAGAGCACGCAACTTAGGTCTGTTGACCTTGTTCCAATAATTATTGAAATAATTAAGAGCACGCGACTTAGGTCTATTGACCTTATTCCAATAATTATTAAAATACTTGAGAGCATGCGACTTAGGTTTGTTGACATTGTTCCAATAATTATTGAAATAATTGAGAGCACACGACATAGGTCTGTTGACCTTGTTCCAATAATTATTGAATTAATTGAGAGCACAGGACTTAGGTCTGCTGGCCTTGTTCCAATAATTATTGAAATAATTGAGAGCACGCAACTAGGGCCGTACCTTGTTCCAATAATTTTTGAAATAATTGAGAGCACACGGCTTAGATTTGTTGACCTTGTTCCAATAATTATTGAAATAATTGAGAGCTTGCGACTTAGGTCTATTGACCTGATTCCAATAATTATTGAAATAATTGAGAGCACGCAACTTAGGTCTGTTGACCTTGTTCCAATAAATATTGAAATAATTGAGAGCACGCGAATTAGGTCTGTTGACCTTGTTCCAATCATTATTAAAATAGTTGATAGCACGCGACCTAGGTCTGTTGACCTTGTTCAAATAATTATTGAAATAATCGAGAGCACGCGAATTAGGTTTTGACCTTGTTCAAATAATTATTGAAATAATCGAGAGCACGCGACTTAGGTCTGTTGACCTTGTTCCAATAATTATTGAAATAATTGAGAGCACAGGACTTAGGTCTGCTGACCTTGTTCTAATATTTTTTTAAATAATTGAGAGCACGCGACATAGGTCTGTTGACCTTGTTCTAATAATTATTGAAATAATTGAGAGCACAGGACTTAGGTCTGCTGACCTTGTTCTAATAATTTTTGAAATAATTGAGAGCACGCGACATAGGTCTGTTGACCTTGTTCCAATAATTATTGAAATAATTGAGAGCACGCAACTTAGGGGCGTTGACCTTGTTCCAATAATTATGAAATAATTGAGAGCACACGACCTAGGTTTGTTGACCTTGTTCCAATAATTATTGAAATAATTGAGAGCATGCGCCTTAGGTCTGTTGACCTTTTTCTAATAATTATTAAAATAATTGAGAGCACGTGACTTAGGTTTGTTTTCCTTGTTCCAATAATTATGGAAATAATTGAGAGCACGCGACTTAGGTCTGTTGACCTTGTTGCAATAATTATTGAAATAATTGAGAGCATGCAACATAGATCTGTTGACCTTGTTCGAATAAATATTCAAATAATTCAGAGCACGCGACTTAGGTCTGTTGACCTTGTTCCAATATTATTGAAATAATCGAGAGTACGCGACTTAGGTCTGTTGACCTTGTTCCCCAAAATAATAAAACATTCGAGAGAACGCAAGTTAGGTCTGTTGACCTTGTTCCAATAATTGTTTAAATAATTGAGAGCACGCGAATTAGGTCTGTTGACCTTGTTCCAATAATTATTGAAATAATTAAGAGCACGCAACCTAGGTCTGTTGACCTTGTTCCAATAATTATTGAAATAATTGAAAACACGCGACTTAGGTCTGTTGACCTTGTTCCAATAATTATTGGAATAATTGAGAGCACGCGACTTAGGTCTATTGACCTTGTTCCAATAATTATTGAAACAATTGAGAGCACACGACTTAGGTCTGTTGACCTTGATCCAATAATTATTGAACTAATGGAGAGCACGCAACCTAGGTCTGTTGACCTTGTTTCAATCGTTATTGAAATATTTGAGAGTACAGGACTTATGTCTGTTGACCTTGTTCCAATAATTATTGAAATAATTGAGAGCACGCGACTTAGGTTTGTTGACCTTGTTCCAATCATTATTGAAATAATTGAGAGCACGCGACTTAGGTCTGTTGACCTTGTTACAATAATTATTGAACTAATCGAGAGCCTGCGAATTAGGTCTGTTGACCTTGTTAAAATAATTATTGAAATAATCGAGAGCACGCGACTTAGGTCTGCTGACCTTATTCTAATAATTTTTGAAATAATTGACAGCACGCAATATAGATCTGTTGACCTTCTTCCAATAATTATTGAAATAATTGAGAGGACAGGACTTAGGTCTGCTGAGCTTGTTCTAATCATTTTTTAAATAATTGAAAGCACGCGACATAGGTCTGTCACCTTGTTCCAATAATTATTAAAATAATTGAGAGCACGCAACTTAGGGCCGTACCGTGTTCCAATAATTATTGAAATAATTAAGAGCACGCAACCTAGGTCTGTTGACCTTGTTCCAATAATTATTGAAATAATTGAGAGCACGCGACTTAGGTCTGTTGACCTTGTTACAATAATTATTGAAATAATTTAGAGCACGTGACTTGGGTCTGTTGACCTTGTTCCAATAATTATTGAAATAATTGAGAGCACGCAACATAGATCCGTTGACCTTGTTCGAATAAATATTGACATAATTGAGACCACGCGACTTAGGTCTGTTGACCTTGTTCCAAAAATTATTGAAATAATCGAGAGCACGCGACTTAGGTCTGTTGACCTTGTTCCAATAATTATTGAAATAATTAAGAGCACGCGACTTAGGTCTATTGACCTTATTCCAATAATTATTAAAATACTTGAGAGCATGCGACTTAGGTTTGTTGACATTGTTCCAATAATTATTGAAATAATTGAGAGCACACGACATAGGTCTGTTGACCTTGTTCCAATAATTATTGAATTAATTGAGAGCACAGGACTTAGGTCTGCTGGCCTTGTTCCAATAATTATTGAAATAATTGAGAGCACGCAACTAGGGCCGTACCTTGTTACAATAATTTTTGAAATAATTGAGAGCACACGGCTTAGATTTGTTGACCTTGTTCCAATAATTATTGAAATAATTGAGAGCTTGCGACTTAGGTCTATTGACCTGATTCCAATAATTATTGAAATAATTGAGAGCACGCAACTTAGGTCTGTTGACCTTGTTCCAATAAATATTGAAATAATTGAGAGCACGCGAATTAGGTCTGTTGACCTTGTTCCAATCATTATTAAAATAGTTGATAGCACGCGACCTAGGTCTGTTGACCTTGTTCAAATAATTTTTGAAATAATCGAGAGCACGCGAATTAGGTCTGTTGACCTTGTTCAAATAATTATTGAAATAATCGAGAGCACGCGACTTAGGTCTGTTGACCTTGTTCCAATAATTATTGAAATAATTGAGAGCACAGGACTTAGGTCTGCTGACCTTGTTCTAATATTTTTTTAAATAATTGAGAGCACGCGACCCTCGGTCTGTTGACCTTGTTCTAATAATTATTGAAATAATTGAGAGCACATGACTTAGGTCTGCTGACCTTGTTCTAATAATTTTTGAAATAATTGAGAGCACGCGACATAGGTCTGTTGACCTTGTTCCAATAATTATTGAAATAATTGAGAGCACGCAACTTAGGGGCGTTGAACTTGTTCCAATAATTATGAAATTAATTGAGAGCACACGACCTAGGTTTGTTGACCTTGTTCCAATAATTATTGAAATAATTGAGAGCATGCGCCTTAGGTCTGTTGACCTTTTTCTAATAATTATTAAAATAATTGAGAGCACGTGACTTAGGTTTGTTTTCCTTGTTCCAATAATTATGGAAATAATTGAGAGCACGCGACTTAGGTCTGTTGACCTTGTTGCAATAATTATTGAAATAATTGAGAGCATGCAACATAGATCTGTTGACCTTGTTCGAATAAATATTCAAATAATTCAGAGCACGCGACTTAGGTCTGTTGACCTTGTTCCAATATTATTGAAATAATCGAGAGTACGCGACTTAGGTCTGTTGACCTTGTTCCCCAAAATAATAAAACATTCGAGAGAACGCAAGTTAGGTCTGTTGACCTTGTTCCAATAATTATTTAAATAATTGAGAGCACGCGAATTAGGTCTGTTGACCTTGTTCCAATCATTATTGAAATAATTGAGAGCACGTGACTTAGGTCTGTTGACCTTGTTCCAATAATTATTGAAATAATTGAGAGCATGCAACATAGATCTGTTGACCTTGTTCGAATAAATATTCAAATAATTGAGAGCACGCGACTTAGGTCTGTTGACCTTGTTCCAATAATTATTGAAATAATTGAGAGCACGCGACATAGGTCTGTTGACCTTGTTCCTATAATTATTGAAATAATTGAAAGCACGCGACATAGGTCTGTTGACCTTGTTCCAATAACTATTGAAATAAAGAAGGGCACGCAACCTAGGTCTGTTGGACTATTTCCAATAATTATTGAAATAATTGAGAGCACACGCCCTGGGGCTGTTGACCTTGTTCCACTAATTATTGACATAATTGAGAGCACGTGACTTAGGTCTGTTGACCTTGTTTCAATAATTATTGAAATAATTGAGAGCACGCGGCTTAGGACTGTTGACCTTGTTTCAATAATTATTGAAATAATTAAGAGCACGCAACCTAGGTGTGTTGACCTTTTCCCATAATTATTAAAATAATTGAGGGCACACGCCCTGGGTCTGTTGACCTTGTTCCAATAATTAGTAAAATAATTGAAAGCACCCAACTTAGGTTTGTTGACCTTGTTCCAATAATTATTGAAGTAATTGAGAGCACGCGACTTAGGTCTGTTGACCTTGTTCCAATAATTATTGAAATAATCGAGAGCACACGACTTATGTCTGTTGACCTTGTTCCAATAATTATTGAAATAATTAAGAGCACGCGACTTAGGTCTGTTGAACTGGTCCCAATAATTATTGACATAATTGAGAGAACGCGACTTAGGTCTGTTTACCTGGTTTCAATAATTATTAAAATAATTGAGGGCACGTGACTTAGGTTTGTTTTCCTTGTTATAATAATTATGAAAATAATTGAGAGCACGCGGCTTAGGACTGTTGACCTTGTTTCAATAATTATTGAAATAATTAAGAGCACGCAACCTAGGTGTGTTGACCTTTTCCCATAATTATTAAAATAATTGAGGGCACACGCCCTGGGTCTGTTGACCTTGTTCCAATAATTAGTAAAATAATTGAAAGCACCCGACTTAGGTTTGTTGACCTTGTTCCAATAATTATTGAAGTAATTGAGAGCACGCGACTTAGGTCTGTTGACCTTGTTCCAATAATTATTGAAATAATCGAGAGCACACGACTTATGTCTGTTGACCTTGTTCCAATAATTATTGAAATAATTAAGAGCACGCGACTTAGGTCTGTTGAACTGGTCCCAATAATTATTGACATAATTGAGAGAACGCGACTTAGGTCTGTTTACCTGGTTTCAATAATTATTAAAATAATTTAGAGCACGTGACTTAGGTCTGTTGACCTTGTTCCAATAATTATTGAAATAATTGAGAGCATGCAACATAGATCTGTTGACCTTATTCGAATAAATATTCAAATAATTGAGAGCACACGACTTAGGTCTGTTGACCTTGTTCCAATAATTATTGAAATAATCGAGAGTACGCGACTTAGGTCTGTTGACCTTGTTCCAAAAAATAATAAAACATTCGAGAAAACGCAAGTTAGGTCTGTTGACCTTGTTATAATAATTGTTTAAATAATTGAGAGCACGCGAATTAGGTCTGTTGCCCTTTGTTCCAATAATTATTGAAATAATTAATGCACGCAACCTAGGTCTGTTGACCTTGTTCCAATAATTATTGAAATAATTGAAAACACGCGACTTAGGTCTGTTGACCTTGTTCCAATAATTATTGGAATAATTGAGAGCACGCGACTTAGGTCTATTGACCTTGTTCCAATAATTATTGAAACAATTGAGAGCACACGACTTAGGTCTGTTGACCTTGTTCCAATAATTATTGAACTAATGGAGAGCACGCAACCTAGGTCTGTTGACCTTGTTTCAATAATTATTGAAATATTTGAGAGTACAGGACTTAGGTCTGTTGACCTTGTTCCAATAATTATTGAAATAATTGAGAGCACGCGACTTAGGTTTGTTGACCTTGTTCCAATCATTATTGAAATAATTGAGAGAACACGACTTAGGTCTGTTGACCTTGTTACAATAATTATTGAAATAATCGAGAGCGCGCGAATTAGGTCTGTTGACCTTGTTCCAATAATTATTGAAATAATCGAGAGCACGCGACTTAGGTCTGCTGACCTTATTCTAATAATTTTTTAAATAATTGAGAGCACGCAACATAGATCTGTTGACCTTCTTCCAATAATTATTGAAATAATTGAGAGGACAGGACTTAGGTCTGCTGACCTTGTTCTAATCATTTTTTAAATAATTGAGAGCACGCGACATAGGTCTGTCACCTTGTTCCAATAATTATTAAAATAATTGAGAGCACGCGACTTAGGTCTGTTGACCTTGTTTCAATAATTATTGAAATTATTGAGAGCTAGGACTTAGGTCTGTTGACCTTGTTCCAATAATTATTGAAATAATTGAGAGCACGCGACATAGGTCTGTTGACCTTGTTCCAATAATTATTGAAATAATTGAGAGTCCGCGACTTAGGTCTGTTGACCTTGTTCCAATAATTATTGAAATAATTGAGAGCACGCAACATAGATCCGTTGACCTTGTTCGAATAAATATTTAAATAATTGAGAGCACGCGACTTAGGTCTGTTGACCTTGTTCCTATAATTATTGAAATAATCGAGAGTACGCGACTTAGGTCTGTTGACCTTGTTCCAATAATTATTAAAACATTCGAGAGAACGCAACTTAGGTCTGTTGACCTTGTTCCAATAATTAGTGAAATAATTGAGAGCATGCGCCCTAGGTCTATTGACCTTGTTCCAATCATTATTGAAATAATTGAGAGCACGCGACTTAGGTCTGTTGACCTTGTTCCAATAATTTTGGAAATATTTGAGAGCACGCAACGTAGGTCTGTTGACCTTTTTCCAATAACTATTGAAATAATTGCGAGCACACGCCCTGGGTCTGTTGACCTTGTTCTAATAATTATAGAAATAATTGAGAGCACGTGACTTAGATCTGTTCACCTTGTTCCAAAAATTATTGAAAGAATTGAGAGGACTTGACATAGGTCTGTTGACCTTGTTCAAATAATTATTGAAATATTTGAGGGCACGCGACTTAGGTTTGTTGACCTTATTCCAATAATTATTGACATAATTGAGACCACGCGACTTAGGTCTGTTGACCTTGTTCCAAAAATTATTGAAATAATCGAGAGCACGCGACTTAGGTCTGTTGACCTTGTTCCAATAATTATTGAAATAATTAAGAGCACGCGACTTAGGTCTATTGACCTTATTCCAATAATTATTAAAATACTTGAGAGCATGCGACTTAGGTTTGTTGACATTGTTCCAATAATTATTGAAATAATTGAGAGCACACGACATAGGTCTGTTGACCTTGTTCCAATAATTATTGAATTAATTGAGAGCACAGGACTTAGGTCTGCTGGCCTCGTTCCAATAATTATTGAAATAATTGAGAGCACGCAACTAGGGCCGTACCTTGTTCCAATAATTTTTGAAATAATTGAGAGCACACGGCTTAGATTTGTTGACCTTGTTCCAATAATTATTGAAATAATTGAGAGCTTGCGACTTAGGTCTATTGACCTGATTCCAATAATTATTGAAATAATTGAGAGCACGCAACTTAGGTCTGTTGACCTTGTTCCAATAAATATTGAAATAATTGAGAGCACGCGAATTAGGTCTGTTGACCTTGTTCCAATCATTATTAAAATAGTTGATAGCACGCGACCTAGGTCTGTTGACCTTGTTCAAATAATTATTGAAATAATCGAGAGCACGCGAATTAGGTCTGTTGACCTTGTTCAAATAATTATTGAAATAATCGAGAGCACGCGACTTAGGTCTGTTGACCTTGTTCCAATAATTATTGAAATAATTGAGAGCACAGGACTTAGGTCTGCTGACCTTGTTCTAATATTTTTTTAAATAATTGAGAGCACGCGACCCTCGGTCTGT
Organism: Ceratothoa steindachneri; assembly: GCA_963969495.1. Classification (NCBI taxonomy): domain Eukaryota; kingdom Metazoa; phylum Arthropoda; class Malacostraca; order Isopoda; family Cymothoidae; genus Ceratothoa; species Ceratothoa steindachneri. The sequence goes on along the minus strand of OZ018328.1, from coordinate 37,882,154 downwards.
TGACCTTGTTCTAATAATTATTGAAATAATTGAGAGCACATGACTTAGGTCTGCTGACCTTGTTCTAATAATTTTTGAAATAATTGAGAGCACGCGACATAGGTCTGTTGACCTTGTTCCAATAATTATTGAAATAATTGAGAGCACGCAACTTAGGGGCGTTGAACTTGTTCCAATAATTATGAAATTAATTGAGAGCACACGACCTAGGTTTGTTGACCTTGTTCCAATAATTATTGAAATAATTGAGAGCATGCGCCTTAGGTCTGTTGACCTTTTTCTAATAATTATTAAAATAATTGAGAGCACGTGACTTAGGTTTGTTTTCCTTGTTCCAATAATTATGGAAATAATTGAGAGCACGCGACTTAGGTCTGTTGACCTTGTTGCAATAATTATTGAAATAATTGAGAGCATGCAACATAGATCTGTTGACCTTGTTCGAATAAATATTCAAATAATTCAGAGCACGCGACTTAGGTCTGTTGACCTTGTTCCAATATTATTGAAATAATCGAGAGTACGCGACTTAGGTCTGTTGACCTTGTTCCCCAAAATAATAAAACATTCGAGAGAACGCAAGTTAGGTCTGTTGACCTTGTTCCAATAATTATTTAAATAATTGAGAGCACGCGAATTAGGTCTGTTGACCTTGTTCCAATCATTATTGAAATAATTGAGAGCACGTGACTTAGGTCTGTTGACCTTGTTCCAATAATTATTGAAATAATTGAGAGCATGCAACATAGATCTGTTGACCTTGTTCGAATAAATATTCAAATAATTGAGAGCACGCGACTTAGGTCTGTTGACCTTGTTCCAATAATTATTGAAATAATTGAGAGCACGCGACATAGGTCTGTTGACCTTGTTCCTATAATTATTGAAATAATTGAAAGCACGCGACATAGGTCTGTTGACCTTGTTCCAATAACTATTGAAATAAAGAAGGGCACGCAACCTAGGTCTGTTGGACTATTTCCAATAATTATTGAAATAATTGAGAGCACACGCCCTGGGGCTGTTGACCTTGTTCCACTAATTATTGACATAATTGAGAGCACGTGACTTAGGTCTGTTGACCTTGTTTCAATAATTATTGAAATAATTGAGAGCACGCGGCTTAGGACTGTTGACCTTGTTTCAATAATTATTGAAATAATTAAGAGCACGCAACCTAGGTGTGTTGACCTTTTCCCATAATTATTAAAATAATTGAGGGCACACGCCCTGGGTCTGTTGACCTTGTTCCAATAATTAGTAAAATAATTGAAAGCACCCAACTTAGGTTTGTTGACCTTGTTCCAATAATTATTGAAGTAATTGAGAGCACGCGACTTAGGTCTGTTGACCTTGTTCCAATAATTATTGAAATAATCGAGAGCACACGACTTATGTCTGTTGACCTTGTTCCAATAATTATTGAAATAATTAAGAGCACGCGACTTAGGTCTGTTGAACTGGTCCCAATAATTATTGACATAATTGAGAGAACGCGACTTAGGTCTGTTTACCTGGTTTCAATAATTATTAAAATAATTGAGGGCACGTGACTTAGGTTTGTTTTCCTTGTTATAATAATTATGAAAATAATTGAGAGCACGCGGCTTAGGACTGTTGACCTTGTTTCAATAATTATTGAAATAATTAAGAGCACGCAACCTAGGTGTGTTGACCTTTTCCCATAATTATTAAAATAATTGAGGGCACACGCCCTGGGTCTGTTGACCTTGTTCCAATAATTAGTAAAATAATTGAAAGCACCCGACTTAGGTTTGTTGACCTTGTTCCAATAATTATTGAAGTAATTGAGAGCACGCGACTTAGGTCTGTTGACCTTGTTCCAATAATTATTGAAATAATCGAGAGCACACGACTTATGTCTGTTGACCTTGTTCCAATAATTATTGAAATAATTAAGAGCACGCGACTTAGGTCTGTTGAACTGGTCCCAATAATTATTGACATAATTGAGAGAACGCGACTTAGGTCTGTTTACCTGGTTTCAATAATTATTAAAATAATTTAGAGCACGTGACTTAGGTCTGTTGACCTTGTTCCAATAATTATTGAAATAATTGAGAGCATGCAACATAGATCTGTTGACCTTATTCGAATAAATATTCAAATAATTGAGAGCACACGACTTAGGTCTGTTGACCTTGTTCCAATAATTATTGAAATAATCGAGAGTACGCGACTTAGGTCTGTTGACCTTGTTCCAAAAAATAATAAAACATTCGAGAAAACGCAAGTTAGGTCTGTTGACCTTGTTATAATAATTGTTTAAATAATTGAGAGCACGCGAATTAGGTCTGTTGCCCTTTGTTCCAATAATTATTGAAATAATTAAGAGCACGCAACCTAGGTCTGTTGACCTTGTTCCAATAATTATTGAAATAATTGAAAACACGCGACTTAGGTCGGTTGACCTTGTTCCAATAATTATTGGAATAATTGAGAGCACGCGACTTAGGTCTATTGACCTTGTTCCAATAATTATTGAAACAATTGAGAGCACACGACTTAGGTCTGTTGACCTTGTTCCAATAATTATTGAACTAATGGAGAGCACGCAACCTAGGTCTGTTGACCTTGTTTCAATAATTATTGAAATATTTGAGAGTACAGGACTTAGGTCTGTTGACCTTGTTCCAATAATTATTGAAATAATTGAGAGCACGCGACTTAGGTTTGTTGACCTTGTTCCAATCATTATTGAAATAATTGAGAGAACACGACTTAGGTCTGTTGACCTTGTTACAATAATTATTGAAATAATCGAGAGCGCGCGAATTAGGTCTGTTGACCTTGTTCCAATAATTATTGAAATAATCGAGAGCACGCGACTTAGGTCTGCTGACCTTATTCTAATAATTTTTTAAATAATTGAGAGCACGCAACATAGATCTGTTGACCTTCTTCCAATAATTATTGAAATAATTGAGAGGACAGGACTTAGGTCTGCTGACCTTGTTCTAATCATTTTTTAAATAATTGAGAGCACGCGACATAGGTCTGTCACCTTGTTCCAATAATTATTAAAATAATTGAGAGCACGCAACTTAGGTCTGTTGACCTTGTTTCAATAATTATTGAAATTATTGAGAGCTAGGACTTAGGTCTGTTGACCTTGTTCCAATAATTATTGAAATAATTGAGAGCACGCGACATAGGTCTGTTGACCTTGTTCCAATAATTATTGAAATAATTGAGAGTCCGCGACTTAGGTCTGTTGACCTTGTTCCAATAATTATTGAAATAATTGAGAGCACGCAACATAGATCCGTTGACCTTGTTCGAATAAATATTTAAATAATTGAGAGCACGCGACTTAGGTCTGTTGACCTTGTTCCTATAATTATTGAAATAATCGAGAGTACGCGAGTAGGTCTGTTGACCTTGTTCCAATAATTATTAAAACATTCGAGAGAACGCAACTTAGGTCTGTTGACCTTGTTCCAATAATTAGTGAAATAATTGAGAGCATGCGCCCTAGGTCTATTGACCTTGTTCCAATCATTATTGAAATAATTGAGAGCACGCGACTTAGGTCTGTTGACCTTGTTCCAATAATTTTGGAAATATTTGAGAGCACGCAACGTAGGTCTGTTGACCTTTTTCCAATAACTATTGAAATAATTGCGAGCACACGCCCTGGGTCTGTTGACCTTGTTCTAATAATTATAGAAATAATTGAGAGCACGTGACTTAGATCTGTTCACCTTGTTCCAAAAATTATTGAAAGAATTGAGAGGACGTGACATAGGTCTGTTGACCTTGTTCCAATAATTATTGAAATATTTGAGGGCACACGACTTAGGTTTGTTGACCTTATTCCAATAATTATTGACATAATTGAGACCACGCGACTTAGGTCTGTTGACCTTGTTCCAAAAATTATTGAAATAATCGAGAGCACGCAACTTAGGTCTGTTGACCTTGTTCCAATAATTATTGAAATAATTAAGAGCACGCGACTTAGGTCTATTGACCTTATTCCAATAATTATTAAAATACTTGAGAGCATGCGACTTAGGTTTGTTGACATTGTTCCAATAATTATTGAAATAATTGAGAGCACACGACATAGGTCTGTTGACCTTGTTCCAATAATTATTGAATTAATTGAGAGCACAGGACTTAGGTCTGCTGGCCTTGTTCCAATAATTATTGAAATAATTGAGAGCACGCAACTAGGGCCGTACCTTGTTCCAATAATTTTTGAAATAATTGAGAGCACACGGCTTAGATTTGTTGACCTTGTTCCAATAATTATTGAAATAATTGAGAGCTTGCGACTTAGGTCTATTGACCTGATTCCAATAATTATTGAAATAATTGAGAGCACGCAACTTAGGTCTGTTGACCTTGTTCCAATAAATATTGAAATAATTGAGAGCACGCGAATTAGGTCTGTTGACCTTGTTCCAATCATTATTAAAATAGTTGATAGCACGCGACCTAGGTCTGTTGACCTTGTTCAAATAATTATTGAAATAATCGAGAGCACGCGAATTAGGTTTTGACCTTGTTCAAATAATTATTGAAATAATCGAGAGCACGCGACTTAGGTCTGTTGACCTTGTTCCAATAATTATTGAAATAATTGAGAGCACAGGACTTAGGTCTGCTGACCTTGTTCTAATATTTTTTTAAATAATTGAGAGCACGCGACATAGGTCTGTTGACCTTGTTCTAATAATTATTGAAATAATTGAGAGCACAGGACTTAGGTCTGCTGACCTTGTTCTAATAATTTTTGAAATAATTGAGAGCACGCGACATAGGTCTGTTGACCTTGTTCCAATAATTATTGAAATAATTGAGAGCACGCAACTTAGGGGCGTTGACCTTGTTCCAATAATTATGAAATAATTGAGAGCACACGACCTAGGTTTGTTGACCTTGTTCCAATAATTATTGAAATAATTGAGAGCATGCGCCTTAGGTCTGTTGACCTTTTTCTAATAATTATTAAAATAATTGAGAGCACGTGACTTAGGTTTGTTTTCCTTGTTCCAATAATTATGGAAATAATTGAGAGCACGCGACTTAGGTCTGTTGACCTTGTTGCAATAATTATTGAAATAATTGAGAGCATGCAACATAGATCTGTTGACCTTGTTCGAATAAATATTCAAATAATTCAGAGCACGCGACTTAGGTCTGTTGACCTTGTTCCAATATTATTGAAATAATCGAGAGTACGCGACTTAGGTCTGTTGACCTTGTTCCCCAAAATAATAAAACATTCGAGAGAACGCAAGTTAGGTCTGTTGACCTTGTTCCAATAATTGTTTAAATAATTGAGAGCACGCGAATTAGGTCTGTTGACCTTGTTCCAATAATTATTGAAATAATTAAGAGCACGCAACCTAGGTCTGTTGACCTTGTTCCAATAATTATTGAAATAATTGAAAACACGCGACTTAGGTCTGTTGACCTTGTTCCAATAATTATTGGAATAATTGAGAGCACGCGACTTAGGTCTATTGACCTTGTTCCAATAATTATTGAAACAATTGAGAGCACACGACTTAGGTCTGTTGACCTTGATCCAATAATTATTGAACTAATGGAGAGCACGCAACCTAGGTCTGTTGACCTTGTTTCAATCGTTATTGAAATATTTGAGAGTACAGGACTTATGTCTGTTGACCTTGTTCCAATAATTATTGAAATAATTGAGAGCACGCGACTTAGGTTTGTTGACCTTGTTCCAATCATTATTGAAATAATTGAGAGCACGCGACTTAGGTCTGTTGACCTTGTTACAATAATTATTGAACTAATCGAGAGCCTGCGAATTAGGTCTGTTGACCTTGTTAAAATAATTATTGAAATAATCGAGAGCACGCGACTTAGGTCTGCTGACCTTATTCTAATAATTTTTGAAATAATTGACAGCACGCAATATAGATCTGTTGACCTTCTTCCAATAATTATTGAAATAATTGAGAGGACAGGACTTAGGTCTGCTGAGCTTGTTCTAATCATTTTTTAAATAATTGAAAGCACGCGACATAGGTCTGTCACCTTGTTCCAATAATTATTAAAATAATTGAGAGCACGCAACTTAGGGCCGTACCGTGTTCCAATAATTATTGAAATAATTAAGAGCACGCAACCTAGGTCTGTTGACCTTGTTCCAATAATTATTGAAATAATTGAGAGCACGCGACTTAGGTCTGTTGACCTTGTTACAATAATTATTGAAATAATTTAGAGCACGTGACTTGGGTCTGTTGACCTTGTTCCAATAATTATTGAAATAATTGAGAGCACGCAACATAGATCCGTTGACCTTGTTCGAATAAATATTGACATAATTGAGACCACGCGACTTAGGTCTGTTGACCTTGTTCCAAAAATTATTGAAATAATCGAGAGCACGCGACTTAGGTCTGTTGACCTTGTTCCAATAATTATTGAAATAATTAAGAGCACGCGACTTAGGTCTATTGACCTTATTCCAATAATTATTAAAATACTTGAGAGCATGCGACTTAGGTTTGTTGACATTGTTCCAATAATTATTGAAATAATTGAGAGCACACGACATAGGTCTGTTGACCTTGTTCCAATAATTATTGAATTAATTGAGAGCACAGGACTTAGGTCTGCTGGCCTTGTTCCAATAATTATTGAAATAATTGAGAGCACGCAACTAGGGCCGTACCTTGTTACAATAATTTTTGAAATAATTGAGAGCACACGGCTTAGATTTGTTGACCTTGTTCCAATAATTATTGAAATAATTGAGAGCTTGCGACTTAGGTCTATTGACCTGATTCCAATAATTATTGAAATAATTGAGAGCACGCAACTTAGGTCTGTTGACCTTGTTCCAATAAATATTGAAATAATTGAGAGCACGCGAATTAGGTCTGTTGACCTTGTTCCAATCATTATTAAAATAGTTGATAGCACGCGACCTAGGTCTGTTGACCTTGTTCAAATAATTTTTGAAATAATCGAGAGCACGCGAATTAGGTCTGTTGACCTTGTTCAAATAATTATTGAAATAATCGAGAGCACGCGACTTAGGTCTGTTGACCTTGTTCCAATAATTATTGAAATAATTGAGAGCACAGGACTTAGGTCTGCTGACCTTGTTCTAATATTTTTTTAAATAATTGAGAGCACGCGACATAGGTCTGTTGACCTTGTTCTAATAATTATTGAAATAATTGAGAGCACAGGACTTAGGTCTGCTGACCTTGTTCTAATAATTTTTGAAATAATTGAGAGCACGCGACATAGGTCTGTTGACCTTGTTCCAATAATTATTGAAATAATTGAGAGCACGCAACTTAGGGGCGTTGACCTTGTTCCAATAATTATGAAATAATTGAGAGCACACGACCTAGGTTTGTTGACCTTGTTCCAATAATTATTGAAATAATTGAGAGCATGCGCCTTAGGTCTGTTGACCTTTTTCTAATAATTATTAAAATAATTGAGAGCACGTGACTTAGGTTTGTTTTCCTTGTTCCAATAATTATGGAAATAATTGAGAGCACGCGACTTAGGTCTGTTGACCTTGTTGCAATAATTATTGAAATAATTGAGAGCATGCAACATAGATCTGTTGACCTTGTTCGAATAAATATTCAAATAATTCAGAGCACGCGACTTAGGTCTGTTGACCTTGTTCCAATATTATTGAAATAATCGAGAGTACGTGACTTAGGTCTGTTGACCTTGTTCCCCAAAATAATAAAACATTCGAGAGAACGCAAGTTAGGTCTGTTGACCTTGTTCCAATAATTGTTTAAATAATTGAGAGCACGCGAATTAGGTCTGTTGACCTTGTTCCAATAATTATTGAAATAATTAAGAGCACGCAACCTAGGTCTGTTGACCTTGTTCCAATAATTATTGAAATAATTGAAAACACGCGACTTAGGTCTGTTGACCTTGTTCCAATAATTATTGGAATAATTGAGAGCACGCGACTTAGGTCTATTGACCTTGTTCCAATAATTATTGAAACAATTGAGAGCACACGACTTAGGTCTGTTGACCTTGATCCAATAATTATTGAACTAATGGAGAGCACGCAACCTAGGTCTGTTGACCTTGTTTCAATCGTTATTGAAATATTTGAGAGTACAGGACTTATGTCTGTTGACCTTGTTCCAATAATTATTGAAATAATTGAGAGCACGCGACTTAGGTTTGTTGACCTTGTTCCAATCATTATTGAAATAATTGAGAGCACGCGACTTAGGTCTGTTGACCTTGTTACAATAATTATTGAACTAATCGAGAGCCTGCGAATTAGGTCTGTTGACCTTGTTAAAATAATTATTGAAATAATCGAGAGCACGCGACTTAGGTCTGCTGACCTTATTCTAATAATTTTTGAAATAATTGACAGCACGCAATATAGATCTGTTGACCTTCTTCCAATAATTATTGAAATAATTGAGAGGACAGGACTTAGGTCTGCTGAGCTTGTTCTAATCATTTTTTAAATAATTGAAAGCACGCGACATAGGTCTGTCACCTTGTTCCAATAATTATTAAAATAATTGAGAGCACGCAACTTAGGGCCGTACCGTGTTCCAATAATTATTGAAATAATTAAGAGCACGCAACCTAGGTCTGTTGACCTTGTTCCAATAATTATTGAAATAATTGAGAGCACGCGACTTAGGTCTGTTGACCTTGTTACAATAATTATTGAAATAATTTAGAGCACGTGACTTGGGTCTGTTGACCTTGTTCCAATAATTATTGAAATAATTGAGAGCACGCAACATAGATCCGTTGACCTTGTTCGAATAAATATTTAAATAAGTGAGAGCACGCGACTTAGGTCTGTTGACCTTGTTCCTATAATTATTGAAATAATCGAGAGTACGCGACTTAAGTCTGTTGACCCATTTCCAATAATTATTAAAACATTCGAGAGAACGCAACTTAGGTCTGTTGACCTTGTTCCAATAATTGGTGAAATAATTGAGAGCATGCGCCTTAGGTCTGTTGACCTTGTTCCAATCATTATTGAAATAATTGAGAGCACGCGACTTAGGTCTGTTGACCTTGTTCCAATAATTTTGGAAATATTTGAGAGCACGCAACGTAGGTCTGTTGACCTTTTTCCAATAACTATTGAAATAATTGCGAGCACACGCCCTGGGTCTGTTGACCTTGTTCTAATAATTATAGAAATAATTGAGAGCACGTGACTTAGGTCTGTTCACCTTGTTCCAAAAATTATTGAAAGAATTGAGAGGACGTGACATAGGTCTGTTGACCTTGTTCCAATAATTATTGAAATATTTGAGAGCACGCGACTTAGGTTTGTTGACCTTATTCCAATAATTATTGACATAATTGAGACCACGCGACTTAGGTCTGTTGACATTGTTCCAAAAATTATTGAAATAATCGAGAGCACGCGACTTAGGTCTGTTGACCTTGTTCCAATAATTATTGAAATAATTAAGAGCACGCGACTTAGGTCTATTGACCTTATTCCAATAATTATTAAAATACTTGAGAGCATGCGACTTAGATTTGTTGACCTTGTTCCAATAATTATTGAAATAATTGAGAGCAGGCGACTTAGGTCTATTGACCTGATTCCAATAATTATTGAAATAATTGAGAGCACGCGACTTAGGTCTGTTGACCTTGTTCCAATAAATATTGAAATAATTGAGAGCACGCGAATTAGGTCTGTTGACCTTGTTCCAATAAATATTGAAATAATTGAGAGCACGCGAATTAGGTCTGTTGACCTTGTTCCAATCATTATTGAAATAATTGAGAGCACGCGACTTAGGTCTGTTGACCTTGTTCCAATAATTATTGAAATAATCGAGAGCACGCGAATTAGGTCTGTTGACCTTGTTCCAATAATTATTGAAATAATCGAGAGCATGCGACTTAGGTCTGTTGACCTTGTTCCAATAATTATTGAAAATAATTGAGAGCACAGGACTTAGGTCTGCTGACCTTCTTCTAATAATTTTTTAAATAATTGAGAGCACGCGACATAGGTCTGTTGAACTTGTTCCAATAATTATTAAAATAATTGAGAGCACACGACCTAGGTTTGTTGACCTTGTTCCAATAATCATTGAAATAATTGAGAGCACGCGCCTTAGGTCTGTTGACCCTTTTCCAATTTTTTATTGAAATAATTGAGAGCACGTGACTTAGGTTTGTTTTCCTTGTTGCAATAATTATTGAAATATTTGAGAGTACAGGACTTAGGTCTGTTGACCTTGTTCCAATAATTATTGAAATAATTGAGAGCACGCGACTTAGGTTTGTTGACCTTGTTCCAATCATTATTGAAATAATTGAGAGCACGCGACATAGGTCTGTTGACCTTGTTCTAATAATTATTGAAATAATTGAGAGCACAGGACTTAGGTCTGCTGACCTTGTTCTAATAATTAAAGAAATAATTGAGAGCACGCGACATAGGTCTGTTGACCTTGTTCCAATAATTATTGAAATATTTGAGAGCACGCAACTTAGGGGCGTTGACCTTGTTCCAATAATTATGAAATAATTGAGAGCACACGACCTAGGTTTGTTGACCTTGTTCCAATAATTATTGAAATAATTGAGAGCATGCGCCTTAGGTCTGTTGACCTTTTTCTAATAATTATTAAAATAATTGAGAGCACGTGACTTAGGTTTGTTTTCCTTGTTCCAATAATTATGGAAATAATTGAGAGCACGCGACTTAGGTCTGTTGACCTTGTTGCAATAATTATTGAAATAATTGAGAGCATGCAACATAGATCTGTTGACCTTGTTCGAATAAATATTCAAATAATTCAGAGCACGCGACTTAGGTCTGTTGACCTTGTTCCAATATTATTGAAATAATCGAGAGTACGCGACTTAGGTCTGTTGACCTTGTTCCCCAAAATAATAAAACATTCGAGAGAACGCAAGTTAGGTCTGTTGACCTTGTTCCAATAATTGTTTAAATAATTGAGAGCACGCGAATTAGGTCTGTTGACCTTGTTCCAATAATTATTGAAATAATTAAGAGCACGCAACCTAGGTCTGTTGACCTTGTTCCAATAATTATTGAAATAATTGAAAACACGCGACTTAGGTCTGTTGACCTTGTTCCAATAATTATTGGAATAATTGAGAGCACGCGACTTAGGTCTATTGACCTTGTTCCAATAATTATTGAAACAATTGAGAGCACACGACTTAGGTCTGTTGACCTTGATCCAATAATTATTGAACTAATGGAGAGCACGCAACCTAGGTCTGTTGACCTTGTTTCAATCGTTATTGAAATATTTGAGAGTACAGGACTTATGTCTGTTGACCTTGTTCCAATAATTATTGAAATAATTGAGAGCACGCGACTTAGGTTTGTTGACCTTGTTCCAATCATTATTGAAATAATTGAGAGCACGCGACTTAGGTCTGTTGACCTTGTTACAATAATTATTGAACTAATCGAGAGCCTGCGAATTAGGTCTGTTGACCTTGTTAAAATAATTATTGAAATAATCGAGAGCACGCGACTTAGGTCTGCTGACCTTATTCTAATAATTTTTGAAATAATTGACAGCATGCAATATAGATCTGTTGACCTTCTTCCAATAATTATTGAAATAATTGAGAGGACAGGACTTAGGTCTGCTGAGCTTGTTCTAATCATTTTTTAAATAATTGAAAGCACGCGACATAGGTCTGTCACCTTGTAACAATAATTATTAAAATAATTGAGAGCACGCAACTTAGGGCCGTACCGTGTTCCAATAATTATTGAAATAATTAAGAGCACGCAACCTAGGTCTGTTGACCTTGTTCCAATAATTATTGAAATAATTGAGAGCACGCGACTTAGGTCTGTTGACCTTGTTACAATAATTATTGAAATAATTTAGAACACGTGACTTGGGTCTGTTAACCTTGTTCCAATAATTATTGAAATAATTGAGAGCACGCAACATAGATCCGTTGACCTTGTTCGAATAAATATTTAAATAAGTGAGAGCACGCGACTTAGGTCTGTTGACCTTGTTCCTATAATTATTGAAATAATCGAGAGTACGCGACTTAGGTCTGTTGACCCATTTCCAATAATTATTAAAACATTCGAGAGAACGCAACTTAGGTCTGTTGACCTTGTTCCAATAATTGGTGAAATAATTGAGAGCATGCGCCTTAGGTCTGTTGACCTTGTTCCAATCATTATTGAAATAATTGAGAGCACGCGACTTAGGTCTGTTGACCTTGTTCCAATAATTTTGGAAATATTTGAGAGCACGCAACGTAGGTCTGTTGACCTTTTTCCAATAACTATTGAAATAATTGCGAGCACACGCCCTGGGTCTGTTGACCTTGTTCTAATAATTATAGAAATAATTGAGAGCACGTGACTTAGGTCTGTTCACCTTGATCCAAAAATTATTGAAAGAATTGAGAGGACGTGACATAGGTCTGTTGACCTTGTTCCAATAATTATTGAAATATTTGAGAGCACGCGACTTAGGTTTGTTGACCTTATTCCAATAATTATTGACATAATTGAGACCACGCGACTTAGGTCTGTTGACCTTGTTCCAAAAATTATTGAAATAATCGAGAGCACGCGACTTAGGTCTGTTGACCTTGTTCCAATAATTATTGAAATAATTAAGAGCACGCGACTTAGGTCTATTGACCTTATTCCAATAATTATTAAAATACTTGAGAGCATGCGACTTAGATTTGTTGACCTTGTTCCAATAATTATTGAAATAATTGAGAGCAGGCGACTTAGGTCTATTGACCTGATTCCAATAATTATTGAAATAATTGAGAGCACGCGACTTAGATCTGTTGACCTTGTTCCAATAAATATTGAAATAATTGAGAGCACGCGAATTAGGTCTGTTGACCTTGTTCCAATCATTATTGAAATAATTGAGAGCACGCGACTTAGGTCTATTGACCTTGTTCCAATAATTATTGAAATAATCGAGAGCACGCGAATAAGGTCTGTTGACCTTGTTCCAATAATTATTGAAATAATCGAGAGCATACGACTTAGGTCTGGTGACCTTGTACTAATAATTATTGAAAGAATTGAGAGCACAGGACTTAGGTATGCTGACCTTGTGCTAATATTTTTTGAAATAATTGAGAGCACGCGAGATAGGTCTGTTGACCTTGTTCCAATAATTATTGAAAATAATTGAGAGCACAGGACTTAGGTCTGCTGACCTTCTTCTAATAATTTTTGAAATAATTGAGAGCACGCGACATAGGTCTGTTGACCTTGTTCCAATAATTATTAAAATAATTTAGAGCACACGACCTAGGTTTGTTGACCTTGTTCCAATAATCATTGAAATAATTGAGAGCACGCGCCTTAGGTCTGTTGACCTTTTTCCAATTTTTTATTGAAATAATTGAGAGCACGTGACTTAGGTTTGTTTTCCTTGTTGCAATAATTAGTGAAATAATTGAGAGCACGCGACTTAGGTCTGTTGAGCTTGTTGCAATAATTATTGAAATAATTGAGAGCACGCGATTTAGGTTTGTTTTCCTTGTTCCAATAATTATGGAAATAATTGAGAGCACGCGACTTAGGTCTGTTGACCTTGTTGCAATAATTATTGAAATAATTGAGAGCCCGCGACATAGGTCTGTTGACCTTGTTCCTATAATTATTGAAATAATTGAAAGCACGCGACATAGGTCTGTTGACCTTGTTCCAATAATTATTGAAATAAAGAAGGGCACGCGACTTAGGTTTGTTGACCTTATTCCAATAATTATTGACATAATTGAGACCACGCGACTTAGGTCTGTTGACCTTGTTCCAAAAATTATTGAAATAATCGAGAGCACGCGACTCTGGTCTGTTGACCTTGTTCCAATAATTATTGAAATAATTGAGAGCAAGCGGCTTAGGACTGTTGACCTTGTTCCAATAATTATTGAAATAATTAAGAGCACGCAACCTAGTTGTGTTGACCTTTTCCAATAATTATTAAAATAATTGAGGGCACACGCCCTGGGTCTGTGGACATGGTTCCAATAATTAGTAAAATGATTGAAAGCACCCGGCTTAGGTTTGTTGACCTTGTTCCAATAATTATTGAAGTAATTGAAAGCACGCGACTTAGGTCTGTTGAACTTGTTCCAATAATTATTGAAATAATCGAGAGCACACGACTTATGTCTGTTGACCTTGTTCCAATAATTATTGAAATAATTAAGAGCACGCGACTTAGGTCTGTTGACCTTGTTCCAATAATTATTGAAATAATTGAGAGCACGCGACTTAGGTCTGTTGACCTTGTTCCAAAAATTATTGAAATAATTGAGAGCACGTGACTTAGGTCTGTTGACCTTGTTCCAATAATTATTGAAATATCTGACAGCACGCAACATAGATCTGTTGACCTTGTTCGAATAAATATTCAAATAATTGAGAGCACGCGACTTAGGTCTGTTGACCTTGTTCCAATAATTATTGAAATAATCGAGAGTACGCGACTAAGGTCTGTTGACCTTGTTCGAAAAATAAAAAAACATTCGAGAGAAAGCAACTTAGGTCTGTTGACCTTGTTCCAATAATTGTTTAAATAATTGAGAGGACGCGAATTAGGTCTGTTGACCTTATTCCAATAATTATTGAAATAATTGAGAGCACGCGACTTAGGTCTGTTGACCTTGCTATAATAATTATTCAAATTATTGAGAGCACGCGACTTAGGTCTGTTGACCTTGTTCCAATCATTATTGAAATAATTGAGAGCACGCGAATTAGGTCTGTTGACCTTTTTCCAATCATTATTGAAATAACTGAGAGCACGCGACTTAGGTCTGTTGACCTTGTTCCAATAATTATTGAAATAATTAAGAGCACGCAACCTAGGTCTGTTGACCTTGTTCCAATAATTTTTGAAATAATTGAGAGAACGCGACTTAGGTCTGTTGACCTTGTTAAAATAATTATTGAAATAATCGAGAGCGCGCTAATTATGTCTGTTGACCTTGTTCCAATAATTATTGAAATAATCGAGAGCACGCGACTTAGTTCTGCTGACCTTATTCTAATAATTTTTGAAATAATTGAGAGCACGCAACATAGATCTGTTGACCTTGTTTCAATAATTATTGAAATAATTGAGAGGACAGGACTTAGGTCTGCTGACCTTGTTCTAATCATTTTTTAAATAATTGAGAGCACGCGACATAGGTCTGTCACCTTGTTCCAATAATTATTGAAATAATTGAGAGCATGCAACTTAGGGCCGTACCGTGTTCCAATAATTATTGAAATAATTGAGAGCACACGACTTAGATTTGTTGACCTTGTTCCAATAATTATTGAAATAATTGAGAGCACGCGACCTAGGTCTGTTGACCTTGTTCCAATAATTATTGAAATAATTGAGAGCACGTGACTTAGGTCTGTTGACCTTGTTCCAATAATTATTGAAATAATTGAGAGCACGCAACATAGATCTGTTGACCTTGTTCGAATAAATATTTAAATAATTGAGACCACGCGACTTAGGTCTGTTGACCTTGTTCCTATAATTATTGAAATAATCGAGAGTACGCGACTTAGGTCTGTTGACCTTGTTCCAATAATTATTAAAACATTCGAGAGAACGCAACTTAGGTCTGTTGACCTTGTTCCAATAGTTAGTGAAATAATTGAGAGCATGCGACTTAGGTCTGTTGATCCTGTTCCAATTTTTATTGAAATAATGTAGAGCACGCGACTCAGGTCTGTTGACCTTGTTTCAATAATTATGGAAATATTTGAGAGCACGCAACGTAGGTCTGTTGACCTTGTTCCAATAATTATTGAAATAATTGAGAGCACAGGACTTAGGTCTTCTGACCTTGTTCTAATATTTTTTTAAATAATTGAGAGCACGCGACATAGGTCTGTTGACCTTGTTCCAATAATTATTGAAATAATTGAGAGCACAGGACTTAGGTCTGCTGACCTTGTTCTAATAATTTTTGAAATAATTGAGAGCACGCGACATAGGTCTGTTGACCTTGTTCCAATAATTATTGAAATAATTGAGAGCACGCAACTTAGGGGCGTTGACCTTGTTCCAATAATTATTGAAATAATTGAGAGCACACGACCTAGGTTTGTTGACTTGTTACAATAATTATTGAAATAATTGAGAGCACGCGCCTTAGGTCTTTTTACCTTTTTCTAATAATTATTGAAATAATTGAGAGCACGTGACTTAGGTTTGTTTTCCTTGTTCCAATAATTATTGAAATAATTGAGAGCACGCGACTTAGGTCTGTTGACCTTGTTGCAATAATTATTGAAATACTTTAGAGCACGCGACTTAGGTTTGTTTTCCTTGTTGCAATAATTATGGAAATAATTGAGAGCACGCGACTTAGGTCTGTTGACCTTGTTTCAATAATTATTGAAATTATTGAGAGCTAGGATTTAGGTCTGTTGACCTTGTTCCAATAATTATTGAAATAATTGAGAGCACGCGACATAGGTCTGTTGACCTTGTTCCTATAATTATTGAAATAATTGAGAGCACGCGACATAGGTCTGTTGACCTTGTTCCAATAATTATTGAAATAATTGAGAGCACGCGCCTTAGGTCTGTTGACCTTTTTCTAATAATTATTGAAATAATTGAGAGCACGTGACTTAGGTTTGTTTTCCTTGTTCCAATAATTATTGAAATAATTGAGAGCACGCGACTTAGGTCTGTAGACCTTGTTGCAATAATTATTGAAATACTTTAGAGCACGCGACTTAGGTTTGTTTTCCTTGTTCCAATAATTATGGAAATAATTGAGAGCACGCGACTTAGGTCTGTTGACCTTGTTGCAATAATTATTGAAATTATTGAGAGCACAGGACTTAGGTCTGTTGACCTTGTTCCAATAATTATTGAAATAATTGAGAGCACGCGACATAGGTTTTTGACCTTGTTCCTATAATTATTGAAATAATTGAGAGCACGCGACATAGGTCTGTTGACCTTGTTCCAATAATTATTGAAATAATTGAGAGTCCGCGACTTAGGTCTGTTGACCTTGTTCCAATAATTATTGAAATAATCGAGAGCACACGACTTAGGTCTGTTGACCTTGTTCCAATAATTATTGAAATATTTGAGAGTACGCGACTTAGGTCTGTTGACCTTGTTCCAATAATTATTGAAATAATTGAGAGTACGCGACATAGGTCTGTTGACCTTGTTCCAATAATTATTGAAATAATTGAGAGCACGTGACATAGGTCTGTTGACCTTGTTCCAATAATTATTGAAATAATTGAGAGCACGCGACTTAGGTTTGTTGACCTTATTCCAATCATTATTGAAATAATTGAGAGCACGCGACTTAGGTCTGTTGACCAATTTGGGACCGATAACTGTATTGTTAACATAACATAACATAACATAATTACACGGATGACAAAAGCCACAAGGGCCTATCAAAGGTCATCCGCCTCCGTCAAAACCCACCCACAAAAAGCACCATCACCAGGGAGAGACAAAATCAAAGTCCCCCACAATATAATATAACAGATGACAAAAGCCACAAGGGCTCATCATAGGTCATCCGAGTCAAACGGCCTCTTTTTCAAGGCACCCAAACTCCCAGGAAAACTACATCCAGAGGATTGCATCCAGAAACAAGGGTATCACCAATCCAGCCTTCTCAAGAACTAAATCATGCAGCTATAGATATATACAAACAATATTAATATATACAAAACTTAGGAACCATCACAACCTTCCCTTCCCATAAACTCATCCAACCTACTCTTAAATACATTTAGATTTGGACTACCTACTACCCTCTGCGGCAATTTGTTCCAGAAGTCTACCACTCTATTGGTGAAAAAATATTTTCTTAAATCCAACCTACACCCTTGCTTTTTAATTTTCAAGTGGTGACCTCTAGTCCGATTTCCATCATCTAACTCAAAAAACTTGCTAACATCCAATTTATCTATCCCGGAAAAAATTTTAAAGAGCTCAATCATATCCCCTCTCACACACCTTTCGAACGAGAACATATTTAATACCCTCAGTCTATCTATATATTCAAGGTGCCTCAGGGAAGGAATAATCTTTGTTGCCCTCCGTTGCACTGACTCGAGAAGATTAATATCGTGTCTAAAATGTGGGGACCATGCCTGTATACAGTACTCTAGATGTGGCCTAACATAAGTGTTATAGAGTTTAAGAATAACCTCCTTACTTTTGTAACTGACATTTCTCTTAATGAAACCCAGCACTCTATTTGCCCTATTTCTTGCTTCAATACACTGCTTAGAAAACCTTAATGACTTATCTATTACTACTCCTAGATCTTTCTCATCCTCTACTGAGCTCAGCCAATGCCCATCCATTTCATAGTTAAATTCTCTATTATCTTTTCCCATGTTAATAACTTTGCACTTATCAAGGTTGAAAGTCATTTGCCACTTATGTGCCCAGGATAACAATTTATTTAAATCCCCCTGCACTTTAAAATTATCATCAATATCTTTAACTACAGCTGCTAATTTGGTATCATCCGCAAAAATTGACACTTTATTATTAACTGCCTCCCCAAGATCGTTTATATAGATGACAAATAATAATGGACCGAGAACTGATCCCTAAGGAACCCCACTGATAACATCCCTCCACTCTGACTTTACACCATTTAGCACTACCCTTTGCTTCCTGTCTTTCAGCCACTCAGCTATCCAATTTGAAACACCCTCACATATCCCAATCATTTTTAATTTATGAACTAGTCTCCTATGTGGTACCTTATCAAATGCTTTACTAAAATCTAAGTAAATTATATCTACATTCTCTCCCTTATCTACTTGATCTGTTACAAACTCCAGAAAGTCTAGTAAGTTAGTCAAACATGATCTACCTGATCTAAACCCATGCTGAGCATCGCTGATTAACCCCTCCCTCTCTAGATGTTGGCAAATCCCTTTTTTAACTATTTTCTCAAGAATTTTACAGACTACAGGAGTTAGGCTAACCGGTCTAAAGTTATTTGGATCCTCTTTACTACCCTTCTTGAAAATGGGGACTACATTCGCCTTCTTCCAATCATCGGGTATTTCTCCATATTCTAGTGACCTAGTATATAACTTCTCCAGAGCTATTGAGATACTTTCTACACCTTCTTTAAGTATCCTAGAATGAATATTATCAGGGCCGGAGGCCTTGGTAGTATCTAACTCACCTATTAGTCCTTTTATCATCCTCCGATCCACACTAATGTAAGGAAACACCTCTTTCCCTGACCCATGAGTACTATACATAAGACTATTTAGTTTCTCCTTTGTAAATACTGATGCAAAATGACCATTTAGTACCTCAACTATTTCCTCGTCAGTTTCTCTCACAAACCCTTCATATTTGATAGGTCCTATTTTAATTCTGCCAGACTTGTTATTAATTTTATAGTAACTAAAGAACTTTCTAGGATCTTTGTTGCTATCCTGAGCTAATTTAATTTCTGATACCCTTTTGTTCTTCTTTATAATCTTATTTAACTCATTCCTAGCCATTCTATAATCCCTTAAATTTTGAAAATTATTTTGTACCTGTAATTTTTTGTATGCTCTTTTCTTCTCTGAAATTTTTCTAGCTATCTCCTGATTCCACCATAATGGTTTCCTACTTTTGTTCCTAATGGCCTTCATTGGGATACATTGTTCTTGGACTACATTTATTATATGCTTGAAAGTATCCCACATCCCATAAGCATTTTTTACCTCTGAATTCTACATCCCAGTCTACCAAATTTAGCAAGCTTCGAAGTTTTACATAATCTTCCTTATGAAAATTTGGAACTTTTACAGCATTCTCGGTTATTTTACCCTTCTCAATTCCCAAGTTAAAACGAACTATCTGATGGTCACTATTTCCCAATGCTTCCCCAACAGTCAATTCTTGAACTAAATGATCACTGTTAGAAAGTACTAAATCTAATATATTGTCCCCCCTCGTTGGCTCATTATCAAATTGATTTAAAAAATTATCCTCAAAGCATTCTATGAACCTGCCACTTGTTCTATCCCTACCTATCATATTTTCCCAGGCTACAGAGTTTAAGTTGAAGTCCCCAATAATAACTGCAGCTGTTTCACATCCCTTACTTATTTCTCTTATCATTAGTTCATCCATACCATCAGTCTGCCCAGGTGGCCTGTAAAAAGCTCCCAAATGCACTATTCTATTTTTACTGAACCTAATATCTATCCAAAGTGACTCAACTCCATCCTGCTTTATTGAAATATTTAAACTTGAAACAATGTTGTTTTTTATGTAGATAATTATTCCTCCACCAATCCTACCTGTCCTTTGACTAATGTACATATTATAGCCCTGTAAATCAAATTCACTTATAGTGTCACTAAATTCTATTTCATTAACCCATGATTCAGTAACAGATAATATATCTATATCCTCATTGCTAATATAACTAAATAGCTCATCCTTCTTGTTTCTAAGACTACGAGCATTTGTATAGAAACAATTTAACCCCCCTATCCCTGAAGCACCTCTTGAAACTTGAATGACCTCACCTCTATCGCCTTGGAACCTATTTCTGTTATCTGCCAAGTTCATTCTACTTTCAGTACTATAATGTCCTCTCATAATTTCCTGACCACTATTAGAATCTAGTCCCGCCCGAAAAGACCTAATAACACGATCATACTCCCCTCACAACACATCTACCCCCCTCCTACTCAAATGCAGTCCATCCATCGCATACATTTCTTTCATTCCTCATGTTCTACATGAGGGGTCAATTTCTCACAAAGCAAAAGTAATAACAAAGTTCTTGTTTGAAAATAATATCGAACTTTTGGGACTTTGGCCCCGGAATTGTAAGATTTGAACTAAATAGAGGATTTGTAGGCGATACTAAGACGGTGTTTAATAAATAGGAGCCATACATCAAATTAGAGAAGTTCCGGCTGCTTACTGAACACAAGATGGAGCTTAGAGTCAAGGATCACAAATTTGGTCTCCAAGATGCCCAAAGGAATTGAAGCAGTTCTGAAGAACGAGGCACATCATTGTAAATATTTTCTACGCGCATCAATTGACAGCATTTCTTAATAAAATTAATTTGTGCTCTTTTTTATATTTCACCATAGAATTATGATATAAACATATTAAAACAAAATGCAACTTTTGATTACTTCTATTAATCTTTTTGATCTGAAAAAATAAAGTAGTCTCAAAACTCTTGGCCATGACTGTAGAAGATAAGAAAACCTTTGACTTAGTTATACCGATAGAGGAGAACTTCACTACATAAAAGAGTTATTAAGGACCCCAATGACCCTCGCCTACTCAGGCATTCATGAACCATGTTCATTTAATCTGCACTCAAGGACAAAATAATCAAACTTGAAAAGGACTAAGACGAGCAAACCCCATTTGTTCAAAGGTGCTTATGGCTCTACTAGAAACAATATTCAGAACTGTGGTTTTGATGATAATATAGTATTATTTGTTCCAAGGCCAGAAGAGTTCAAGGATAACAGAAGTATCACAAGTCAATTTCACAGTCGACGTTAAAATGAATCGTACATAGAAAAAAAAACAAACAAATGAACTTGAATAAAATAATTGAATTTAAAATTAGAGACAAAATTTTAGAGCAGTATGTAAACGAATAAGTGTCTTCACTACCAGCTTAGTACTCTTGATAGGATCATGGAGAGAGATATTAGAAAAGTACCAAAACTACGTTGAAGACGGTAGGAAAGTTATCAAAATCTTCAAAAACAACTCTATTCTTAAAACTTAGACTAACCAAACGTGTTTCACCTCCCCATTATTATACATGTCACCGAAACATGTCAAATACATGTAGAACCCGAGCAAAAATTGAGGAAAACTCAGAATAACATATAAGGCTTTATTTTTATATGCCACGTAGTAGCCCTGAAATAGTCTCTGCGGGAGGAATGCTGCACTCAATACATCTAAAGCATTTTGATAACCCTTCGCTTCCACCTGAGAACGAATGCATTGGATGTAAAGAAGACTACACTAATAAAATATAAGCTAACATCGGAATTTCCTCTTTTTTTCTTTCATCACTCTAGTGTGTATCATTACTTTATTTGATGCCAGAGGAAATTCAACAATAAAATCAACTCTTAAGACAAAAATCACTGAACTTTCCCTCTCTTAGCAAAACTTCAACCGATATGACCATTAAACTGTTTTGTTGCGGTAGGGATTTCATTAGCTAAAAGCAAGTTGTAAAACATGATGATATATAAGGTTCCTTAACCATTTTTTCCCATTATCCGCTTTTTTCTTTTGTTTAAAGCAATTTCCCTCTCCAAATTTTTTAACTAAATTGGTGCCCTATTTTATTTTTTTTGTTGAATGGAACCCCCGTGTTTAATGGTTTGCGGGTACATTTTTACACTTTAGATTTACATTCAGATTTAGCCGTATGTATACTTTTTTCTTTTGGCAAGATGTTATTGACTGCCAAAGCTACATTCAGCCAAATACACCACGTTGTAAAGCATGACAATATTTCAGAACACATGTTTGGATACAGCTGTTAAGGTTGTATTTGATAGCCATAATTAAGTTATTCCACTCTTTTCAAATTTGTATTTACATTCATAATTACATTTGAGTTCATTAAGTTGTTCTTTAATATTTCCACTGAAAATCGGTTATTCACATTTACCTCCAATACAATATAGTGCAACAATTGAAGGACGCGATTTTTTTAAGTGAGCAATAAACAATAAATTGTTATGCTTACTTACCACGAATGGAGCACCATCATTCAAGTAGAATACCAAGTTTTCAAAGGGCATTTGTTTTTCGTTAAGATGATATTTCAAAACTGATTTGGGGTTTGTTTATTGTATCTGTATTTTTTCTTTTTAAATTCTACAGGGCTTTTTAGGTAAATCGATACAAATTGTACACGGGAATAGAAAACAAGTTGTGTACCAAACGAAGCAATATATTCTTATTATAATTTACACACGAATAGAAAGATATATATATATATATATATATATATATATATATATATATATATATATATATATATAAGGTGTCTCAGAAAAAAGTTAACTGTACTTTGAATTAGTATAACTCAAAACTCATAAGAGATTTTTGAGTTCTGTAAAACAAAACAAATTTATAAACTATTTATCTGTCGATTCCTGAAATTTCATTAAATTCCCTTTTACGATGTTGATACACTAATGGGTTTAGTGGAGGCTATCAAAATTATGTTTGCGCAAGGAAGTAAAATAATCAAACTTCGAAGTTTAAAATCAACAAATATATTTAAATCCATTTTTAACAAAAACGCCTCTTTATATGGGTAATACGAATTTATTTTATAATTTTCTAAGCGTCGTTTCCTTCCACATGTCCTCTATTTCTTTCCAAACACAGTTGCGCCTTTGATCGCATTGATTGAACAACTTTTTTCATTAACTTGTGATTTTCCTTAAGTCTATTAACTTCACGTGTGATATTATCTCTTAACTGGTTGATGCTTTGTGGTGAAGTAGCATACACTTTATTCTTTAGATATCTCCAAAAAAAATAATCGCACGGCTTTAAGTCAGGGGATCTTGAGGGCTATTCAATTGCATGATTTAGCGCGACAATGCGGTTGTCAAACGTTTCTCTTAGTTTTGTTCATACAGCAAGCTGTCTATGAGTTGGTGCGCCGTCCTGAATCCACCAAAGTCTATTGAATTGATTGCCATAAACCTGGCAGAGTTCCGGGAAGATCCTTTCGTTGATCATGTGCAGGTAAGCAGCACTATTCAAGTTATTCTCGTAAAACAATGGGCCGACAAGATAGCTATTCCCGCATATTCCGATCCACAGACACTTACTGCTGACAAATACGTGTGTCAAAGTTGAATGCTCGGGAGTGGTTCAGTGGCGCATATTGCCGAATGTTATGGCTATTAACCTTTCAATTCATGAAAAAGGCTGCCTCGTCACTAATCATAATGATTTACAAGAAACGAGCAGGTTTATGGAGAAGCCGTGGAACAAATTGTCTACGACGAGGAAAATCAGTTTTAAGAAGCTGGTGTCTTGCATGCATCTTATAGGGATACCATTTTAGGTCATGTTAATAATGCGGTTAAATGATGACTTTGACAATTGTAACCCATTCTTTCTGACTGATACATGTAGATTTTGAAGAAGTGTTATCTGAACATTTTCGATATTTTTTGTTGTTCTTATGGTTCTCATACGACCCGAACGACCTAGATTTAGATTTAAGCATGTTCCTTCATGTTTGTATTAACGAACATTTTTCCAAATTGTGGGCTTACTTGGTGGGTGCCTACCTGGAAAACGTTGTTCAAATGAATCTTGTATTTGTTTAATACTACCAGTCTTAATAAAGTTTGTGACTACAAATATGCGTTGATCTTTTGTTAACCGCATGATTAAAAAGATACTATGGAAGTAAACTTTTACACAGAAACGCTTTGATTTGCTTAGTAAGCAATAATGATGAGACCATACCACAGCTTGGCTGAAAAACCACTGTAAAATGGCCTAGGCTTTGCTTGAAGAATTGCACAGTGACCTAGCCTACCTAGGCTGCCTATGCTTCTCTTGAAAGTGCACGGTGGCCTAGCCTACCTAGGCTTCGCTTCCTTATTTTACTTCCTTGCGCAAACATATTTTTGATAGCCTCCACTAAACCCATTAGTGTATCAATATCATAAAAGGAAATTTAATCATATTTCCAGGATCGACAGATAAATAGTTGATAAATAAAACACTTTTAGCAAGACACCAAAATCTCCAATAGTTCTTGAGTTATACTAATTCAAACTACGGTTAACTTTTTTCTGGGACACCCGGCATATATACGAGGGGGAGTCAAAAAGTTCTCAGATAAATGGCATAAAATTTTTATTTGTAATAATACTGTAATCATTTTTCTACATAAGCTCCATTAACATCTATACACTTTCTTAATCTATGAATCCAACGGTAAAGACCATCTTTGTAGAATTCACGGGGTTGTCTCTGGCACCAAGTAATGACCTGCTTTTTTGCTTCATCTAATGATTGAAACCGGGTTCCTTTTAGGTGTCCCTTTAAATTTGGTTAGGTTAGGTAACCTAACCTAACCTAACCTAACCTAACCTTACCTAACCTAACCTAACCTAACCTAACCTAACCTAACCTAACCTAACCTAACCTAACCTAACCAAATTTAAAGGGACACCTAAAAGGAACCCGGTTTCAATCATTAGATGAAGCAAAAAAGCAGGTCATTACTTGGTGCCAGAGACAACCCCGTGAATTCTACAAAGATGGTCTTTACCGTTGGATTCATAGATTAAGAAAGTGTATAGATGTTAATGGAGCTTATGTAGAAAAATGATTACAGTATTATTACAAATAAAAATTTTATGCCATTTGTCTGAGAACTTTTTGACTCACCTACGTATATATATATATATATATATATATATATATATATATATATATATATATATAGTTCCTAAATGATTCAAAATAATCACCAACGGCCTTCGCGACCTTCTTCATGTGTGACCTGAACTGGTTGCATCTCGTAGTTAGGGATTATTTGTCGAATGATGATATTATTTCCATATTCTAAAATGGTGTGAGAATATTTTCTGGTATCCTTCTCAACAAAGCTCCTCCACACGAAATAATTCAGTGGGTTGCAGTCGGGAGAGCTAGATGGCCACAAGTCTGAGACTAGTGGTGCGGGGCGTTGTTGAATAACCATACCTGTGTCTTATTTGGCCTTTGTGCGAGAACAGAGTCATGTTAAAGGCCTTCTTGCGGTTTATTGGTCCATGCAAGGCTTGACTACATTCTCCACTACCCCAATATAAACGTTCACATTGACCTTGAGGCTCCAGGGGAAAATGTGAAGAAGCATGTCGTGGCCCTCGTTGTTGACCACGCTCAGAGCCATCATAGAGGTGGGAAATTAGCTGTGCATGAGCCTAGGCAGTTCCTCCTTAACCTCAGCCTCACCATACTGTCGTAACATTTTTTTAAACAAGGTTGATCGGCCAGTTAAATAATTCCCAATCACCTTCACTCACCTCGGCGCGGATGCCCGCGAGTATGTCGTACTATTTTTCGATTTCAGCTCGCATTCTCAGAAGAAACCACATATGCTGTTACTTGCATTAAACCTAGGTCAATACTGTGTGTATCCAAGGTCAAGTAACCTATATTGGTGCGGGCGTTATCTTTAGGCACACTTTAAAATATTTAACGATTTTTCTGAAACGCACTGCATAAATGACTCGTTAGCGCTTCATTAGAAAATGAATTGTTGCATATAACATGAGTTGTCTTCGATCGAACATGCTTTTCTACAATGCCATAAGACAAATATCCTTCACATATAATGCCTACACTTCTTCTTGTAGCCATGAGAAATGAGAAAAAGGAGTAAATACGTAACTAATACTTTGTTATCTCAAAATTATTTGCATTACAGCTCAACGTAAGTTATGCATCTAATTATTATCACAAATCATTTGGCTTCACTGAAATATATCGTCACCACTCTGTAAAAAGGACGAAAATGATTAAAGAGAGAAAAGAAAAGAGGAGAACTAAAGGACAAAAATAAAACAATAGAAAATTAGTTAAAGGCGCTTCCATCCCTAGTTCCCAATTTGTTCCGCGCATCTCTTTAATAAAATAAAGTTACTTGCTTTGTCCTAGTAGAGAACGGAGGTATGGTAAAGAGAGACACACCTACACGTCAGTCTCGTATGCGTTTCAACTATCACATTTCACACATTTTCAATTTAATCAAGTCCGATCTCACTTTACAACCTTTTATTAATTCTTATTTAAGATATAATTGGAATTTATCAATGTAATTTTATATCTCCAGAAGCCAATCGCATCGAGGAGCAGGAAATTAATCGCATTAAGCATTCATAAAAACTTCTCTCCTGTGCCAAACAATACTAAGCCTATCCTTAACAGAACACTACATTACCAACGCTCTCAGCTGGGTCTCATGTGTGAACCACATGGAAAACTGGGTACACACATGGAAAACTGGTCACCTACATGGGAAACTGGCAGTGTTTTGCATTTTATCATGATTTTTACTATTAATAGTTATCATAAATACAATAGAAACTTCACATTAATTAGAGGCTTGAAATAATTAATAAAAATTAAAATATCATATATATATATATATATATATATATATATATATATATATATATATATGGGATAAAATGGATGATGAAATCAAACGAGATCTCATGAGAGATGGGGTAGCCCATATGGGTCTCATCTAAACCTCATAGCAAAACCCCATCTCTATCCGATCACTCCCTTTTCCCCACTTTCAACACATATTAACAAACAAACAATTTATTGGCACCTACAGGAAGCCATAAGAGCTCATACATGGTAGGCCCTATTAAGAATAAGGCTAAATTAGGTGGAGCCCCCTCTAATAATTGTAAGCTATTTTAACTTTATTTTCTTTTAAGTATTGATCAAATTTCGTGTTCATAATTTCTGTGTTTGGAGCGCTGACTACTTCTTGTGGTAGATTGTTCCAGACTTGAACCATGCGGTTGCTGAAGGCAAATTTTCCCATTGATGCTTTGAATATCCACTTCTTCATCTTCTTGTCGCGTCTTCGTGTCGCTGACACGCCTGCCAAATTAAAAAAAATTTCTGCAGTATCGGGCATTTTTATCAATATTTTATATGTTTCTATTCGTTCACCCCTTTTTCTTCTATGTTCGAGGGAAAAGAGATTGAGTTCTTTAAGCCTATCATTGTAGCTAAGATGTTTAATTCCCCTTATCATTTTCTTATAGCGACGCTGTACTTGTTCTATTATATTTACATATCTAGTTAATCGTGGAGACCAGAAGGAAGCCGCATAATCTAATATAGGTCTGAATAATGACGTGTATAGTTTTAACATAGTCTCTGAATTACGCGTTGAGACGGATTGCCTGATAAATGATGCAACTCTTGTTGCTTTATTTCTAATTGCAACGCATTGACTGGAGAAATTTAATTCATTATCTATTTTAACGCTTAGATCGACCTGTTCTTTTACTTCTATAATCTCGGTGTCTTGAAGATAATATTTAAATTTAGGATTATTTTTTCCCAAGTGTAAAATGCCGCATTTGGAAGCATTAATCTTCATGTCAGATTCCTTGCACCATTTAGTTAACATATTCAAGCACTTTTGTAAACAGCTTTATTCTTCCTTATCCTTTATTATTTGCCCAAGTTTAGTATCGTCCGCGAATTAATTTACTTGGCAATTCATTCCAGAACCTAAGGTGTTTACGATAATTATAAAGAGTAGGGTCCCAAAACGGAACCTTGAGGAACTCCACTAGTTATCGGCAGCCAATCAGATGTCACCCCATTTAAAATTACCCTCTACTTACGATCTGTCAACCAATTTTTAATCCAAGTTATCGTTTTCTCATGGATATGCATAGCTTTTAGCTTTGGAAGGAGGATATTGAACGGGAGTTTATCAAAGGCTTTAGAAAAAGCTAGATACACCACATCGTAACTAGAACCTGAATCGACAGCTTTTGCTACATGCTCATAAAATGGGATCAGAGTAGTAACACAAGTCCTCCCTTTACTGAAAGCATGCTGACTAAGAGTTGATTTCTCTCCAGATGATTGCGTAATTTTAAATCAATAATTGACTCTATTAGTTTACATATAAGTGAAGTTAAGCTTACTGGCTGTCGTAGAATGGACTCTCGACGATATCCCATATATAACTATTCGTTGAGGAAACTTCTTTAATTATCTTTAGAGTGCGTGGATGTCTGGCTGGCCGATATTATGTATCTTGGATATGCTTAAGAAGTGGAACTGAGCTCAAGGATAATAATATTGCTATCATTAATAAAATAGAGTTTTATTAATAATAACTATCAACAACACACAAAACGGAAAATATTGACATAAACAGAGAATGGAAAGGGTCGTGAGGACTCGAGCTAATCCGAGGATTAAAAGATTTAAAAAGGTAAAACAAATATAAAGTTAAAGGGAGGGGATGGTTCGCTAAACCATTTAAAGCACACGATAGAGTTGACAAAAAGGGTTAAGTACTCAAAGGTAACGTTCGGCTTACGTAATTATATTTGTTGTGCAGGGGAAAGCGACGTGAAGGAATTTTCGGTCCGCTGGCGAGTTCCAGCCGAAGGGGGGGAATTAAATGATCCTGACGTGGCGTCTTGGAAATGAGAACCGTTTCTTGGCGAACGGGCTTGAAGAACAATGGCTGTTCTACGTTGTTCTCTTCTGAACAACAGGGGGGGTGAGAACCGTCTCTTGTCAACGGGCTCGAAAGAACAATGGCTGTTCTAATGTTGTTCTTTTTCTGAACAACAGAGGAAGCCTTGTGGACTTGGCGTCACATAGGCTCGAACCTTGGCACTCGAGGGATATTGTCCTTCTTCTGGACAAGTGATGGTGAATCTCGAGGTCGAGGTCCCCTTGGCGCACAAGGTGAGAGTGGGTCGTGGTGATGTTTCGCGACGAAAATCTGGATCTCCAATCTGAATCTTAGTGGTTAAGTTTCCATATAAATAGCCGGGACATCTCCTTGGCGTGGGGGACAATGGAGTGGGAGCTTCGAGGGAATGCACAGCTGAGCCTGGGAACAATGCCTTATCTGCCCATAAGCCTAACTCAATCTGGCGAGGTCGGCGCATGGGACGAACGGGGGAAGATAAACCTCCTTGTTTAAACATTGACTCAGGTGGCTGCGATAAGGCGCCAGGCTTCAAAGCGAAGATGCACGTGGGTAGCATCGTGGTTTTAAATAACATGTGATAGTGGTTGAAAATTAAGCAGCCTCAACCCGTTCTATAACACTGGCCGATAGTTCTCCTTTTCCTCACGTCTACCTTTTTTGAATATGGGGACAACATTGGCCAGTTTCCAATCCCCAGGAACAAAATTTGCCTCCAGAACGTAATTAAACAGAAAAACGAGTCAAGCGGAAATTTTCTTTTTAACTTCCCTAATACTTCGCGCGTATATTTCATCAACCCCGCTCGCTTTATCAGGACTTAATTTATTAATTGCATTCTTTATATCATCTGCCGTAACTATTATTTAATCAATAATAGTGTTTAAGTATCTGAACTGACTCTTTGTTTTTTAGTTCTTTAGTACCTGTAGAATGCTTTCGGATTATCGCGTGACCTTTCCGCTAATCTATTTTCGTACCTGCATTTAACAGAGTTCACTTCTCTTTTTATCTGCCTTTGTAGGTTGATAAATATTTGCCCTAATGACTGGTTGCCTTTTATCCGCTCATAAAATGACCGTTTCCGTCCTATCAGAGTCATAAATATTGGTTAATCCAAGGTTTGTCCTTTGTATATTTTAAACCGTTTTTATGAGGAATATATCTAGTTTGAAGACCCTTAATGCGATCAATGACGAGGCTGTAAGCCGAAGCAGGTGTTTTGTTATTTAATTATCTATTCGAATCCCATTCTTTTAATTCATCTCTAATCGCTTTGGCGTTTTCTAATATATATACAGGTACTTTTTGCGATCTCCTCTGATTAATGAAATCATATTTGATGTTAAATACAATGAGTTGTGATCCGAATTTCCAAGTGGTTCCTGAACTTCAAGCCTATCAATTGAGATTTCCTTGGTACTTAGAACTAAATCAAGTGTCTTGTTTTCTTTTGTAGGGTGTTCGACATAGTGATGCAGATAATTAGCTAAAAATGCGTTTAAGATATGGTTTTCTGTATCTGAACTCATCGTATACCAATCAATTTCTGGGAGATTGAAATACCCTACAATGCATACATTTTTGTAATTATTGGTTAAATTAATATAATTAATTAGTGTAAGGTCCTCTCCATATGAACTACTTGGTGTTCTGTATACTAGCCCTATAACTAAAGAAAATGCTTCATTGCTACTTTTTATCCAGATTTACTCGCTGTGTTGTCGATTTCAAACCTCGAATTTTATTTCACTTTTTAAGTAAAACAAGACACCACCTCCTTCTCTTACAGGTCTATCCTTGTTTATTAGTGTGTAACCCGAAATTTTAAAAAATACGATAGAGAGTCCCGGTTTGCTGTATGTAACCACGTTTCAGTAATGGCTAGATTGTCGTAATGATATTTAATACTAATTAAGTTTAATTCATTAAATTTATTTCGTATGCTCCGAGCATTGCAATAGTACACCTTAATATACGTGTGTTTTTTGCGGCATTTCTTTTGTCTTCACCATTTTCCATTCTGTTTACATTATCTACTTTTCTACTGTTATTATTAGTTACACTACTATGTGGGGCGCTGTTATTATCATGAGCTTTTTTATTCGGGTTTGTGTGGCCATGAATTAAGATTTTCTTCCTCGAACTGCGGCATTGCGAAAATTTGAGAGAGGGTTTATAACACATTTATCTAAAAGCATACCCAGTCATGCCATCCTTATACCATTGAGATGAACACCATCCCTTCCATAGAGATCTCATTGATTTATAAAAATGTCCCAAAGGTTAATAAATATTATATTTAATGATGAACATAAGTTGTGTAAAATTTTGTTTACTTTCACTCCTTGATCTGTTTCGTAGTCCGTCCATCGTATCTTAGGCACTATCCCAACACAGACTACTGACTACGCTTATCTATTATATTTTTTAGTAGCATTTGTACTTAATAAAGATTTTAGACGGTTTCTGCACTCTTATATCGTTTCCGCTAGCCATTATAATGATTTTTTTCTCTTCGTTACCGGTTGTTTCAGCATGAACGGCTGCCGCAATATCGTCTATGTCTTCTCCAGGAGTGAAAATCCGTCTTCTCTGACGATGTCTTCTAGCGCAGAACTCTTCATCCAAGTGTCTTGCAAATGAGTCTCCGTAAAGTGCGATTTGGGGCTCAACATCACCAGCTCCCTCTGCCAAAGCAGCAAATTTGTTGTTTAGAGGGACGACGGAGCCGGAGATCCGATTTATAACATTGCGAGCCCTTCTGTATCTCTGTGGGGGTCTAAACCCGTCTTCTAGATTGTTGGAGGGCAGTGGTTGTGGAATTTTGTCCTCTTTTACTATAGTCGTAATATCTTGATTTGGAGTGTGCTTTAAGAGTTTGTTTACTATTTCTTTAAGATCTTGAACTTCCTTTAATTCAGTGTGGGCTATGATGTTTGAGCAGCACACGATACAAATGACATCTTTAGGATTTTTAATATCGAAAAGAGATAATGGCAAATCTCTTTTGCACTCGTTGCACTGGAGAGGCATTTTCGGGATATGAGCGAACTCAGGTAGCAAGGGGCGGGGTCGCTTTTAACTCTTCGTCTAATAACTTAAATTGGGAGCTCCGTAAGACACGTCCGTCTTCGACGAGTGACGAATTCCTGTGTTGGCAGGGTAATGGTTAATTTTAATTCATATAGATAAAAGATATATTATAAACTTAAAAATACATATATTAAGAGGAGGCAATGTAAGTAAGTAGTTTGAAATTTGGCTAAGTCGGATAACCCCCACCTTTAAAACAACCACCAGTCAACTATTGCCACCATGGACAACTACCTCCTGGAGATCTGCCACCATTGAAAATACAATTTATAAAATACTGCATGAATAACCATTCTATCCTCGAGTCAATTTTCACAAACGAAATAAAATTTCAGGAAAAAAACGGTGAAAGTCAAAATTCCTTCATGAAAAATGAAATGCGGATCTTTAGAAGTTGGTTCCCTCAAAAGGTGGTGATATTTGAGATCGTTGAGTCGGGGTCCAAAAACACTCGCGGGCGTTGGGGATTGCCGACTTAGCCCCGGCGAAGAAGGTTCCCGCACACCCCCCGAAAGAAGGGCACCGCTAGGAATCCTGGTGCTTCCTTCGAAAGGTTCCTGTCGCCAAAATGGCCATCACATATGAGCACAGGAAGCCGTCGACCAATATTTGCTGTGTACATCTTTATGCATACTTACGCAAACATACACAGACGCACATGTAATCATTTCTTGATTAAATAGAGTAAATTATATTTATAGGGCTACCTACGTATGACATTTATCCATTAAATGAAAATATAGTTATTTAAATCTACATGCATAGGTATAATGACAGACGCACACAGGCACACACACAAACCAGCTTTCTAAAAAAATAAAACTACTTACATGGATATGAACACATACATATCCCCCATTACTTATAGAAGATCTTATATATTAAAAAAAAAAGTATTTTAATTTTACAAGCATACACAGATGTATGCATACAAATATTTTGGACAGTAAATACAATCACATATGTATGTATGAATGTACATACACAGGCACGTACGTACATACATACCTAGACAGAAAAACCCACAGGGAATACAGTAAGCTGTTATCTTATAGTTATGATTTAAAAATTTATTATGCGATAAACACATAGATGGATTGTAGCTATGACCTTAGGGATAAATCAAACCACATAATATATGTAGTTTAAAATATTCCTTTATAGATATTTTAACTGAAAACATATTGTAACTGTAAGCCATCATAATGGATGAGATTTAACTTGGGTTTATTAACACTTTTCAACCATCTATAAATAGATGAATCTGTTTAAAAAGTGATCAGTCATGATTTCAACGACGTTCAGTTTAGTACTCTAAATTTAACTTGTAGCTTGGTAGTACTCCTATTATGGATTTGGTTAAAAGTCAACGTGATAAAGATAAGCTCTGTCTTGATGGCTATATCTATGTCACGAACAAAGAACAGCCATTAGGGGTTATATCGTACGAATGTGAACACCATCGGCTTTATAACTTAAGAGGATGAGTACAAATATGCAAAGATTTGCATAGTACAAAGATTTAGTCAATCAACTTCATAAACACAACTACTCTCATGATATAAATTGACAGAATGTTTTATTGCTACGAGACGAAATAAGACAAAATATATAAATAGTCAAGAAACTGCTCAAAAACTCATCGGACAGGCAGTAGAGGGCATTTCTGAAGGAGTTGTGACCAATTTATTAGCTATTTACCCTATTAGACTCGTAATAAGAAGACACAGGCAAATTGTAAATGCCCCACATCGCATTCCAATTAATTAATGGAGGTGGTTAATCACGATGAAAATAAAAAGACTGCGTCTGGCGAGGATTTATTGCTTGACGATGGTCGACCAAGTCGCGTTTTGTTCAAAAGTTCTCTTAGGGTCGAGTGGGGACTATCTTTTAAGAGGTTTACGTGTGTGATAGAAAAAAGTTCCGTCAAACTAACTTAAAGTTCTAATTTTCTAGCATGTGTCATTAAAACATCTTTTCCATTGTGTGGAGGTGTATGGAGTGAAAAGAATCGAGATCTCTGATGTCCTACGCGCGGGCCACAACAACTCCGACATCGCCAAGCGACTCAAGGTCAGCCGGATGACCATCCACAGAGTCGCAGACAGCCTCAAGAAGGAGGAAGATCTTGAAAGATTGACTTCGCTCAGGCAAACCTCAAGTTGTCAACCGTTTGACTGTGAGAAAGGCCTTCGAAAGTGATCCGAAGCTAAAAATGAAGAAGAAGAAGAAGAAGAAGAAAAAGGAAAAGAAGAACATACCATTGGCCACGGTGTCCAAAGCCGTTCAGGAGGAGTGTGGTAAGAGCTTGAGGTACATGGACAGGCCTCTGCGCACCACCTTATGTGAGAACAACGTCGGGAGCGCTGTCGTCGCCTTCTCAAAGAAGTGAAGAGTCATGGCAATCGAATTCTAATTTTTCTTAACAAAAAACCTTCACGGTCGATCCAAGCATCAACCAGTAAAACGATCGCGAGGTAAGCTTGAGCCAAGACGTCTCCTCCGAGGTCCGCTACATTTCCAAGACCAAACACCGGCATCCGTCATTGTGCTCGACGTCGTGGCTTTGAATGGAGAGAAGATACCGCCGGTGTGGTTTGCGTCCGGTTACAGGCTCGCACCGGCCGATTACAGGACATATTGGCCACTAAATTCCTGCTCTGGGTGAGAAAAATCACGAAGGTGGATTACGTCTGTATGCAGGACAATTTCCCGGCCCACACGGTCAAGACGGTGCAAGAATGGTTGAGGTCGAACATGAACTTTTGGCCACGGCAGTGGCCTGACCTCAATCCTCTCGGCTACAGCGTTTGAGCGCATGTCGAGGGCTCGGCCGGAAAGGCCCGTTAGGTCTCGCCTGGAGATCGTGCACGCCACCTAAACACGCCACATTGATTAATATTACAATTTAAACGCATATTTATATGTTAAAACGATAAAAACGTGTCTAACTGCATCGAAACTATCATTGTGTCCTTTGTTGTTATCGTAGTAACAAGTGTAAGAGAACTTTTATAATACCCGGTAATCAAGATTTGTTAGTATTTTCTGCAACTATAAAAATAAAACTGCTCGAAACCTCGTCGAGATGGTTTGGCAATGGAACATTCAAAGTTGTGTTAACACTCTTTTACCAGATTTATTTAGGCAAGAGTAGAGCAATTCCATGTGTTTATGATTTGTTATCCAACAAAATGCACGACAACTATAGATATCTTTTCCAGCAACTTCTGGCAATCAAATACAGGCTTAGTCCGAAAACCATTCTTACCGATTACGAACAGGCTGCTAAGAGTGCCGTCCAAGAAGTATTTTCAAATCTTGGAGGGTTTGCAAACAAGGTATCAGGCTATTGCCATCTTTGATCTCAAAATTCGTATGCTACCAGTTCTAGCTTTTGTTCCATCAGAGAATATAATTGCTGCATTTGAAGAACAGCAAGAAATTATGCCTCAAGGGGGAGATCCAGCCACCGATTATTTCGACGATGATTACAAGGGTATCCTGCGCCGCCTAACAACATAGTCATAAGCCAAATTTTTGCAGAGCATCCACCCAGACCAAGGAAAAAAAGTATCAAGATTTGTCCATCAGAATTATAACTATTGTAGAGCAATATGAGCCTCGCGAAGTACTAGAATAATTAATTATTTAAGAAGAATTGCACATAATTTGAAGTTTTAATATACATTTTTTTTTAAATAGTTAAAGACGATAAGTTTATATAATTCTCTAAAATGTATGCGTTTCCCTTTGCCTTTTTACCATCATATTATTGCCTTTTGTCAAATATATATATATATATATATATATATATTCATTAAAATGTTTATAAAAATAAGCACGATTTATTTTTCTTCCATATAAAACGAATGCGAAAAGCCTTAAATCTTATAATTTAGTATAATCTGAATTTTGCATAAATTTAGAGGACCGATTGCCCTATTCAAACTCTGGTTAAAATTATGCTTGGCTGCCGTGATTCAACGTTAAATAGCACGAGCTCTTTCAAATGTATGAGCAGCGGGCTAAAAAAAATGGACATGATATTAATTATTAATAAAAATAAATCCCGATAAAACATAAAAGGTATAAATGTTTCAACCCGAAAAAAAAATGATTTATATAAAGACTACAGGTCGCCTTAAATCATTGGTTAAATGATAAAAAATAATGTTTGCTTTTTGGTTTATTGAAATCGTCTAACATGACTGCAAGGCCCACTTAAAAATTGAAGCTATTGGATTCAAATATGCATGGGATAAAATTAGTGACAGACACACCTTGCCCATTATCTCCCTAACAGTTCAGCATAGTTTTATGAACTTGTGTAGACATGCTTATATGTTAAGAGAGCATTATAGTATTTTAACTTCTTGGTACCGACGTTTCTGGTAGGAACACAATTTTAAGGATATAACATTAACAATTTATACAAACATAAATATTTAGAATAGTTATCAGATATTTATAAATTGAGGCGATGCAGAGAAGTCACCGTCTTCATATGCAGCAAGTGCAACATGACTGCCGTTCAAGGCTCGGGCTGAACAGTCACAGCCAATGCTGCAGTTCCACCAGATCCTCATCCATCTCCTTACCTCTCGCGTGCTGGCTCCAAGCACCACACCCCTGTACACGGCCTCAGCTAGCGTGTACAGCAGCGAGGCCGAGAGGGGGATCTTGACGACTGGTAAACCCAGAATCTCCATACACTTCACCCAGGCCTGCGACATGGCGCAATCTCCATTGTCTTCCGAGACAGAAGGATGCGAACGACATAAATAAATTATATAGAAAATGTGAAGCAGCAGAGGTGGAGGTATTCAAATTATAAAAATGCACGGCTTTTAACTATTAGGAAATGCGAAATATGTTTTTTGTTTTTTAAAATCGTCGTCATCGACTCCAGCTCGTATCCGAGCATTGATTTCGTCGTCAGTTATCCGGTCTCCTCGAGGAACGAAAAAAGGTCGAAAAGAAAACCATTCGAGGGCCGTTCACTGAGGAATTTGTTTCGAGCGATCGTGGCTGCACGACAGCCACGCGCGCGCACTTGGCCAGTAATGCGTCCACTACGGCTCAAAACATTGAGACATGTGGCTTCGGCTAGGCTGGTTGCATCGGGCTGCCGGATTTTTGGTCTATCAAGGCCGGCCTTTTTCGCGCCTGCCCACTGAGCGCTGCCCTCCTCGCTTGAGCCAAACATAGGAATCATATATGGCCCATGTCTGCTCGGTCCGCCGTTGGGGTCTTGCTGTTGATTGCGTTTAGTCTGGAACCTCATCCACGACCTTATCCCTTTGGTTGACCCTGACAGGAGTTTGAAACTCCCGACAGCATCGCTCTTGTAATCATTAGAACACTCAAGCTTTCCACCACTGGAAGCTTTGGTAAAGGTTCAATGAATAGGTGATCACATGATCCATATCTTCGATCTCAGGAACTTTTTTAGTAGCATCCTGAAGGCCGGAAAATAAAGACAAAGTTCTATCTGATCTCACACGAGGAATTCTTTTTGAGGGGTTGAATAAACTGATTAAACACATCCAGAGCTAAAAGCTCCTGTAAGGACCGGCTTCACCACTCGCAATTATTCATTATATCTTTTTAAAATAAAAAAAAAGAAGATTAATCTGTTTTGGGTGTCTTTTTTGTAGAAAAGGAAGATAATGAAAATATTCGATCGATATGGGTTAGTTTTGTAGGAGGGGTTTGAGCGTGTGTGGTTCGTGAGTGTTTATAGGTGGAAATGAGCTTGTGTCCGAGTTTAAAGTGGGGTTTGTAAATCTAATGTAGAGGGTTCAAGTGTACGAAGTTGGCTTTCGGTGTTGGCTGTATCTTTAATTGAAAAATTGTTTGAGGTGGGTTTATGGTGTGGATGTCTGGTTTCGTAATGTAATCGGATAGGGGAGAATTCGGAAGTAGTGCGTGGGGCTTCAGTTATGTGGCTAATAACTAGATTTGGCGCAAATACGGGCATGTAGTGTGCGCTGTGTCGATCCCGAATACACCTCGGAATTACATCTCGATTAGGTGAATTCATATATGATGGATGATTAGGGCAGCATTGGTACTTTGTCTGTAATGTTGAAAAGATGCTGTAGTTTGCGTGTGTTTCGAAAAATGGGTACAAAGTGTGTGCGCTGTGTCGATCCCAAATGCACCTCGGAATTACATCTCGAGCAAGTGGCATGTGTGGCATGAGAAAAAAATAAGAATGGACTAGAGATTGTGGCAGGAGAAAAAAAATAAGAATGGATTAGAGATTGGTCCAGAGAAGTGAATTGAGGAGTCCTATATATGGGAGAGGTTCAAAAACCTTTTCTTTAGGGACGTTGTATGGGGGATCTTTCGGGTTAAATATTCTATTGATAAAATTTCGAAGAGTTCGGTCGTATAAGTTTGAAGGATATCCGTTTTGTTGGAAAGAGTTAGTGAGGAAAGTGATCTCGTTGTGGAAATTGAGGTATGATGAGGAGAGATTGTAAGCGCGAGAAAGTAAGGTTTTGATAGAGTTTAATTTGATTTTAGTTGAACAATGACCAAGAAAATGAAGTCCAGAACCAGTGTGTGTAGGTTTTCGGTGAATGGAAGTGGAGAAACCGACGGTTGTGCGTGTTATTAGTAGTTTGCTAGGAAAGGAAGGAGTTGTTGTCTTCCTTTTCCTGAGTGAATCTAATATTTGGATGTAATTAGTTTATGTACTCTAGGAATTTATCAGATGAACTTTTGGCGCGGAAAAGGGTAATCGTGTCGTCTACGTATCTCCTGTAGAAGATAAGACGGAATTGTAAGGGGAATTTGTCAAGTGCTTCTTCTTCTAAGTTACACATGAAGAGATTTGCGAGAGGGGCGGCAATAGGACTTCCCATTGCCAGGCCATCTATTTGGTGAAAACGTTTCCGTTAAATTTATACTGCTTGTATACATTATTCATGCATATATATATATATATATATATATATATATATATATATATATATATATATATATATATATATATATATATACATGGGGTCAATTTAAGCTATACAGTTTGTTGGCTTAACCAAGGACAAGTCTCGGGGACATATGGAAACTGGAATTTGGGGCTTAAGTGTGTTTACAAGTCTCCGTGTCTCTGTAAATATGAAAATTAAACCTTCCATGATTGTCTCGACTCAGCAAGTATGAACCCGTGTTGAAAAGAACTTGCTTGGAAAATGTAGACGGGAGTTAGCAAGAACCTTATTAATTACGATCGGGGTTTTCAATTATTTATATAATAAAGCAGTTATTGGTATGTCGGTAAACATCAATAAATGTAAAACTGGAAACCCTAATTATAGTACATGTAAGTAAATCACATACACAAATTTTATAATCCCGCAAATCCAAGAAAATATAAAAGAGAATGAACACAACTGGCGATTAGAAATTTATAATTATATATTTTTTACTGGTGTGTTCATCTTTCGATTGTGTATGTATGTAAGTGTAAGTGAACAGGATGAGATAAGGGGTGTAAGCATGGGACTGTTTAAATCTACTACTTCTAAATATGTAAATTTAATTTTTGTTTCTGTAACATTGACTTTCCTTTGTGTAAGATTGATTTTCATTTATGTAATATTAAATTAATTTTATGTAACTTTGATTTTCATTCGTAGATTTTTTTTGTGTGTAAAAGTGAATTTCGTTTGTGAAAATAGACTAAAGGAGAGTATGGTTATCCACGCAGTGTTTATAACAAAGTAGCATTTTCCAACGTGGCAGATTTTCAGGAGGCAGTTGTCCCTGGTAGCAGTTATCTCAGGTGGCAGATTTCCACGGTAGCAGTTGTCTTGGTGGCAGATTTATAGGGTCTGTGGTTAACGAATTCTCTCTCTTGTAGTTTCGTAGGCTGGGTTATGTGATCAAACGCTTCCTTATGAGATGAAGGAATATATATATATATATATATATATATATATATATATATATATATATATATATATATATATATATATATATATATATATATATATATATATATATATATATATATATATATATATATATATATATATATATATATATATATATATATATATATAATATATAATATATATATATATATATATATGTATTCGCCTAGATTTTTTCTACAAAGCTTGAGTCTTATATTCAGTAAGAAGGACAAAACGAAGAAGGTAGGTCCCATTTTTAAGTCCAACGTTTCGGGTTATTACAAAACCCATCTTCAGGAGCTAAAACCAAATTCCAAATGAGTAATCTAAGCCTAAAAACATAAATAACAGCACAAGTTCAAAGTTAAAAACCACAGATCAGAGAAAATCACAAAAACGACGTTAAAAATATAAAATGAACGTTACGTTAATGAACAAACAAAATAGTGAGGTAAAGAATAGCAAAATATTTGTAAAGGGATACTATCAATTAAGAACAAACAAAGTAAACGGAATATTACAAAATTAAACAATTGAAATGGAAAAGTAGAGAATTGGATACAAAAAAGGTCAGACTAAAATATGGACACTGAAACATTACTTTACATGGTCGGATCACGATGACGAGTGAAAACAGGAAGGAATTCAAAGAATGAATACAGCTTGGTTAAGTTATAGAACCGGTAAAACATTAAGTAACAAAGAGTTTTCTTCCATCAGGAAAGATGCTATTGATTGTAAAACAGACGTGTCCTTAAATGATTTTTTTGTCTTAAAA
The DNA here is from genome assembly GCA_963969495.1 of Ceratothoa steindachneri. Classification (NCBI taxonomy): domain Eukaryota; kingdom Metazoa; phylum Arthropoda; class Malacostraca; order Isopoda; family Cymothoidae; genus Ceratothoa; species Ceratothoa steindachneri. The sequence goes on along the minus strand of OZ018328.1, from coordinate 37,841,057 downwards.
TTTGCTAAATCTATTTCATCTCTCCGCATTAAAGAATCACTCTGTATTAAATACAACCACCCTAATTTAAATGAGGACCCGTCATCCTTTCCTCTGTTTATGACTTCACAACCAACCAAGCTGTATTCAACCATCACTATGGTCAACCATCACTCTTTCCTGAGATACATGCGGGTGTGGGTGGGTTTTATGTATCACTGTGCCAAGGTCATCGAGCAATTGGTCTTCGAAGTCCTGGTCGAAGTCGTCGTTTTCCTCAGGTGAAATAGCGAAAATCTCTTGCGAGTGTGCTCTAAACTTTCTCTCGAGAGACTCTGGGGCTTCTGTGATGTCGTCTCCATTTTTGATTTGCGTTCTGGGTCTGGGAGGCATTTTCCTAATTCTTCGGATGTTATTCCAAAACTTTACAGGATTGCTCTCCCGGTCCAGCCTCAATGATGTCATTCCAGATTATTCTTTGTTTTTCAATTATTGTGTTTTTCTAGTTCCTCTTCTAGTTGCCTCATTCTGGCTGTCCTTTCCCAATTGGTTCCTGTCCTGTCAATCTCCTATAGATTTCTCAATGTTCCCGAGCGATTTCTCTCATCTCGTTCGTCCACCTAAGTTGTGGGAGCAATCTATAGGAGATTCTGGGGACGCACTTCTCGTCGGCTTGTATGAGGAGATTGGTGATCTTGTTTATCTCCTCATCAATCTCTGAGATTAGCGTCTCTCAGGTCAGCTGGATGGGATGTACTGAGTATTTCTCTATATAGCTCCCAGTTAGCTTGAGCGTAACTTTTCCTACGTGGAACAGGCTTGAGTAGTGGAGCAAGCTTATTGATGATGTTGAAGGAGAAGTTTTTGCTCGTTAACACAATGTTCGGTTTAGTTGCCGAACGTTGTGTTAAAAAGGCTGGAAATCTGGCCTGACCCTCTGGAGTCTGTCTCTTTCGAGTAGCAGCTCAAGGTTTATTCCCCTTTGGTTAGTACTTCCGTAGCCTGATGCACCGCATTTGGCATTTAGATCACCGCCAAACAATGTTAGTTTCCCGCGCCCGAAGAGGTTGTAAAAGTTAGGGATCAGCAGGTATTTACATCTTGGAGGTTGATAGGCAGCCGTCACAGTCAGGTTTCCAACCAGGGTAGGAATTACTACAGCCACAAATGATTCATCTAGGTTTGGGAGTGTTCTGTATGTAATGTTGTTTCGGATCGCGATGGCGCTCCTGTGTGTGGTTTTTGTTTATTACTGTGTAGTTTGGTATCTTTATGTTGTTCGTGTTTGTGTTAACGCCGTGTTCAGTGATGAGGATTAGGTCGGGATCCACTTTACGAAATATGTTTCCGTAAGGAATGTGTTTTCCTTCCCATCATTGACGTTAACTGTGAGCATTCTTAATGTATTGTTATTGTTTCCATGTTTGTGTTGTCTGGTGTTTCTGTGTTTAATTCTTATTTTAGTGGTTTTTGTTGCGTGCGTTTTTTCCGTTCCGAATTCAACAGAATTAGCGCTTCTTGGTCTGGTGAGTCATAAGACCATTTTAACAAGCCTGATTTTACTCCTTCGATGATTTCTCCTACCTTGGGGTCTTTTGGGAGGGAGGTTTCAGCATTTCTAAGGAATTTGATATTGATTTCATCGCCATAGTATTACTTGTTCTTCCTTCTGTTCTTGCTCTTCGCTCTCTCATGGATCATAGGAGGCTGGGAGCTCTCTTACTCATCCTCAGTTGACGAAGCTGAGCTCAAGATGTTCCCTTCGGCCTGCTCGATCCTTCTGGCTGTTCTTTTTGCCTTCTCCTCCCTTTTCTTCCTCGCCTCAATTCTGGGGTCCTTGTTTGGGGACCTATGAGGGGTTGGTTTTTGTTTCGGGTTCTTGTTCTTTTCCTTATTTCCTTCTACGTTTCTTAAGAAAGCGGTCGCTGGTGCTTCTTCCTCTGTGCCGAATTGCATCTGGAGGACTTTCCCTGAAGGTGGGTTCTCCGGTAACCACATCTTTGCCAAGCCATTGTGTTTGAGCATGTTGTTTAGCTCTGTGGCGAAGCAGCCGGAGTTCGTTAAGTTGCGGACGTGGGCATAAAGAATGCAAGTGAGGATTTTGGTTGAGTTTTTATCTTCCTTGCCTACCTTAATATATGTCCTTTGCGCTGGGATGTTCAGATCATTTCCTGCGGGGGTGGCTTTTGCCGCAGGACATCGCCATTGCCCCATGTCTCTGTCCGCAGTTTGGGCACTTTTCTGCTTTGGCTGGGATTTGAGGAGGCGTGGTTGGTTGGAGGTTTATATTTTTTAGGGTTTTAATCCCTTCCTCCTTTGTGAGCGATTCCATGTCTTTTTCATGTTCGCATACTGCGACGTATCCTGCAGGCGTGTCTATTAGCCTTCGGACTGACACACTAAGCTTGCCGAACGGTCTCTCGTAGACAGTTCCCTTGTCCGGTTTTTCCTGGCCGCTTATACACCTTAGCAGGACCCTCGGGGCATTTTGGGTTGCCATTATAGTGGTGAGCACCCCTAGAGGAGGGGGGCACACACTATTTACTGTTATTTTGATCTTTTATTTCTATTAGGGACTCACTAGTATTTATGTGTTTCTACTATTTATTTTGAAAAAAATATTTTCGAGTTACCTTTTGGGGGAAGAGCCGCCGTCCCCCCTCGATAAACCACCGCATGGATGTAAAGGGAATTTGCCTTTGGGTGAATGATGAAAATGGATGATATGAATCCGGGTGGGATCCTCTCAGGGATGTGATTGTATGTGGACTTATTGACAACGTCGCCCCCCCCCCCCGAGGGTGTTTTAATCGCGACCGCATACCAACATACAACAGAGACAGTTGTGTGTCCCTCTATGGTCCTAGAAGAGGCCCCCGCTGTGATGATCAGTGGAGGTAGCAGTCCGTCTCTTATCCGGAATTGTTTCTGACATTGTTATCGGCTGTGGTCTACTCCTCAAACCAGCTTCCTCCAATGCCACCAATTATTGCCGTGCTATTGCCCCGCATAATTAGGATGAAACATGAATGGCAAACCCCTCTCACATCCTACGGCAGTTCACGTAGTGGGTCTGGGCGGGAGACTTAAGCAGTCGTCTGCTTAAGTGGGTCACCATCATACTAATTTCAACAAATTAGTATGATGGTGAAAAAATGAGTATCTCTCTTTCCCTCCCTTGCCTATTTTGAGGTTGTTGCCGGATGAAGAAAAACCAGGATTTCTACGCAGTCTACCTTTTTCGGACTTTGGACTTTGGATATAAGAAGGAGAGAAAGGAAAATACATACACACATATATGATAGCAACTGCAATCATGTATGCATATATGTATTTCACAAAAGTACACCTATATAAATATTCATTTCATCTACTCATAACACTACAAAAATTCAATCAATCAGGATTGATATACATTTAATCGTCATACTTATGTTCATTTTTGGACTAAAAGCCTTAACGTTAACCAATTGACCAATCAGCTTTTAGACAGAAGCACTGTAATAATTGTCCAATAATCGCCATGATAGATTTAATATGTTAATAACGCCCAAACCGTTTGCACATAAACACGGCTGAAATTCATTTCCCAAATGCACAAGCAGCGAAGGCAGTCCTCACAGAAACGGAAGCAAGGAAAACCTACCTGAGGCTGGAGAATGAGAACTTCACAAAAATTTTGACATGCATATTATACGCGCATGTCAGAAATCTGACTAACCCAGGAACATTTGCAAAGGAGCTGAACCAGATGCTGGCAAATAACGGTATGAGCGAGTTGTGGTTTCCCGAGAACCTACCATCTGGTGACGTACTCCAGTTGCAAATGGTCCCCAAAGAAATGGTTAGCAGAAATCAGGAGACATGGAAACGAAACAATAAGGAGATTAGACGGCCAGATCCCAGGATCGAAGCCAAAAAAGAGAGAGAGGCGGCCACCAAGACAGCCCAACCAAAGCCACAGTGTGCGGATAAAACGAAAGAGTCGGAGACATCCGACATCACGGACTCCTCGGACTCAGAGGGCTCCGTATACGAAGCGAAGCCCAAAAAGGTAAGGAAGACGAAAAATAAGAAAATTGACGCCGACAGTATCAACCTATATATATACGCCTCGGAACAATCCCCCTTCCCGAAGAACTAGGACACGAACAAAATCTGTGTGGGGATCAAGAAAAAGTATTACAAATGGGACTTCGATGCCCAATGCGACGAAGAAACGGTGTAGGAAGCTTTGTATAACCAAAGTATCGCCTTCCACCGTGAAACCTTCGTTGAACTGTCCCCAACAGAATTCAAAAAGAGAAGAAACAGGAAAAGGAAATCAACTATCCGTAAACACTAGGACATCGACACAAGCCAGAACAGAGAATGAAAAACCAAAACAACAGGTTAAAGATCTTAACGCTCAACAGTAATGAATGGGAGGGGCAACATATTCCGTGTGCTAGATCCTGACATCATACTGATTACGGAGCATGGTATCGATACGACCAATAAGCAGTTGAAGATACCAAGCTACAGAGTGATCTCAAAAAACCATTCTCAGGAGAGGTACGACGGTGCTGCCATTGCCGTCAGAAGGAACCTATCGTTCAAACGCCTTCCGGATATGGACGAGTCTTTCGTGGCGGTAGAGCTGCATACTTTAGTAGGCAAGCTCATAGTAGCACGCATACCAACCACCTCGACGCAAGTATCTCTCACTTACAAACTTTTACACCCTGTTTGGCCACGGTAGAATGGTATTCTTTGAGGGAGACCTCAATGCCAGATGCCGAACGGCTGGCTGCGGAAACTCAAACGAAAGAGGTCATAACTTGGAAATGATTATGAGAAGGAAAAACATTCAGCGTATAAGACCGGATTTTCGGACCTATTTCACCGTAAGGCTTGAAACGAAACCTAACATAATCATGACAAGGGATGGCTTCCCTTTCAATTACCGTAGTGAGCCAGGTCCGAAAGTCCACAGCGACCACATAGCGATCTTGACGACCATTTCTCTCGCGCCAATTCAGCTACCAATTCCTCTTTGAAAAAGCTACAAGAGGAACGCTACAAGGAAATCCTTGCTAGATATGAACCAGTGGGCCTGAACGGAAAGAGGCGAAGTGCCCACTATTAAAACAAAACAACCAGAAATGAAATGATAACTAACCCCGGCAAAATAAGAATTATAAATTATAAAAAAATAAAAATTATAGCAAACAAAAAACTTGAAAGGCTTGAATGCCGCGACGGAGGAAAGAAACAAATAAATATATATATATATATATATATGGATTTAAAAAAAACAAAAAAACAAATATAACAAATGGGAGGAAGAAAAGTCAAAATAAAAAAAACCCCTGAGAGATGCCCTCTATACCAAGGCAAAACTCAACTTTTTTTTATCTTAGAACACCTGCCCTAGATATGAACCAGTGGGCCTGAACGGAAAGAGGCGAAGTGCCCACTATTAAAACAAAACAACCAGAAATGAAATGATAACTAACCCCGGCAAAATAAGAATTATAAATTATAAAAAAATAAAAATTATAGCAAACAAAAAACTTGAAAGGCTTGAATGCCGCGACGGAGGAAAGAAACAAATAAATATATATATATATATATATATATGGATTTAAAAAAAACAAAAAAACAAATATAACAAATGGGAGGAAGAAAAGTCAAAATGAAAAAAAACCCTGAGAGATGCCCTCTATACCAAGGCAAAACTCAACTTTTTTTTATCTTAGAACACCTGCCCTAGTTAACGTGTTATTGTGAAAGAAAAATAATTCCTGGGATAACCTTCAAAAGAGAATGTAAAACAACATAAGTGTTTCAAATTTCGTTACAATCGGCCAATTAGTTACAATATTATTCAAAAACAAAACAAAAAAGGCAAAACGGGTACCGACCGACATAGTGTGATGTAGAGTCGCTCACGACCTGACTCGCACGCGACTAAAACCCAATGGCTCTCAGAATTCGTACTTGAGGAATAACATCTCCCACCAGGTGAGTGCCACTTCTTCTCAGGCCCTGTATCCATATGAAACTCCTTTCACTTCAAGCGAACAGGTCCTGCTGGCCACCAGGTGAACTTTTTTTTCAATTAAAGCAACCATGGGGGGGCCTTCAATTCGAGACAGGTACGGTAAACAGCTGCCGTATCTCAACCCTCATCCAAGATACAGGGTTCACGTGTATCATGGTCTCGGATAAGCTACTTTTACCGATAGCCCCAGATCACGATCGGTTCGCCATCATCCATGATTATCTGGGACGCGCTAATCGGTTCCCCAAGGTAAAGTGCCATATTGACTGCGCCTACTTCATTTGTTGGGAAAAAGTAGTGGCAGCACTCATAAAGTTTTGCGCTGTTTTGATTGGGCAAAGCCCCAAAGTTTCCTCACCGCTCTCAAGCGAAACAAGAATTAGAAGCGCCCGTTTCCCTGGAAACCCCCGGGGCTTCGGATTATGGCGACATCGTCAACGAAGATTTTACTAAAAATCAGAAGGAGTGTGAGTCTCTTCGCCCTCTGTGGACTAAGGCCCACAACAAAACGCAAGAATCCATTAGTGGTGGTAAATTGATTTCCTTCTGCTTTAAGGATAATCTCTTCTACCGCGTATGTTCCCCGGGGATCCCGCCGAGTCCGAGGTATTATGCGTCCCTCGTTCACATGTGCGCCTTATCCTACAAACCGCACACGACAGCCTTTTCTCCGATCACTTCAGCCACACAAAGACAGCCCAACGGATCTTTAAATATTTTCATTGGCCTGGAGTATCGAAGGAAATTCTGCGTTGCTGTCGTTTATGCGACATATGCCAGAAGACGGCAATTAAGGGGCAAGTCAAGCCGGACTCCTTACAGAAGGCCCCTGTCATTTCGGGAGCCTTCTCACGCGTGGCTATCGACTCAGTTGGCCCGATCCACCCGCCATCTAGTGAGAGCCACAGTTATATCCTCACTCTGGTCGATTTTGCTACCCGGTTTCCTGAGGCTATCCCCCTTGAAAATATTGACAGCATTTCATGTGCCGAAGCCCTCATCTCCATCTTTGCCCGCGTTTGATTACCTAAATAAATTTTGTCAGGTCGCGGCCGTAAGTTTACCTCCTATTTGATGGAGTAGGTGAGAAAACTGCTAATGATCAAGCCCCTCTTTATCACCCCATTTCACCCGGCCAGAAATGTTATGTGCGAGAGGCTGAATGGTAATCTCAAGGCAATTTTGCGGAAGATTTGCGCTGGTCAGCCAAGAAAGGGGCATCGCTATCTTCCGATAACTCTTTTTGCGTACAGGGAGATACCCCATCGCTTTTGTATGGTAGGAATGTTCAAGGCGCATTAAGCATTCTTAAGGAGCTCTTCACTAACCAAAAGTTAGATCGGTAAGTACAATCATCTTACTCATACCTTATCGAGCTTCGTCAGAGGTTAGAAGAATGCGCCGAAATAGCCTACCAAAATGCTGACGTAAATCTAAACAAATATAAAACTTACTTCGATTGTAAGTCTAAGGATCGAAGGTTCAAACCCGGCGAGGAAGTTTTGTTGCTGCTCCCAACGGACAATAACAAACTGTTAAACCGATGGAAGGGCCCCTACCAGATAATCGAGAAACGTGGCCCCATTGATTATTTTGTGGAAACCCCATCGGAGAGGAAGCTCTTACATATAAACCAACTTAATAAATACTATCGGGGCGCAGGAGTCCACTAAATAGTGGCAATAGATGAAGAATCGGCCCTCGAAGCAGATTATCTTCTCGAACCCCTGGGTGTGGTCCAAATTGCATGCGTAGAGCAGGACGACGATTACCACTTGCTCGTACCAGATGTGATGAAATTATCCTTCAACGGAGCTCAAAATAAGTGACCAATTATCATCCCGTCAGAGAACCCAACTCTAAGCTACCCTTGATCAATTCGATGACGTCATCTCTGACATTCCAGGATCTGCTATCCAATTCGAGCACAATATACAATTAACTACGCAAGAGACTGTTAGGTCCAAGCCGTATCCCTTACCCGTTCATTTAAGGGAAAAATTCAATGCCGAAGTTGAAATATTGTTGAAGATACAGATAATTGAACCATCCTAATCAGATTATTGTTCCCCGGTTGTAATGGTAAAGAAACCTGATAATTCCTACAGAATATGTATTGATTTTAGAAAGCTAAACGATGTCACCGTATTCAACGCCGAGGCTATGCCCTTTATCGACCAAAATCTTCATTTGTTCGAGAAGGCGACGTGTATCTCTGAATTAGATCTGTGTAGAAGGCCTATTACCAGATCCCATTGAGGGAAGAGGTAAAAAGGTAAACCGTGTTCTCGACCGAAAATGGATTAATGCAGTTCCGTAGGCTTCCCTTTGGTCTCGTCACCGCTTGCAGTAATTACAATCGGATGATGAGACGGATTTTAGATGGACTACCACACGTATCCTTCTATTTTGGTAACATTTACGTGGCTACTAATATTGGGAACAGCACTTGACCCCTCTTCCCGCTCTTCTGCAAAGGCTAATGGACGATAATCTTACCATCGGCAGCAGCAAATGTAATTTTGCCTTCAATACTATCGATTACCTAGGCTTCCACATAAGAAACAATCATTTAACCCCGCAGAAGGATAAGATTCGAGCCATTGTAAAAATGCCGCGGCCTGTAAGCAGAAGGCAATTAAGGTCATTTATGGGCTCCGCCTCCTTTTAGCGGCGTTTTATCCTCAATTTTGCCACCCTTTCCGCTCCCCTATGCGAGCTCCTGAAGAAGAATTCCCCTGAGCCTCTCGTAACGACCCCGTCATCCATCGCCAGTTTAAAGCAGCTTGAAGGTAAACTCGCGTCGGCCTCGATATTGTGATTGCCTAATCCCGCCGAACCATTTAGCATTAGGACGGATGCCAGCAATGACGGTATAGGGCGCATATAGGTTCAATACAGAACTAATAACGAGAGCTTCCCCATAGCGTACGCTATCCGAAAATTATGACCGCGTGAAAAGAACTACGCAGTGATTGAGCGAGTGGCCCTTGCTATCATATGGGAGATATAAAAATTTAAAATGTATTTGATGGGTAAGGAATTCGTGATCGAGACTGACCATAACCTTTGTCGTATCTTAGGAACATCAAAAACAATAATGGTAAACTAATGCGTTAGAGTTTATTCCTCCAAGAATTCCAATTTAAAATAATGTATTTTAAATACATTGCATAGCCGATAGCATGAGCCGAAATCCTGTAGATTCCAATCCTAATGAATCCTGAGCCTACTATTTTATTTTCTTGTAAATAGGTCTGAATAAAATTTCGGTCTCAAATATGAATACCTTTTTGTAAATATACGCTACCCATTATTTTGTAACCGAGGCGGATGTAAATTAGTCCTTTTTGATAATAGTCAATCTATGTACATTGTTCAAACCTCTAGGTATTTATTTTTTACGTGTATTTATTTGGTATTAATTTATTATTTATTTACCATGTATCCCATTGCTAATTTCTTTGTGATGCAAATTTTTTTGTGGGGGGGGGGGGATTCTGTATTAATTCTGGATTTAGAAGCGCGTTTTTTTTTTCCTTTTCATTTTGTAACGCGAGGTATTTTACACCTTTATTTATTTATTTCCCGAGATGTCACTGCTCCCGGAAGTTCCATCATAAGGGAGGAGGAGATGTCAGAGAAAGAGAGAGAGAGAGAGAGAGAGAGAGAGAGAGTAACAAGGAGTAACAAGGAGAGTAAGTACCCTAGGATACCTTACGGTCCATTCAAAGAGGGTACCTTTGGACTAGCAATTGAGTAGGCACATGGCTGCTCAATTGTTTTGAGTCCCTAAACGGCCACTTTTCAAGACTTTGTCTAGTCTTGACTTGAACTGGTCAACAGATTCACTGTTGACAACTTCCACTGGAAGTGCGTTCCACATACCGCAGATACTGTAGGTGAAAAAATTTCCACACATATTGTAACGCTTCAATTCAAGTTTGAAGCCGTGATTGCGCGTTCTGTTCTCACTCACTGTGAAAATATCCCGGTAGTCAACATTGTCGAACCCTCGAAGTATTTTGAAAACTTCGATGAGCTGACCACGCAGTCTACGGGTTTCCAGCGAGAACAGATCTAACTCCCTTAGTCTATCCTCATAACTTTTATATCGGATAGAGGGAATCAGTTTGGTTGCCCTGGTTGTACGCGTTCCAACCTTGCGATGTCCTTTCGAAACGAAGGACTCCAAAATTGTACGGCATACTCCAGGTGTGACCGAACCAGGGAGTTGTACAGATAAAGTACTATCTCCTCGTTACGGTATCCAAACTGGCGCTTTATGTAGCCTAACATCCTTCGGGCTTTCTTCTCTGCCTCGATGCACTGTTTCGAGAACTTGAGGTCGCTAGTGATAGTAACACCCAAGTCCTTCTCAGTGTCACTCGATTCAAGAGCAGTGCCCTTAAGGATATAATGAGATTGGGGGTTTCTGTGGCCGATATGCATTACTTTGCATTTGTTCACGTTAAAAGGCATTTGCCACGTGTCTGACCACTCCTTAATCTTCCCAAGACCTTCCTGCAGGCGGGCAGTATTTCCATCCTTTGCAACGTTCATACCAAGCTTGGTATCGTCGGCGAATTTGGAAATCTTGGCAACCATGTCCCCGTCCATGTCGTTGACGTAGATGATGAATAGTAGTGGTCCCAGGACAGAACCTTGAGGCACCCCGCTAGTAACGGGCATCCACTCAGAAGCCTGTCCATTCACCAGCACCCGTTGCCGTCTGCCACTTAGCCAGTTCTCGATCCAGCCGGCTACTTTTCCGTCTATGCCCAGCACTCGCACTTTCCGGATAAGGCAGCGGTGTGGTACCTTATCAAAGGCTTTCTGAAAGTCTAAGTACACCACATCCCCCGCGTTGTCCCGATCGTGCTCACTGAAGACGAAGTGAAAGAATTCCACAAGGTTCAAAGTCAGACTGATAGGTCGGTAGTTTGACGGTTGGCTTCGGTCTCCTTTCTTGAAGATAGGAGTCACCTCCGCTTCACGCCAGTCTCTAGAAACGCATTCGGCCTGGATTGACATGTTGAAGATTGCGCTCAGGTGTCGTGACACTTGATCGCGCACTTCTTCCAACACTTTAGGTAGAAACCCATCCGGGCCAGGTGACTTGTTCGTCATTAGGTCACTGATCTTCTTTTTTATTTTCCCTTCAGTGAAGTCCATATCCTCCAACTTTTCCTCCGAGTAGGAATCCATTGGCTGGGGGATGGGACCACTCTCTTCAGTAAACACTGAAGATAAGTAGTCGTTGAGGAGGTTAGCATTTTCTGCATCTAAGTGCTTTAATGTCCCCTCCTCATTTCCCAAAGGGCCAATCGTTCGACGGATTGGTTTACGGCTGTTCACATATCCAAAAAAATCCTTGGGATTCTCTTTACAGAGTCTTGCCACCCGGAGTTCCTCAGACCGCTTAGCCGCCCTTATGCTGGACTTCACTTTCCTGGCTAGCCTCCGGTATTCGTCAAGGTCACCCGAGGTCTTTGATTGCAGGTACACATTTCTCTTCTCTCTAAGCAGTTGGCTGATTTCTTGATTAAACCACTTTGGTTGAACAGAAGACCGACGGGGACATTTCAGAGGAATGAAACGTGATTGAAGACTCATGAACTTATTTTTGAAACTGTTCCACGAGTCTTAAACAACATCGCACACTTCTAGCCTCGCGTCAGTCAGTCCAGCACGAAGACCTGCAAAGTCTGCTCTTTTTAAATTGAGTTTCCTAAATTTACTAGTTGCAGGCCCTGCCTTCGAGACTTTGACTACCGATCTAATTAGTCGGTGGTCACTGCCACCGACCTCTTCGCCAACAGAGAGGTCCTCAGAGGTGAAAACCAAGTCGAGGATATTCTCTCCTCTCGTTGGCTCTCTCACCCATTGAGTGAGGAACTAGTTGTTCGCAAACTCCAGGAGTAGTGCGTTCTCGCCACAGGGTTCTCTGGTTCCCCAGTCAACTTGTGTGTTGAAATCCCCCATGGCGATACACACTCTGTCTTCGACAAGTTCTCCTAGTAGCTGGTACAGTTCCCTGTCCTTTTCAACGAGTTGGGCAGGAGGTCTATAAAGCACCAGGGTCCTGTATTTGGCAGGACCTATCTCTAGGTCAACACCTAGTAGTTCATGGTCGGATACAATGTTACAATCCGTTTCGTTGAGAGTATCCTTGACATACAACATCACACCGCCACCTTCTCTGTCTGTCCTATCTTTCAGGAAGAGCTGGTAACCGGGAATCGTGAATTCACCTTCAAAATCTCGGCTTGAGGTTTTAATCCACGATTCCGTTATGGCCACCATTTCAGGTTCCTCTGTTACTACGAGGCCACGGAGCTCAAGAAACTTATTCCTGATTGACCTCGCATTGAGCAGAAGAACTTTGAGGGAGTCCCCTAGTGTAGGACTCCCTACGCTCTTCCGTTTCCCGGCTTCTCTGTTTTTGTGGTCACACCCTTTTTGACGACCTCCGAGAAGGTCGTTCCAGGAGTGACACGGGCGTGCTGGCGCACGTCCGCTTTCTCTCTATTTCGAACGCTCCTTTGGGTGCGTTCCAAGACATCTTGAATTAGGTTGGCGACAAAGGCCTTCCCTTTAAAGGAGAGATGTACCCCGTCCCTTTGGTAGAGGTCGTCTCTACCGATAAAGGTACGATAGGGGTCCACGAAGAAGACTCCTTCTGCCGTGCAGAGATCCGCCAACCTTCTGTTCACTGCGACGTTTCTTTCGTGAGCGGTTCGGGATGGACCTCTTCTCAGAAGCATCCCAACCACCACACGTTTGCAGGTTTTAAGCCCTATGTCCTCCATGGCTTCCATCACCGTTTAGATGGTCTTACCACTGAGGTAAACCTTACCCCCTCTGAGGTAGAGGTCATTGCCACTCACCATCAGAGCAACAACTGAATTCTCAGAAATCTTAGCTTTCTCCGCCTCTACTCTGATGTTGTGGTTACCCCGTCCTGACAGGCAGCTTACCTTCACGCTAGTGCAAAGGCAGGCCGCTAGCAGCGGCTGCAGATCCCGTGTTTGCGAGTCACCAATGAGGGTGACCTTCGGACACTTGGTCTCTGAAGACGGGGTCTTCCCTTGTGGATGAGGCCTCCCATTTTCCTCTTTACTCTCCATATTCTTATCTTTTTTTTTCTTCTTGTTTATCTGTTTTTCTTCTATTTTTGGTTCTACTTTTGTTTCAACTTTATTATTTTTCTTTTTTTACTTCGTTTCTCCTTTTTCTCTTTTTCTCTTGCTTCAGCTAGCTTAGCCTCAGATGATGCCGGAATGTCCGCTTGGGTATCAGGGGATTCCGACAAGTCAGTGGGCGGCCCTCTTCTAGGCATCGAATCTGAGCTGCGTTAGGGGCTTCGAGTTTCTCCAACTTTCTTTCAAGGATTTTAGCTCTCTCCTCTGAGGCTCTATAGAGGTCTTTTAATTTCTCCACGTCTCGCGTCAATATGCAAGTAGTGCAGATACTTTCAGGGCTGTATTTTGAGTAGCAGCCCTTCGGAAAGTCAACGCACCACTTTTCTAACTGGCATGTTACACAGTTGTGTTTTAGACGAACTGGTCCTTTTTTGCCTGTCATTTTGAGCGTTTTCTCTCTCTCTGAAAACTCGTGACCAATCAATGATAAAAAGGGGGGTTGGTAAGTTCTCCCCGCGTGAGTCGCTTCCGCCTATCGATCGGAGAGGTTTCAGATCTTTCAGAAGGCACGCTCCATGTGCTGCTGTTCGTCCGACCGAGTCGTCAAACCTCGGCGTGCCGTGGCTCCCAACCAAGCAGCACTGACGGTCCCCCAAGGGGCCATCGATTTGTCACCAGGTGAACAACAACGAAGCACGCCCCTTACTAAACTCCTACTAGTTCCCTTCACAACGGCCAGGATCTCGGAGTAGCGTTCAATGGATATCCCGCCACACCAAGGAACTCGACCCAAGGCTTATTATTCGCCTGGCAACCAGCATGGGAACAAAGGGCCGTCACCTCGGACCAATGCTACCATGAGCACCCGTCAACGGGCACTGGGAATGGTCAATAATTACGCGCCAGGGAAGGGGTTAACGGGGCACTACCCTCATCCCATTCATCGTGCCCCAACGCCTAGGACACCTCTAGTCCTAGTCTCTCGCAACCAGTGAACGTCGATTGGCGTTGTTTATAGAGGTTCCAAAGTCTCTCTTCTGAAGCGTGAGGTAGCTGCCAGGTCCTTATATGTAGATAGAGGGAAAAAAGGGAAAGAGTGACATGATAGGAGAAGGTTTTTTTGTTGTTTTTTCTTTTTGTATAAGTGGGAGATAGGATAAAAGTAAAAAAAAGAGAAGGATAGAGTAGAAAAAGGAAAGAGTGACGCACTTAGTCTAGAACCTGGTTTCCGACCAAATCGACAAGGGAAGCCCTACTAGGGGTACCCAGAAGAGGTACCCCCGCCGACATAGCTCGAAAAGTCAAAGGTACACACAAGCTCTCTTCCCGCGACAAGGGGGCGTCGCCCCTCCCTCTACTTTCTTAGAGAGAGAGAGAGAGAGAGAGAGAGAGAGAGAGAGAGAGAGAGAGAGAGAGAGAGGGAGGGAGGGAGGGAGGGCGGGAGGGAGGGAGGGAGGAAGGGAGGGAGGGAAGGAGGGGGAGAGAGAGAGAGAGAGAGAGAGAGAGAGAGAGAGAGAGAGAGAGAGAGAGAGGGGAGTGTGTGAGAGAGTGTGTGAGTGAGAGTGTGTGAATGAGAGTGTGAGTGAGTGTGTGAGTGTGTGTGAGTGAGAGTGTCTGAGTGAGAGTGTGTGAGTGAAAATGTGTGAGTGAGAGAGTGAGAGTGAGAGTAAGAGTTACATAGAGTTACATAGTTACATAGAGTTACATAGATACACAGATCACACGGGCCTTACGGCCCAGACTAAGGTGATCTGGCCTTAAATCTACTGCCACTTACACATAGGATAGTAGAAGTAAAGGATAGAAAAGTTTTAGGCTCTCCCCACCCTCCACTCCCTCCGGCAAAAGCCGTACATGAAATAATTTGGGAAAAGTACCTTGCAGGTGTAAGAAGACAGTACCTGAAGGAAATTTGCATTGAATAGTAATTAAATGAAATGAATATGAAAACCACTTACATAAACCTGAAAGAGTTATATTTTTGTAATATTATTTTATTTTGTAGCTTATGCTAAACAATTCCAATATTTACTAAGTGTTTGTCTAATCTCATTTGAAATGAATCTATAGTTCTGCTGTCCACTACTGCGTTTGGCAAATTATTCCAATCATTAATAATCGAGTAAGTGAAGAAGTTTTTTATTACATCCATAGTGGCTCTTTTACCCTGAAGTTTTGAATCATGTCCACGGGTGGGACACTCCCCTGTCAGTGTGAACAAGTTATTGGCATTAACGTTGTTAAATCCTTTAAGTATTTTGAAGCACTCTATAAGCTGCCCCCTTAGTCTTCGTTTTCAGACGGAAAATAGATTGAGTTTTTTTAGCCTCTCGTGGTAAGGTTTGTTACGTACTGAGGGGATAAGTTTTGTCGCTCTGTGTTGTACAGCTTCTAATTTATCTATGTCTTTTATTAAGTAAGGGGCCCAGAACTGTACAGCGTATTCGAGATGGGGCCTGACAATACTTTTATATAGTGGCATAATTATCTCCTCGCTTTTATAAGTAAAGTTTCTTTTTATAAATCCTAGTGCTGTGTTAGCTTTGTTTGCAGCAGCTGCGCATTGGTTTGATGTTTTTAAGTTTTCTGTAATTACTACTCCTAAATCTTTAACCTGCGGGGTTGTGTTTATTAAGCCGCCTTGCATTGTATAGGTGTATTTTTTGTTTTTTGTTCCGCACTGAAGGATTTGGCATTCGTCGATATTAAATGGCATTTGCCATTTCTCAGACCATTCGGTAATTTTATTTATATCAGCTTGCAGGCTAGCCCTGTCCTCTTCACATAATACTGAGTTACCTATTTTCGTGTCATCTGCAAATTTAGATATGATATTATTTATTCCAACGTCTATGTCATTGATGTATATAGTAAATAAAATAGGCCCCAGGACTGATCCCTGGGGAACACCGCTGGTAACAGATACCCAGTCCGATTCCACGCCATTTATTATCACTCTCTGCTTCCTGTTTTTTAACCAGCTACTAATCCATCCGTATATATTACCGTTAATTCCTAGCGTACGCACTTTGTTCATGAGTTTCTGATGGGGAATTTTGTCAAATGCCTTTTTGAAATCTAGGTAAATTATATCTAATGATTTAGTATCGTTATATAGGTTGAAAAGGTTATGGTAAAAGTCGATTAGGTTTGTTAAGCACGATCTCTTAGACCTAAAACCATGCTGGCTATCACGTATAAGGTTATTGTTTTCGAGGAACTCTACTAGCTTGTTTCTAATGATCGTTTTAAGCAACTTTCCAACTATTGAGGTTAAGCTAATGGGTCTGTAATTACTGGCCTGGTTTTTACATCCCTTCTTAAAGATAGCTGTGACGTTAGCTTCCCTCCAATCATCAGGGACGACCCCATGCTCGAGAGATTTGTTAAAAATGAGAGCAAGTGAGAGAGAGAGAGTGAGAGAGAGAGAGAGAGTAACAAGGAGTAAACGGGAAAGTAAGCACCCTAGGAGACCTTACAGTCCATTCAAAGAGGGTACCTTTGGACTATCAATCGAGCTGGCACATGGCTGCTCAATTGTTTTGCGTCCCTAAACGGCCACTTTTCAAGACTTTGTCTAGTCTTGACTTGAACTGGTCAACAGATTCACTGTTGACAACTTCCACTGGAAGTGCGTTCCACTTACCGCAGATACTGTAGGTGAAAAATTCTCCACACAGATCGCGGTTGTAACGCTTCAGTTCAAGTTTGAAGCCGTGATTGCGCGTCCTGTTCTCACTCAGTGTGAAAATATCCCGGTAGTCAACATTGTTGAACCCTCGAAGTATTTTGAAGTATTTTGAAAACTTCGATGAGCTGACCACGCAGTCTACGGGTTTCCAGCGAGAACAGATCTAATTTCCCTAGTCTATCCTCATAACTTTTATGTTGGATAGAGGGAATCAGTTTGGTTGCCCTAGCTTGTACGCGTTCCAACCTTGCGATGTCCTTTCGAAACGATGGACTGAAAAATTGTACGGCATACTCCAGGTGCGGTCGAACGAGGGAGTTGTACAGACAAAGTACTATCTCCTTGTTACGGTATCCACCCTGGCGCTTTATGTAGCCTAACATCCTTTGGGCTTTCTTCTCTGTCTCGATGCACTGTTTCGGAAACTTGAGGTCGCTAGTGATAGTAACACCCAAGTCCTTCTCAGTGTCGGTGGATTCCATAGCAGTGCCCTTAAGGATATACTGTGATTGGGAGTTTCTGTGGCCGATATGCATTACTTTGCATTTGTTCACGTGACAGAGAGAGAGAGAGAGAGTGAGAGAGAGAGAGAAAGAGAGAGAGAGAGAAAGAGAGAGATAGAGAGAGATAGAGAGAGAGAGTGTGTGTGTGTGTGTTACAAGGAGTTACAAAGAAAGAACGTACTCTAGGAGACCTTACGGTCCATTCAAAGAGGGTACCTTTGGACTAGCAATTGAGTAGGCACATGGGTGCTATATTGTTTTGTGTCCCTAAACGGCCACTTTTTAAGACTTTGTCTAGTCTTGACTTGAACTGGTGAACAGATTCACTGTTCACAACTTTCGCTGGAAGTGCGTTCCACTTACCGCAAATACTGTAGGTGAAAAAATTTGCACACAGATTGTGGTTGTAACGCTTCAGTTCAGTTCAAGTTTGAAGCAGAGAGCGAGAGAGAGAGAGAGAGAGAGAGAGAGAGAGAGAGAGAGAGAGAGAGAGAGAGAGAGTAACAAGGAGTAACAAGGAAAGTAAATACCCTAGGAGACCTTACGGTCCATTCAAAGAGGGTACCTTTGAACAAGCAATCGAGCAGGCACATAGCTGCTCAATTGTTTTGCGTCCCTAAACGGCCACTTTTCAAGACTTTGTCTAGTCTTGACTTGAACTGGTCAACAGATTCACTGTTGACAACTTCCACTGTTAGTGCGTTCCACTTACCACAGATACTGTAGGTGAAAAAGTTTCCACACAGATTGCGGTTGTAATGCTTCAGTTCAAGTTTGAAGCCGTGATTACGCGTTCTGTTCTCACTCAGTGTGAAAATATCCCGGTAGTCAACATTGTCGAACGCTCGAAATATTTTGAAGACTTCGATGAGCTGACCACGCAGTCTACGGGTTTCCAGCGAGAACAGATCTAACTCCCTTAGTCTATCCTTATAACATTTATGTTGGATAGAGGGAATCAGTTTGGTTGCCCTAGCTTGTACGCGTTCCAATCTTGCGATGTCCTTTCGCAATGAAGGACTCCAAAATTGTATGGCATACTCCAGGTGCGGTCGGACAAGTGAGTTGTACAGGCACAGTACAATCTCCTGGTTCCGATAACCAAACTGGCGCTTAATATAGCCTAGCATCCTTTGGGCCTTTTTCTCCGCCTCAATGCACTGTTTCGAGAACTTGAGGTCACTAGTGATTGTTACACCCAAGTCCTTCTCAGTATCGGTGGATTCCATAGCAGTGCCCTTAAGGATATACTGAGATTGGGGGTTTCTGTGGCCGATATGCATCACTTTGCATTTTCCCCCGTTAAAAGGCATTTGCCACGTGTCCGACCACTCCCCAATCTTCACAAGATCTTCCTGCATGTGGGCAGTATTTCCATCCTTTGCAACGTTCATACCAAGATTGGTATCGTCGGCAAATTTGGAAATCTTGGCAACCATGTCACCGTCCATGTCGTTGACGTAGATGATGAATAGTAGTGGTCCCAGGACAGAACCTTGAGGCACTCCGCTAGTAACGGGCACCCACTCAGAAGACTGTCCCTTCACCACCACCCGTTGCCGTCTGCCATTTAGCCAGTTCTCGATCCAGCCGGCTACCTTTCCGTCTAAGCCCAGCACTCGCACTTTCCGGATAAGGCGGCGGTGTGGTACCTTCTCAAAGGCTTTCTGAAAGTCTAAGTAGACCACATCCACCGCCTTGTCCCGATCGTGCTCACTGAAAACGAAGTGGAAGAATTCCACAAGGTTCGTCAGGCATGACCGTTGCCTTCAGGAGCCGTGCTGGGAATGCTTCAATGTCCCCTGCTTATTCCGCAAAGGGCCAATCGACGGATTGGTTTACGGCTGTTCACATATCAAAAAAACTCCTTGGGATTCTCTTTACAGAGTCTCGCCACTTGGAGTTCCTCCGACCGCTTAGCCTCCCTTATGCTGGACTTCACTCTCCTGGCTATCCTCTGGTATTCGTAAAAGTCACCCGAGATCTTCGATTGCCGGTACACATTTCTCTTCTCCCTAAGCAGTTGGCCGATTTCTCGATTAAACCACTTTGGTTGAACAGAGGACCGACGGGGGCATTTCAGAGGGATAAAACGCGATTGAAAACTCATGAATGTGCTTTTGAAACTGTTCCAAGAGTCTTCAACAGCCTTGCACTCTTCTAGCCTCGCGTCAGTCAGTCCCATGCGTAGACCTGCAAAGTCTGCTCTTCTCAAATCCAGTTTCCTTGATTTACTAGTTGCAGGCTCTGCCTTGGGGGACTTTGACTACAAATCTAATTAGTCGGTGGTCACTGCCACCGAGCTCTTCGCCAACAGAGAGGTCCTTAACGATGTCATCCTCAGAGGTGAAAACCAAGTCGAGGATATTCTCTCCTCTCGTTGGCTCTCTCACCAATTGAGTGAGGAACTCATTGTTCGTGAACTCCAGGAGTACTGCGTTCTCGCCACAGGGTTCTCTGGTTTCCCAGTCAACTTTTGTGTTGAAATCACCCATGACGATACACACTCTGTCTTCGACAAGTTCTCCTAGTAACTGGTACAGATCTCTGTCCTTTTCAACGAGTTGGGCAGGAGGTCTATAAAGCACCAGGGTCCTGTATTTGGTAGGACCTATCTCTAGGTCAACACCTTGTAGTTCATGGTCGGATACGATATTGCAATCCGTCGAGTTGAGAGTATCCTTGACATACAATATCACACCGCCACCTTCTCTGTCTGGCCTATCTTTCTGTAAGAGCTGGTAACCGGGAATCGTAAATTCACCCGAAAAATCTCGGCTTGAGGTTTTAATCCACGTCTCCGTTTTTGCCACAATCTCAGGTTCCTCTGTTGCTGCGAGGCCACGGAGCTCAAAAAACTTATTCCTGATTGACCTCGCGTTGAACAGAAGAACTTTTAGGAAGTCCCCCAGTGTAGGACTCCCTACGCTCTTCCGTTTCCCGGCTTCCTTTGTGTTGCAATACCTCTCTTTGCCACATCTAAGAACGTCGTTCCAGGAGTGACACGGGCATACTGTCTTATGTCCGCCTTCACTCTGGGTCGGAAGCTCCTCTGCGTCCGCTCTACGAAATCCTGGATTAAGTTACAGAGTACAGCCTTTCCCTTGAATGAAAGGTGCACTCCGTCCCTTTGGTAAAGATCGTTTTGACCGTAAAACGTGCGGTAAGGGTCCAGAAAGAAGACCCCTTCCGCCGTACAGAGGTCGGACAGGTGCTGGTTCACGGTCACGTTCCTAGAGTGAGCTGTCCGGCTAGGACCTCTTCTTGGGAGCATCCCTACAACGACCCGTTTTGCGAGTTCTCAATCCACAGTCGTCCACGGCTCTCATGACTGTGTTGAGAATTTTCTCGCTGGGGCCTACTTTGCATCCTCGGAGGTAGAGGTCGTTCCCACTCACCATCAGGGCAACGACTGAACTCTCGAAGATCTGAGATTTCTCAGCCTCTACCCTGATGTGGTGGTTTCCTCGTCCTGGCTGGCAGCATACCTCTACACTAGTGTGAAGGTGGGCCGCTAGCAGGGGCTGCAAACCTTGTGCTTGGGAATCGCCCACAAGGGTAACCCTCGGACATTTCCGTGCAGAGGTTTGAGACTTTCCTTGCGGAAGCGAACTCTTGGTTCCCCTTTTCCTTCTCCATCTTATTTTTCTTGTTCTTCTTTTTCTTATTTATCTCTTCCCCCTTATCTTCCTTTATTACATACTCTTCTGTTTTTCTCTTTTCTTCCTCTGCTTCAACTTTCTCTTTTTCAGCTTCTACTTTATCTTCTGTTTCAACTTTCTCTTCTTCCCGTTTCTTTCCCTTCCTTTTCTTTTTCTTTGAGGGTTTATCCATAGCATGCGAACCTTGCTCTGGGGGTAATACTGCAGATGCAGTGTTGAGTACAGGGCTTGACGTTAGCTCTGCTAATCTGACCTCTAGCCTGGGAATCAGTCCGGCGTGTTCAAATTCGAGGCTGTTTATTTTCTCCTCCAACTTCCTGGATCTTTCCTCGGAAACCCTGCATGTTTCCTTTAGCTCCTTGATTTGGCCGTTTAAAATACAGTCGTTGCAGGAACTGGCTTGGTGGCATTTCGAAAAACACCCCTCCGGAAAGTCCACGCACCACTTATCTATGTGGCATATTGCGCACGTGTATTTTAGAGCTCCTGGTCCTTTCTTGCCGGTCATTCTGAACACTTTCTCTCTTTCAATACTTTGCGACCAATCAATGATAAAAAGGGGGATTGGTGAGTTCTCCCCGCGTGAGGCACTCCCGCCTATTGATCGGAGAGAGAGAGAGAGAGAGAGAGAGAGAGAGAGAGAGAGAGAGAGAGAGAGAGAGAGAGAGAGAGAGAGAGAGAGAGAGAGAGAGAGAGAGAGGGGGGAGAGAGGGGGAGAGAGGGAGAGGGAGAGGGAGGGAGAGAGATGGAGAGGGAGATAGAGGGAGAAAGAGGGAGAGGGAGAGGGAGGGAGGGAGAAAGAGAGAGAGGGAGGGAGAGAGAGGGAGAGAGAGGGAGAGAGAGAGAGAAAGAGATAGAGAGAGTGTGTGTTGCGCAGCAAAAATAAAAAACGAGTATCTCACGGACGAAGAACATTCCATCGGAACCATTCGGCAAAATTCCGGACCGACAACGAGACAAACAGGAGCCGGGATACCATTTAGCCATATGGCACTAAAACATCGCACCCGTGTCTTTTGGACAGAGTCCGGATCGCTTCCGTCGGCAAACAAAAGAGCTTTCGGCAGAGTTGTATATATTCCCCAGCCTAAGAATTATCAAATGAGTATTCGGGATGTGAGCTGTATTCACGCTGCTTTCAATCAAGCAAGATTCACGCAATGCTCACGCAGTACTTTCACAGTACTCACGCAGCATCTTGAGAGGTCATTGGAATCACCAAAGGATGACGCGTACTTCTCGAGCGACACCCCGGCACCCTAAGGGCTTGCAGGCAGAAACCATTATTCAGAACGACGGAGGTCAAGGAGGAAGGACTCAGTCAAGAATAACGCGCTCAGCTACGCTTCCCCGAGAAGAATACTCCCCCGAGCGACTACTCGAGGTCTCCTCCAGAAAATCCTAAGCCACGTCAAATGGCCACCGAGATCATGCGATCTAACGCCATTAGACTACTTTCTTCGGGGCTACCTTAAATCGCAGGTCTATGCGAATAATCCGCAAACAGTTGATGTCCTCAAAGTCAACATAACGAGCACTATCCAGCAAATTCAACCAGATTTATGCGACAAAGTCATCGAAAATTTGGCTTTCCGAATACGTTCCACCAAACGAAGCCGCCGCGGACATTTGAACGACGTCATATTCCACACTTAATGCCATAAAATGTACTTTCAAATTTAAAATAAATTAAGTTCATATATCACACACAACTTGTTTTATTTACATTTAAAAATCAAGGGACCTTATTGAAAGACCGTATACATTTAAGGATTTAATGATATTATTAATTATTTCAGAGGAGGGGGGTTAAGAATTTAGTTTAAACGTTACAGCTACTTAAATCTCAAGATATTGAAAAATAGTTATTTAAAATTTTAATGAATAAGTTTAAACTTGGGGTCAAAATGCTTCCAGCATTAACCAACATAGGGTGAAAGAAACCAGCTGAGTTTCAACAGTTTCGTAGTGCAAGTATGAACCTCGAAGAAGAAGAGGGTAGATGCGATCATCTACCGTTGAAAATAAACAAATGAAGATGTTGGCTGGATAAACCCCAGGCCAAGGTGCCTATCCACTGCTGTAGATACTCTGCTTCTTTTGTAGGATTCGACTAAATTTGGATTTGAATTCGGCCATTATTTATAAACGACCTAAAAGCAAATTAAAAAATACCATTTTTCGTTAGGTGTAACTGACGAGTCATAATATAAGGTCACATTTCACAAATTAGACAACTGTAATATATATATAAAATGGTTGTTTGGTTGGTTAAACTGATTGCTAACTGATCCTTGTAAACAAAACAAAAAGACTCGCTATTATTTACCATTTCCTCCAAATGGAGAGATGAGTAATATAGACGAAACGCCCTCAAAGAGCCCCAACAAAGGAAATGGGATTAGTTGAATGATAAAAAGGAGGAATAAGTGATAAAAAGGATTAATACAACGATACCACTTGAATATGGGAATTGTGCAAGTACCATAAACTATTATAGTTTTTCGGTGGATTGCACCCCTTCATTCAGTCCCAGAAGGAAAGATCAGGCACGGAGATGAGAAGATCTGTGGTGTCAGAAACGCACACCCGGACTCTAGCTCTGGCAATTCTCTTTATTATTCTAAGCTTTTAATGTATTTTGACATTTTCCTAGCCAATAACGGGGGGGGGGGTCGGGGGAAGCTAGCCCAAGTCAGTGCCGGTTCCAAGCTCGGTGTAGAGGAATGACAATATAAAGCCTCCCAGAGGGCCAGGCGGACATATACCTTAAAGTCCCCCCCCCCTCTTTTTGTGGAGAAAGCCGGAAAAGCGAGCCCCATGAGGAGACTCGTGGGAATGGTAGCCGGCGAATAACAGTAACTGCCTACCCTGTATGATCTCCCCACCGCCTAGGTAGTTGGAGCGACCATCTGTGTTAAGGCAACCACCAAAGGCCCTTAAACGACGCTCTAAAGATCCAATTACCTACGAGATCCATAGGCCCGTGGTTATGTCACCAAAAAGCGCTGCCAGTCAAAAGGCACGCCAAGGAGTGTGGTGGTTGAGGGTCTCACTAATTAACAAGCCGACTTGGGCACCTCAGTGCCAACCTCTGCACTTCTCGCACTCCCAGATGCGAACTCACCATTCGCGCTCCCCTCTGCGGCCTCTCCCCTTCCCCATTAGATGGAGCGGTGGTCCGCCTATAAATAAGCCCCTGAAAGAAAGATAAAGGATTATTATTCGGTGAGAACGACGTAGGATCAGTTCGTGAAGATCGATCCTTCAGCCAGTCAAGATTATTCGGTGAGAAACGATAAAGGATCATATTGAGAAGGTCGAACCCTCCACTCCCCCCGGGCCGAATTAACATAAATCGTCAAGTTTGGTATCGGTGCCATACCGAATAATCCTTTACATACTTAGAAGAAGTCTGACTGGAGAAAAGAAAACCCACTCACACTCGAGTGACTCTCACAGCTCAAGCTCCGTGAGAGTGAGAGGAGAAGAACCAAGCCCCAACGAGGTTTCGTTCGTTAATTACGGTAAAAATCCCCCCGTATACCCCAAATCTAGTTGAGCACTCGGCGTTAAAGAATAAGACACCAAGAGGCTTCAAGATTATTTAGAAGAGGGCTCTTGGAGCGAAGAGCACCGTAACTCTCTCCGTCTTCTTAACTTAACCAGAGGCAAATTTGCAATAAGAAGTTGACATAACCCACCCTCTCTTCTGCCATCCCATCTCTACGAAATACTATCATCGGCTACGGCAACCCTCGAAAGCGCGAGATAAGCCCTCGAGCGACATCCGGCAATCCCTGATCCCGTCTGTCATGTAAGTTAGAAAAAACATTTATATTTATATTGCGATAGTATGAGGTTAGTACGTTTCACGATTTAATAGTAGAAACAATTGTGCGTGAACCCGTGTCGTATTTGCTAGTAGAAGAGAGTACTTTAATTGAATGTTTAACGCTAATCTAAAAGGGTCGTGATAAAAATACAAATCGGCAATTGGTGTGTTTACATGTAGCCTATTTGTTTATTTTTGCTATTGAATATATTGTAATAGGCCCAATTGCCCACCGGGTTAGTCTCGGTTAGCGTAGGAAGATATAAATGTGTGTACTATTTTTTTGTCATAGTTAATTGTTAAATTTAAAATATGTTTATTTGGGGATAATTTCTGTGCGTTTCTTTATATCCTTACGTGTTGAAGCGGCTCTTCCTTAAAACAGCAAAATTCTCACTCTTAGATCAAAGCATACTTCAACAAAGAAGTATAGCACGACCACAAGGTATTCTACGACACCCGGATAAATAGGGAGGGTTGGACTCAGGAAGGGCAAAACCTAAATGGATGAGTCTTTTACTTAGAAAAGATTCATCAAGAAATGTGACCCAGGGTAGGGAAAAGCCGAGAAGAAGAAAAAGAAGAGGAAGAAGATTAACTATTATAGGAGAAAATGAGGGATAGGAGTAAATGATATGCCATGTCACAGTTATAGGCAGGCGGATAATACAAGAACCCAGATGTGTAACAGTGAGGATGTATGGCAAGGATACTACGTTGCTGGTAGATTATTGAATTGTAATACCCCTGTTTCTACTCTATAACCATGGTTGTATTCGCCACATGGGCGCTTAAATCACCCTATGAATGATACATCCCAACGTGCACACTTATTTAAGTAGACCGATAGACATATACCGCGATGGTAGCCGACCCTGGAATGAAAGATAGAGTGGAAACTCGATTTGTGTCACATCATAACAACCACACTCGTTTAACTACACAAAAAGTGACCCCCCCCCCTCCCCAAACCCACAGATAAGGCAATCTGAATCCACTTTTCGCTTGCCATACGAAAAGGATTGGATGTTAGGTCGAACGTGGAGGCAATTGAGGTTTTTAGTATTTGAAAGAATAGTTACTCTTCACTTCACAGCAGCAGAAAACGCTCAAGGGAATCCCTGTTTTCGACGCTGTAAGTGGTAGAATACAGGTACAGTAATGGAGGACGTGTTGCTAAACGTACATAGCCTTGAAATTAGAGTAGTGTTTTGAAGAATGATAGAATACAAGGTAGTGGACGTGGAAGCATGGTAAAACTGACGGTTTTTGTTCATGTTGAAATCCTTCTGCAAACAGTAATATAGTCCTAGCGCGAACGTGGGTTTGAGGTTTGCGGAAGCATTTCAACATGAGCAAAAACGCCCCCTTTCTCGAGGTTATTGCAACCGCAATCACTTGGTGATGTCGAAAATCCAGATTGAGCGATTTGCGGATATACCCACCACTCCTCACCATAAAAATTTGTAAATATGGAGTGATTAAAGTTAAAACGAACCAATGTGTAATAATACTAATACTAATAAAGGCCATTAAAAAGCGGTTGGAACGATTATTATGGCTAATTTGAAAACCTGAACAGCTATGTAATACTTTGAGCTCGACCTTAAGTAAGTCGTAAGTTAAAGTGAGTAGAATGAAATGAGTAACTGAGTATTGATTTTTCTTTTAACTAATAAATAATGATATAT
Source organism: Ceratothoa steindachneri (assembly GCA_963969495.1). NCBI lineage: Eukaryota > Metazoa > Arthropoda > Malacostraca > Isopoda > Cymothoidae > Ceratothoa > Ceratothoa steindachneri. Next base: position 37,814,505 of record OZ018328.1, on the reverse strand, counting down.
GTATAGTGTGGAAGTTTATGTTATTTATATTCCCTGCATCGTAATTTTTTATAACCTTGGGCAAGATTGTGCATTAGTGTATTAGGAAGTATTTATAAGCGACCGGGAGAGGTGGAGATGGGAGTGGAAAGGAAAGTAAGTGTGGTGGGGAGTTTACGTAAATAAATTGCAATTGTATTCTGGTGATGGTTAATTGCGGCAACCATGACACATCAATCGTGGGCGAAATCCTTGGATTCGATAATGAAATTCATATAAAGGTCAGAACGACAATTGGTAGTAAACTCATAGGAACGATGGGATCGTCCTTTCGGGTCGGGAACGTTCAAACAGGTTAGTAGTAGAAGTAAACCTCACAGGTCGTGCGGAAGAGGGACCAGAAATGTTCTCGATTTACCCAAGGGGCTTTTCTTCCTACAAAAAAAAAGAAAGAAGACTTTTAAATCTGACCTTTAAATCGAAAGGGGAAAAGTATTTAAAAGGGGATAGATATATACTATGACCAAAAAATCAATTGAAAAAAATATGAAAACGAATTAAAATTAATAAATATGAAACTCGTGAAAAGAGTAAAACACGTTTAAAATGCAATGGTTACAAGATAAAAATAAACCCCGCAAAATAATGAAAAAACCCCGGGGGAAAACTGGAAACTGAAAATGACCTTTACCGGTGGAGCTGATAAGAAACCTGGGAATTGCTGTTGGAAATAGCCAAGGGTAAACCTCTGCTGGGGGTGTTTAGTCGGTTGGCTGAATGTGTGTGTGCGTGTGTGAGATTATATGATAAACAATTTCAGGGAACTTGAGGAATCATTTTGTTCTGGCTTTAATTGTTTAATGGATACAAATTCGAGAATTTTTAATTCTAGTGAAGAGGAAGCGGAAATTAAGTGAGTAAAAGATTCAGAATGAAGGAAGTGGTTATGTTTTTAATAATGTCCCAACACCGGCCCCTGAGGAACCCCACTGGTAATATTCCCCCACTCAGAAGGGTTAGAAAGGTGAATGATAGTTCCATGTGATTGTCCCATGTGTTGAGACTTTTTTTTTTGTTTATTTAGGGCCTGTTGGTAACTGAGTTTGGGAAGAGAACTGTTTTGATGAGAATTTTGGGGTCAGTTTGTCGAATAAATAATGTTGGAAAAAAGTAAAATGAAAAAAGTTGCTCAGAATTTTCTATTTCAGAATGAAATGAAAACCAATCCAAAGAAATTTGTGTATGTTCAGTGGAGACGGCTTTTGGTGCTGCCTGATTTGAAATGTGTGTGTGCTGCTAAAGAAATGCGTGCTAAGTTTTGTGGTTGTGGGTTTTCTATAAACTGAAGTACTGAATTTAGAGCCAACGTTTGCAGCAGGGACGTCAAAAAAAATATTTTATTATGTTTCTGTTTCCTTTGAGAATTTAATAATGGGGTGTTGATAATTTAATTAATTCAAAAATAAAAGCGCGTGGTCTTTGTGTTGGAAGATAAGAACGCAGTCATCAATGTATCTTTTAAACAGGAAGGTTACTTAACCAGTTTTTGTCGTGGTAATTAAGAAAGCTGTTGTTATAGCTTGGTCCCAATGGACAACCCATGGTCATACCTTCGTATTGAACGGAAAGAATTTCATTGAAGAAAAATACCTCGTTTTCAACAGCCAACTTTAAAAGAGTAAACTGATACAATATTACAAGTTTCTAGCAGAGGTACTAAATTTAAATAATGAAAGTACATCAATGGAAGTAAAAAACGCACCATTTGTATCTTGAAAATATTGCATTTTAAATGATTTTTGCATTTGGCTATTTATTAGTTTCATATATTTTTACTACTTTTTTACCTATGTATTCACCCGATTATTTTTAAAGCTATAAAGCTGTATTGTGTTGTGTAATTTCTTTTGAATTCTGATTAGATCACTAGTCGCTGAAGATGATCTATGTTGAGGACCGAAACGACCGGAAAATATAATGTTTCCGGAATATTTCGTGATTTCTTCTGGTTATCTATATCATAGGTCAATGTCAGATCCTTGACCTTCGCTCACTTTGGTCGAGGCAGAGAGAGCGAGATAAAATTTGGGGGAAAATTTAAAACTCCGAAGTGCGTGGATATTAATAAATTAAATAAGAGTGCGGTTGGCCAAATTAACATAACTTCTTAGAGGTTCTGGGAATAGAAACTGGTGAAACAAAAATAAGCTTTACTATTATACATACAATTTACAATTAATAGAATGGATACGCAAAGTTACAATTTCAAGGCCAGATGAACTCGAGATGTTAAAGGGACATTTGTGGAGCGGGCGAGCGCCCCAACAAACTAACAAACAATTAAAAAAAAACGGGAAATTGGATTCACGATTTAGTCACTCGCGGAGCCTACCTTTAGCGGTAGGATTTGGGAAGTTGTCTGAAAGAGATTGCAAAATGGGAATCGCAATCACCACGTTTAACCTTGAGGGTATGGATTGAGTGAGTATTACGCGGGACGTGAACGGAGCCGATTCCAGAATAATAGTCAGTTGTCGCTAGACTATCATTAATCTGGAGAGAATTCTTGTCTTCGGACTCTAGTGGTGCGGAAACCGAATCGAGAGTGTACGCGTCGCGTTCAAGGGGCTGGCTGATACTACTTTCTTGAGGCCTGCATCTGATATTTTATACAAGCTCGCCAGAAGTGACTTGCACGAGACCCCGGTAGGGGGTTCCACTTTATCAGACGCGGCGCCGAAAGAAGTGGACCTTAGCTTGGTTCACAGAATCTCACGGAGCTTCCGCCGTTACCTTCGGTTCGCTCGGTCCGTCCATCCTTCTTGTTAACGCTGGAAGTGGGTTGGTTTTCTCAGGGCGCTGCTCGACGATTTCCGTCCGGGTGGCACTTTTCTCCATCTCTCTCTCTCTCTCTCTCTCTCTCTCTCTCTCTCTCTATGACATCTCCTTTCTTCCCAAGATTGAGCTTCCGGGAGAAGTGACATCTGACTAATAACAAATGAGATTACACGTCTCAATTTTTGCAACATCAACGCAGATACAACAACAGAGAATACATGGTACTAAATCCGAAGAAAACGCAAATACTTAAAACAAATACAAAACTAGATGGACTTGTGGGGGGGGGGGTTACAATTGTATACCGATTATCATACAAAAGTAACATGAAAAAACCCATTAATTGACGATAGCCACAGTTATTACCGTGACTTTTAAATGGAGGCTCGTTTGCCTCAGGTCAATAGCGACCTAGAGTTATACACATGCAAAAAGGGATACAATGCAAAAAAATTAAATGCACGAAATAAAAAAAGGTACATGTTCTTATAACTTAAAAAAGGTTATCAGAGTATATATACAACAAGCAAATAAATACACACGCAAAAAAAATAAGGCAATTGGCTCAAGGTCATTTTGGAAGAGAATCTAGAGGATTCCTGCTCAAACTGTCTGCTATACAATTGTCAGGGCCTTTTATATACAAAATTCTAAATTGAAATTCTTGTAGGAACATACTCTAACGCATAAGACGTCCATTATTATTCTTTACATTACGCAGGTAAGATAGGAGTTTATGATCCGTTTCTATAATAAATTCCTTACCTACCAAGAACATTTTAAATTTTTGAATACCCCAAATTATCGCAATGGCATATCGCTCAATCACCGCATAATTATTTTCACGGGGGAGTAATTTTCGACTAGCATACACGATAGGAAAACTCTCGTCTCTGTCCTGGTACTGAATTAGGACGCAGCCTATTACGTCATTGTTCGCGTATGTCCGAATGTCAAACGGTTTATTGGGATTGGGCAAATGAAGGATGGGTGCAAATGATAATTTTCCCTTTAGTTGGTTAAAACTGGCGATTGACAGCGGAGTCCAAACAAGACAGTCGGGGGCCTTCTTCTTCAATAATTCGCACAAGGGCGCAGAGAGGGAGGCAAAATTTCGGATGAACCGTCGATAAAAAGATGCAGAGCCCACAAAAGATCTCAGTTGTTTCTTCATCGATGGTAATAGCATTTCCACAATTGCTCTAATTCTATCTCCTGGGAGCTAACCGATCATTCCCGATATGGAAACCTAAATAATCTATAGTGCCAAAGGCGAGAAGTGGCATTTGCTGGGGCCGATTATGAGATTGTGCTCCCGGAGTCTACCCAATATTGCTTGGAGGGAAGTCAGATGTTGATCCCATTCTTGGGTAACCACATAGAATGTTATATTAGGTAACCCGTCTAATATTCGTCGCATCATCCGATTGTAGTTGCTACAAGCTTTAACAAGACCAAAGGGAAACCGACGAAATTGCATCATCCCTTTGTTTGTTGGAAAAGCCCCGTACTTTTTAACCTCTTCTCTTAATGGGATTTGGTAGTAGGCCTTGTACAAATCCAGTTTCGTGATGTATTTGGCCTTTTCGAATAAATGCAGATTTTGGTCATTGGTAGGAATGGGTTCGGCATTAAACACGGTGACTGAGTTTAATTTTCTGAAGTCGATGCACATACGGTCAGATCCGTTTGATTTCTTGACCATGACAACGGGAACAATAATTCGACTCTGAGTGTTCTATGAATTTTAACTTTAATAATTTATCGACCTCATTATTGGAGGCTTCCCTTAGGTGGATGGACATACGATACAGATTGGATCAAATGGGTTCCTGTGTGGTTAGTTGTATGTTGTGCTCGAAATGACAGCACAACCAGGAGTTTCGGAAATAACCTCACTGAATTGTCTCAGTAGCACCTGCAGCTTGGTTTTCTGGGTGGACGAAAGCTGGTAGTTTACCCTTAATTCGGCCGAAGGAGAATCAGTGGCGTCTGGCAAGACGTGCAATGGATATTCATTATCTTTCTCGACGCAGGCAACTTGTACCCCGATTAAGGAATCTAAGGGATAGCTAGACTCCATGGCCGATTCTTTGTTTATTGCCATGATATGGTTAGCACATGCGCGACGGTGGTATCTTTTTAGCATATTCACGTGGAATGGCTTTCTTCCGGAAGGGGTTTGAATTAGATAGTCGACAGGGCTGCGTTTTAGACCACTTGATAGAGGCCCTTCCATTGACTTAGTAGTTTATTATGGTCATTCGGGAGTAACAATAATACTTCTTCGCCTGGCTTGAATTTTCTCCCTTGGGACTTACAATCAAAATAGGTCTTATATTTGTCCAAGTTAGTATAGGCGTTCTGGTAAGCGATCTTGGCACATTTATCTAGTCTCTGTCTTAATTCCAGCAGATAGGAGTAGGAGAATTGGATTTCTTGATCCAATTATTGATTAGTGGAGAGCTCCTTTAAAATGCTTAAAGGGCCTCGAACATTCCGTCCGTACAACAGTTCGAATGGAACAAACCCCAATGTGTGGTGCGGGATTACTCGGTATGCGAAGAGAGCTACCAGCAGATATGGTTGCCATTCTCTGGGCTGTTCGACACACAATTTCTTTAAAATTGTCTTAAGAGTACTATTCAACCTTTCGCACTTTCCGTTTCCTGCGGGGTTGAACGGTGTTGTAAACAAGAGCTTTACTATAAGCAACTTGCCTACATACTCCCTTAGCTGCGAAGTAAATTGTTGGTCACGATCTGATAGTATTTCCTCGGGCAAACCAACAGGGAAGAAGATCGTAATTAGTGCTTCAGCGCAGGAGATACTGTCGATTTTCTTAAGAGGCACGGCCTCGGGGAACCTGGTGGCCCAGTCCACCAGGGTTAGCACGTATCTATAGCCTTCATTTGATAAGGGGAAATTGGACCGATTAAATCGATTGCCACTCGGGAGAAGGGTTCAGAGATACGGGATCCCTTCTGTAAAGGTACGGGTTTAACTCGCCCCTTTATGGCCGTCTTTTGACAGATGTCGCACGAACAACAGTGGCGTAAAATTTCGTCCGTTGCACCTGACCAATAAAAATACGTGAAAATTCTCTGTGCCCTCTTCGTATGGCTAAAAATGCCCGAAAAAGACTCGTTGGCGGACTTCAGAATGAGATGAACGTGGGAGTGGGGGGCACATAACGCTCGGGACTCGGGGTTATTGCCTTCAGAGCAAGTGTGATAAAGTAGGCCATCCTTAACGATGTAAGAGATAATCTTAACACCTCTAGCGGCCTTTTGCATCTTATTTTGGGCCTTTGTCCAAAAGGGACGAAGAGAATCACATTCTTTCTGATTTTTCGCGAATTCCTCGTTCATTACATTCTTGAATTCTGAAAGGCAGGGGGGGGTTTCTAGCGGTGTGGGCGTCTCTAATTCCTTTTCGCTTATGGACGGGTGATCACGGGTTGAGCCAAGGGGTTTGGAGGATATCCGCAGATACTGGCCAATTAGGACAGCGCCGAATTTGATGGGGGCTGCGACCACTTCTGCCCAGCCAGTAAAATAAGTGCATTCAATAAATCACTTGACAATGGGGAATCTATTTGCCCGCCCCAAGTAGTACGTGCACTACTACAGGTAAGACTAGCTTGACCGAAACCACGATGCATGTGCACCCTGTATCGCGTACGAGGGTGGAGATACGGCAGCCGTTTACTGCTCCAGTGTCGAATCGGAGACCCCCAGGGGTGCTTTATTGAACAAAAAGTTCACCTAGTGGCCAGCGAGACTCGATATGCTCGAAGAGATAGGAAATTATGGTGGCGCGGACGTGACCCTGGTTTGGTGTACTTGATGAAGAGGGTTGTTTCGAAGTTTCAAGTTCTGAGGGCAATTGGTCCTAACATGGCGCTCAACGCCACAGGAGTAGCAGACAATAGGCTTCCTAGGAAATGATGAAGCAAGGGGATTAGACGAGAGCAGTTTGACTTGACGTTGGTCGGACGAGAAATGTTTGGGTTTTGAAGGGCCAGTCACCTTGACGAACTTGTTTCCGTTGTGAGGATGAAATTTAGTCTGGCTAGCCTTAGATTTGGGAGATGGATGTTCTATCTTCTTTCCTTCTTTAGAGTAGCTGTTATGGCTAGCCGCATAGACATCGGCTTCCTCGATACATTACTTGAATGTAAAACACTTCCGATATTTTACGAGATATCTAATTTCTGAAGGAATTGAAGCCAAAGTTGATCCTTCAGGCCAAAATCGACCAAGGCATCAGAGTCATGGGGAATTTAGATGCATCCATCCAAAAATTAAACTTGCGTTGTAAGGTATAACCAAACTTACGGAAGGTTTGGTATGGCTGTCTACGGCAGTGCCTGAATTTTGCGGGGTAGAAATCCGGGGTCATATTGTAGGTTGCTAGTAATTCTGATTTCAACGTAGAGTAGTCAATAATTGCCTCTGGCGGGGGTGAGATGAATATATCCCTGAACTGAGTGTTCAGTATTGGCAACAATTTGGCTACGCCGTCGCCTCAATATCCCAATGGTTGACCTCAGATAAGACTCCAAATCCTCACTTATTTAAATACGGGTAATTTTATAGACGCTGTTTGCTGAATGTCGGTCTTGAATTGATGGAAAGCGTCACATTCCGTTTCTACAGATTTCTAATTCATGAAGACGAATTCTTTTCCTTTCTTCTCTCTCTCTTTCTTCTCGTTCTTTCTCTTCTTTTTCCCTTTCTCTACTTTCTTCTCTTTCTGTTCCATCCTCCTCTTAGAGGTACGATAATAATTCTTATCCACTGAGTCCAAGAGACTCACTTTGTGACTTAAAGATGCCGAAGGAAGACATGCTGTCGAGTTTTACCAACTTCTACGCGAGAAAACAAAGCACCAGAAAAAAAGGGAAAACGTAACGGGGTTGTTAAGACGGATTTAACTGTAATTCACATGAATCACTTAAATGCGCAACGGGAGTGCCCGTGTGTATTGATGGACCCAAGACAAAATCGCAACACAAAAAAAAACACGTAAAAACAAACGCAATTGTTTCAAACGAAGCGAATTTTATTCCGTACGCTCACACGGAATAAATCCCCTCCCTGAGATTGAAGCGAGAGCCTGGCGTCGACCCCTTAAGTACGCCAAATAACACAAAGAAAATACAACAACAATACAATTCCTATTGTACCTTACAATTATGGCAGACGAATATGGGGCCTAAAAGGACAAAAATTCTGCTGGGGAATACACCCGATGCCCAGTCACAAAATATCACCAAAAATAAATTCACAAAACAATGAGAAATGGAAAAAACAGAAAATTGGTTTGCAAAAAGTCCAAGCGCGAAAGGTACCAGTTTAATATATGAGGTGAATATAATTGTTCTTCACAGTTTTCTAATTCAAAACCTTACCCCACATCTGACACCAGTTTAATATATATATATATATATATATATATATATATATATATATATATATATATATATATATATATATATATATATATTTATATCGTAGGTCAAAGTCAGATCCTTGACCTTCGATCGCCTTGGTCGAGGCAAAGAGAGTGAAGTAAAATTTGTGTGGAATTTAAAACCCCGAAGTGCGTTTCTACGCATAGAAACTGGTGAAAAAAAATCTTTACTATTATACATACAATTTACAAATAAGTCACAATTTCAAATCCATATGAACTCGGGGATGTAAAAGGGACATTCGTGAGGCGGCTGGGTACACCAACAAACTAACAAACAATGCAAAGAACACGGGAATTCACGATTGAGTCACGCGCGGAGCCTAACATAACATAACATAACATAATTTCACGGATGACAAAAGCCACAAGGGCCTATCAAAGGTCATCCGTATCCATCAAATCCCACCCACATAATGCATCCATAGAATTTTGTCAGATCATGCATCTACAGTATACAATTTAACAATCCATAGGATTATGTCCAACCATGCATCTACAATATATAATTTAAAGCCTCCATAGGAGTCTGTCAAAAACAAAATCAAAGTCCCCCAAAATATACAATAAAAAGAAACAGCATCCACAGCGATGAGTCAAGAAACATATCCCCATACCAAAAAGTAAGAAATTAACCCTTCATCCCCATATAATCATCCAATCTGCGCTTGAAAACATTCAAGTTTGGGCTGTCTAGAGTCTCAGGTGGCAAACTATTCCAATAATCCACCACTCTGTTAGTGAAAAAATATTTTCTAACATCCAGTCTGCACCTCTGTTTTTTAATCTTTAAGTGGTGGGTGGCCTCTAGTTCTATTACTACCTTCTAACTCAAATAATTTGCTGAAATCCAATTTATCCATCCCAGAAAAGATTTTAAAAAGCTCAATCATATCTCCCCTCACACACCTTCTTTCAAATGAAAACATATTTAATACCCTCAGTCTATCTTCATATTCAAGGTGCTTCAGGGATTATAACAGAACTTTTCAGCCAAATTGATGCTCGTCACGTTTAGGGGAAGGGGGAGAAGATACTGCTAATGATCCTAAGCAACTAATCACAACCGTGAAACAGGGAGAAGTAACATAAGAACATAAGAAAAAAAAATGAGTCTGCCAAAGCCTAATCAATAGCATATAAGGGGGAGATCTTGTTCCCATCAACCAGTTCAGTCACACCTGAGATCCTCGCCATGTATAAATATATCGAGTCTATAGTCTTAAACCTTCCCAGGGAGGACGCTACTATCGCATAAATAATGAGCCTATTCCATTCACCTACCACTCGATTTGTAAACCAATTTCTACCCATCTCTTTCCTAAACCTAAACTTGTCCATCTTAAACCCATTGCTACGTGTCCTTTCATATTCAGTAAAAATAAGAACCTTACCTATGTCTCCCCTATTTTAAGGTTTTACCTACTTAAAGGCTTCAATCAAATCCCCTCGAAGTCTTCTCTTTCTAACCTATGAAAATTTAGTTTCTTTAGCCTTTCGCCATAAGGTAACCTCCTCAATCCATGAATCGTTTTAGTCATCATTCTTTGCACAGACTCAAGCAAACTAATATTCATCCTACGAGGGGCGGTCAATAAGTTTTGCGAATCGGTAGGGCAAAACAGAGGAAGGAGAATGGCTGTTTGTGGGGGTGTTAGGACAAGTTATGACAAGTCAGGGCCTGCAGCCGCACGCTCCTGCCTCGTCAATTTAAGAAGCAGTAGCTGATCGCATATCATCACTCACAAATTTTTCAACAATGGAGAAGGTTGAGCACCGCGCAGTGATCAAATTTTTGACCAAGGAAGGCAAGAATGCAAAAGAGATCCATGAGCGCATGGTTGCAGTGTACACCGACACCGCCCCTTCCTATGCAACCATTGCTCGCTGGAATAGGGAGTTCCGCCATGGTCGTGAGTCCCTTGAAGATGACCCCCGTCCAGGACGCCCGTCAGACGTGACCAACGAGGACAATGTGGCCCATGTGGAGAGGATGATCTCCGAAAATCGACGGGTAAAGGTTGAAGAAATCGAGTGAGAACTTGGAATATCACATGGAAGTGTTATCAACATCATCCACACCACGACAATTTGGCCATGACCAAGGTCTCTGCCCGTTGGGTCCCTAGGAACCTCACGCCCCATGATCGACTTCAACGTCGTCAAAGTTCACAAGGCCAGAGTTGCACAAGCTGCCCTGCGCGAGTGCGGATTCGAGGAGCTCAACTATTATCCCCCCCTACAGTCCAGATCTGGCCCCTAGCGACTACTTTTTATTCCGCCAGTTCAAGGCTGTACTGCGTGGACGCCGGTTTGAGGACGATTAAGATGTCTAGCTCGCCGTCCAGGAGTGGATTGAACAGCAGTCGGGAGATTTCTGGTTGTCGGGAATTCGAAGCCTCAGGGACAAGTGGCACAAGTGCATCGAAGTCAAGGGTAGTTATATTGAAAAATAATAAAACACTTTTCCTCATATCTCGTTTCCTTATATCCGAATTGCAAAACTTATTGACCACCCCTCGTATAATAAGGTGAGCAAAATTGCACCGCATAGTCAAGTTGAGGCTCAACTAATACCTGGTACATTTTCAGAATGACATCAGCACTCCTATTACTTACACTCCTCCCAATAAACCCCAATATTCTATTAGCTTTATTCCTAGCACTTATGCACTGTTTTCTAGGCCGGAGATCAGAACTTATCGGGACACGTCTCTTTCGCATTCGGACCTTCATAAAATTCTCCCATTCAGTTTATAATTATTTAGTGGAAAACACCTACGTATACTAACTACAATATAATTGCATTTGCCATTTATCTGTCCATTGTGATAATATGGTTAATTCATCTTGTAATAACTTAACATCAGAGTCACACCTTATATTCATAAATTAGCATCATCCGCAAACTTGCTGAGCTCGCTACTTATACCTAAGTCAAGATCATTAATATAAATCATGAACAAGAACGGCCCCAACACCTTTCCCCACTCAGATATAATCCATTCGATTCAGCATGCTTTGTTAAAATTTATGTACAGAGGTGGGCACTAAATACATTTAAAGTATTTAAATACTAAATATTAAATACATGAGAAAAACGTATTTAGATACTAAATACATTTTGAAAACGTATTTAGTATTTAAATATTAAATGCCATAGGTGGGCGTTAGCGCGATAAATTATTGCGATAATTTATCGCGATACGATATCGGGTTATCGATTATCCGATATTTTTCCGCGTTATCAATTCATCAGTATCGCCGATACTTTTGGTTCCAAACTAGTGATAATCGATAATTTCAGTTTTTGGTTCCAGTTTAGCACAAGGGCGAGCCATGCGTGCCTTGGAGGAAAAAATAGGTAGGTCCGAGCTAGGAGGAGTATCCTCAAAACCTATGAGGAGATGAAGGAGAGCCTCACCAGGTAAGAAACTAAGAAACAGTATTCAAATATTCTTACTATTGTATTATAAAATAACGCTATATATAGTCAATAATCAATATTACATTATAATTTTGGATTTATCGATTTATCGGTTATCACCTTATCGGGCGATAAATTTATCGTCAGTTATCGATTATCGGTTATCGCCAATAAGGTTATTGTTATGGATTTATCGGTTATCGTGATTCCTTTTTTCGTTATCGTGCCCATCTATGCTAAATACATTAAAGATTTAGATACATTTTTAAATACATTTTAAATACATGATATATAATGACAATCGATAAGGACCATTAGTATCACAACAAAAATATATCCATTAAAATGAAATTTTATATTTTAATTACTAATGTAGGATTTTATGACAATTGGACTTAAGGTACTACAAAAAAATAGAAAGTTCCATAGAATTAAATTTCAGTTAGCTATTTATATCAGCATTACATTTAAGTAATATCAGTTGCTGAAATGTTTCGTCAGATAAAGAACTCTGTTTTGGAGATAAGGTCAATCCTCCTAAAGAGAAGAGTCGTTCCACAGGAGCTGACGACGGGTGGGTGGTGTTGTATTTAATAAATGACTTTTTTATGTTTAGGTATCTATCTAAACTTCGGAGTGTTTTATTTGAATCCTGAAGGAAACTGAACAATTCTAAATCTGCGGTTGATCGTGTTTGAGTAAGTTTTGTAAATCCAAAATAATCGTCACTAAACGATATACCACTGGATGATTCAGCTTCAGGTCCCTCTGCTAAAACCTCAATCACTTGGATCACAATATTTTGAACAGAGACTTGGTGGCTTGAACTGTTCCATGAAATACTAATATCTAACCAGCGGAGTTTGATACAATCATGGGATCTGTAACGCTGGCTTCATTTGCCAAGGTCAAATAAGATTGGTAGCGCTTTCCAAAGCCCTTAGTGACTGCATTTAGAAGAGGTTGGCAAAATCTCAGAGAACGTGACTGAAGGCTCTTCTGCTTGTTCTCCACAGTGAGCAAGGTAGGGAGCAATTCTCCATAAAAAAACAGTTCTCTTCTCCCTGTAGGCGATCAATTGCCACTGTAATAGGAGCCAAAACTGAGACATACTCCCCAAGAAATTCAATTTCGTGACTTCTGAACACTGGAAGTTCAAGGGACGTCATGAGTTGATGTAATTTGTCCTTCTTTTTTAAAAGTGACGACAATGTATCAAACAGAGAGTTCCACCTTGTAATGCAAGGCACCTTTAATGAGCAGTTGATAACAGTTTTGATAATCTCTGCTGATTTTGGACGACCGCTTTTGTTCCATAATGGTGAGCATTTCCACATCGCAGCATGATGTGTGTGTAGCACAGCGCACATGCTTAGGTAGGCTGAAGCTGCATGGGTCAGACGAAAGGTCTTTTTCCTGATCTAAGGCACTTCTCATTAAGAAACTATCCTCTTAAAGGTAGTAAGGTACCATAAATCATAATAAGTGAGAGCACTCGACTTTGATCAGCAGACCTTGTTTAAATCTATACAGGCAAGTTTTACTTGTATTCATTTAAAATTTATAATCGTTTATAAACTTTTTATAATTCCACTGTGAAAATTTGGAGTTTTAGTAGTGAAAACAAGCTATCTGATGATCACTCTTTCCCAACGCTTTCCTGACAGTACATTCCTGAACCCGTGGCGCAGCCAGAATAAAAATTTGGGGGGAAGCTAACCTGAATTCCTCTCTCTGAGTAGTCTGAACAAGCGGAATTGATCCTTAATAATGTTTATTTTACACAGCATTGATTAAAAATAGCAGTATCTCACACAAGAGTGAGAATTAACTCTATCAGATCAAAATATTTGCCACACATCAGAATATTAGGAATTGTGGTTTATCTTAGTTTGGGGACGTTAACTAAGGTAGAATACTCAAATAATTAGTTTTGAGAATTACCTGTATTTTAGACATGTATCATATAAGGTAAATTCGATAGCAACGGCTTAAAGAACTGTTTTTATATATTCTATATTATTGCATAACCCTTTATAAATAGCAGAATACAATAATAAATAAATAAATATAAACATAAACGGCTCTGAAAGGCCTAATAATAGCATCTAAAACACATTAATAACATAAAGCTTTCGTCAGGGTATTTCACACGAACATCAACTTTCTGTTCCTTTGGGCAAATACATTGATTATGATGTCTATTCTAACATCAATTTCGTGAACATCGATCAGCGCCAGGCCGTTGAAGCGTTCTTGACCCATGCTATTCGGAAAGTATGTTTTTTGTCGTTTCAGGCCTGAAAATGAACACTTAGGCTCCAAGTTCGAGACTGGGAGAGGGATCAGGACTTGGAAGAGCCTGGTCAGGTTCGGATACATTCGAGTCTGGGCGTCGGCAAGAACATCTCCAACCGAGTCAAAGTTAATTGTTGACGAAAACCAGCGTTTTGTTTCGGCTTGATGAGGCTCAATGCCAGATGTCGACCTCGTATACTTTATCCACCTCGATTAAATCAGCAAGATCTCCGCTGAGCAAATGTTTGATGTTAAAGACAACCGAAATAGTGTGATTCTCGAACTGGCTCTGCAGCTCAGTAAACAGCTGGTCAAAGAACGGGATATAGACAGATCGACGGTAATATTCCTCAGCTAAGTGGTAGGGTACATCCGTTTGCTGCGTTTGCCGCCTACAAATTCGAGGTACAGGAATAGTGTCATGTGACGAGTCGATCTCCTGGAGGAATTCCTATGTCTCCTTGAATACGTCGTGGAAGCTGGTCAGTGTACCTTCTGGGTCTTGTTGAGATAGGTCTACACTACACTAATAGTAGAACCGACTCAGCGACGACGAGGCAAATCAGAAAGCGCGGCTCTCGGATTGCTATCAGTAGGAGTCCCACCGTCGGAGCCCAAGCTGCTCTCATACTCGAGGAGGATGGCAATAACGGGCATTAATTGCGCAGAGGCTGACCGGCTTCTTCCGCTTCGTGGACCCGTGGCCTTTCATGACCTCAGCAAACTTCATCGAACGCATGTTTGAGAAATATATGACGTTGTACACTTTGCTGAGGGAATGTACAGTTAACATTACCTCTTTTGTGGCACATGCCTTGGTCAGAACGTGGTTTAGCCGATGATTGAAGTAGATGAACTATCTTTGCGGTGGATATTCCTGTATCGGAACACCGCACACCCGAGGAACTAGCCCACCATTGTTCCTCTAATTTTGTTCCTAAATACCAAAAGTGTACCCACAACATTATTATTGACAGAGACACTTAATGAAGTCGCTTCACTTTTTACTATATAATAATGAAAGAACAAATTAGTAGGGATGGGGGGACTTCATTCCCCTTAGTCCCCCTCCTGTATCCGCGTCTGTCCTGAAACAAAATACTTATCATCATTTGAAAGAACCAGATCTAATGTATTGGTATCTCTTGTTGATATATTAACAAATTCACTCAAAATATTTTCCTCAAAGCATTCTATAAACTTACAACTTGCTCTATCCCTTCCTATCATATTTTCCCAGTCCACAGAATTTAAATTAAAATCACCAAGAATAACTGTATCTACTTCACATCCTTTCCTTATTTCCCTGATCATTAGCTCATCAATACAGTCAGTCTGTCCTGGTGGTCTGTAAAAGGCTCCCAAGTGTATTATCCTATTTTTACTGACCCTATTATCTATCCACAGTGACTCAACTTCTCCTTGCTCTATATAGAATTATTTAGATTTGAAGAAATGCTATTTTTGATATAAATAATCAGCACACCACCCGTCCTATCTCTCCATACCATAACCCAGTAGTTCAAATTCACTCACGTTGTCATTAAATTTATTTTCATTAACCCATGATTTTATTACACATATTATACCTATATCTTCATCAATAACATAACTAAATAATTTATCTTTGTTATTTCTAAAACTAAGCGCATTTTGGTATAAAGACAACTCAGCCCTCCTATCCCCGAAGGACCTCTTTTATCCTGAATATCTTCACCTCTACAACTCTTCCATTGTCCTACCCACTTTGTCTACCTTCGTTACAATAATATAATAGAACGGATGACAGAAGCCACAAGGTCATTCTAGTCATCACACACCCCATAATCCTCATCCACAAGATTGCGTCCGAACTGCTCAAAACGACATCACCATCATATGAAAAGAGAGAATAATGAATGGAAGGTTGAATTATGTTAGAAGTATTTATGAAAGAAAAAAATACCAACTTAAGGAAATATATTTAGATCCTCGAACTAAAAGGAATAAATGGACAAAATTAAGGGATACATATATTAATAAAAGGAGAATTGAACACAGGCTATTCCTAAAAATGTCAAATAAAGAGCCAAAGGAAAAATTAAAAGAGTAGGCTAATAGCCAGTGGGAAGCGGAAATATAAATGGAAAACAGCTTGACTATTTTGTTTATAAAGAAATATAAAAAAGAAATAAGAAAGGGAAGAATATATGATGACACATCACTGATATTTTGTCAGAGCAAGAACCAATCGTCTTTTGTTGAATGATAGAAACAGGTTCACCAACCGAGAAATAAAATGTCTATTTAGCAATTATGAACGAGAGGATATTTACCATTTCATAATAACCTGCCAAAATTTAGACCATCTGAGAGAGTAAATTCATGAAATAGAATGAGAAGAAAATGATAAAGTTGACACACTTGAAAAGTTTATATTTTAAGACGAAAATTTATAAATAAAGGATAAAAATTATATAAATTGTGGATAGAAAGAATTTAATAAGAGACCAGATAGAGTTTAAGGAAAGTTATTAATTATAACCTCAAATAAATTTAAACAGGAAAGAATATCGTTTTTAGAATGCTGAAATCTGGGTCTCAAAAGCATATTTAAAGCAGACAAAGAAGCTAATACCCTTAGTGCAATTGTAATTTTATTCCAATTAACAATTTAACTATTAGATCACTTCTTAATTACCAAGAAAAACAGCCCGAAAAATTTAGATTCTCTTTGGTGTATTAATTTTTTTTTCTGTGCTGATTACCAAACCGGCTACGTGGATAAAACCACTCCAACTCCAATTAAGGATCAACAAACATCACCGCTTCTCCCACTACACAGATAGGCCTTTATCAACACATAATATTCATCGACACGAAATCCTACTCTATCTTGTGACTCGTCTATTTCAGAGAAAGAGTTGTCCATTTTGGATTTCTACTCCAAATGATTTAGATATTTGGGAGTCTTTACATAACCAGAATCTTTCTCCAAAACTCAATCCCCAACAATCACCAATACTCCTATTAAGTACATAATATCTGACCAACCAGATTTATTAATTATACAACAAACCAACCTCTTAGACAGTTATTTAAACTCAATTACTTAATGCTACCATAAACATATTTCCAACACCCTTTGATTCAGCGATGCCCAGATGGTAGGGGAATTTTTTTTCATTTGTTTGCCTCTACTCGTTATCATATATATATATATATATATATATATATATATATATATATATATATATATATATATATATATATATATATATATATATAGAGAGAGAGAGAGAGAGAGAGAGAGAGAGAGAGAGAGAGAGAGATTAGGAATATGAAAATGAATACAATTGTCCGGAACATTCTATTTTCCGAACGTTTCAGTACTCGCAGAGACCATCTTCAGCCACTAGGCATCAAATAAGTAAAATTGGCATTACATTTGCTATTTCCGCATCATTAGGTATTTCTCCAAACTTTTGTGATCTAGTCTTTATCTCCTCAAGAGCCACTGCAATACTTTCTAAACCTTCTTTAAATAACCCAGAATGAATGTCATCTGGGTCAGATGCCTTACTAGTATTCCAATTAAATATAATCCCTTTAATGATTTCCATTCATCATCATCATTCACCTAAAAGGCAATCTTCATTTCCATCCAGGCGACCGTCCCCAAGAAAAAAAAATTGAAAACAACATTATAAGCAAAACGTAAAATTTTTAAACCGAAATATACACACACACACACACATACACACATAAGAAGACTTACAGTGCCACCTAACAAGAGGCACTTGCGAAGGAGACTTGCACCCCCTAGTCGAGGGGCTGCAAGTGCAGAAGAAGACAATGGCTTCCCACCCAGCCACCAGAGTCCCACTGAGGACAATTGCTGGGCAAACCAAACCGGACCGGGGAACGGTGTTCTCAACAATCTTCGGGAAGCTCAACGTAGCTATCCCGAGATTGATCGACACCCCAGTCGGCTACTCCACAGTCTGCGAAAGAGAGGCAGACGTGGAGACCTTAACCAAAGAGGTGGGTCGGAAGGTACTAGAAGAAATAGGCCTCCAGCCTAGCACTCCCCCCCAGATCCAGGCACACCGAAGCATAGTGTGCCGACAGTTGGATCCCTGGATAGGCCAACACTCCAGCCTAGAGATAAAGGAGGAAATACAAAGAAATCAAGCATGGGCCAACGTGGTGGAAGTGGTGAAGTTCCGTAACAAACGGGACAACACAGAACACCAGCACGTCTTCAAGGTCATCTTTGCGGACACGCAGATGGCGCAAAAGGCGAAGGAAAGGGGCCTGCTACTGTTCAACGCTAAGATCAGCGCGGACCAAATGGAAAGGGAGGAATTCACTCCCATCCAAATTTGCTTCCGCTGCTACAAGCTTGAGCAGCACACCACAAAGGACTGCAAGGAGACTAACATAACTTGCTCCAGGTGCAGTGGATCAGGCCACGGATGGAGAGTCTGCAAGGCGGCAAAGGAAAAGTGCCCAAACTGCGGCCTAAACCATGGGGCGATGGCAATGTCCTGCCCCCAGAGAAAAGAGATCGTCAGGAAGAAGAAGACTGAAGATCTAAAGAGAACCAGTACCTCTTACGCCCAAGCCGCGAAGAGAGCCCCAAACACGGAGGAAACCCCACAGGCCCAAAAGAAAACCTATCTCAAGCTCGAGAACGAGAACTCCACAAAGATTCTTACGTGCATTCTCTTTGCGCACGTAAACAACCTTACAAATCCGGGAACATTTGCGAAGACCCTCAACCTCATGCTCAAAAAGAACGGCATGGAGGAGATGTGGTTTCCCGATGACCCACCATCGAGAGACGTCCTGAGACTCCAGTTCGGATCTGACAGAGCAGCAGAGGCCCCAGCAACCCCATTCCCCAAAGAAAAGATTTCGACAGAAATCAAAATGTCGGAATGCTCATCAAGCACTAAGGCCAGCACGTCCCGGCTGGACCCCCGACTAGAAGCGGCGAAGAAACGTGAAAGGAAGGAAAAGAAGGATGCAAGGAAGATCAAGGAAGCCGAGGGTAACCTGTCCAGCGAAGCTTCCTCAGACTCTGAAGCTGACGAAGCAATAAACAGGGCAACCAAGAGCCCTGTGAGCTCCAGAAGCAGGTCGAAGACCTCGAAACGTACCTACAAGTACGATAGAGAGGAGATTGACCTCAGAATAGTTACGAACGAGCAGATCCCTCACCCAGAAAAGCTCTCACCCACGGAAATCTTTAAGGGAATTCAACAGGGAGCAATAAAATGGGTTTACGCCGCAAATGTAAAGGAGAAAGAAATAGAAGAAGCCCTGCATGAAGGCGCAGTTAAAATTTATAGAGACTCTTGCATTGCCCTAAACAATGAAGAGTTTAAGGAAATATGAACGGGAAGTTTAAAAAATAAAACACTAAGAAGAACACTAACACAAAAAACAACTCAAACATGGAAAACACAAACAACGCCTTAAAAATACTCACTCTGAATGTGGATGGATGGAAGGGAAAGTCCACTGTGTATGGCAACATCTTCCGTACAGTGGACCCAGACATCATCCTCATATCGAAGCATGGTATTAACACAACCACAGACAACATAAAGATACACAACTACAACGTTATCCAGAAAAACCACACCCAAGAACGATACGATGGCGCCGCCATCGCTATCAGAAAAAACATAAAGTACAAAACATTGCCGGACTTAGATGAATCATTCGTGGCGGTCGAGATCCTGACCCTGGTTGGTGGCCTAACTGTGGTGGCAGCCTACCAGCCACCCAGGCGACAGTACCTACCGATCAACAACTTCTTCACCCTGTTCGGGCACAAAAGGCTAGCGCTGCTAGGCGGGGACCTAAACGCCCACTGCCATGCATCTGGCTACAGGCGCGTTGACCAAAGGGGACGAAATCTGGAACTAATATTCGACAGAAATAGAGTCCAAAGAGTAGGACCTGACTTCCCAACTTATCTAACAGACTGTTCGGCGACAAAACCGGACATTGTGTTGGTGAGCCCGGAATTCCCCTTTAACATCGCCAACGAACCTGGCCCAGTAGTCCCGAGCGATCACGTCCCAATTATCACCAACATTTCGCTTGCGTCAATGCTCAGGACCGTCCCACATAGGAGGAGTTATGCGAAAGCTAACTGGGAGCAGTACAGGGAAATGCTCAGCGCCTATCACCCAGCTGACCTGGAGGACGCAAATCTGGAGGAAATTGATGAGGAGATTGAGAACATCACCAATCGCCTCATTCAAGCCGACGAAAGATGCGTCCCCAGGATCTCGTACAAAATGCTCCCGCAACCTAGGTGGACGGATGAAATGAGGGACATCGCTAGGGAACACAGGGAAATTTATGAAGAAGTCGGTAGGACAGGCCCGACCCGGGAAAAGAAAGCCCGAATGAGACAACTAAGCAAGGCTATGAAAAACACAATCCTCGAGAAACAGAAGGAAATCTGGGATGATATCATTGGCAGACTAGACCGGGAGACTAATCCTGTAAGTTTTTAGAATAGCATCCGAAGACTTAGGGGATTGCCTCCCAGGCCTGGGATTAAAATCAAAGATGGCGACATATTCATAGAAGATCCGGATACCCTGGAAAGAAGATTCAGGGACCACTGGAAAGAGGTCTTTGCGATCTCACCTGAGGAGAACGACGATTTTGACCAGGACTTCGAAGACCGACTGCTTGAGGACCTCGGAACGATGATACATAGGACCCACCCACAACCGCAAGTGTCTAGAGAGAGAGAGATGGTTGACCACGGACGCCCGATCACTGTTGAAGAGACAATTAACACCATAAAGTCCTTCAAACAGAGGGCACCAGGATGGTCTGGGCTCACCAAGAACAACCTAGTGAATGCCCCTAGGCAAATTATTCAGGGAATGGTCAACATCATGAACGCTTCCCTGAATACAGGCTACTTCCCAGACGGGTATAAGATGGCAAAAATCATCTTTATCCCGAAAGGGAACAAGCCCCCAGACCAGGTGGCCAACTACCGCCCAATCTCTCTCCTAGAAGTACCCGGCAATATCTTCTAGAAGATTATAGCCAACAGGCTACAAAATCAACTTGACGAGTTAGGAGCGCACAACCCGGCACAACACGGGTTTAGACCAAAACGGGGCACTGAAACTGCCCTGGCGCTCCTAACAGAAAAGATCGCGCAATGCCGTGCGAAAGGTCACTATGTAGACATCGTGATGAGGGACGTGCAGAAGGCCTTCGACAAGGTTTGGCTGAGTGGCCTGCAATACAAGATCCTAAGTCTCCAGCTAAACCCGGTCCTGGAAAGGATTCTTTGTGACTTCATCATGGACAGAAGGGCGCGTATCATAATAGAAGATCACAAAGGTCCAGAATTCGAACTAAGAGCGGGCGTTCCCCAGAGGAGTTGCCTGAGTCCCTTGCTTTACCTGGTCTTTACCATCGACCTCCCTACTCCAATCCACGGGGACACGATGTATCTGCAATACGCAGATGACATCACTCAGATCGTCCCCTGTAGGGAAAGGAAAGCAAGAAACCAGGCTAACAACACCATCGCGGAGATCTCGAACATCAACAACTTCGAGAAAAAGTGGAAAATCCGGACGAACAGGGAGAAGTTCACAATTCTCCCGCTGGGCCGTGAGTTGACGTGGCCCATCATGATTGATGGGAGGAGATACGGTTACTCCGCCGTAGGCAACATCCTGGGCCTAAAAATCTCCGACCGCGGATACTCGAGTCACTACACGGTGAGGCGGAATATGGCGAAGAGAGAAATCTCTAAGCTATATAGGTTCAGAGAACTCAGCTCGGCGAACATCAGGAAATTATACCTGTCGTTCATCCGGGCTAAGCTTATCTACCCCGCAGTAGTGACTCAAACGGCCAGCAAAACAACTATGAAAAGGCTTCAACGAGTACAAAACTCTGCATCCCTCTTCATGAACAAATGCAGAAGAAGGGATCAACTTCGTCAGAGGGACCTGCACCGCAGGCAGAAGTTGGAGCCAATAAATGTCGCAACCCAGAAATTAGCCAAGAAAGTCTGGTCCACAATGGCCAATGATATCCTACCAGAATTACAAAGAACTAGACGCAGGATAAACATCCCTGCCAGGCTGCACGGGAAAGTCGGACGTAACCGGCGATTCCCGAGCACCAAAGTCTGTTCGGAGGAGAACATAAGACCAATCTACACCTAAAAACACCAAACACCAGCAACACACACCATGGTGACACAAAACACGATTCATAACATGTAAAATTAAAGAAGATAACTCACACGAGGTATACACACATGACCGCAAGCTTACAAAGGCTTGAAAGCTCAAACACACAGCCTAAATATCACAGACAAAAGAAGTACAAATACATTGAAAAACAATAAGAAGAACACGCACAAAACGAAAACATGAGAAACGCAATACTCACACAAAGGAAAAAGATCTTAATTAAAATATAAAGCAAGCTAACGATGCCCCTAAAACAAGGGTAACCCACCCCCCCACTTCACCATCTTTTTATCTACTACTATCCTTTCAAAGAGTGCATATACCATCAGGCGCCAGAAGGCAGAAAAATTTTCACTTGAAAAATCGACGCTGAAAACATCTCATCTTTGATAAAGGAGGAAGCGGTTGAGGAAGGGAGGTTCAAAACGCCAAGTTTTGCCTCATCAACCCTACGGGGATAATTCGTCACACAACCTTATACCGGCATCTATACGACTCAATGTCAGGCTAACCCCCCCCCCCCCCCCCACCCTCGACGGAGTCGCGAAGCCGAAATGAACTGATCTGCCACTCATCTAGTCTCGCTCCAACTATGACGGTCCACTTGGATAGACATAATTAGGGACGTAAAGGAAAACAGGTTTGAGGACTAGACCACTGTGGAACTCTACGGAAGAGACCGCCCGGTTACGAGGCGATGCTGAAAGTTTTGGGGAAGAGTTCGCTCTAATCTCTAAGGGTAGCTTCCGGCCAAGACCACAAGGGGACATGCAACCGTCCCTGTGTAAGTTGGAAACATCATCGATTTCCAAACCCCAGATGGGGCGGCACCCCGGATGGTGGTAGTTGATTCTATCACCACCCATCATAAAGTCCGCCACACATCACCCATCTGAGGGGGCCCCCCGGGTCCACCCACCATCATTCATTCCCCCATTTGGCAGTTCACGTTCACGTAAGCTTAGCGACGAAGTTGAGGGAGTCGTCAACTACCTCAACAAATAAACCGAGAAGAGAAGGTGCACCAAGCTGAGGAAATACCAACCACCCACATCAAAGGCGGACAGAGACAAGCAAAATCTGGACTGAAGGGCCACTCTTGTGAAGAGATGGCCCAGGACCACATGACCAGGATTCCTCTGCGGGTTGTCGACGGGCAACCCAAGCCTAGCAGAGAGTCCACTTTTGAGGCCGTGTACGGAAAACTGGGCATTGCCATGGTTAGGCTGCTGGACATTCCCTCAAGTTATATCGCTATATGTGAGAAGGAGAAGGATATAGAGGATATAACCAAAGAAAAGGCAGTAGAAGCACTGCGAGGTATTGGACTGCAGCCAGCAGTACCCCCCCAGATCCTGGCCCACAGGAGCGTGGTATGTCGTCGACGAATCGACCCATGGATTGGGCAGCATACCGCGGAGGAGATCCGTGCAGAAATAGAACTTCGGCAAGCCTGGGCCAAGGTAGCCGAAGTTATTAAGTTTATAAACAGAAGGGACGGTGGAGAGTACACAGATGTGTTCAAGGTGGTCTTCTCGGAGACTACCATGGCGCATAAGGCTAAAGAACAAGGACTGCTGATGTTGAATGCCAAGATCAGCGGTGAGCAGGTGGAAAAGACAGAGTATACTCCAGTCCAGTTCTGCTTTAAATGCTATAAGATGGAGTCTCACGCCACAAAAGACTGCAAGGAGCCGCAAGAATCGTGTTCCAAATGCAGCCAGAAGGGCCACAATTGGCGCAACTGTGACAGCAACAAAGTGAAGTGCATAAGCTGCGGGCAAGGTCATAGGACTATGGCCATGTCATGCCCCGCCAAAAAAGAGATCATGAGAAACAAGCAGGAAGCCAAGAGGAACGAGTAGACGCGTAGAGCGAACACGTCTTACGCCCAGGCAGCTAGGGCGGCCATCTCTGAGGTGGACGCCAAGAAAACTTACCTCAAAATTAAGAACAGGGGTCCCCCAAAATAATGACGTGCATCCTTCATGCGCACGTCATGAACTTGGCTCGCCCGGGCACATTTGCAACAGTTCTAAACCAAATGTTGGCGAAGAACGGGATGGAACAAATGTGCTTCCCGGACAACCCCCCCCCCCTCTGGGAACGTGCGGCATCTGCAGATGACCCCGAAGGAACAGAAATCAGCAACTACAGCACAACCTGAAACCATCAAGAAGACGAACAAGAAAGTACGAAAGGTAGCAGTCGAGGCGACAACTCCTGCTCCCACCCAAAGCAAAACAGAATCGGCGGCAAACAATAACTCTGACATTAGCAGTTCTTCGGAATCATCAGATTCCTCAGACAATGAAACACCAAAACCCCAGGAGAAGAAGGAACAGAAGAAGAGAGTGAAGAAGATACGGGCAAATTATATTAACCTGAGAATATACGCCTGTGAACAATTCCCCTTCCCGGAGAAGATGGAAACCAGGAGTATATTCCAAGGTATAAGGTCAAAGATCTACAAATGGGAATATGACTCCAAGGTGGACCCTGAAACAGTGGAGGAGGCCCTGCTCGCACAAAATGTGATTCTACATCACAGCACATGCGAGCAAATCTCGAACGCTGAGTTTAGGAAGAAGAAGAACGGGAGGAAAAAGAACGTCAGCCAGAAACACTAAGTGACAAAAAATGGAGAGAGTAAGCAACAGAATGAGGATTCTGACACTCAACGTGAATGGATGGGAGGAGAAGGCCACGGCATATGGTAACATATTCCGTGTGCTTGACCCCAACATCATTCTCATCACAGAGCACGGTATCGACACTACAGCTGGTCGCATTAAAATACCGGGCTACAGAGTGGTCATGAAGAACCATTCCCAGGAAAGGTTTGATGGTGCTGCAATAGCTGTCAAGAGGAACATCTCCTTTAAACAACTTCCAGAACTCGATGAGTCCTTCGTGGCAATCGAGGTACACACCCTGGTAGGAGACCTCGTGATAGCTGCAGCATATCAACCCCCTCGACGAGCATATCTCCCGTTATGCAACTTCTACACACTGTTCGGGCACCGCAGAATGGCATTCTTAGGGGGAGACCTCAATGCCAGATGCCGTGCGGCGGGCTATGGTAGCACCAACGATAGAGGCCAAGCCTTGGAATTGATTATGGGAAGAAAAAACATTCAAAGGATAGGGCCGGATTTTCCGTCCTATATCACTTCCAGATCAGCAACCAAGCCTGACATAATCTTAACAAGTGAAGGCTTCCCTTTCAACTACCATAGTGAGCCAGGCTTAGCAGTCCCTAGTGATCACATAGCGATTATCACAACAGTATCTCTCGCACCAATCCAGCTCCCAGCCCTCTCTCCGGAAAAATTACGCCCTGGCCAACTGGGATCGTTACAAGCAACCACTCAGTGACTATGCGCCAGCTGACCTCAGCACGGCGTCGTTAGATGAGATTGACAGGGAGTTGGAGAGGATACCAACGTTCATACTAAACGCGGACCGCGAGAGCATACCCGTAACAGGGTATAAAACACATCCTCAGCCCAGATGGACAGAGGAGATGAGAGATATCGCTCGCGTTCACAGGGAAGTGTACGAGGAAGTATGACGGGAGGGTCCCAGCCGGGAAAGGAGCTTGCTGCTTCGACGCCTAAGCTCAGAGCTTAGAGAGGCCATCAACCTCCAACAGGAGGAAATATGGAACAACTTGATAGCCAAAGTCGACAGCGAACTTAGCCCGGCTAAGTTCTGGCGCCAAGTCAGGAACTTAAAGGGACTTACACCAAGACACAAGGCTCGGATAAAGGAGAACGGAGACTACATAGAGAACCTCCGGTGGTTCTCGAGGATATGTTCAGGAACTTCTGGAAAAACGTTTTCAGGATTACCCCAGAGGAAAATGATGAGTTCGACCAGGAATTCGAAGGCCAACTGATTGAACATCTAAATCAGGAAATGCATCGCACGCACCCGCTACAGCAAGTTAACGAAGGCAGGGAGATGGCGGGCCATGGACGTCCCATAACATCAGAGGACGTCATGGCCACTGTAAAAGCCTTTCGACAAAAGGCACCAGGCTGGACGGGTATCACCAGAAATAACTTGGTTAACGCCCCACAGCAGATCATTCAGGGAATCGTTAACATCTACAACGCTTCCCTGAACACGGGCTACTTCCCGGAAGGTTTCAAGATTGCAAAGGTGATCTTCATACCCAAGGGAGGTAAACCCACTGATCAACTGGTAAACTACAGGCCAATCCCCCTGCTGGATTCGTTGCAAAAGTCTACGAGAGACTCCTAGCTGACAGGCCTCAAGAACAACTTGCTGAGCTAGGAGCCCACAACCCTCAACAACACGGGTTCCGCAAGGGACGAGGAACGGAAACAGCCCTCGTCCTCCTTGCGGGACCTCGCTTGCAGTAAAGCTGAGAGGCGGTACGTAGACGTGGTGCTGCGTGATGTAAAGAAGGCCTTCGATAAGGTTTGGCTGAGAGGATTACAGTACAAGATCCTCAACCTCCAGCTTAACCCACTCCTGGAAAGGATCCTTTGCAACTACATCTCCGATAGGAGAGCCCGAATTTCAATCGAGGGCTGCAAAGGACCCGAATTCGAACTCGAGGCGGGAGTTCCACAAGGCAGCTGTCTCAGCCCTCTGCTGTACCTCGTGTACACTATTGACCTGCCTGCTCCAGTGAGGTACGATTCGATAAATCTGCAATACGCAGACGACATCACCCAAATTGTCCTGAGTCCATTCAGGAACTCTGGAAGTCAGGCGAGGGCGACAGCTGTCGAAATAGAGAATATCAATAGATATGAGAAGAAGTGGAAAATCAAGACCAACCACCAGAAGTTCACTATAATTCCTATGAACCGCCGGAAAGAAGACGACGTCGTCGTCAATAACGAGATTTATCCGTACTCCAACGAGGGTAAAGTCCTGGGCTTACGACTCTTTAAAAGTGGATACAAGACGCACATAAATACCAGAGTCTCCCTAGCCAAAAGAGAGCTGAGGAAACTTTACCGTTTCCGAGGCCTCAGCGTGCCTAACATCAAAAAGCTGTACATCGCCTTGGTACGCTCAGTCCTGGTGTACCCGGCCGTGATCACGCAGATGGCGAGCTGTACCTCTCTCAGAATGATGCAGAAAGTACAGAATAAAGCAACGCTGCTGATCACTGGCACGCGAAGGATCGACCGTACTCGGCAATCGATTCTTCACCAAAGAATCGGACTAAAGCCGATCAACACGGAGATCCAAAGGCTAGGGAGAAAGACTTGGGACAAGGTAGATCCAGAAATACTCCCAAACATGAATATAGACATCAACATACGTGCAAACCGTAGGCGCGCTATAGGTAGAACTGCTCTGTTCCCTAGTAGTAGAACCTGCGCGAGAGAAGTGGTACTACCTATGTTTACGTAGTAATAGACCACTTCTTTAAAGCACTTTGATCGTAAAACTTAAAAATTGACAACTAGCTTAACCAAATAAACAACTATAAATAACAGTTGAAAAAAGAGGCGAAGTGCCCACATTAAAGTCCTCCCCCCCTCCCCCCCCCTAATATAAACAAAGTCGAAATTAAAAAAAAAAAAATTAAAACAAAATTTAAGTATAAAAGAGGCGAAGTGCCAAATCCAAAACATCAAAATCAGCAAAGTTTCTGAATTAAAAGAGGCAAAGTGCCCAATTCCCAATACCCTTAAAATAAGAAGATATTGTCAATCAAAATCAAACGATAAAAAGAGGCGAAGTGCCCAAACTGAAACTGATCAGTTCACCGAAAACTCAACAACTTGAGAGATTTATTCAGCATTTAAGCATCCTTGAAATGCTTGAATGCTTCGAAGGAGGTACAGAAACAACCAAATCCATAAATAGACATATATATTATAACGGAGGAAACTGGCTGTCAAAGACAGTCAGCTACTTTTTGACGGAGGAATTTCATATTTTTTAAAAATAATTAAGAAGAATGCTAGTGATGCCCTAACACCAGGGCAAACTAGAAAACATGTTCACACCTTTATATACCTACCACACAATTTCACCACTTTAACCTAAATTGTAAAATTGTAGAGGCGCCAGATTGGGAAGAGGAGGTAGGACGAAGGGGAACGTGCGTGCCTTGGCAGGAGGAGAATAACTGCGAAAAGGAGCGGTGGGATAGGTTGAGGTTAGAAGAGGGGGAGCCAGTGGGGATATCCGAGAGAAGTGAGGCGAAAATACGATATATCAGACAAGGATCAATGGCAGTGGGTCTATGGTGATGTGACCGTGCGACAGGACCATTGAGGATGTTAGTTTGAGAAGGTAGAGTTAAACTGAATATAATAATAAAGTGAGCAGAGATAGCATTAGAAGGGTCCTTGACAGAGAGTTGGTGAACTGGGTGTTGAAAGAAAACGACATCTAGAATGTCGCCGTGGTTGAAGGACGGAACGTTATTCGTTGTTTACCCTTGACGTGCATACGTAGTTTTCTCGGCGAATAATAATCGGGCTTTTCTGCATTTTACGTTCGAAGTAAGGACGCCCGAGCCAAGCCAGCCTATTTGTATCAACCCTACGTTTGTTTTTGAAGGAGATTAATACTACTATTTTTTCATCGGTCACGTAAAACTGACATGAGCGCTTAAGCTCCCTACATCGATCCCCTCCGGCGGGCACCGTGCAATCGTGTACCTGGTCTGCTCATAACCCTCGTTCCAA
Organism: Ceratothoa steindachneri; assembly: GCA_963969495.1. Classification (NCBI taxonomy): domain Eukaryota; kingdom Metazoa; phylum Arthropoda; class Malacostraca; order Isopoda; family Cymothoidae; genus Ceratothoa; species Ceratothoa steindachneri. The sequence goes on along the minus strand of OZ018328.1, from coordinate 37,785,556 downwards.
CTCTGCCAGTCGACTGTGATATGACATAATTGGGGGATTTGACGGAAGTTGGTTTGAGGAGGAGCCCACAGCAGAAATCAATTTCAGAGGTTCCTCGGGAAAAGGGAGGGACTGCAAACCCCGTTGATGAAGCTTTTAACTTTATCGATGGGGGGTTACCGCCCAACATCATAAAGGTACATGTAACCGTCTGTATGCTATGGAGGATGCAGTCGCGAATTGAAAAAAAAACATGGCGGGGGGTGGCACCCCCGGGTGAAGGAAGTTGATTTGGCCTTCACCCATAATCAAGTTCGCTATAGTTCACTCCTTGGGAGGATCCCTCCCCGGGTCCATCCCTTCATCATCCGTCACTCCATCAATAGCAGTATGATGTGCGGAAGCACGGAGCCGCACTACGGCAGAGAACACTCCCTTTCTGAATTATTATCTCGCTCACCTAAGCACATAACACATCACTCACATTAAACTCACATTGAAAAAACACAATTCAAGAAAGGAGACTAGAGGAAAGAAGAGGACCAACTTGGGACAAGAAACCCCACCATTTCAGGGGAGATGAATACGATCAAGAGTGTCCCCCTCAGGGGGCTCCCTGGCCATTCAGTTCCGGCCAAAGCTCAGGCGTGCCTAGTTCTGTTTGAAGAACTTAAGGTTGCACTGGTCCGACTGATTGACGCGAGAGACCAAAGACATGGACCAAATACTGTCCGCCCGAGGAAAGGAAGCCCTAAAGAAGATCGGGCTTGAGGCAAGAATCCTCCCCCCCCCCCAGGTGGCGGCCAATAGGAACGTCATCTGCCGTAAGATCGAAACCTGGATTGGCGAAAGAACAACAGAGGAAATCAAGCAAGAGATTGAAGATAAAAACCCATGGGCGAAGATTAAGGAATTAATCAAATTTAATAACTAGACTTATGTGTTTAAAATCACGTACCAGACCACCGAAATGGCATAGAAAACCAAAAGAGATGGGCTTCTAGCTTTCAGCGAGGATCTCATCCGAGAACATCAAACAACAAAAATTCCACTACATTCAAATGTTTTTTCCTGTTACAAACTCGAAAATCATACGAGCCACTCGTGTCCCAGCAAGGACAAGAAGCTGTGTTCTGAATGCGGGCAGGAGGGTCATAGGTTTAAAAACTGTGCCTCAACGATCAAGAAATGCTTAAATTGCAACGGCGACCACCGAACTTTGGCACCACTGAATTGACCCAGAAGAAAATAGGTAATAAAGAAGAAGAAGCTCGATCCCATAACTACCTAATGATGACAAGGAAGAATCAAAATGAAGGAAATAAGTACGTATGAAACACAGAACATACAAAACACGACTGCAAACAGCCAACGATGAAAATAACAAAACATTTACAAAAAATCAAATAAGACACATGTAAGAAACGATGCAGAACAAAAACACATAAAAGGAACCTAAACAACCAAACTACACGTCAAGTTAACATTAAAAGCTAAATTAGTGCACGAATGCAAAGGTTTGAACGCCTTTTAGTAATATATATATATATATATATATATATATATATATATATATATATATATATATATATATATATATATATATATATATATATATATATACATCATGAATAAAATGAACAGAATAAACAAAGAAAGAGATTAGTCCGATCTCCAGGCAGCTTTGCAAATCTTGCAACCCTAAGAATTCCTTATTTTCACCACTATTCTTGTACACCACTATCTCTCACACTCACATACCACTTCCCCACAATACAATACGTGAGTGGGGAGAAGTGACGAATTGGGACAAATATAATGGTTCGAAGATTTCAAGAAGTCTTTGATGTGAAGATGTGTTTGGGGGGATAGTGAAGTTGCCTAGTACCACTACGATGGTGGAGGAGTTTGAAAAGCGGACAATGAGGTGATCACACAATTCGTCAAAGAAGACATCTAATTGGTGAAAAGTAGGTCTCTAGATGTTTATGACTTTGAACGAGACGCTTAAGGCAAGAGAAACAAGAACTACTTCGAAGGGAATCGTGGGGAAGGCAAGATTGGTGTGAGTGAAGGGCAGAGAGAGTCAGTAGCAATAATACCGACCTATCAACTCCCCTGGTGTCGAAAAATGTGCCTGGTGGGTGTAGCGGCAGCGAAGATCGAGTTTGTAAAAGGCCCTCCTCACATCTCTGATTCAGAATACCTCAAAACCTGATCCGATATGATTTTGTTAGAGATAAAATTTGCCTTTTTTAAATTCTGCCGACGGCAATTTAAGGACGCCATAGTGAAAAGGGGAGGACCGACGAATAAATGGAACGCAGCGAACGACTCAAAGAGTAATCCTTATGGGTTATTGTGAAATAGAATCTAACGTTGTGGACGTTCAACTTTCTGTAAGTCGTAGGAGGCACCAGGGGGAGGTTTGTGTGTGCAGAGGGACGTAGGGCGGTCAATTCAGTCTTCTAGTACCGAAAAAGGGGTTGAGGGGGGGGGAGCCGGGGAGGGAAACGCCGCAGGCTGGGGAGAAACAACAATTCAGCTGGTGTGTGCGTATGAGCATGGAATATATAAATTAATATATATATATATATATATATATAGATATATATATATATATATATATCCAGGGTAAAAGTTTCTCACAATTCAACAGTTTACGGAGATGACATCCTTTAGCTTCCACAATGTATCGTAGTATCAATTATTCATCACATTTTCTGATGTGATCTTCGGAAAAATAAATGACACAGTAGAAGACCGAGATCATTTGACTAATTACGGAGCACATTTGAGAAAAAGGTATAAAAATGTGTAAACATAGAAACATTTTTGCTGAGGTCTGCCGATAAGTGCATCGAAGGGCGAGACGGTGCATTGCTGTCAATGGTGAGAGTTAGAACAATGGCGCGTTTATTTACAACAAATTGAACTATCCATTATTTAGATGCACTCTATTTTATCATTTCAAAGTTATCAAATTCCTTCGAATACGTTAGTTGTTACATACACATGTTATAAGTTTTATACGCATTGGGGAAACACACACACGCACTCTCGCCTCTCTCTCTCCCTCTGTTTCTTGATAATGAACTCAACAAGTTCGAAAGTACTTGAAATCCGCCTTTCATTTTCCTGTGAGATTTTTCTGCATTTATTGCTCTACTCACGCGCTACTTTGTGAGTTTCTCATATATATATATATATATATATATATATTAATGAGGGAACAAGCATGTGATGAGAGAAATAACGTCGCTTTTAAGCATTGCCTCCACGTCATGGACCTCGTTGTCGCTTACAAGCAATTTTCGAAGCTCAAAAGCGTGGGAAAGAACAGGAGCGGGTTCATGGAATGCAGCCCTTATCAATCCGAGTATTTAAACAAGGAGTCTCCCCCGCAACCCCCTTCCCCTTCCAGCCACGCTGGAAGCGGCTGAGACAAAAGCCAGCCATTCCTCAAACGATGGGCGCTAGTGTTCCCCCCCCTTCTATGGGGTAAGCTCCCTCACTCCAGGCGTGCATATGCACGCGTGTGAGGAGGAATCAGGAGAGATTGGTGCGAGAGAATCTCACTGGGGCAGACGATCTTACTCCTCCTCGATTCGGGTGGTCATACGCCGAAGGCAAGGAAACGTAGTGGGATAAAACCGAATATCCTTCTTTGGATAAAACAAATATCCACCCCAGAATTAGTTAAGAATTCTTCTCCTCGCCCCGTAAGAATACCCGTCTGACTCCGTGCAACGACGCCATCTCCAAAGAAGAACCCAAGTCTTATCCCAAAAGGCTTCAATTGAAGAGTGATCTTCGCGTAATACCCCCTTTAATTATGCATAGTCGTCCAAACAATCCGTTGACGTCTCAGAAGAAAACCACCCTCCGTTTTCTTCGAAGAATTTGCACCGGAAGTATTCCCAGCCTCCATTCTCGAAGGCTCTGCTCCCCCCTCCCTCCCCGTCATCTCAAAGAAATACTTCAACTCCGAGCAAGTTGACCCTGAACCCCGTCTAAGTGACCTAACCTCATCTCGCCGCTTCGCAGGAAACGACCATCGTCCCCCCTCCCCTTCTCCATTTTGTACGAGGTATTGTAACGAATATTTTAGCTAACCTAAATTTATAACTGCCGCCTACTGTCCCCCCATTATCATTGTGTCTTATTATTTCTTTTATCGTTGTACCATTTAACCTAAATTATTAATATTTTTTAAAGTCTATTTTTTGTCGACTCCTTTTCTTTCCGACCCTTGAGCTCATCATAGCCGTGGAACAGTCTGTAACCAAGTGAGATATGGCACTCTCAGCCAATACAAAGATTTAAAGTAGCATCTATTGGACTAACCCTCCCGTACGAGAATCTGACCTTGTAACCGGACCCGACCGACCCAACGGACGGTATTAAAAAGGAAACCTCACGCACTCTAAAATCAAATATAATAGATATATGTGTGGTATATAGGAACCTATACCACGACAATATATATATATATATATATATATATATATATATATATATATATATATATATATATATATATATATGATGAAAATTAATGCAATATCGCAAGAAAAGATGAGGAATTAAACCACATTCTCCAAAGACAATTTAATTCAGAACAGTTTCGGTGTATCTCACACCCTTTTTCAATTGACACTGGATGGAAAATATTTGAAAATGCTTACATACATAACACAGGGTCAGGTCATGAAAGATCCCCTCTTTTTCCCCCCAATCTCCTACTTGTGGCTAATCAGGGATGGGGTTAGGCCTAAACATATTGAAGGGCTGACATTTCGCTATTTTGTTTATTTCCTTTCGTGTTACAGGATTAAAAGAAAATTGACCCTCAGATAAATTTAAATTAGGAACTCACGATATCAAGCTCGATTCTACGATTCTTCTCTTAACATAGTTAGCCGATTTAAATACCATTTTACTTCCATTGAAATCGATCGAATGATTCAAATCTCTAACGTGACAAAATATTCCACTGCTTTGACTGCCCACTCTAATATCTCTTTTGTGTTCATACAATCTCTTGTCTAGATTTCTCCCCATTTCCCCTATATAAACTTTGTGGCAATCGTTGCATGGTATTGCATATACTTCTATGTTAATATGTTCTTTGGGTTTCCTGGCAATCATCAATTGGTTTAAGGAATTATTATATTTAAAGGCTAGATTAATACCCGCTTTTCCAAATATGTCCTTTAAATATTTAATTTATTATTAAATGGCAATGTTATACATTTGTTGAAGTCATTAGTGCGGGAAGGCTTATTACCATAGAATGTTTTCCTAGCTGCAAAATGGGCAGACGATATGAACCAATCGGGGTAATACAAATTAGAAAAAAATGGTCCTGATAATGACAATTTCTTCATCTAAATAGGAAGGATGACATATTTTATATTTTATAACATTGCCATTTAATAATAAATTAAATAGTTTAAAGGACATATTTGGAAAAGCGGGTATTAATCTAGCCTTTAAATATAGTAATTCCTTAAACCAATTGATGATGGCCAGGAAACCCAAAGAACATATTAACATAGGAGTATATGCAATACCATGCAACGATTGCCACAAAGTTTATATAGGGGAAACGGGGAGAAATCTAGACGAGAGATTGTATGAACACAAAAGAGATATTAGAGTGGGCAGTCAAAGCAGTGGAATATTTTGTCACGTTAGAGATTTGAATCATTCGATCGATTTCAATGGAAGTAAAATGGTATTTAAATCGGCTAACTATGTTAAGAGAAGAATCGTAGAATCGAGCTTGATATCGTGAGTTCCTAATTTAAATTTATCTGAGGGTCAATTTTCTTTTAATCCTGTAATACGAAAGGAAATAAACAAAATAGCGAAATGTCAGCCTTTCAATATGTTTAGGCCTAACCCCATCCCTGATTAGCCACAAGTAGGGGATTGGGGGAAAAAAGAGGGGATCTTTCATGACCTGACCCTGTGTTATGTATGTAAGCATTTTCAAATATTTTCCATCCAGTGTCAATTGAAAAAGGGTGTGAGATACACCGAAACTGTTCTGAATTAAATTGTCTTCGGAGAATGTGGTTTAATTCCTCATATATATATATATATATATATATATATATATATATATATATATATATATATATATATATATATATATATATATATATAATTAAAAGAACTCAATGGCGAGTTATGGCATATGATAGTGAAACTACTGTATAGGAGACAAAAGTTTAATTTACGAGACTAGTTTCAGGTTTACTCAGAGCTGCCCCTAGTAGCCACTAATCCCCTCTGGCAAGAAGCTTAATTCCCACCCCCCTCTATGGCTACCTACTCCTCCGACCACTCTTTCAAGAAGAATGTCATACCATCTGAACAACGGTGCACCTAAAAGACATACACAGGAAGTACACGGAACGTGCCTCAACCGAAAAATGATAGGAGAAAACACCAAAATTTTAGACTATGCTCCCAACAGGTGTCAAATGCTCTTCCTTGAAGCTATATATATCCAAAAGAAGCAACCGAATTTAAACATACAGTCTAACTCCAATGAAATCCTGCCCAGCGCAAGAAAAACAAACAGAGGGGCAGGTGTACTCAGAGCTGCCCCTAGCCACTAATCCCCTCTGGCAAGCAGTTACTCCCCCCTATCTCTGGCTACCTACTCCTCCAAGCTTTTTTTCACCTTGATCCAACCTGCCTATACGTGTATAGCTTCGTTCGTAATTTTGTTAATACATTCTGTAACATATATAAACTGAATCACATTGGCTTATAAAGCACATTCAATGATGTTCCTTTTTTATAGGGTCATTGGAACGATAAATACATTTTGCCGAGTTCCAGTTAATTAGAAGGTCCTTATCTGACATGTGGACAAAGAAAGCACTGTTATTTTCCCCTCTTCACTAAAACAAAGAGAAAATGGTAGAACTAAAATATTATTACTATTAAAAGGGAGAGTAGGGACAGTTTGATAAAATGACTTTTTAGCAGAAGAAAGACAGTTTTGAAAAAACGGGTAAAATTAACAAAGTTTATGGCCAATTTCAAAGATATTGGAAAATTCCAAATCCATATATTCCGGACTCATAACTCGTAATGCCCATAGAAACATAGAAGAAAAAACAGAACATTTAACTTTGAGGCGGTCTTTTATACTTTTCTTCGCATATATACCTATAATATAATATTATTTTTTGTAGTTATCCTTGATAAGGAACTTAATAAAGTTCGAAAGTACTTGGAAACACCATTTAATATTTTACTGCGAGACATTGCATTCATATATATATGTAGGCCATGAATGGTCTTTTGCAGTCTCCTTCTTTTCTTATGTTCTTATATATATATATATATATATATATATATATATATATATATATATATATATATATATATATATATATATATATATACCTTATATTCATATGCCGTCGAAAATTATGAAAATCCTTAATTGAGTTTTATTAGTTCCATTGGTGTTGTCATTAGTTCCGCGAGCCAAACTGCGAACTTGGCGACCAAACTTTTCTTTGTGTCGCCCCAAATAAATCAGAACTTTAATTTTAAAAAAGTTCTCGGGGGAAATTTGTTGTTAGGATGGAAACCCGGCTGCGCCTCAACCAAGGTCGACAAAAGGACATTCAATTACAGAAGCAGACATTTTATTATTTTGCATTCACACATAAATGGGACATTTCGGACATCAAATGCCGGTTTCTGTCTGATGACTGGCCAAATTGCATAGAGGCATCTGCCCGCCTTACTAAGATTCTTTATTTTTTAGTCTTTTCACATTCATTAACATAATTTTTATTAGTAAGAGCTTTTTAATTTTGCTTCTTATTAAATTTTATTAATTTTAACATTATCAATATCTTTTATTATTATTATTTTATCATTATTATTTACTATTATTATAATTTTATGTATCTTTTTCTTATTAATTTTTTTCTTAATATAATTTTATTATGACTACCATTATTGTTATTTATATAATTAAAATTATTATTGTTGTTATTATTATTATTATTTTTACTGTGAAGGTGGAGCCGGGGCAGTGTAACGAGGGTGCCCTTAAACAAATTTCATTCGGCTTCGCACCCAGTCTCTCCCTGCCCCTTTTGGTGGGGGAGAAATTCAGCTGCCTTTCTCTAAGGGGGTGAGGTGTAGGGGTGGCCGCCCCTTCCCTCCAACGAAGTTCCCCAACAATGCCTGGCCATGGCCGGATTAATTAGAAGGGAAGTGTGTGCACCCTGTACTCCGAAACCAAATAAAGATGAGACCATTCTGGTTCCGCACTGATCGATGTTAACTTACATCGGCTGTGGTCAGTTATCGGTTTGAGTGATGATTTGGGACTGCTTTGGTAGCTGGTATGTAGCGACTGGTGTTTGGGTTCCCCTTTAAACAGTCTCCACTAAGAAGAGTGTCAGACGGTGCAAAATGAGGGTAAAATTACATAAACGCGCATGTGAGGCAAGGCCGGCATAAGCCGTTAGTTCTCAGAATTACCTCGAGGTGGCGAGACTTCGAACCCCGATGCCTCGAACGCTACACAAACAAGCTGCCAAGCAAACGGGACCCCCAAATCTGTATTTTGGTCCAGAACTGGTAAATGTCCTTTAGTCAGAGCTAAACAAAAGGTACGACGAAATATGTCAGCAAACTTTACACATTTTCTCGCCCTCGAAAATAGCCCAACAATGCAAGAAATTGAAAGAAATAACTTTGAGAGAGAAAAAGGCAAAAGACTAAAGAGAAATGTGCAGCAAAATAAGTTTATGGGTGGATTTGAGGAATGTGAGGAGAACATAGAAGATTGGTGTTAGAGGGAAAAATGGGAAGTTTTTCTTTTCGCTTTCGCTCTCTATGCGACATGTGAAAACACATGGCAATTACATCGTAATTACGATGAGGGCTTCATCCTACATACTGCCTCTTGTTAACGAATTCCCAAAACATTTTGGACACGTGATGCCCAAAGTCAAGAGTTAACTTAGCAACAGCCAAAAAACGCTTCCAGGAGGCATTTGCCAACGAAGACGCGCTCAATGTCATGAAGAAACGAGGTCAGCAGACCTAGGTCGCGTGCTTTCAATTATTCTGACTTATGACCTCATGACCTTACGACCTTCAAAACTTTCAACAAGTGGGCCAATCCGACCCATAGTTAGTTTTAGAATCGGCCGAATAGTTATGATGTTATTGCCAAAGAAACTCATTGAAGAGTAAAATGGCAGCCATCCGCCCGCCGAACTACAACCGTCATAGCAACTTGAGAGACGTGGCCACGCGCTAAAAATATGCGCCAAAAGTGTGAGGTTGCATTACCTGTTCCATTTTATTATAGATTCATTTGCAAGTAGAAAAATAATGGTTATTTAATGAAGGCCTTAATATCTTATTCTATTAAGTACAGTTCTAAATAAAAAGTATTCTTTAATTTCAGAACATAAGTTGAAAAATTGTTTACTTTTTTTCTTGTGAGAATTGGATCTCGAATTCCCCATAAATGAACAACTCTGCATAAAAAAATGTATTGCTAAAGCTATCCCCTTCCCCCCCCCCCAAAAAAAAATCGCAGTTTCTTCATTATTTCCCTGTGTAGAATAAACAAGTAAAGCTGTATTGTTTTTCTTAGTAAAAATATATTTATATGTAAAGTAACTGATTAAATTGAGATTTACAAAAGGAAAAATGGCAATAAATTTGAACTACTTTTCCCTGAAGTGGAAGAGAACGCGGCAGATGCTTTTAAACATTTCTAGACAGATAAAAATTCTTGTTTTATTGGTAAAGCAAAAAAACATTTCCCAGTGAAGTTAATTAAAATCCTAAATTAAAATAAGCTAAATTTATTTTCATTTATATCGTTCGATCTTAGGTATTTTTATATACGTTTCTAGCATTTTTCCTTATAGATTATTAATTCACTATTAATTTAGACATCTTTTTTTCTAGGTTTTTAATTACTCAAATATATGTTGTTCAAATAATAGAAGGTCAAATTATAATGAAACCAATCCGAAAAAGTTGAAGACTTTATTCTACTCTGTACCTGTTTGGTGACGGACCACATTTAAATTTCCTATCCATTCCATAGATTGATTATATTTTGAAAAAAAAGCCTTCTTATTATATTGATCCTAGCGTGCGCGCTTGTGCGCGTCTGTGTGTCCGACTGTACATTAAAAAAAAAAAGTGAATTGATTATTTTTCTTTCACACCAATTTTGAATGCGCTGTGAAATAAAAAGAACTTTTTCTCTCGCACACTTTGTTAATTTCGTGTGAGAAGTAAACAAACGCCGCAGGGCCTAGCAAAAACTGCCTGTATGCCATATTTTTGCTCTCACTTTCTTCCTTAAGCTTTTAAAGGTCACGTAATATATTCCTCAGTGATTACTGGGCTGTAATACCACTTTTCCTTTCCTTGAACTATTAACAACATCCATTGTATATTACGTGTCATGTGATTCATCCCCCCTCTTTCTCTCTTTATATATATATATATATATATATATATATATATATATATATATATATATATATATATATATATATATATATATATATATATATATATATATATATATATATATATATATATATCCGAAAATAATCACTTAATTAATTGGAATTCAGCAAAATTTATTTTTCGCTCAAATGACTCAATTAAAAGAAACCTTGTTGAGTGTTCATGTATAAGCTAATTTAATAACTTTAACATTTCCCCTGGCCTTTTTAAAATTGATGTTGTTATGAACAAACTCATTCTTAAAGAAATTAGCTTTGACTTATATTCCTAATTTTGGGGGGGCAATTTTCATTTGTATGGGAACCCGATGTGTGAATTTAATTATTACATTGATTTTGTATTTACATTCTTTATACTATGGCTTTATTTTTTAATCTTTTTAACCCTTTTGGCTCCGTTCTCGACTCTTTCTTGCTTCTCGGTTTGACCTTGCTACCTGTTATAACTAAATCTTAAGGTGAATTTACCCATCCCTCTCCTACTTCCTCATTGGTGATTTCTTGACTTAGAGGCGGTCCTTTATCTTTTACTAGCTTATATATACACTTATTAGATTATTTTCTCGTGTAGTTATCCTTGAGAATTAACTGAATTGAGTTCGAAAGTACTCGGAAACACCTTTTCTTAACTTAATGACACATAAACTTATAAGTTTTGTACTTATCAAAGGATTAGTGTTGACGCCTAATATCCGCATAAAGGGAATTCCAAACTTCAATTCTTCCCATGGTCACTTCAGCACTAATTCTTTGATAAGAAGACGACTCATCCGACCTTTGCTAGGAAATGCCGTTCAATACCAGCCCCCCCCCCCCCATCCTCTCCTGATGGAATTCTGACTTGCAAATTTCTGTGTCCTTAGGTTGAGCATCTTTCTGGATTTATTAGTATGCCAGTGATTCAAGATAACGGATGTCTCCGTCGAAACACCTAGTTTGGCAATAAATCAGTCCAAAATACTCTGATTTCTCGCCTGCATTATATATATATATATATATATATATATATATATATATATATATATATATATATATATATGAAAAATTTCAAAACAAATTGGTACAGTTAATGTATTAGCATTTTTTAATAACTGACTCTACTTCAGGTCCAACGTGATCTTCAAGTTCAAGGACTAGGGTGTCACGCTGGACCTGAAGTAGAGTCAGTTGTTTAATAATGCAAATACATTAACCATATATATATATATATATATATATATTTATGTAGCGAGAGTGGTCTGTTCCTTCTTGTGGATGTCGGACCAAATAAATTCGTAATTGGATTCCAATAAACAACTTGATGAAAATATAACTTTATTTATGAAATTGAAGTTGTTTTATAAGATAAAAGGCTGAAGCTGATGAACCTAGATCTCCTTTGCAATGGAGAGAAGTGATGTGATCGAACGCCTTAATAATGCTGATCTCGGCCATGAGAATGTCTCTTGTTTATATGCGTAGAGAAAGTGGGCGCGACCATGGAAGAGAGAGAGAGAGAAAGAGCGAACAAGCGAGGGAGAGAGAGAGAGAGAGAGAGCAAGCGAGAGAGGGAGGAGGGGGAGGTCGTGTGAACCAAACACAGACTCTCGAGGAGAATTGAAAAACAGAATTATTAGTGTTAGAGGTCAAGGGCCAAAAAATACTGGTTAAAGGGCCTGCGCTGACAGAGCTTCAAGGGGAGATGAATGAAGCCTCATATCGTCGTTAGCCGATGCCTAAATCTAGTAACAGGATCACTACAGAGAACACCCACCCTTCTGATTAGCAAATGTAGTTACATTTGTGTGGTACATTCAAAATATAGAATTAAGAAATAAGTTGAAAATAACAATAATTAAGAGCATTCGAATCAAAACAATGATATAATTCAATCGGAATGAATCACATAAGTAAAAATACAATAATGAAGATTCAGTGGCATGGGAAATAGAAGAACAAAAGTATAAGGTAAGATCTACAATAATTTGTTGGCTAAAATGATACATGAGTACAAGTGAAATTAGTTCTTGTGAACAAAATGCTAATTCAATACATCAAATATCATCAAAGTAAAATGATAATTAAAATATTTGTAGAGAATATTTCTTTCAAATTGGTAAAGAGTGCGTAATAATAATAATTAAGTCAATATTTACATGATAACACTAATTCGTTGGTTAAAATAATATATGAGTATAAATTATATTAGTTCTTGTGAACTAAATATCAATTCGACACATGAAGCATTATTAAAGCAGAATGATGATTAAAATAGTTATACAGAATATTTCTGTCAAATTGGTACAAGGTGAATGATAATAATTAAGTCCGCATTTACTCGATAAACCTCCTTCAAATGATACACTCCGAAATCTGAAGCGATAAACTTTCAAACTCGGTGGTTAAAAGTTCATTTTTGTCCACCAAAAGTTGCTCGCACCAATTCATTGTGAAAAATTGAGGATAAAATGAATTGGATGAGGAGAATTTCAGTTATATAAAGATATAATGAGTGTCGTATAATGCCCCTTTTGATCACTCCACACCTGACACCACTTTTGTCGTGGTATACCTTGTGGTCGTGATATACTTCTTTGATGAATGTGGTAGAATTACTCATAGTCTGGTCCAATAATTATTCTAGTCCTTGATCTGGACACACCGCTTTTGTTTTAGTCGGTGGTATTGACCCTAAGGCTCAATCCTACGATCATATATATATATATATATATATATATATATATATATATATATATATATATATATATATATACCATATGGAGCTCGGCCGTGAAGCCTGCATTTAATATTGAGGATAAAACCCAGAGCCACGAGAAACGGATGTAGCATCTTTTAATTTTTCACTACGTTTCGAAAACTACAAGTTTTCATCTTCAGGCTAGAATAAGTTTACAAAGTTAATATGCATAAAGAATACTTGAAAAGGCCAACAAGACATTATTTTACAGGTGACCAATTACAGAATATCAGTAGAAAGTACTACAAGTTAAATTAAATATGACTTGGCAACAGTTAAATTTGCTTTAAGACCGACTCAAAAATTAGTTCATAAATTTAAAGATTATTGCAGAAATTAATTACAAACTAAGAGAAATTGACTTGGCATTATTTAAAGATGATAAATTTAAACTTTTTTTTTTATTATTATTAAATTTTGTAAAGACTAACAGTTAAAAACATTTAATATAAAAACGGAAAATTTGGGTACTTACTAAAGCGGATCCATCCTAGAGAGTGAATGGTAGGTTTAACAAAGGGGCTAGTATATATATAGGTTACATTGACGGTTGGTTTATTAAAAGGCAAACCAACTAACAAACTGTAGTTAAAATTAGTTAATTAATAATGATATTGCACTTAAATCTTCATTGAGTGTAGGTTTGTAGTGTTTTATATATAGAGATTCGAGGGTTCTTAGGCAATGTTTGTTGTTGTTAAAGGCTAATACTTTAAAATTCTCAATAGAAATGTTAGTTTTACAGCTTATGGTGTGTTCCCTAATAGATGACTTTTCCTTTCTATTTAATATTTTGCTTGTACGCCAAGCAAAATATTAAATAGAAAGGAAAAGTCATCTATTAGGGAACACACCATAAGCTGTAAAACTAACATTTCTATTGAGAATTTTAAAGTATTAGCCTTTAACAACAACAAACATTGCCTAAGAACCCTCGAATCTCTATATATAAAACACTACAAACCTACACTCAATGAAGATTTAAGTGCAATATCATTATTAATTAACTAATTTTAACTACAGTTTGTTAGTTGGTTTGCCTTTTAATAAACCAACCGTCAATGTAACCTATATATATACTAGCCCCTTTGTTAAACCTACCATTCACTCTCTAGGATGGATCCGCTTTAGTAAGTACCCAAATTTTCCGTTTTTATATTAAATGTTTTTAACTGTTAGTCTTTACAAAATTTAATAATAATAAAAAAAAAAGTTTAAATTTATCATCTTTAAATAATGCCAAGTCAATTTCTCTTAGTTTGTAATTAATTTCTGCAATAATCTTTAAATTTATGAACTAATTTTTGAGTCGGTCTTAAAGCAAATTTAACTGTTGCCAAGTCATATTTAATTTAACTTGTAGTACTTTCTACTGATATTCTGTAATTGGTCACCTGTAAAATAATGTCTTGTTGGCCTTTTCAAGTTTTCTTTATGCATATTAACTTTGTAAACTTATTCTAGCCTGAAGATGAAAACTTGTAGTTTTCGAAACGTAGTGAAAAATTAAAAGATGCTACATCCGTTTCTCGTGGCTCTGGGATTTATCCTCAATATTATATATATATATATATATATATATATATATATATATATATATATATATATATATATATATATATATATATATATATATATATATTGGTAGCTTTAATTCCTACTGAACGTGCGGAAGCTGGTTAGAGGCGTGTTGTGCCGTAGCCCGGATTCTCACTATAAAAGTCCCACTTGTTACTGGGGGGAGGTTTGTGATTGTTGAATTCTAAGAGTGCATAATACAGGTTGAATAAATTAGCCGAAGAAATGCTTAATTAAAGTCTTGCTAAGGGTACGTCAAAAGGGAGGAGCCACAAATAAACGCACGTACTCAAAATAAACTTTACTTTACACAAATATAATAATTAGCAATAGTTAACAGGCAAAATTAAGGATTAAATATTAAACACTGACGTTAAGCGTCTAGATTTATAATGACTCAATGGGAGTATAAATCACGGTTAATTAAATAGGTAATTTAAGAATAGAGGGACACTGGGTTTACAGATTACCATAAATTGTGATGGATCGGAGAGTCGACTACTCAGGTCCAGACGGGGTGGTTCGGGTGGTGTTAACACGAGTTCTCGGGGAGAGGGGGGATAAGACGACGGGTTCGGGGCTGCTGGCTGCAGTTCCGGTTAGTTCACTCCTAACTGGATGTGATACTAACAAATAGTAACTTCTAGTAACTATTTGGATGTTCCTTTTCTTACTCAAGTTACGTTGAGCAACAGAGCATACTCTTCTAGTCACAGACTCTGCGGGGCGGGATTTACTTCCAGGAACAATTTTGAGACAGTGACCAAGTTGACTCGTCGGCGCGTTGGTAGTCGATACGTTACGGCAACGACTCTCGTTCAACGTGATGATTACGCGAGTAGATTTGGGACACTGCTGTAGAGAGACTTGACTTGACTTTGGTGTATAGAAAGAACAGAGAGGGACCGCTGTAATACGGCAGTCAGGTAGTTAGAGAGGAGCGTTGCGGAAAATAATTAAGAAAGGGACAGCGTGAGTAGATAGGTCGGTGGCTATACACCGAAGCGAGGTGTTGTTGTGAGGGTGTAGGTTATGTGGTATTGACTGGGCGAGGGTTGGGGGCAAGTCAGGAGGGGGAGGCTGACAGCTCATCCGGAAACGCGTTATTCACGATGCTTATTGGTTTATGCGAAGAACGGTACGGGCGGCAGGTGTTCGTGGGCCGCGGCGGGATATCACGGCGCCATCGCGTACCTTCTCACGTGTAGCGAGGTGTAAAGTGGGTCTGTGGTTAGTTTTCCGAGTTGTTTTGTAAGTCTGGTGTGAGCGTAAGTGTTAAGAGGAGTTAGTTTGTTGTTGTTGTGTAGTGCGTCCATTCTTGAGTACAGCGGTGAACGGCAAGGCGCTTCAGAGCAGAGTTCTGAATGCGCTGAGCCTTTCGTTCCAAGTGTCGCTCGCAGCTACGAGCGACAGTGGGGCGTACGTGAGAATGGGACGCACGAGTGCTTTATATAAGTGTAGTTTTAGTTTTTT
Organism: Ceratothoa steindachneri; assembly: GCA_963969495.1. NCBI lineage: Eukaryota > Metazoa > Arthropoda > Malacostraca > Isopoda > Cymothoidae > Ceratothoa > Ceratothoa steindachneri. The sequence goes on along the minus strand of OZ018328.1, from coordinate 37,769,236 downwards.
ACTCACTGGGTAGAACCTACCTAGCGATGCGTTTGTGCGTGAGGCTCTTGTTTGTATTATGTTTTGGTGTAAGTTTAACCTGAGGGATTTATCGACTGTTACCGCCAGGATTTTGGTGCACTGTGTGTATGCGAGCCTTGTTGGGTTTTGGTGGATCATGTCTGGTGTGTGTGAGTAGATTTGTAGGTTGTGCATGAAGTGATCTCTAGCGCCGTAGAGTGTCATCTGTGTCTTCTGAGGATTCGTGGCAATCAGCCATTTATCCTCGTAATTCGTCTTCTCATCAAGTATTCTTTGTGCGTGGAGCGCGATTTCTTCGGGGGCCCGGCTGCTGACGAGAATGGTCTCGTCGTCAGCGTAGGCCACTATGTATGTGTGAACACAGTTTTCTGGTGGGCGTGGGGTGTCATTTGTAAACATAATGTAGAGTGTGGGTGCCAGAACGCTTTCCCTGGAGAACGCCTGAGCGTGGTGTGAAGGGTCTTGAAAGGGTGTTGTTGTATCTGATGTGGCAGCGCCGTCCAGTGAGGTAGTGTGAGAGGAGCCTTCTGGTGCAGAGAGGTAACTCCGTGTTGTTAGCGAGTTTCCAACAGAGTCCCTCGTGCCACACCTTGTCAAAGGCTTTCTCCACGTCCTTACTGACGGAGAGAGGCTTTTGGTGTATCTGTCGTATATTCTGTATTCTGTCATGTACGATGGTCACGGCCGCCTAAGTGGACTTGCCTCTCCTGAACCCGTATTGATGGGGGGAGAACCAGTCCCTCTCTTCCAGGAACTCCCGTAGACGGCAGTTGACCATTCGTTTAAATATTTTGACTAGGTGCTCTAATAGAGCAATAGGCCTGTAATTGTTTGGGTGTTTTGGGTCTTTGTGTTGTTTATGAAGGAGTATATTGTGAGAGACTTTGAATATTTGGGGGTAGTGGCCTGAGGCTAGTGAGGCGTTGAATAGATGTGTGAGTGTGGGGTATATGTCCGCGGGAAGGTTATGTATGAGTGTGGCTGGTAGACCGGAAGGGCTGGGGGCGCGTTTTGGTGTCGATTTTATGTAGTGTTTTGTTTCCTCCACGGTGATTGGAGTGGTAAGTATGAACGTATAGTCGAGAACCTCCATACGTATCAGGGGGGCAGGCCTCAACTCGTGAGCATAAGTCCGGCACCACTCCTGAATGTCTTGGAAGTGCTTCTGCGCATGGGGTTTTGGTGGGTTGTGGGTGTGTACTGTGTCTCAGTGGGACCTGAATGCGTCGAGGATGTCATTAGTGTCTGTGAGTGTGTGGTTGTTTATTATCAGTGTAATTGGTTTAGATGGTTCCGTACCCAGCAGCCTTTTCACGTGCCGCCAGAAGAAGGAAGGGTCCATGCAACGGGTGTCGTCTGCGATGCGGACGACCTCGCGCCACAGCCGGTTCCTATCTAGCTGCACGCATTGAAGGATGCGGGCACGTAGTTGGTTGATGTTTTGTTGTCGTGGGCCTCTGGTGTAGTGGTTGTTGTACTGTGTGATAAGTCTCTGTGTGTGTATTAAAATGTGAAATGTTTTAAGCAGGTGTAGTTTTTGTGTGGTGAGTGTAGATTACGTGCGGTGGTGATGGTGTCCTAAAAGTGAGCACCAGTGGTGGTCTATTTGTCCTGGATTGGTGTTCTCCAGGTCGAGGTTATGTGGTGTGTTTGTGGATATGTGGCTCCTGAATTCAGCCCAGTTTGTGTTTTTATAATCGTATAGAGGTGATGTGGGGATAAGTATGGGGGATGTGGATATGAGAAGGCATATTGGTATGTAGTCTGATAGTACGTGGGGACCGGGTGCAATGTGAGTGTAGAATCGTGTGGCATGGTCGTTACGGAAGACCACATCCGGGGATGTGGTGCCTCCGCGTGAGCCGAAGAACGTGGGGAAGGCAGGGCCGATGTGTTCGCAGCGGTAACGCCGCAAGGCACTGGCCAAGTAACTACCCGCATCGTTCGTATTGTTTGAAAGGAGTGTCGGGTGAAAAGCGTTGAGGTCCCCCGCGAAGAAGATAGGTAGGTTGTGGTTTGATAGGGCTCGGAGTGGAACTTCTAAGTTTAGCTGTATTCGTGGTGGTCTGTAGTGTGTGGCCACTATTATGGGGCCAGAGCTTGTGTCAATTTTGCAGGCTAGAAAGGAGGTGTCGCGTGTGTTGACGAGGGAGTGGTGTATGTTGCGCTTTACTAGGATCGCAGATCCTAGGTGCCGCGCCTGTGGTGATAAGTATGTGTGATAGCCTGCAATGCGGAGTCTGTTGTTGGGAGGGTAAAGCTGGTGGAGTTTAGGAGTATGATGTCGGGTCTTTGTGTGTTGAGTACCCAGATGGCGACCGTATGGCGAATACCGTGCCAACTGCGTACGTTTAATTGTACTACGCTAAGTCGACCTATTGTCGCGGTCGGAGTGCGCGGGAGGCTGACTTGCCAGGCATCGTCCCCTTCTCCTTGGTTATTGCCCAGGAAGCATGAGAGGCGAGTACCTTGACTCGTGTAGATGTTTGTTTGTGGGTCACGGCAGTGTTGTTGGGTGGGGGAGCCGTAGTGGGTGGAGGAGAGTATCTGTGGAGGTGGTGGTTTTGGATGGGGTGGTGTCTTGGTAGGGGGAGTTCGTGACGGAAGTGGATGGCGTAGAGCTTGAGGATGAAGGGCTAGAAGTGTTGGAGAGGTACAGATTATGAGAGGAGGGGTGTCGGGGGAGAAAGGAGGTAGGACGGCGGAGGGGGAATTGAGGGAGAGGGAGAAGGAGTCGGAGGTGAAGGAGTTGAAGAAGGGGGGGTTGAAGGGGAAGGAGTCTTAGGTGAAGGGGCGGAAGGCTGGAGGAGGAGTGGAGTGAGAAGGAGTAGAGTGAGAGTGGGTGGATTGAGAAGGGAAGGATTGAGAAGGAGTGAAGGGGGGAGCAGTAGGGAGCGAAGGAGGAGTGGAGACGTCAGGAGAGGGGGGGGGGGTTGTTTGTCCCGTGCCTGTCTACGCGGATGGGGCTTGGGGGTGGGGTTTTTGGGATTGGTACGGGGTGTAGTGGACTGAGAGGGAGTTGGGGTGATAGTGGGAGCTGTGGGAGAGGAGGCGGAGATGGGTTCAGGGGGATGGCAGTGGGAGGTAGGCGGGGTTTTGATAGAGGGGTGGAAGAAGTGCGAGGAGGATAGGTTGTTTGGATGGGGGCGGGAGCAGTGGCTAAGGAAGGTGCAGGGACAGGACAGGCGGTGGAGACAGCGTGGTGAGAGTGAGGGGCGGTGGTTCCCTACGGGCAGGGGTGTGTACCCGTCGGGGTGGGGAGGAGTGCGGGTCTAGTTGTGTGTTCGTCTATTAGAGCGAACACCTTCTCAGGGAAGGTGATTTGCTCTATGCCGTTGGAGGCGAATAGCGTGTTGAGGATCTTCGCGTATAGTCGAGGGTCGCCCCTCGACATGTCCTTTGCCACCACTGAGAGCAGGGGGGCCAGGTGTAATTTGTTTTTTGTGTTATCGCTGGGGTGGGGTGAGGTGGGGGTGGGGGTGTAGAGTGGGGTGGAGGTTGGCGTGTAGAGTGGTGTGGGGGTGGGGGTGGTAGTTTCGTGTGTGGGTGTTGGTAGTAGTGGGGGTCTCTGAGTGTTATGAGCGGGGGTGGGGGGAAGGGATGTGTGGAAGGGGGGGTTGGGTGCGTCTGGGGTAGAGCAGGGGGAGCCAGCAGCGTAGTGCTGGCAGCAGCGGTGAATGTCATGGTGAGGGGAGGGAAGGCGGGGACGGGGGCGGACTGTGTGGTTGTGTCCGTGTTTAGTTGTGGGTGCCGGATGGCCTCTACGGCGTTGTGTCGGGCCTTACCTAGGTAACGGTATCTGGGGTTGATGGCGACGTGGTCGCCGCCACAATTTGCACAGCGGGATGTGGTGGAGGTGCAAGACGTGTAGTGGTGCCCCACTACACTGCACTTGGAGCAGATTAGGTCTGCAGAGCATGTGCTGGTGCTGTGTCCGGTCTTGTAGCACCGGTGGCATTGTGTGGGTCTTATGTTATGCTGCTCTTCTATGTGTTGAGGGTTTGTGAGGGTGCCGCAGACCTTGATACCTTGGTCTAGCAGCATGTTTTTTGTGTTGTCACTGGACAGTGTTATCACTGCCCAGTTCTTTGACCTGTTGAAGTAAAGGTCCTTGACGACCTCCTCGCCGTACTCCTGACGGAGGTGCGAGCGGAGGTCCTCGTTGGTAAAGGCCAACCACCTAGGGTTGGTCTTTGTGACTCGTATCTGGTATCTTTTTATGATACTGTCAGCGAGTCTAGTCTGTAGGTTGTGTGTGTTGAGTGTAGAGGTGGTGTTTTCGTGGAAGGTTAGCGCGTCCTCCTGTGAGCGGAAGACGAGCTTGTGGCCTGTGCGTAGTTTTATGATGTTCGTAATCGGTGTATCGTGAGTGGAGGCTAAGTTTAGTAAAGTGTGGTGATCGATTGTGTCTGGTGTTGAATCAGTTGTGTGTGTAAGTATAAGGTGTGATGTGTTTGCCATTTTTGATTAAGTTTTTAACTTCCTTTCTTAGTTTTAGGCGAACCCCCGCCCCGCCGATGAGGACCCCGCGAACATGACTCGGATGTGGTGAAGTATGATAGATGAGTATGGACCTGGTTGGGCTCCTCAGAGGGTGTAAAAACATGGCGGACTTGATGATGACTGAAGCCAGAATCAACTGACTCCAGTCGGGGTGCTGCCCCCTCTATTGGGTTTTGGTTATTTAACAGTTACGTCTGACATCTCACAGAGACGGAAGAGTCTCCCTCTGTGGTCCTGGACGGTGGCCGCAGGGTAGGTTGTTATACCTCCCCGCGTTTGTAACTGAATCCCAAACCAGGTTGCTTCTTCCTCTGGGTTCCGCAGCGGGGTAAGCCTCAGACCTCCTTTCCTCAGAGTTTTCAATTATGCATTTTCTAAGTAGAGCGGCATAGTTGCATCGAAGCTATATGTGTAGAGTCACGTTCGCGGAACCAGACATCACGGCTGAGCAGGGATGGGGGGGGGGGGGGGGGTTAGCACGTCATAACAAGATGACGTGCCAGGGAAATAAAAGGATTTTTATTCGGGGGGGAAAGGGGGTGACTTAAGGTCCTATGAAGGTCCGGGGGTATCTGGTAGGTTGGTGAGAATCTCGTCCTCGAGAAAAAATCGTTGTTGAACAGGAGTGTCCTGGAGGTGACTTTCCCTCGACGTTTCCTCCTTTGCTGGCTAAGACTTCTCTTAGGTGGTAGTGTTCACGTAGAATTCGATCGCTCTATGTATAGAGACTTGACTTGACTTTGGTGTATAGAAATAACAGAGAGGGACCGCTGTAATACGGCAGTCAGGTGGTCAGAGAGGAGCGTTGCGGAAAATAATTAAGAAAGGGACAACGAGAGTAGATAGGTCGGTGGCTATACACCGAAGCGAGGTGTTGTTATGAGGGTGTAGGTTATGTGGTATTGACTGGGCGAGGGTTGGGGGCAAGTCAGGAGGGGGAGGCTGACAGCTCATCCGGAAACGCGTTATTCACGATGCCTATTGGTTTATGCGAAGAACGGTACGGGTGGCAGGTGTTCGTGGGCCGCGGGATATCGCGGCGCCATCGCGTACCTTCTCACGTGTAGTGAGGTGTAAAGTGGGTCTGTGGTGAGTTTACCGAGTTGTTTTGTAAGTCTGGTTGAGCGTAAGTGTTAAGAGGAGTTAGTTTGTTGTTGTTGTGTAGTGCGTCCATTCTTGAGTACAGCGGCGAACGGCAAGCGCGCTTCAGAGCAGAATTCTAAATGCGCTGAGCCTTTCGTTCCAAGTGTCGCTCGCAGCTACGAGCGACAGTGGGGCGTACGTGAGAATGGGACGCACGAGTGCTTTATATAAGTGTAGTTTTAGTTTTTTAATCGCTGGGTAGAACCTACCCAGCAATGCGTTTGTGCGTGAGGCTCTTGCTTGTATTATGTTTTGGTGTAAGTTGAACCTGAGGGATTTGTCGAATGTTACCGCCAGGATTTTGGTGCACTGTGTGTATGCGAGCCTTGTTGGGCTTTGGTGGATCATGTCTGGTGTGTGTGAGTAGATTTGTAGGTTGTGCATGAAGTGATCTCTAGCGCCGTAGAGTGTCATCTGTGTCTTCTGAGGATTCGTGGCAATCAGCCATTTATCCTCGTAATTTGTCTTCTCATCAAATATTCTTTGTGCGTACAGCGCGATTTCTTCGGGGGCCCAGCCGCTGACGAGAATGGTCTCGACGTCGGCGTAGGCCACTATGTATGTGTGAACACAGTTTTCTGGTAGGCGTGGGGTGTCATTTGTAAACATAATGTAGAGTGTGGGTGCCAGAACGCTTTCTTGGGGAACGCCTGAGCGTGGTGTGAAGGGTCTTGAAAGGGTGTTGTGGTATCTGATGTGGCAGCGCCGTCCAGTGAGGTAGTGTGAGAGGAGCCTTCTGGTGCAGAGAGGTAACTCCGTGTTGTTGGCGAGTTTCCAACAGAGTCCCTCGTGCCACACCTTGTCAAAGGCTTTCTCCACGTCCTTACTGACGGAGAGAGTCTTTTGGTGTATCTGTCGTTTCTTCTGTATTCTGTCATGTACGATGGTCACGGCCGCCTAAGTGGACTTGCCTCTCCTGAACCCGTATTGATGGGGGAAGAACCAGTCCCTCTCTTCCAGGAACTCCCGTAGGCGTCAGTTGACCATTTGTTTGAGTATTTTGCCTAGGTGCTCTAATAGAGCAATAGGTCTGTAATTGTTTGGGTGTTTGGGGTCTTTGTGTTGTTTATGAAGGAGTATATTGTGAGAGACTTTGAATATTTGGGGGAAGTAGCCTGAGGCTAGTGAGGCGTTAAATAGATATGTGAGTGTGGGGTATATGTCTGCGGGGAGGTTATGTATGAGTGTGGCTGGTAGACCGTAAGGGTTGGGGGCGCGTTTTGGTGTCGATTTTATGTAGTGTTTTGTTTCCTCCACGGTGATTGGAGTGGTAAGTGTGGACGTATAGTCGAGAACCTCCATACGTATCAGGGGGGCAGGCCTCAACTCGTGAGCATAAGTCTGGTACCACTCCTGAATGTCTTGGAAGTGCTCCTGCGCATGTGGTTTTGGTGGGTTTTGTGTGTGTACTGTGTCCCAGTGGGACCTGAATGCGTCGAGGATGTCATTAGTGTCTGTGAGTGTGTGGTTGTTTATTATCAGTGTAATTGGTTTAGATGGTTCCGTACCCAGCAGCCTTTTCACGTGCCGCCAGAAGAAGGAAGGGTCCATGCCACGGGTGTCGTCCGCGATGCGGACGACCTCGCGCCGCTGCCGGTTCCTATCTAGCTGCACGCATTGAAGGATGCGGGCACGTAGTTGGTTGATGTTTTGTTGTCGTGGGCCTCTGGTGTAGTGGTTGTTGTACTGTGTGATGAGTCTCTGTGTGTGTATTAAAATGTGAAATGTTTTAAGCAGGTGTAGTTTTTGTGTGGTGAGTGTAGATTACGTGCGGTGGTGATGGTGTCCTAAAAGTGAGCACCAGTGGTGGTCTATTTGTCCTGGATTGGTGTTCTCCAGGTCGAGGTTATGTGGTGTGTTTGTGGATATGTGGCTCCTGAATTCAGCTCAGTTTGTGTTTTTATAATCGTATAGAGGTGATGTGGGGATAAGTATGGGGGATGTGGATATGAGAAGGCATATTGGTATGTGGTCTGATAGTACGTGGGGACCGGGTGCAATGTGAGTGTAGAATCGTGTGGCATGGTCGTTACGGAACACCACATCCGGGATGTGGTGCCTCTGCGCGGGCCGAAGAACGTGGGGAAGGCAGGGCCGATGTGTTCGCAGTGGTAACGCCGCAAGGCACCGGCCAAGTAACTACCTGCATCGTTCGTATTGTTTGAAAGGAGTGTCGGGTGAAAAGCGTTGAGGTCCCCCGCGAAGAAGATAGGTAGGCTGTGGTTTGATAGGGCTCGGAGTGGAACTTCTAAGTTTAGCTGTATTCGTGGTGGTCTGTAGTGTGTGGCCACTATTATGGGGCCAGAGCTTGTGTTAATTTTGCAAGCTAGAAAGGAGGTGTCGCATGTGTTGACGAGGGAGTGGTGTATGTTGCGCTTTACTAGGATCGCAGATCCTAGGTGCCGCGCCTGTGGTGATAAGTATGTGTGATAGCCTGCAATGCGGAGTCTGTTGTTGGGAGGGTAAAGCTGGTGGAGTTTAGGAGTATGATGTCGGGTCTTTGTGTGTTGAGTACCCAGATGGCGACCGTATGGCGAATACCGTGCCAACTGCGTACGTTTAATTGTACTACGCTAAGTCGACCTATTGTCGCGGTCGGAGTGCGCGGGAGGCTGACTTGCCAGGCATCGTCCCCTTCTCCTTGGTTATTGCCCAGGAGGCGTGAGGAGCGAGTACCTAGACTCATGTAGATGCTTGTTTGTGGGTCACGGAAGTGTTGTTGGGTGGGGGAGCCGTAGAGGATGGAAGAGTGTGTTCTGTGGAGGTAGTGGTTTTGGGTGGGGTGGTGTCTTGGTGGGGGGAGTTTGTGACGGAGGTGGGTGGCGTAGAGCTGGGGGATGAAGGGCTAGAAGTAGATGGAGAGGTACAGATTATGAGAGGAGGGGTGTCGAGGGAGAAAGGAGGTTGGGGCGGCGGAGGGGGGGTTGAGGGAGAAGGAGACGGAGGAGAGGGGGTTGAAGTTGGGGTTGAGGGTGAAGGAGTCTTAGGTGAAGGAGCGGAAGGCACGGGAGGAGTGGAGTGAGAATAAGTAGAGTGAGAAGGGGTGGAGTGAGAAGGAGGGGGGGGGGCAGTAGGGAGCGAAGGAGGAGTGGAGACAACAGGAGAGGGAGGGGTTTGTTTGTCCCGTGCCTGTGTGCGCATATGGGGTTTTGAAGTGGGGTTTTTGGATTGGCACGGGGTGTGGTGGGCTGCGTGGGGGTTGGGGTGGCAGTGGAAGCTGTGGTAGAGGGGGTGGAGATGGGTGGGAGAGGGGTGGTGGTAGTGGAGGGGTGGTGGTAGTGGAAGGTAGGCGGGGTTTTGGTAGATGGGTGGAAGAGGTGCAAGCAGGATAGGTGGTAGGGATGGGGGCGGGAGCGGTGGCTAAGGAAGGTACAGGGACAGGATAGGCGGCGGGGAGAGCGTGAATAGAGTGGGGGGCGGTGTTACCCTGCGGAGAGGGGTGTCTACCTGACGGGGTGGGGAGGAGTGCTCGTCTGGATGTGTAATCGTCTATTAGAGCGAACACCTTCTCAGAGAAGGTGATCTGCTCTATGCCGTTGGAGGCGAATAGCGTATTGAGGATCTTCGCGTATAATCGGGGGTCGCCCCTCGACATGTCCTTTGCCACCGCTGAGAGCAGGGTGGCCAGTTATAAATTAGTTTTTGTGTTGTCGCTGGGGGGGAGTGGTGTAGGGGTGGGTGTGTAAAGTGGGGTGGGGATGGGCGTGTAGAGTGGGGTAGGGGTGGGCGTGTAGAGTGGGGTAGGGGAGGGCGTGTAGAGTGGGGTAGGGGTGGGCGTGTAAAGTGGGGTGTGGGTGGTTGTGTGGTTTGTGGGTGTTGGTAGTAGTGGGGGTCTCTGAGTGTTGTGAGCTGGAGTGGGGGGGGGATGGGATGTGTGGGTAAGGTGTTGATGCAGGGGGGGTTGGGTGCGACTGGGGTAGGGCAGGGGGAGCAGGCAGCGTAGCGCCGGCAGCAGCAGCGAATGTTCTGGTGAGGGGAGGGGGGCGGGGCGGGGTGTATGATTGTGTGTGTATTTAGTTGTGGGTGCCGGATGGCCTCCACGGCGTCGTGTCTGGCCTTACTTAGGTAAGAACACCTGGGGTTGACGGCGACCACGTCGCCGTCACAATTTACACAGAGGGCTGTGGCGGAGGTGCAGGACGTGTAGTGATGCCCCACTACAAGGCACTTTGAGCAGATTAGGTCTGCAGAGCATGTGTTGGTACTGTGTCCGGTCTTGTAGCACCGGTGGCATTGTGTGGGTCTGATATTGTGCTGCTCTTCTATGTATTGAGGGTTTGTGAGGGTGTGCAGACCTTGATACCTTGGTCTAGCAGCATGTTTTTCGTGTTGTCGCTGGACTGTGTTATTACTGCCCAGTTCTTTGATCTGTTGAAGTATAGGTCTTTGATGACCTCCTCCCCATACTCCTGACGGTGATGTGAGCGGAGATCCTCATTGGTGAAGGCCAACCATAAAGGGTTGGTCCTAGTTACCCGGATCTGGTATCTTTTTAGGATACCGTCAGCGAGCTTTGTTTTTAGGTTATGTGTGTTGAGTGTAGTGGTGGTGTTTTCGTGGAAGGTTAGCGCGTCCTCCTGTGAGCGGAAGACGAGCTTGTGGCCTGTGCGTAGTTTTATTATGTTCGTGATTGGTGTTTCGTGAGTGGAGGCTAGGTTTAGTAGTGTGTGGTGGTCGATTGTGTCGGGTGCTGGTTCTGTGGTGTGTATTAGAATTAAATGAGAGGTGTTTGCCATTTTCTTTACTTTTATTACGTTTTACTTTTTGATTGGGCGGACCCCCGCCCCGCCGATGAGGACCCCATAAACATGACTCGGATGTGGTGAAGGGTGATGGATGGTTTTTTTGGACCTGGTTGGGCTCCTCAGAGGGTGTAAAAACATAGCGGAATTGATGATGACTGAAGCCAAAATCAACTGACTCCAGTCGGGGTGCCGCCCTCTCTATTGGGTTTTGGTTATTTAACAGTTACGTCCGACATCTCACAGAGACGGAAGAGTCTCCCTCTGTGGTCCTGGACGGTAGCCACAGGGTAGGTTGTTATGCCTCCCCACGTTTGTAACTGAATTCCAAACCAGGTTGCTTCTTCCTCTGGGTTCCGCAGCGGGGTAAGCCTCAGACCTCCTTTCCCCAGAGTTTTCAATTATGCCTTTTCTAAGTAGAACGGCATAGTTGCAATGAAGCTATATGTGTAGAGTCACGTTCACGGAGCCAGACATCATGGCGGAGCAGGGATGGGGGGGGGGGTAGCACGTCATATCAGAATGACGTGCAGCGGAAATAAAGGTAATTTTATTCGGGGGGGGGGGGCAGGGGGTGACTTAGGGTCCTATTTAGGTCCGGGGGTATCTGGTAGGTTGGTGAGAATCTCGTCCTCGAGAAAAATTCGTTGGTAAACAGGAGTGTCCTGGAGGTGACTTCCTTTAACGTTTCCTCCTTTGCAGGATAAGACTTCTCTTAGGTGGTAGTGTTCACGTTGGAATCAATCGCTGTATGTGTAGAGAGATGGACGACGATGTTATTTATACCGCGGATTGTGGGAAATCGAGAGAGAGATTCCATTCACGACAATTCGCTTATCGCAGCGCCTTCTGGACAATCTCCATGCTATCATAAAGAAGGCAAATAAGATTTAAGCTCCTTTCTGAGATATGCGTTCTTTCGTCCGACTTCCTGTCGCCAGTTGGGGGAAGGGTGGGGGGAGAGAGAGAGGAGACGAAGGTCAACTCAAACGACAAATTTCTTTCGTTTTACGATTGTCTGGCGGCCTCCGAGTACCTACGTTCCATACCCTCACACGCCTACCTATTTCGAGGAACATTATTCCGCCATGAAATAAGGAATAATGTGAAAATTAACTTCACTGGGGGAATTTGTCATTATCTTCCTCGACTCGAACAATTGAGTCGGTAATTTTATCAAAACCGTTAGGAATTTACCTGAGTATCTAATGGCTACAAAATACTACTGCTACGTCAGTTTCTCTAATTTACATATTCAAAACAAACAAAACACATACAGAATACAGGCAAGAAATAATTATTTATTCAAAGTGCGCTACGGCGTCGGAGTTCCACTGGAGGGGGTCCGGGAGTTTCTTTTTTAGCAGATCGTTTAGGGGAGCTGCTACAGAAGCGAATTGGGGTACGAAGCGGCGGTGAAATGAAGTAGCACCGAGGAAAGACCGTAATTGCTTCTTGGTGCGCGGTAGGGGAATATTTACAATAGCCTTCACCTTCTTTCTGTGGGGCCAGATGACTTTCGCCTATTTTAAATCCAAGGTATTCTATGGATTTATAAGAAAAATGGCATTTTGAGGGCTTAATAGTTAAGCCATGATGCTTTAAGCGTTCTAATAGCGGGCGGAGGGACAAGATATGGTCGTTCCATGAACGTGTAGCCACATACACTTTATCAAAATAAAAAGAAACGTTTTTTAAGCCGTCTATGCCATGGCGCATTATGCGGTTGTAGCTACTGCAGGCAGTGACTAGGCCGAAAGGAAGACGAGTGAATTCCATTAAACCTTTGTCTGCAGGAAAGGCTGTTAGTTTCCTCGATGATGCCTTTAGGGGGATCCGATAATAGGCCTTACATAGGTCTATCTCAGTGATGTAGGCAGCTCCTTCGAAAAGATGTAAATTTTGGTCAATTATGGGGAGAGGCTCGGCGTCGAACACGGTGACGGTGTTTAACTTCCGAAAATCGACGCACATCCTAAAGGACTAGTCTGGCTTGCGGACCTTGACTATTGGGGAACTTTAGTCGGACGTAGATGGCTCGATAATCCCTAATTGCAGAAGATTGTCGACTTCCTCATTGAAAGCGTCTCTTAGGTGCACTTGTACGGGATAGGGCTTACATCACACAGGTTCGAGCGTAGTGAGCGCGATTTCATGTTCGAACTGAGTCGGGCATCCTGGGGACTCGGAGATGACGTCACTAAATTCTTCCAAAAGCGCCATCATTTGGTTCCTTTGGGCAGGGGTGAGGTCGGAGTTTACATCCAACTCGGGAAAAAGGTTCTTTTATGGGGGGGCAGCTTGGACGGGAGGATGGGGAGGGGACAATCTTAGCTTGACTCTACGCAAATCGAATTAACAATATTTAAAGGGTTATTTGGGTGGACGGCGTCAATTACCATTTCTTCGTCGAAGGCGACTACATTGTTTATACAGGACCGTCTATGATACTTTTTTAGCATGTTTATGTGATATAACTTATCACCTGTGGGTGTCTGTATAACGTAATCGACCGATCAGTGGGTTTTCTGAACGGGGTAGGGGCCTTTCCATTGGGAGAGAAGTTTAGGGGAATCCGAGGGGAGTAAGAGTAGAACTTCATCTCCGGGCTTCAGTTTTTCTGTGTTTGGCCTTTAGATCAAAGTATGTCCGATACTTTTCCATATTAATTTCGGAATTTCTGACTGCTATGTCAGAACACCTTTTTAATCTTTCCCTTCGTTCGAGGACGAAGGAATAAGTTCCTTAATTCTGGACACAAACGGGAATTTGTCCATAACTCCTTCAAAATACTGAGGGGCGCTCGCACGTTTCTCCCGTACAGGAGCTCAAATGGGAAAAATCCGATGGTCCTATGGGGAATTTCGCGGCATGCGAATAACGCAACTGGCAAATATCGGTGCCATTCTTGGGGTTGTTCCATACAAAACTTTTGAGGACGCTTTTCAAGGTCGCATTGAACTTTTCGCACATGCCCTTCGCGCTCGGATGAAAGGGGGTGGTAAAAATAGGTTTGATTTGGAGCAGGGTGTTCACGTGTTCCATGAGCACAGACTTAAACTGGTGGCGTCTATCTGACAAGATTTCTTTGGGCAATCCTACTCTAGAAAAAAATAGAAATAAGGGCTTCAGAGCAAGAGATACTATCGATCCTTTTTAGAGCGACAGCGTCTGGGAATCGGGTAGCGCAGTCTATCAGGGTTAGTACATGCGTATGACCTTCGGCGGAAGGGGGGTGGATTGGTCCGATGAGGTCGATGGCCACTCTCGAGAAGGGCTCCGAAATGACTGGGGTTCTTTGCAGGGGAGCTGGTGTTATTCGACCTTTTGCAGTGGTTTTCTGGCACAAGTCGCACGTTTTGCAGAATTCTGCAATATCTTTGGCTGCACCGGGCCAAAAAAGTATTTAAATACTCGCTGAGAATTCTTGTTATGACCGAAATGACCGGCCATGGGACTTTCATGTGCTACTCGCAGGATTTGGTTTACATGTGTACGCGGAATACACATGACCTTGGAAGGTGGGTCCGACTCATCTCGTGAGGTGCGAAATAGAAGGGAGTCGTTAATGATGTACTTTATGGGTCGGTTCCCTCGAACAATCACCTCTTCGTTCTTTCGGGCCTTTTCCCAAAGGGATTGAAGTAAAGGGCAGCTCTGCTGAGCTCTGAGGAATTGTGAATTACTCGTTGGGACCTCTAAAGGGGCCTCTGGGGTGAACAGGCGCGTTGGGGGAGAGGCCTCGCGGTTAGCTTGCGCTCGAGTGACGACAGCTTGAGTCACTTCACTCGGGGAGAGTAGTGCGCTCTGGCCAATATGTACTGAGAAAAATTTGATGGGGACTGCCACTACGTCGGCCCAACCGGTGAAATATTTACACTGTGCATGGCAGCGGATTACCGGGAATCTATTTTCTCGACCCAAGAAGTCGTGTACAATTGCGTACTTCTTATGTTGGGGGTCGACAGGAAGGAGCAATTTGTCCGACACCACAATGCATTTGCACCCGGTGTCTCTGACGAGGGTAGACACTTTACAGCCATTGATCGAGCCGGTTTCGAAATTTAGTCCTCCGGAGGTACTCTTGTTGAACAAGAAGTTCACTTGAAATTCCTGTGGGGATGGAGACAAGGGGGATGACGTAAGCGCAACCGGCTGTTCCGGGGGGAAGCGTAGCAGTTACTTGGTGGACTTGTTGGCTCTGGGTTGGACGTAGGCTGGAATTCTGTACACATTGGGACTTATAATGGCCGGGGGAACCGCACGAGTAGCATATAACCTGCTTATTTTGGTGCTGGTTATTGTAGGGGGTTTTGAAGACTGGGGGTTTTCTGTCTTCGTGGGCTACAAAAGGCTTATTCTTTGGCCTGAACGGGGCTGTGGTCTTTATCAATGGAGGGGGTTTCCTTTGTTGGGACTTCCATTGACTAAATTTATTCTTCGGGGACGGGGGACTATTCTTCCGGGTATCCTGTGGGTATAGGCGATGATTTGTCGCATGGAGATCAGCTTCCTCGAGGCATTCTTGAAAGGTAGACGCTCGGCGGTCTTGCACGAATGCTCGGATCTCCTGGGAAAGGGTGGACAATAGCTGGTCTTTTAACATAAAGTCAATCAGGGCCTCATACTCCGATTCGACTTTAGAGGATTCTAACCAGAACTGGAGGTTTCGCTTCAGGATATATCCAAAATGTCGGTAAGTTTGACCGGGCTGGATTTTAGCCGACCTGAACCTAGCGCGGTAGAACTGAGGGTTGAAGTTGAAGGCGGATAGCAATTCGGCCTTCAAGGTGCTATAGTCTATTGTAGCTTCGTGTGGTAACGAGATGAAAATTTCTCTTAAACGCGGACTAAGCAATGAGAGCAATCTACTCACTCCTTCGGATTCTAGGGCTCATCCGTTTACCTCGAAGATCTTTTCAAAATGTGTTAAGTATGAGCACAAATCTTCTTCGTCTTTATATTGGGGAAGTTTCATCGCAGGGGCCTGGGGTTGATGATCACGGGATCCAACAGAACTGACTTCAACTTGGTCTCTGCTTAATTCCCTTTCATGTTTTCGAATCCTTTCTCTTTCTTCAAATTCTAACGCATCTTTTCCTACTTCCATTTCTCGTGCTCTTTCCTCTCGCTATTCGCTTTGGACGAATTCCTTTAGTTCCTGTCCTGTGAGACCAAGAGCTTGTCCTTGCTTGACGAAAACTTCGAACGATTGTGAAGCCATTGCTGCTCTTGCTGACGCAACTGGTGACTCACGAAAGAACTTACGCACCTGGTAAGAGAACTAGAAGCTGCGATTGTTCCTAACCGATACAATCTAATAATTAACCTCCAAAATAATGAATATTTTCCTAGCTTTGTTTTTGTTATCTGGAAAGGGTTATTAATGGTTATTATTTATATTATTTTGGGGAATAGACTCTAATTATTAAAATTTACGTTAGTGTTTTTGGGCTTCCTTGGACGTTGGCAAGTTTTAGGCTATATGAGTTCGCTTCCTCAAAAATTTAACCCCTTAAAGCTGACACCACTTTTATATATGTCGTAGAATTGCTCATAGTCTGGTCCAAAAATTATTCTAGTCCTTGATCTGGACACACCGCTTTAGTTTTAGTCGGTGGTATTGACTCTATGACTCAATTTTACGATCATATATATATATATATATATATATATATATATATATATATATATATATATATATATATATATATATATATATATATATATATATATATATATTGGTAGCTTTAATTCCTACTGAACGTGCGAAAGCTGGTTAGAGGCGTGTTGTGCCGTAGCCGGGATTCTCACTATAAAAGTCCCACTTGTTACTGGGGGGAGGTTTGTGATTGTTGAATTCTAAGAGTGCATAATACAGGTTTGATAAATTAGACGAAGGGATGCTTAATTAAAGTCTTGTTAAGGGTACGTCAAAAAGGAGGAGCCACGAATAAACACACGTACAGAAAATAAACTTTAATTTACACAAATATAATAATTAGCAATAGTTAACAGGCAAAATTAAGGATTAAATATTAAACACTGACGTTAAGCGTCTAGATTTATAATGACTCAATGGGAGTATCAATCACGGTTAATTAAATAGGTAATTTAAGAATAGAGGGACACTGGGTTTACAGATTACCATTAATTGTGATGGATTGGAGAGACGACTACTCAGGTCCAGACGGGGTGGTTCGGGTGGCGTTAACACGAGTTCTCGGGGAGAGGGGGGATAAGACGACGGGTTCGGTGCTGCTGGCTGCAGTTCCGGTTAGTTCACTCCTAACTGGATGTGACACTAACAAATAGTAACTTCCAGTAACTATTTGGATGTTCCTTTTCTTACTCAAGTTACGTTGAGCAACAAAGCGTACTCTTCTAGTCACAGACTCTGCAGGGCGGGATTTACTTCCAGGAACAATTTTGAGACAGTGACCAAGTTGACTCGTCGGCGCGTTGGTTGTCGATACGTTACGGCAACGACTCTCGTTCAACGTGATGATTACGCGAGTAGATTTGGGACACTGCTGTAGAGAGATGGATGGCGATATTATTTATACCGAGGATTGTGGGAAATCGAGAGAGAGATGCTATTCACGACAATTCGCTTATCACAGCGCCTTCTGGACAATCTCCATGCTATCATAAAGAATGCACAAATAAGATTTAAGCTTCTTTGTGAGATAGGCGTTCTTTTCGTCCGACTTCCTGTCGCCAGTTTTTGGAAGGGTGGGGGGAGAGAGAGAGGAGATGAAGGTCAACTCAAACGACAAATTTCTTTCGTTCCCACGATTGTCTGGCGGCATGTGAGTATGTACGTTCCATACCCTCACAATGAAGTAGGCTTTGTTCTAAGAGTACAATTTTGTTGTTTTAAGGAAGAGTCACTTCAACACGTAAGGATATAAGGAAACACACAGGAATTCCCAGAATAAACTTATATTTTAAATTTAACAATTTACTGCACAAAAACAATACATGAACCACAGAAATACTAAGAATTTTAAAATACACAAAAAAGACTTCAATAATTTCTCCGTAGGGCTTTCTAACTTGACCTACTTGACATTATAGTGATGGTTGACCCACCACTCACTTCAATCAAAAACAAAACAAAATGCTAACGGCCTTTACTGGCCGCAACTACCTGCGTGGATACCCCTTGGAACGGGTTAGCGTCTGACCTTGAACTCAATGAGCACTTTACCTCGGGAATGTTATTGTCTCCAAGACGCGTGCCGACCGGCAAGATGGAGGTTGCGGACGAATAACTTGAAAGCCACCACTGACTTTGGCGAGTGTGGCAGCTAGGGTTCACACAGTATTCAAGGGGGGGGGGGGGTCTTCAAGGGGAAGAACAATCACGGTGCCTTAGGAGGCACCAGGGTAAGCGGGGTCTTTCTAGCGAGAGTAAGTTGAACTTGGTTCTTAAACCAAGTTAACTTAGAGCTCGGTGTGACCAACGGGTAACGGGCTCGAGGGGGAGCTTTTTCTCCTTCGTTACGTAATTCCTCATGGGCGAGGACTATCCCTGGGCTTTAGGATTCACCCGGATAGTGGGGGGGAGGGGTTTCTCTGACGAGAATCAGTTGAACTTGGTTCCTCAACCAAGTTAACTTAGAGTTTGGTGTGGCCACCGGATAACGGGCTTGAGGGGGAGCCTGGTGTATAATAAGAGTGTAATAAAAAAAATAAATCTACCGCTGTATGCTAGGAAAAATCTGAAATGCACTTTTATCAGATTTAGTGTAGCTTCACATTTATTTATAAATTTATTATATGCAAAAGGCTAAAATGTAAAATACATAAAAAAAATAGGTTTTTCGCTCAAATGTGCATTTCACACTTGTTTTAGCCTACGGTCGTTACAGTCGTTTTTCGCTGCAATTAATCGAGGCACCCATCAAATCATCGTACTATTTAAAAAGTACGTGGATTGGTTAAAACATAAAAACATTGAAAATAGTGAAAGGAAGTCAGTTTGCTCATAGTGTAGGTTTTAACGTATGCGTGGTGGTATGAGGCGGATGGGGTTGTTTCTTAAATTCCATGTAAGAGAGCGTGTTAGAAGTCTGGAGGGAAGAGTGTCATTGGCTGGTAATAGAGAATTAGGGGTGTAACATTTGCGGTAGAATTTGTGGGGGAATCAAAGTGTGCTGGTTTGATATTGCGGACGTGTGTGCCTTCAAGGGAGGGGCCAGTGGTTCCTTGGAGAGTGTATGAATGTTGATGTCGTTTTGGGATTTTCTATGGGCCCTTGTATGGTTTCGAAAAACTGGGGCGAATCGGTGTGTGTCCTTTAGGAAAACATGAGTGCAAGTATCAAGCTCCTTGGGAATAAAAGTCTCTTGTTTCAAAATAGGCCTGGAAGTTATTGGGGCAAGTGAGTTCATGGTTTTCTGATGTTGTTGTATTGTTTTGTGTTGTAAGGGATCTGTGTTTCTGGTGACAAACAAGGCACCTGGGAGGCGTAAGGGAATGCCAAAAACAAGTTGTGTGGGAGAGTATCTTGTCTCCTGACAGGGATTTTTTCGCATAGCGAGCAGAGTTGCAAATAAATTCTTTAGCCAATCACTAGGATCTCCTTTGGCTAGCAGGAGCTTTTTAGGGTACGATGGCATCTTTCTAACACAGAGTTGCCATAGGCGTTCGCCGGCGATGTAAAAATGTGTTCTGCGGCAGTTAGCTTTAATAATTCCTGAAATAATCCTGAATGGGATTCCGAATTGAAGGCCATTATCAGAGATTATTTTAACCGGGGCCCCAAATCTTGAGATGTAATGAGTGAAAAAGGCATCAACTACAGACTCTGACGTCAAGTCCTTTAATGGATATGCCTCAATCCATTTTTGAAAAACGACATGAAAGGCAATTACGAACCCAAGATCGGATAGATTTAAGAGTGGCTCTAGTACCTAAATGGCGAAGATTATGATGAAAATCAAAGATTAGTTTGCGAAAATCGGAAGTGAGATAAGGCAGCACAAAACCTTTTGATAAATCACAAATGAGAGAGTGAGAAGAGGATGGGAGTGCTACTTTGTAAAATTTAAGGAAGATACTATCATCGTCTTGAAGTTCAGCAAGTTGCAGATCTGTTGATTGGGATCTTGCAAGTGCTGTATAATCAATAATAGAAGATGAAGGAACAGATGAATGTATTGCATGACATGAAGGAACTGGAGTGCTATTTTGATATGCCGATGTTTGTATATGTGTAGCAGATTGCATGTTGCAATCGATGATGGGGGCTCTAGAGAGCGCATTACTAGGATTATCCTTCCCTGCAATATGACGAATGTCATTTGTGTATTGTAAAATGAATTACAATTAATGGGCTTCTTTAGGAGAGTGTCGTGTATTGATGGATCTAGCGGCACCAATTATGGCCTTATAATCTATGAGCACAAATAAACTTGTCCCTTCAAGTAAATGTTGAAAGTGCTTGATTGCAAGATGAATTGCGGTTAATTCCTTAGTGAATGTACTATGTTTTAATTCCGGGCCACGGAAAGATTTGCTAAAGAAGCTCAGAACCTCCTACTTATTTCCATAATGCTGTTGAAGGACGGCACCGAGGCCAAGATTAGAGGTGTCAGTAATGAGTCGTAATGGGCAGTCTCGCTTTGGATGTGCCAAAAGGGTGGCATTGATGATATCCCGTTTTATGGCATCGAGTGCATCTTGTGCTTGGCCGTCCCACTTTAAAACTGAATTGGAGCGACGTTTATTTGCCTTTTTCAATAATTTCGTTAGTGGAATCAAGGTTGTGGTTGCCGTCGAATGAATTTCCGTAAGAAAATCACTAAACCCATGAATCTCTGCAACTCGTGTAGCGCTTTGTGGACAGGATAATCTTTAATAGCAGTGATTTTATCCTGTTGGGGAGATATGCCTTGTGAATCAACTCGATAGCCAAGAAAGTCGAGCGCGTCTACCGAAAAGATACACTTTGCAAGGTTTATCTGTAATCCGTGTGATTGTAATGTTGAAAAGAGCTGTTCGAGATGTTGCAAATGTTGAGTTTGGTCTTCACTGGCTATGAGCAAGTCGTCTACATATGAGAAAATGAAATCCAAATTACCAAAAACAGGATTGATATACCTTCGAGATGTTTGTGATGAGTTTGAAATTCCCTGAGGTAAGACCAAATATTCATAATGCCCGAGGGGGGTGGTCATAGCCGTCTTTTCAATGGATGCAGGGTCTACAGGGATTTGAAAAAAATGCATCCTTAAGATCAATTTTAGAGAATTTAGTACAGTTTAGGACCTTTGCCATGAAGTCGGTAGGGTAAGGTGAGAAAAATTTGTCTCTAACAGTCACAGAATTAAGTTATCTATAGTTACAAGTAATGCAGTCCTTGACAACCCTTAACATTATCGGAGAAAGGCGTCTTGGCCTCTCAGCAACCGGGAGACCCTCTGTGAGAATGAAATGTTGAAATGAGGGAAGAACGCTATGCCAGTTTGGAGATTAACACGTTCATTACTTTGTTTATAAATAGTACTATATGTGTTTAGTAATTGGTCTATAGGAGAGCTATGGAAATAAATGAAAGAATGGGAAAAATTGAACTTTTCTTTATGGCTTAAAGGATAGATTTGTGATACCATCAACTAAACACGATTTCCTTAAATTGTCTAAAAGATTATAGTGTGCCAGGAAGTCGGCACCTAGTATGGCACATTGCACATTACAAATTATAAATTCCCAACAAAATTGCGCCTAAGTCCTAGTGAGTGGTTTATAAAGTTTGAGTGCCAAAAGTATTAATAGGGATGCCAGAAGCTGTGGTGAGGCGAATATGCGATTTCTCGTCTTTCTGTTTTTGTCCTAGAGTAGCGGATAGAATGCTAATTATAGACCAGTATCAACTAAGAACATCTTACCAGTTATGGTATCAGTGACGTATAAACAAGGGTGGGGAGCACACAATGACGCAACGTCCTCCATCACTGCTGCCTGGGGAAAATCCGGCATGGCACTCGCTTGTTGACACCCGGAAATACAGCGACGTGGCATTGGACCGAAATTCCTGTGATACTAACAAATACCGTTTTCAAGTGTAGGAGAGTTGTTAGAGTAATTGGAGTCGGTGCGAGGGCGAGCAGGAGAGCTGTGCCGCCGCGATGGTGATCGTCCTCTTGATGGGTCCCTAGAGTGTTATAAGGATGCTATTCGGCGTGAAAGGTTTACCAATTCCTCTTTTACAGGGGCAAGCGCTGCTTCCGATTGTGACTGGAAGTCTGGGAGAGTTGGGGAAGCTTCGGCAATAACCGATACTCTTGCCTGCGAACTACGATTAAGGGCACGAGTGGCCGAGGTCAAAAGTTGGTTAAGAGGGGTAATCAAAGGCCAGAATCTCGAGGGCCTCTTGAATGTGGGGTGGGAGCCGTCGGACAAAGGATTCCCGAATAAATTTATGACTCACATTGTCTCCCAGAATGTCACGTAATCTCGGCAATATGTCATCGGGTACAAGATGAGAGAGAGAGAGGATGTGCGAGCTAACATTTCCATTTTTTGAGCAGTGGTCGGGGTATATTTTTTCGATGATAGCGTCCCGGAGGGAAGGGTAAGAGAGGATAGCAGGGTTCTTTAAAAGAGGTGAAATGCCATCTATCACCGTATAGGGAAGTGCCCTTATAAGTGATTTTAGCTTGTGGGCGTCACTAATAATGCGGTCGAGATTGAATAACAACTCAATTTGGGTAAAGCAGGATTGTGGGGAAGAGCTTTGGAACTCTGGTAAGGAGATGGCAGAAATTGTGCTTGCCGCAGTGGAATTATCGGTGTAGTCCATTTTCGAAAAAAGGTGGCTTATTACCGTCGGTTGTGCTTGCTTGCCCTTAGAGGTCACGTGAGTTTCTTCAAGTTACTCCAGGCGATCATGATGTTTTTTCTTAATTTTTATGTCACTCCAGGCGATGATGATGATTTTTGAATCTTTGAGTCACTCCGAAGTCACCACTTGTAGCGAGAGGGGTCTGTTCCTTCTTGTGGATGTCCAACCAAATAAATTCGTACTTGGATTCCTTTAAACAACTTGATGAAAATATAACTTTATTTATGAAGTTGAAGTTGTTTTATAAGATACAAGGCTAAAGCTGATGAGCCTAGATCTCCTTTGCAATGGAGAAAAGTGATGTGATCGAATGCCTTAATAATGCTGATCTCGGCCATGGGAATGTCTCTTGTTTAAATGCGTAGAGAAAGTGGGCGCGACCATGGAAGAGAGAGATCAATAGATAGATAGAGAGAGAGAGAAAGAGAGAGAGTTACAAGGGTTACAAGGAAAGAGAGTACCCTAGGAGACCTTACGGTCCACTCAAAGACAGTACTTTTGGACTAGCAGTTGAGTGGGCACATGGCTGCTCAATTGTTTTGCGTCCCTAAATGGCCACTTTTCAAGACTTTGTCTAGTCTTGACTTGAACTGGTCAACAGATTCACTGTTGACAACTTCCACTGGAAGTGCGTTCCACTTACCGCAGATACTGTAGGTGAAATTTTTTTCGCACAGATTGCGGTTGTAACGCTTCAGTTCAAGTTTGAAGCCGTGACTGCGCGTTCTGTTCTCACTCAGTGTGAAAATATCCCGGTAGTCAACATTGTCGAACCCTCGAATTATTTTGAAAACTTCAATGAGCTGACCACGCAGTCTACGGGTTTCCAGCGATAACAGATCTAATTCCCTTACTCTATCCTTATAACTTTTATGTCGGATAGAGGGAATCAGTTTGGTTGCCCTAGCTTATACGCGTTCCAACCTTGCGATGTCCTTTCAAAACGAAGGACTCCAAAATTGTACGGCATACTCCAGGTGCGGCCGAACGAGGAAGTTGTACAGACAAAGTTCTATCTCCTTGTTACGGTATCCAAACTGGTGTTTTATGTAGCCTAACATCCTTTGGGCTTTCTTCTCTGCCTCAATGCACTGTTTCGAGAACTTGAGGTCGCTAGTGATAGTAACACCCAAGTCCTTCTCAGTGTCACTCGATTCAAGAGCAGTGCCTTTAAGGATGTACTGAGATTTGGGGTTTCGGTGGCAGATATGCATTACTTTGCATTTCCCCACGTTGAAAGGCATTTGCCACGTGTCCGACCACTCCCCAATCCTTTGAAGGTCCTCTTGGAGGCGGGCAGTGTTCCCCTCCTTTGCCACATTGATACCAAACTTGGTGTCGTCAGGAAATTTGGAGATTTTGGCAACCATGTCTCTGTCCATGTCGTTGACATAGATAATAAACAGTAGTGGTCCCAGGACGGAACCTTGAGGGACACCGCTAGATACGGGTGCCCATTCAGAGGCCCGTCCATTCACCACGACTGGTTGCCGTCTGTCACTTAGCCAGCTCTCTATCCAACCTGCTACGTTGCCTTCTATGCCCTGTGCACGCACTTTCCGGAGAAGGCGGCTTTGTGGTACCTTATCAAAGGCTTTCTGAAAGTCTAAATAGACCACATCCACCGCCTTGTCCTGATCGTGCTCACTGAAGACGAAGTGGAAGAATTACAGAAGGTTCGTCAGGCATGACCGTTGCCTTCGGAAGCCGTGCTGGGAACTCCTCAGTAGCAGGTTTGACTCTAAATACGACGTCATTTTGTCCATTATTATGCTTTCCATAAGTTTACCGACTATCGAAGTCAAACTGATGGGTCGGTAGTTTGACGGATGGCTGGGGTCTCCTTTCTTGAAGATCGGAGTCACCTCCATCTCACGCGTCTCTAGGAACGCATCCGGTCCGGATTGACATGTTAAAGATAGCGCACAGATGTCGTGATACTTTATCACACACTTCCTTCAACACCTTGGATAGAAACCCGTCCGGTCCAGGAGACTTATTCGTCTTTAGGTCAGCGATCTTTTTCTTTATTTCTCCTTCGGTGAAGCCCATTTCCTCCAGCTTTTCCCTCGAGTAGGAATCCGTGGGCTGTGGGATGGGACCACACTCTTTTGTAAACACTGAAGAAAAGTAGTCATTGAGAAGGTTAGCATTTTCTGCATCTGAGTGAGTTAATGCACCCTCCTCGTCCACTAAGGGCCCAATCCTACGATGGGTTGGTTTACGGCTATTTAAATAACCGAAGAACTCCTTGGGATTCTCCTTGAAGAGTCTCGCCACTCGGAGTTCCTCAGTACGCTTAGCCGCCCTTATGCTGGACTTCACTCTCCTGGCTAGCCTCCGGTACTCGTCAAAGGCACCCTAGATCTTCGATCGCCAGGACGCATTTCTCTTCTCCCTAATCAGTTGGCCGATTTCTCGATTAAACTTTACACAGACTCTTGAAGGGAATTGAAAAAACAGAATTATTGGTGTTAGAGGTCAAGGGCAAATAAATAGTGGTTACGGGGCCTGCACTGACAGAACTTGATTTGTTCCTTGGGAATCTGATATGTAGCAGGAATATGAAGACCCAGGTGATTACACTAATCACTTATTGGCCATACGTTTCGGACCTTCACTAGGACCATCTTCAGCGACTGTATCGACTAATGAGAAGGGGAAGAAATATTAACGATAACAGTTAAAAGAATGCATTATATAATGGCTAAAAAAGCGGATGAAGAAAAGTTAAAAGAATAAAATTGACAATTATTGAGAGTAGAGTAAAAACACAAATAACAATGTATAGAAACGTCCGGCCAATGAATGATTAGTGCAATTACCTGGGTCTTCATATACCTACTATATATATATATATATATATATATATATATATATATATATATATATATATATATATATATATATATATATTTAATTTATTTTTTATTTATTTATTTATTCCATATTAATCCAATGTACAGTATAAACATATTACATTTTAAATCTTAATGATAAGTTACAATAAGTACTTATACATACTCGTATATATGTATATACATACAAAGATTAGTTATGGGCCCAAAATAAGTCAGTGACTTTTAGGGCAGAAACTTAAAACTTAAGACTAAGCATAAAATTATAAGAATAAAATCCCTTCATGTTTATAAAAATATAAACAACTTAGTATACATTTGAGAACCTAACCATTGTAAAGATTGCAAATAACGAATAATTATATTATTTAAATTTTGAGATAAATTAAAAAACTATTTTATTTTTAGCGATGATTTCAAAAGATCTGTAGTTAACATAGTCAACAGTCTTATATAAAAAAATAACATATTTATAATGTATAAATCAAAGTAATAGTACACAGTACGGTAACAAATAAATACACAATAACAAAAACTGAATAGAATTTTAGTAAGCCGAAATTATATTGTTTTTAAGAGCTTTTTGGAATTGAGCTAAATTGGTTTGGGATTTGATATTGTCGCCCAAGCCATTCCATATTTTGATAGATTTGTACAGAAAGCTACATTGTGATTTTGATTTTGAATACAAGGGTGAAATAAATTTTGTTCTATTGCGGGTTTGGTGATTATGGGTATTATCAGCTGATTGTAACATATTAAATATATAATTATTTTTCGGAACACTTTATTGTTTTTTAAAGGAATAAGGATGTTTGAAAAACAAAGAGATCATTTAATTTTAGAATTCTGGATTCTTTAAAATATCGATTAGTGTGCTCTTTGAGGTCAAGTTGATGGCTGGCTCAAATTGCTTTTTTTCTGTAATATGACTAATTTATTGAGATAATTTTGATATTTTCCATACCAACTCTCTATGCCATATGTCAAGTAAGGTTGCACCATTGTCATATATAAAGAGTGGAGAATAGATTTAGGAAGAAACTTATTTAATTTATATAATATTCCAATCGATTTTGATAGTTTTGTTGAGATATGCGTAATATGTTGTTTAAAACTCAGATTTTTGTCAATAAAGATGCCTAGGAATTTGATATGAGTAGTTTCATAGATTATTCCCTCGCCCATTTTAATATGGGGCAATTCAATAGATTTTTTGTAAGAGCAAAGAATATATTTGGTTTTATCTACATTTATTGATAGTTTATTAACATTAAGCCACATGAAGACATTTTCGAGTTCTTTATTTATTGTAGATGCAATGTTGCTCGGTTTGTCATATGGCAAGGGAGTTGATAAGGCACTATCATTCACGAATAATATAAATTTAAACAGAGAAGATCATTTAACAATATCATTAATATAGATTAAAAATAACAGTGGCCCTAGCACGGAGCCTTGCGGGACCCCAGTTGTAATATTAAGGTGGGATGAGTCATGACCATTGACGGAGACAAATTGCTTTCTTTCAGTTAAATATGATTTGAACCAATTTTGACAGTTGCCTCTAATTCCGTACATAGCTAATTTTGACAGTAGAATATTATGGTTGACACAATCGAAAGCTTTTTTAAAATCGAGAAAAATTGAGAATACAATGTGGCTCTTTTCAATGTTATTATATAAATATTGAAGGTGGTTAATTATCGCGTGAATCGTTGATTTCTGACGTCTAAAACCATATTGGTGTTTATACAACAGTGAATTAGATTCCAGAAATTTATAAAGTTTATTGAATGCTATTTTTTCAAATATTTTACTGAACATTGTAAGACATGAAATAGGGCGGTAATTGCTGACGTTTGTGAGGTCTCCGGCCTTTGGTAACGATGTTACCCGACAACTTTTAATACACTTGGGAATATACCCTGCGTAAATGATTTATTAATTATTGATGCTAAAATTGGAGCAACTATATCAGAGATGTATTTTAAAATTTTAGTGGAGATTGAATTAATACCTGATTTTTTATTTTTTAGTGAACTAATGGGTTTTTTTATATCGGCTACGCTTACAGGAGAAAAGAACAAGGAATTTGGTACATTAATCTCATTAAAATACGAAAGAAAAGATTTATCGACTATTTTGCAGTAGTCTGAGATTTTTTTACCTACGTTGACAAAAAATTTATTGAATTCATTCGCTTTTTCCTTATTGTCATCAACTGGTTTACCGTCAATGATAATTTGTTTAATTTGGTTTGTTCCTTTAGTAATTTCAGGTTTTATCACAGAATTGATTAATTTCCAAGTTTGTTTTATATTGTTTTTCGTTTGATTAAATCGTTCATGGTAATCATTTTTCTTGGCTATTTTAATTTGGTTAGTAACTTGATTCCGAAAATTTTTATGTGTGTTCTGGAATTTGACTAAGTTCATAAAGAGAAAAGTATTTTTGACGTTTTTTGATGTTATTTATAATTGCGTTTGTTATCCAAGGTTTTGTTTTGTGTTTATATGATATGATTTCAGATTTTAGAGGACAATTAAGTTTAAAAGCATCGTCTAGCCTTGAAATTAACTCTTCGGTAGCAGAATCGATGTCATTTATATAGGAAATTTCATATAGATTCTGATTTAGAACATAGTTATAGAAGTTTGATAAGGTATTTTCGTTAATTATGCGGTAGGTTATTGTACGGTTTTGATGAATATTGTTCGAGTTGAAAAAAGACTTTTGGATCATGAATATAGGAAGATGGTCCGATATGTCACAAAGGAGAATACCGGAAGAGGAATTTTCGGGGTGAACTCTGAAAATATTGTCAATCAGTGTTGCTGAGTTTTGGGTTATTCTTGTCGGTTTTGTTATAATTGGAAGTAAGGAATGAGAATAAAAAGTATTGAGGAAGGACTGAGTTGATGCGTGGTTTTCAAAGTTTAATAGATCGAAGTTAAAATCTCCTGTAATTATTATGTCGTCATAGTTTGTAACATTGACGTAATTGATTAATTCATTAATCTTATCTATAAGCATCTCAGGGTCACCAGAAGGAGGTCTATATACGGTTCAAATGATTATTGTTTTACCATTTGATTTTACTTCGATAAATAAAGTTTCAATATAGTTATAGGAAATACTAATTTAGTCAACTTTTTTAGTATTGAGTCTGTCAGATATATACACGCTTATACCTCCCCCTATCTTGTTTACATCGTGTAGTGAATGAAAAGAGCTATAGTTTGGGAGACTGATAAGGTGTTTATTATTATTTGTTAGCCAGCTCTCGGTGAATGCCAAAACGGAAAATTTGTAATTAAGTGTTGACAAAAATATTGAAAATTCATCAATATTTGCGTGCAAAGATCGAATGTTAAGATTGAAAATGGACAGGTCTGTTTTTTCAAATGAAAATGTAGTGTTAAATTTATCACAATCGTAGTATTGGTTTCTTACGTTATTTTCTTTAAAATTTGGATATAATTCATCAAAATGGTTTATGTCTGGATCGATATTATTGAAGTGATCGAGTTGTTCAAACATAAAGGTAGTTCTATTGGAATCTAAAAATTAAAGGTTACAAATTGAAATTTCGTCTAAAATATCTATAAACAGTTAAAATACTATTTTTATGATAACTTTAATAAGAGAAAAAGGAATAAAGTATGTAATACAATTGAAATAAAAGTAAGTGAATGCTAGGTCAAAACATGGTTTGTTTGTTTTTGTTTTTTTCATCTAAAACAGTAATATCGCCGAAGGTATTATTACTGATCGTTCCAGAGATTCTCACCATTAAAGTCTGCAAGCGTCGAATTGAGGTGTTCCGACATAAATTTTGCAGGGCAGCTCGGGTATTGATAACTATACGTAGGTCACGGCGACCGGAGGGTGATGGCAGGCAAACGTTGATGAATCCATCTCTGGTAGTACAGCCGGCGATCTTTGTGGAGAATTTTTTCTTAGCTTGGCGGAGGACAAAAAAGATTTTGTTGCGATTTGGAGTCAGTTGTTCGTTTACATAGAATGAAGGTTTGAATTCTTTGCATGCTGAGAAGATATATATATATATATATATATATATATATATATATATATATATATATATATATATATATATATATATATACTATGATCAGAGATGATTACGTACGGCTGACGTTTAAATGGCAGAAGAGTGAGAGTCACTCGATGAGTCTTAGTTTCCTGTGCTGGCTTTTGTAGTAGAATTTATGATAGCCACATAAAACGAGAGAAGGCACACAATCATTTATGTTGTTTGTGGAGTACAACTGTCTTCCTGTAATCAAAAGAGGTCAGGGAGAGCCTTTCGCGTCACCTGGGTCAGAAGCTGCGTCGTTTTCATCTAAACTTCTGGAACTAATTCGGAACAACTTCTTCTCTCTTTAGACACGATTATTCAGGTGAGCCCGCTGCTGGATCTGGTGAGTAAGGATGATGGTCAAGTACTTGATGCTTTTCTTGGTCCCCAAACCTTGGTTGCATAGACACTTGTACTGGTATCCTGGTGCTTTATCTTTAAACTGACCTAGTCCTTGACACCTCAGAGAGGTCTTATTCAAGTTATGTGTGACAACGAAATGCAGACAAAAACAGATAAGAGCTTTTAATGGGTGTTTTTACTTAAGAATTAGTTAATATATTACTTGTTTCGTCCTTGCGCCTTCTGGTTCAAGCTGAATATGTCTTGCCATCATCATCATCATCCCCACTTCACTAACTATAATTTAAGAAGGGGATTTTTTGAGTATTTGAATAATAATTTCATCTTAGTATGGTTATGACAATTTACTAGAAGAGTTTCTTCCGTGGTTGGGCATCACAGTGCGGGCAGATAGGTGGAGCTTGTAACTATGACAAGCAGTCGACCTAAGAGAAGGTTAACTCTGATTTCAAAACTCTGGAGCCACAGGCATAATTGCCTTTGTAGTGACCGGTGTGTACGTCCAAATAGGAAACACGCGAGAGTCGCCGCACACATAAAGTACAGAGAGAGAGAGAGAAAAGTAAAGTTAGCGCCGTTTACGAGAAGATCACATGGCAATAAACAGAGCACAGTTATCTCTGTTAGAGTTTGTCGAGGCAATCTTAGGCAAACATTATAATCAAAGCGGAATCCAGAATAAACCGGATAGTTATCACGATTAAGCAAATACAAGGGAAATTAGAAAGCTGTCTCCATGGCAACATGCCCCTGCATACAAATAATTTCACCCAATAGTCAGAGTGCCTCCCTTATCAATATGTTCGGCAGTAGCCAATCAAGAGGTGAGTTATGTCAATGCTGACCAATCAACAGGCTGGCACAAAAGAGGGAGGTTTCGCTTAGTTGGACGGGAAACCTGTAGGGCGTGGCTTAAATTGGATGTATATAACTGTGTGAAGCCAGAACAAGAAATAGTACTACTATTTTTAAATAGCAATATATTGCGTTATATATCGTTCAGTCCGATATCTCGGATTTGCGTAATTCATCCTTATATATAGTCGTGTACATAACGGAGACATTAAGGTGTAACTCTTAAAGGCTCTATTCGTCTGGCCTACTTTAGACTTTGCCCGCACTTGACATCGAACTTAATTCATGTCATAACTTGGAACTAAAAACTTAAATAAAGAACTTTCTGTAAAGTGCAATAATTTATAGTTCAATAATAATTCTATTTTTGCTTTGGTGTCTTCAATATCGTGCCGTTCCTCAATCTCCCTGCTTCAAGGCCTTATTATCGGGAAACCAACCTTTGCGCATTCTTTTCGTTAATTGCAATGCCTCGCGATTACTTAACTCCCGAAATATCGGTGTTCTACCTTGATGTGGTCTCTTCCCATCCTCCGGGCTATTTGACCCCCTCGCTAGAATAAGACCGCCCCTCGGTTTAGGGCATCCTATAGCATCAACAAATCACTCTCGTGGGAAGTAAGGAAGGGCAATGCAAACCAACTGGAGCATCTGTATCAAAACCCGAGTCCGTGCCAAAGGATTACACGATAACTCAGTAATTTATCACCCTTACTGGCAACCAGCGTCCCCCTTCCAAGGCTCTTGGGTTGTCCTCACGATTACCTTCAAGGTTCCCCATAACTAGGGACCACCTTCAAGAGGCCCCATACCTCTTTCAGAAGATCCTCTGTGAGTCTGTATTCTTGGTGCAAGGGTAGCTTGGTTGACAAACTCATTAGATTCTTGTTGCAAGGGTGGCCTGTTTACCATACGTCGCTGGACCCTTGTTGCGAAGCTGGTGGGGTTGCCGAACATCTTTCTATTCTTGTTGCGAGGCAGGCTTGGGTGCGAAACTTCTCTGGAATCTTACTGCGATGCTGGCATGGTTGCCAAATGTCGGTAGATTCTTGTTGGGGCGCTGGAATGGTTGCCTAACATAATTAAATTCTTATAGTGAGGGTGACATAGTTGCCAAACATCACTGGATTCTTGGTGCGACCCTGCCTGCACTCTTAAACACAAGCGGACCGGTGTCTTATATCAAATAATTTAAGTGCCATTTGTAAAAGAAAAAAAAACAAATGCGAAACCTTTCTCTCTATAACTGACGGTATTTTTAAGATTATCAGTATTATTATAAATACATATTATTACTAGTTATTATTTTTCTCATTGGTAGGAATATTATTATTAGGCACTGGTTCTCCTTTTCTCTACCTAAGTTTGGGTTGAGGAAGCGCCGGAAACCCATTTTTAAATGAACGAACTGGAACTTCTCTTTTCTCTTTGCAGATCCTTGGTTCTTCGCCGTGGACACGTATTGTTATGCAAACACCATCCAAGACCCGTGTGGGTATGCGAATGCCACCCAGTATTCGTGTCGCTATAGAAATGCCACCCAGGATTTGTGTTGCAATAGAGAAACCTCTCTAGAACTGTGTTGTCATGGAAACATTAAGGAAGAGTTGTGTCACCATAGACAGGTTCCTCAATGGTTGTGTTGCAATGGAAAAAATATCAATGACTTGTGTTGTCAGAGAGATGACGCCCAAGGATTAGATTACTATGAAAACGCAAAACAAAAATCATGTTGCTATGAAAATGTCATTAAGACTTCATGTTGCCACGTAAACATCACCCAGGTGTGTTGTTTCTATAGAAACAAGACCCATCAGGGCTGCTGTTGCTATGGGAATACTACCCCAAACTTATGTTGTTACACAAACGTCGCTCTAAAATGGTGTTGCCATGAAAACATCACTGAAAAATCGCGTTGCCATGAAAATATTACTGAAATCTTGTGTTGCCATGGAGACGACAATGAAAAGTTCCGTTGCCATGAAAACAACCTTTTCCTCACCAATATGTCTCAGTTGTCATCGGATTCGAATCTACCCTCCTCTTTCCGGCGATTCTTCCGGTCACCCCAGACGTCTGGGGTCCCTTTCAGCCCTGTGGAAAGAACCAACACTCACCATCTAAGCTCTAACTCCCTCCGCAACCATAGCTCCCCCTTTCCATCAAGGGTGGGGGACACCCCACCGTCTTCCGGACGCGTCTCGGCCACGGAGCCTTATATCGATCCGGCAACACCCAGCCGGGTCAAGGGCTACGTCGGCGTCCTCGTAATTCTCTCCTGCTTCGTCAACAACCTTGGACGTAGATCGGTAGGTACCGCGATTTATTTCCCCCCTCCGAGTGAGAGGGGGTGGGTTGGTAAGTCCAGCCTAAACGTTTTACAATAAAGGTTTTCCAATAAATCTCATCCAAGATCCTCCGGTAAAAGTCCCTTAAAAAAAGGTCTGACAATAAATGACTGCCACTAAAGATCTCCTGGTAAGTCTCTCCCAAGAAAGCTCTCTCAATTAGGAATTGTCGCTAAAGATCTCAGGTAATGACTTCCAATAAAGAACTCCCAATAAGATTGAAAATCCTAGGTAATGTATCACAATATTAGATTGCCGATAAAGATCCCCTAGTAAATATCTCACAATAAAGCTGACCTAATAAGGGCTTGCCGATTAAAAAATCACAGGTAACTATCACCCAATAATTCTCTCCGACTAAGGGATTATCGATAAAGATCCCCAATAAATGCCTCCTAATAAAGCTCACCCGCTAATGAATTCCCAATTAAGATCCCCTGTAAATGTCTCCCGATGAAGGATAGACGATAAAGATCCCACGGTAAATTTATCCCAATAAATAAGTCTCATTAAAAAAATACGGATGAAAATCACCAGGTGGACGTGCAAAACGGGCCTGGTCACCAGTGTTGGGTAGACTTTTTTCTTAAGGCCTATTATGTTGATGGTCAATTGTTTAAAGTGTGTGGGTAGGATGGGGGGTGTTCAACACTGGTTGTCGCAACGGGTGTTCTTGAAGACAACGGATGGGAGTCCTACTTCCCGGGGCAATCTTTGTTGGCATTGGTGTGCTTGTATCCGGTCCTCTTCTGTAACGTGACCGGAACGAATCCGCAACTTGTCGTCCAGCAGGGGAAACACTGCTCTGACTGGTGTTCAAGTGAATCTAAACGGGATATTTAACTAATAATATCTCCTATGTAAATGAAGCACATTTGCAAAAAAGGCCCAATAAAGATCTCCCGATAAGGGATTACCGATAAAGATTCCAACTAAATGTTTCCTAATAAATATGTCTTAAAGAGGTGTTTTCAATAAAGATATCGCAGGAAGAGCATCATTAAAGGGGGTCTACTCTCTAAGGGGCAGTGTGCGCGCCCTCCTCACCCGACAAGCGGGTGTGAGGAAGGATTACTTTTAAAGGACACGAGAACAGCGCCAGCAAATCTAGATATCACGGTACTAGAACGTGTACGGCACAAGAAGCTCGCCAGACTAGGACATGTATCACTCACGAAACTCCCTCAGAGGTTTGACGGTGCCGCCGTCGCCATCAAAATGAATCTCTCGTTCTAACATCTTTCGGAACTTGACGAGTCCTTTGTAGCAATGGAGTTGCCCGCAATAGTGGCCAATGTCGTGATAGAGGCAGTATATTAACCACCTCGACGAGCGTACATACTCCTCACCAATTCATACACCTTGTTCGCCAGGGCAGAAAAGTATTTCTTGAGGGCGACCTAAATGCCAGATTCCGAACAACAGACGTCGGAACTTGGAAATTATTATGCGACGGAAAAACATCCAGATGGTAGGACCGAATTTTCCGACCTATATCACCTCTCAGGCAGCAACAAACCCCGACATAATCATGACAAGTGACGGCTTCCCCTTCAATTACCGTAGCGAGCCGGGCCCAACAGTACCCAGCGACCATATAGCGATCTTGACGACCATCTCACTCTCACCGATCTAGCTTCTGGTCTCTCTCCGCAAAAGCTACTCTTCGGCCAACTGGAAACGCTACAAGTAAATCCTTGGCAGATTCGAACCAGCTGGCCTAAGCGAAGCAACACTAGAGGAGATCGACGGGGAGCTGGGGAGAATAAAAGCCTTCATCACTGAGGCTGACCGCGAGTGTGTACCCATGGCAGGGTACAAAACTCCTCCACAACCCAGATAGACTGAGGAGATAAAAGAGATTGCTAGATATCACAGGGAAGTGTATGAAGAAATCAGAAGAGCAGGTACGAATCGGGAACGAAGCTCGCTGCTATGACGCCTGATTGAAGAACTTAGGTAGGCTATAAAACAACAACAGGCTGAAATCTTAGACAGCCTAATAGCAGGGTAGACAGCGAGGTGACTCCCCAACAATTCTGGCGACAAGTGAGGAAACTAAAAGGCCTTCCAAGTAGAGAAAAGACCCGCATTAATGAGAGCGATGACTACATGGAGTATCTGGCGGTCCTAGAAGAGAGGTTTCACACGCTCTGGAAGGAAATCTTAATAACACCTGAGGATGATGTGGAATTCAACCAGGAACTTGAAGACCATCTGATTGAAGATCTCAATCAGATAATACATCGAACGCACCCACATGCCTACATCGACGAATGGGGAGAGATAGCGGACCATGGCTGGCCGATAACAACAGAAGAGGTCATGGCAACCGTGAAAACCTTTAAAAAAGGCACCAAACTGGACGGGCATCACTAAAAACAACTTGGTGCACGCCCCTCCGGCAGTTCATTCATGGAATTACCAACATCTGCAGCGTTTCCCTGAATACGGCTACTTTCCCGACGCTCTAAAAATGGTCAAAATCATTTTTATACCTAAAATTAAGAAGCTCCCCGATCAACTGGGGGACTACAGGCCAATATCCCTCCTTGAGTTTGTATGCAAAGTCTACGAGAAGCTTCTAGCTAATGGGCTATAAGACCAGCTAACTAAGCTAGAAGTACACAACTTTCAGCAACACGGGTTCCGTAAGAAACCAGAAACTGATACAACTCTCGCACTTTTAACGGAAAAACTCGTGCGCTCCACTGCTGAAGGAAGATACGTAGATGTGGTGATGCAAGATGTACAGCAGGCTTTCGATAAGGTTTGGCTGAGAGGCCTGGAATACAAGATCTTATGTCTCCAGCTAAACCAGATCCTGGAAATGGTCCTCTGTGATTTCATCATGGAGCAGAGAGCCCAAATCTCAAGCGAGGGTTAGAGAAGGCCCGAATTCAAACTTGAGGCGGGTGTTGCACAAAGTAGCTTTCTGAGTCCACTGATGTACTTAGTGTACACATTGGATCTAACTGCTTCAGTTGGGAAGATGTGATGTATCTTCAGTGTGCAGATGACATCACTCAAATCATCCCCAGTTCCTATAGAAATGCGAGAGTTCAAACAAGGGAGACGGCTACCGAAATCAAAAACATCAATCGATACGAAATAAAGTGGAAAATCAAGACCAACCGCCGAAAGTTCCAGATCCTTCCAGTAAACCGCCGGAAACTTGACGACGTCATATTGA
The DNA here is from genome assembly GCA_963969495.1 of Ceratothoa steindachneri. Taxonomy (NCBI): domain Eukaryota; kingdom Metazoa; phylum Arthropoda; class Malacostraca; order Isopoda; family Cymothoidae; genus Ceratothoa; species Ceratothoa steindachneri. The sequence goes on along the minus strand of OZ018328.1, from coordinate 37,733,254 downwards.
ACGATGAAGTCTACCCGTACACCAACGATGATAGAGTCTTAGGTCTGGACATCACCTCAACAGGGTATAAGGCGCACATTAACAACATAATCTCCCTATCCAAGAGAGAGCTTGGGAAACTAAACAGGTTCAAAAGTCTCAGCGCTAATAACATCAAGAAGCTGTACACTGCTCTGGCACGCTCAATATTGATGTACCCGGCAGAGGTTATGCAGGCTGCAAGTTCTGCCTCTCTCAGGCAAAGGCAGAGAGTGCAGAACAAAGCTTTCCTGCTGATAACTGGAGCGCGCAGGATGGACCATATTTGGCAGACAGAACTACACTCAAGAACAGGACAAGCCATTGAATATAGAACTCCAGAGGCTAGGGAGAAAGCCCTGGCACAAGATCACAAAGGAAATACTTCCAAATATGGACACCGAAATTGACATACCGAGAACCAAAAGTGGATGCCTGCCCACTAACCGGTATGATAATAAACAATAAATTAAATGAAACTCAAAATAAAAACCTAAGGAGTTAGCAAATATTATACTTGAAAGTCTTGAAAGTCATGAAGGCGGAAATAGTATATAAAGTATATATATATATATATATATATATATATATATATATATATATATATATGTGTATAACTGAATCATGAAAATAAGGAACGTGAGGAATTTATGAATAACGTTACAGCCACGAGGAAAATGAAACAACGGAGAACTGCGAGGCCTTTCGACTAATGGTCCTTTACTGAGCAGACTAAGAGACAGGGAAAAAGAGAAAGATATTTATACACCTGATTAATGAAAATATGGGATATAAAGATTGATTAAAAGGGGTGGGATTAGCAGATACCTGGAAAAATCCTATTAACGAGATGAGCCGTCAGGGTTAAAAAAAAAGAAAAAAAAAAGTTACGGGTTACAAAAGAAAGGAGGGGGGGGCAGTGTTTAGGAATCACATATGCAATATGAAAACAAAAAAAGTTTACACATGATAACTAGAAAATATGACAAAAGAAAAATATGAGGAAAGGTTTTTTTTTATAAATAAGCTAAAATAACTTCTAGGTGGTAATCATTAATTCAGAAATTTTATCTTTAAAATCATTCTTAAAAATTCTTTTGATACAAGGGTCCAAAAAATACATTCCAGGGCTGAGATTAAAATTCGAAGTCAATTGTATAAAAGCTGATTCTAAAAGATTTCGTGAAAAAAAGTCATTTGGTTTGGCAATCACAGAACTCTCCTTCCAATTAATACGATGGGAATTTTCACTCAAATGGATAAAAATGGCATTTGATGTTTGCCCAGTGTTTACAGAGTACTTATGTTGCTTAATACGCACCTTCAGATCCTTGCTAGTTTGCCCAATATAAAATGAAGGGCAATCCAAACAAGGGATTATATAAATTACGTTATTTGTTTCATTAGGGCAATTTTTTATTAACATTCTTTTTAAAGTATTATTATAAGAGAAAACAAGATTTACATTAAGTGTTTTTAACAATGTTTTTACGGTTTCAAAGCCATTAAAATAAGGTAAAATGAGGATATTCTTGGGCGCTTCCTTCTCAATAGTAGTTTCGTTATAAAACATTTTTTTGGCTTTATTATAACAAATATCAAGTAAATTTTCTGGATAACACAAGCCTGCACAGATTTTTCTTATAGATTCAATTTCCTGATCCAAATATTGAGGACTGACAATGCGCAACGCACGTAAAAACATAGAGGAAAAAATTAATATCTTAATATTAAAATGGTGGCCTGAATAAAAATGGACATAGGTTAAGTTGTTGGTTGGTTTCCTATAAATACTAAAATTGCAATTAAATGATTCCCTATGTATTAAGACATCTAAGAATGGAAGGCAATTGTCTTTCTCTAATTCAACAGTAAATTTTATAGAAGGTACCTGGTTATTTAAATTGGAAAGCAAATTATTTACATCAATATTAAAAGGCAAAATAATTAAAATGTCATCAACATATCTATACCACTTTAAGGGAAAATCAATGATATTAGGTAAATATTGTTTTTCGAAGAATTCCATATACAAATTTGAGAGTAGGGGAGATAAGGGGTTGCCCATTGCCATACCAAATATTTGTTGGTAATATTCAGCATTAAAAAAGAACTTACAGTCACAAATGCACAACTTAATGAGTGAAATAATATGACTTACAGATAGAGGTAATTCATGATGAGTAAGCTCATTACTAAGATAATCTAAAATGGAATCAATAGGGACTTTGGTAAAGAGAGAGCAAACGTCAAAACTTACCAACCTATCATTGGGGCAAATAGTAATTTGATTTAATTTTTCTACTAAGTCAAGGGAGTTTAGTATATGAGAACCGGATATTGTTCCAAGTAAAGGGAACAACAGTTTGGTAATATATTTTGATAATTTATATGAAACTGAACCAACTGTGCTAATAATAGGCCGCATAGGGTTGTTTTCTTTGTGTGTTTTTACCAACCCGTATAAGTAGGGAAACGAGGGAGATTTTTCTGACAAAACACCTATTAATTCCTTCTTATCTTTAAGGATTTTTTTCAGTATACTATTGAAATGTTTAATTACTTGATCTAAGGGGTTCCTTGTTAATTTTCTGTAAGTCACACCGTCAGCCAGTAGGGCATGCATGCGCGATATGTAATCATTTTTATCAAGAATTACGATACTATTCGACTTGTCGGCTTTTGTGATATGTAATGTGTTATATTTTTTAAGATCGGCCAAACTTTTTTTATACCGAGCGGGAAAATTACTTTCATGACTAACATTGGTGGCCCCATAAACAATACCTTTAATTATGTCAACCTGATTTGGGGGAAGCTCACAGTATTTTTCAAATTTGTAAAGGGCAGACGCAATAGTTAAGGGGGAGGGTCTACTTGAAACCGAGAAGGATAAACCGTAACCGAGTGCACAAACGACGTTTTCACTAATTTCTTTGCTTGACAAGTTAACAACACAATTATTACGTACATTATTCGTCCAATCACTAGTGGCAATAAGAGATTTTACTTTCTTATCCAGTTTCATTGTTAAGACATCAGAAGTTCTACGAAGTTTTCCATAGATTTCTTGTCGTAACGAGTACTTCCAATCGGCGAGAATGGAGAAACCGAATGTGAGTCTAGCTTCCTTCTCATATTCTTCTTTTGTCATATTTTCTAGTTATCATGTGTAAACTTTTTTTGTTTTCATATTGCATATGTGATTCCTAAACACTGGCCCCCCCTTTCTTTTGTAACCCGTAACTTTTTTTTTTTTAACCCTGACGGCTCATCTCGTTAATAGGATTTTTCCAGGTATCTGCTAATCCCACCCCTTTTAATCTTTATATCCCATATTTTCATTAATCAGGTGTATAAATATCTTTCTCTTTTTGCCTGTCTTTTAGTCTGCTTAGTAAAGGACCATTAGTCGAAAGGCCTCGCAGTTCTCCGTTGTTTCATTTTCCTCGTGGCTGTAACGTTATTCATATATATATATATATATATATATATATATATATATATATATATATATATATATATATATATATATATATATATATATATATATATATATATATATATATATGTGTGTGTGTATAAGTATACTTGTAATTGATTTGTTTCTTAGGAATCTGATACGTAGTAGGAATATGAAGACCCAGGAGATTACACTAATCATTCATTGGCCAGACGTTTCGTTTGGACCTTCGCTAAGACCATCTTCAGCGACTGTATCGACTAATGAGAAGGGAAAGGAATATTAAAAATAACAGTTAAAAGAATGCATTATATAATGGCTAAAAAAGCGAGTTAAGGCAAGTTAAATAAATAAAATTGACAATTATTGGGATTAAAGTAAAACACAAATAACAATATAGAGAATTAATTGATACTATCCAGTGTAATTTTGAAAAATAATAGGAAGAAGTGAAGTTTTAACATACACTGATTTGAATATCAAAAATTAAAGATAACTGGAATAAACAATAAAATAACCTATTATATTAAATTATAAACAAAAACCCGACAAACAAATATGAACGAATTAAACGGAGGGACTAACCTTTATCGTAGGAGTTGTGAAATCAACTAACTAAAGATATAAAAACCACTAACGAGATTTGTTCGGTTGGTCGGTTCGCTAGTTAATGTATTGAAGTCTTTGTTGGTTATATAGTGAATAGTTTAATTGAAGAGGAGTGATTATTTAGGTTTGGATTTATTTTATTGATGTACAGTGACTCTAAGACTTTCAAATCGAGAGAAGTTAAGGCTGAAGATGAGATGGTAAATGAATCAGAATTAAAAGGATGATGGTGATACTCAGAGTGTTGCCTGATGGAAGAGGCTTCGGGTTTAGAAATTGGAATACCAGTCCTATGAGACAAACCTAAGTGCTTTGCGATCCTGCATTTGAGTTGTAAGCCAGTTTGGCCTACATAACGACTGTGGCAGGTCGTACACGTATATATTATCCTCGACCTTTTCTTACTACTGTTTCTAAGCAGAAGGTTTTCCTTAGAGTACCCTATCTCGAGCATTTGACATCCGAGTTTAACAAACTCCTTCTCTCTACCTTCTTTGACAGTATGTGATTCAATTTTGTCTCCTAGTCATATGTATCCATGGTAACCTGAGAATGCAGTCAGTTTAAAGCAACAAAATTAATCACTGAGCTAAGAGATAAATGGCCGAGGGATCTTCATCCGCATTCACTAGGAAATAATCAATTGCGCAGACACCTGACGAACGCTCAACAAATACTAAATAGTTTTTCACTAACTCTATAATTTAAGAAGGGGATTTTTTTTTTAGTATTTAATAATAATTTCATCTTAGTTTGGTTATGACTTAAGTTTTTTTTAGCTTCGCTACTAAGATTAAAATTTAAAATCTAAAAAAAAGCAGCCATGGTTAAATTTGTGTAAATTTTCTGAACTTTGCCAATTATAATAATTTTAAAAAGGAACTCTACACTAAATTTCCCCCCTTTCAAAATATCAAGTTGCTAAAATATAGAGTTATAGAAGAAGAAGATATATAAAAATAAATTTTATTAACTTCACTATTTGTAATTCTTTGGGTTGTGGGTAGTCGTGGGCTCCTGGGAATTTTTTCAGCGCACACACAGCGTGTTGTCTTCCGTGTACATTTATGCATGTGTGGTCTCTTGCAAGTTTGCCTAACTGTCCTGATGCGTGGCTATAGGTGTATACGTTTAGTGTTGTGAGCTTATTGTTATTTTGTAATGTGAATATGTTTATAAATGAAGGAGAGAGACATGCGCGTTTCAGCGCAAAGTTCTGTATTCTTTGTGTTCTCTGCTTCGAGTGACTCGCGGCTGTGATAGTTATTGGTGCGTATGTAAGGACTGGTCTGACTAGTGTATTGTAAAAATGTAGCTGCTATTTATGACTGAACAAGTAGAACCCTGCCTAGCATTTTATCGTTTCGTTTTGCTTTTGTCTATGTAGTGTTTTGGTGTACGTGAAAGTGTAGGTATTTGTCAATTGTGACCACGAGTATTTTTGTGTGAGGTTGGTATGTGAATTTTGCAAGGGCTGTGTAGTTTAGGTCTGGTGGGTGTTTAGGTTTGTATATTGTGCATGTATTGATCTCTCATTTCGTAAAGTGCCGTGTGTGTTCAGGGGAGTCGTGGCTATGAGCCACTTGACCCGATACTCTAAACACGGTGCTTAATTGTTTCTGGTCCCTGGCAGGAGAAAAGAATGGTCTTGTCATCAGCATAGGACAGTGTGTATGTGTACATGCAGTTTTTTGGAAGCCGTGGTGTGTCGCTTGTATACATAATATATAGTGTATGTGCCAGCACGCTACCCTGGGGTACGCCGCCGCGTGGTTCGAATGGTTGTGATTTGGTGTTATTATATTTTAGGTAATATCACCTATCGGCAATGTAATGCGAGATATGGGAGTTCTTTGTACCACACTTTCTCCACATGCCTGTTGATGGAAAGTGTCTGTGTTTTGTCTTATCTTGCTTTTTGCATTATGTCATAAACGATGGCCCCCCCTCCCTGCTTAAGTGGACCGGCCTCGCCTTAAGCCATATTGGCATAGAGGAAACCAGTCACTCTCCTCCAAGAATTCACGGAGACGGGTGTTGAGCATACCTCGAATATTTTGCCTAGGAAGTCTAAAAGAGCAGTAGGCCTCTAGCTGTTCACGTGCTTAGGATTCGAGTTCTGTTTTGGAGAGTAGTATGGTGTTCAGTCTTTGTGTGTATGAAAAATACGAACTGTTTGATGCATGCGTGTGTCTACTGTGTTGTGTGAAGGTTTCTTGCTGTGTTTATTGTTTCAATCAGTGTGCTCCAGTTTATGTATAATTGTGCATGGTCGGTGTTCTGGAGGCTGAAGCTGTGTAGTGTATTTCTGTAAATATGCCTTATGAACTCTCTCAGTTCGTGTGCTTGCAGCCATAAAGGAGGATTGGGTAAGAGAATGAGGAAAGGTGGCATATGGGTATGTGGTCGAAAGTAGGTGGGGGTCTGGGGCTATGTGTATATGGAGCATTGAACGTTGTCTTTGCGAAAGACGATGTCCATGGACGAGGTCATTCCGTGGAGACCAAAGTAAGTGGAGATGTTCAGACTTATATGCTTTCAGCGAAATCGCCACAGGGCTTCGATCAGATACCTACCCATGTCGTTCGCGTCGTTGAAAGTTAGTGTTGGATGGTGTGTATTCAAGTCCACCATAGAGAAGTGTGGAAGATTGTGGCTGAATAGAGCCCAGAATAGAACTTTAAAGACTACCCTTTTCAACCAACGAAGGAACTTTTAAGAAAAGCAAGATTATCCTATTCGCTCTTCTCAGCTCTGGAAATAGAGATGGACTCGAGAGCCGAGCCCACCGAAAACAGCAATCCTGGACCCTAGAAAGATATCGAACTCATTTTTGTTCGTATTAAAACTAATGAATGAGGGCTTAAGCTTCCCCATCACCTCCCCCCTGAAGCTCAAATGAATCCGTGAACCGAGTTACCGTATCATAATCCTCGTTCTAACTATGCCGGACTACGAGATCATGGTATAATTAGAGGTACCGGAGGATTGTGGATTAGCCCACAGCTAAGTCTGGTGTCAGAGCCCGAATTCCAGGTGGGAGCGACCCTTTCCCCTCCCGAAGCTCCGGCAAGGACCACAGAGGGAAGTAACCCCCGTCTCTGTGTACGCTGGAAGTGACTTTGGCAGCCAAGTTCGTGAGAGGGTGGCACCCGGGTAGGGGCAGTTGATTCAGCCACTACTCTTCATAAAGTCAACCATAAGTCATCCCTCTAGAGTCCCTACCGGATCCATTTCATCCATTTCATCCTTTCATTCACCCATCTTTCATCTTTGCAGTACTTGGTAGCGGAAACATGGAGTGGGTGGAAAGAGGGAGAGACCTCTTTCAAATTCACTTAAGGAAAAGGTTTATTTCAATTAAAATACATTGTAAACACACACATATATATACACACGCAGCAGGTACATTGTAAACACACACGCAGCAGGTACATTGTAAACACACACATATATATACACACACGCAGCAGGTAAATTTTTCCTAAAAAAAAACGGGAAAACGAAGAGAGAGGAAGAACAAGAGGAAACGTATCGCCAGAGAATGGCGATGGTGAACCAAACAAAAATGGTCCCCTTAAAGATCCTCCCACGCCGAAGAGTACCTCCAAATCGTAAGTTCCGCGAGGTCCTTTTCGCAGGATTAAAAGTGGCATTGGTCAAACTAATTGAAGTCAGAAACGGATACATAGCCTTATGTTTGGAGTAGAAGGATGTGAATGCCATACTTTCTCAAAACGGACCACGGGCACTGAACGACATCGGTCTTGTCCAAGAAACCCTCCCTCAAGTGACGGCCAACAGAAGCATAATATGCAAAAAGATCTAAATCTAGGTGAGAGAACACACAAGGGCGGAATTGAAGCATGAAATTCAAAAACAAGTTATTAAAGAGGTTTTTAAATTTAATAATAATATTCATTTATTCAAAGTAACATTTGAAAGCACTGAGATGCCCCCCAAAGCAAAGAATTATGGCACCATTCCGTTTAACATGCGCATACCGATCGAAAATATAGAGCAGAAAACCCTCCACAATATATGTGTGCTTTGTATGTTATAACCTGAAAGACCATCCTTAAACCAACTGCACGAGCAAGGAAAAAATTCTCTGAGGCGAATTCGGCAAGGAAGACCACCACTACAAAAGGTGACACTTAACTGCCAGGGAGAACACCGCACTATGGCCTTTAACTGCCCTATGGGGAAGTAGATCAAGAGAAGAAAAGAGGCACAAACAAGAAACGCGAAGTCACAAACATGTGCAAGTGCAACAAAAACCACTGAAAAATTGAACAAGGAACAGTTCCTATACATAACTGGGGAAGCAAAGGCCTTAAGTGTTACATGCGTAATATAAGGGTACGTAGCCAACATACGCTGCCCAAGTGTGTACGAAGAAATCCTTAAGTCCTTACTCTGAAAAAATAATCTCCCTGAGGTAAAGGTTACAAAAGATCCTGAATCCTCCGAAATGAATAGCATGGCGCTGACAAAAAATGACTTACATTAAGGACACAAAGATAACGAAAGAGAAAATCGAATAAATTGTGGAGAAGGAAGATGAAAAACATGACTCGGGCGAGGATAGCTCCTGAACGAGAAAATAGAAAAAATGCAGGACGAGAAACAAGGTTAACAAAAAGCAAGTTGAAGCCCCAAACCGAGCGAGAATTGAGAACAACAAAGAAGAAAAATAGAAAAGAAGGAACAAACAACAAACCCATCCCACACAAGTCACAGAGAAGAAAGCATAGATAAAACTAATACGTAGTTTAGAAAAATCGTATTTAGCAATAACAGTCGAGATGGACCTGAGGAGATAGATTGTGATTACCAACCCCAGAGGCGTAACTACCTGCCTATCCAGATAATTATGACAATATTAAAACGGAGGTTATCCACCATAATTAAGGGCGACCTAAATGCAAAGTGTGAATAATCCGGCTACCAGAATACTAATGGGATAGGTAGGTGCTTCAACACACTACTGGACAGGAACTCGTCCAGTGCCTCGGTCATGACTTACCCAACTATATTCTGGAAAGGACATCTAGAATTATTATATCTAAGTAGTCCAAATCTCTTGTAGTAACCATATTGGGATATATTTGAGCATTAATAGAAACCTGATACAAATACTATCACTACTGAGGAAGAATTACAAAAGTGCGGACTGGGGAAAATACGAGCGGATGTTTCAAGATTAGGCGCCAGCAGACATGGGCGATGAAACGCTCGAAGGAATTAAAAAGGAAATACAGCGGTTTAATCTTAAATTATTACAAACAGGTGAGGGCTCAATCGACAAAGCTGCATTTAGGACAATATCCATCTATAGATGCACCGATATAGAGTTTGAACATAGATATAGAGTTCGTTAGCGGGGCATTCATTACATGATCTTGAAACTGGGATTAAACAATATTTTTTTAAAAATCCTTTTTGATTAAGTTTTGGAGAGGAAAGCGTATATCAGTATAGGGGGCATTAACGGGCCGAAATTCGACCTCCAGGCTGGGTTACCCCATCGGAGCTGTCTTTCCAAGAGCCTAGCAATCTCTAAAGCCTTCACATATAGTTTGCCAATGATTTTAGTCAATTAACTCAATGTCCGTACAGGAATGCGGCCATATGAGTTCGAATGACTGCCGAAGAAATTAAAAATATAAGTGGTTATGAAGCAGGATGGAAAAACCGATCCAATGGTGCCAAATTCAAAATCATATCCATAGGGGAGAGAAGATTAGCAGATTATGTATTGGGTAGAAAGATATCTCCTTAACAACACTGAGTGCAATGTACTCGGTTTAAAAACTATAACAACCGAGTGCAGGAAGCACTTCGAGATCGGACCCAGAAAGCGAATATGGCAGTCAGAACTCTATACAGATTCAGGAATCTCAGGGAAAGTAATAATAAGAAGATTTACATATATGGCCTTACTAAAGGCAATACTGGTCTACCCAACCTCCACACTCCACTGCGTACCTAACTACCCGGACACGCAGAAGGGAGAGGAAGAGGCAAGAAGATCTCCATAGATCAGTGAAAATATCACCAGTCAAAATAGTGCTACAAGAACGAGTAAAGAAAAGGCAAGACAAAAGATTGCAAATACTAGGACCAGAAGGCAGAGAAAAAAACAAAGAAGGTCAAATCGATAACTGGTTCCCAAGCTGTGCGAATATAGTGGAAAAAGAACAAGAACCGACATATGCTTAGAGATCAGAATGAAAAATATCGATTATAACAACCACCTCCGAGTTGAAAAAGAAAACGAACCCGGAATACGACAAATAAATGACCGAAAAATGGCACCTATCAACAAGAAACGATGAATTACCGAAGAGGAATACAAACAGCAGAAGAGAAGAATCAAAGGAAGAATAACAAACAGTAAAATATGCACATACAAACAAACTTACATATAAGCAACGAATACACAATTAAGTAATGATACATACTACGAAATACGAACAAAGAAACATATACACAACCGTATATGAATACACAAGTATACAGTAATATATACAGCAATATATGAACACACAAATATGCAAACATATAAAGAACGGTATAAGAACACAGCTAAACGCGATCCAAAACTGACAAATAGAACAAAAAAAACAACAACGACGAACATGAATAATTAAATAAACTTGTAAAAAAGATAAAAGAAAACAGAAAGTGACACATTACAAAAAACAAAAGAAATTGACAAGCAACACAAATGGAATAACATACACAAAAGTCGAAGCCTTGAACGCCTAATTGAGATAAAAAAAACCCAAATAAAACAAAAACATAAAAGCAGACAAAGAAAGCGATTAGCCTGACTTCCATGCAACTTGCATTTTTGTGATAATCATCTAGATGTTTCTCTTTTCTCCTCTTTATTTTTATTTCATCTTACATTTTTCCTCTTTACACATACCCCTTACACTAATTGAATTGAATTGAATCAGGCAAAGAATTCACTCATTGAAACGAATGATCCCCCAAAGAATCAAGATTGGTAAGGGAGGAAAGCAAAAAGTAGAGGCGCTTAAGGAACCCGACGCAGAAATTATTTCAACCTTCCATCTAAAACTCCCATTAGGGAATAATATAAAAAATAAAACTTACCTCCTTTTCTTCTCAAGTTTCTACACGAACACGAGGGCCTAAAAACTCCCTCTGTCTCCTTCCACCCCGAACCGATGACCGTCTGAGAGATGCTGTTTCCCAATATTTCGTTCCGGCTGAGCCGAACAATGGAAATAGATATAATTGGAGGTGGGGGGAAAGCAGGTTTGGAGATTATCCCACTGTAGAACCGGAGTCAGAGATCACTGGTCCACGAGACAAAGCTAACACCGTTGGGGAAGGGGGAACACCCCATACCATGAGGGTTAACCCAAAACAACAGAGGGACAATAAAACGTCTCTGTGTATGCTGGGCGTAGCTTTGATAACCAAACCCCCAAAGAGCGTCTCATTCGGTATCATTCTCGCATTCATCCACTATCCTCACCATATGGCAGTAATAAATCTATTAGACGTAGACGAGGAGGAGAGAGAGACCCCTTCCATTAATACAAAAATAACTCATCACAACCAACAGTAAATAGAGGAAAAGATCAAAATTCCCTCCAAAATGGAGGACAATTGCAGATGGATAGCTCTGCGCACAGAGGCTGGACGTTATAAATGAGAGGCAATAAACTAAAAATGCTACTCGGCAAAATATAGGTATTGATAATTAACATAAAAAAATCAAAAGGGGGGAAGGGGGAATATGCCATCCTCAAAAAGACGTGGAAAGGGTCGTCTCCAAACAAGGAGGTGAGGTTTTAGCCAAACTGTGGCTTTCCCCGAAGCTCCGTCCCTAAATAGTAGCAAACAGGTCTGTAATGTGCCGAAAAATCTGATTCCAAGAGAGTCCTCTATCCGCATAAATATACGGGATAGCTACACGAAGGAAACGAAAATTCAAAGTAACCTTAGAAACGAACACACCAGTAGAAAAAGAAAACGAACAGGACAAAGGAGCAAGTAATAGACAATAGCTGTACATAAGAAGACGACACAGAGATCAGCAAACCACCGCTAAAAAACAAGGGTCGCGAAAGTCTGCAAACAAAACTAAACAAAATAAAAAGTATACCCAGAAGAAACGAAAAACGTAAGACAAATCCACCGAATCGGGAAACGAAGAGGGAAAAGCAAGAAACTCAGTCCAACAAAATAGATCACAAAAGGAGTGAAATAAACCTAAGAACGAACATACGAAGTGAACCACTTAGAAATGAGGTTTTACACGAAGTTTGTAAATCAAATCAATTCAAAAAGATGAACAATGAAAGATGAACCTTAACTGAAACTAACTAAGAGAAGCAAGATAACAGGAACAGGAAAAGGAGCAAACCAAACTAAACGATCCCCAAAGGACGCAAACAATAAAAGGAAACTAAGAATACTATCAATAAACACCAATGGTTGTGTCGCGACCGTTGGGTAGTTAAGAAAAGACCATGCGTCACTTTGCTTTAATTGACTGAAAAGAGAAAGAATCAAAACAGAAATTACCATAAGGCGAGATGCAGAATAGACCCTGCAAAGAAGAGGTTTTATATCGCATGAACATTATCTACATCAATGACAGGTATTTTACCTTCAACTACAGTATGCGCTGTATTGTACATAAAAGTATACACTAAAAGCAAGTGGCTTAAGTTTTCATATAAGATATTCGTTTGTATAATTTCTGGAATAATAGAGAGAAAGAATAAAGAACAAACCACTACACACACCCCCTCCTGTAAAAGGATGTACATAATGATCCTCGCAGAGAATCAGCGTGTCGAGCAACGGGCAAAGCCTTCAAAGTCAGGAACCACAGAAGCGGGTTCAATCGGTAGAGGGAGGCGGAGTCACAGGTTTCCCAGGCGTTGGAGCTGGAGGTCGGTCTTCCTGGATATTCAGTTCGTCATCTAGTGGTCGGATCGCACGATCTTGGCCGTCTCAGGAAAGGGTCTATATTGTCACTCTCTGCACCGCCTATCCTTTGTTCTGTGCTCTCTCTGGCTGGGGCAAGGTCATGGAGGATGACAGTATCCTCGCGAAAGCGGGAAAACAAATGTGCGCATATCCATGGTTAGCCTCGATGAGCTCCACCTCCTACACCAAGTTCGTCCTTGCAGTCCTAGATATGTCTGCGGAGGAGAATCCTTCCCTGAGAAGAAATCCAATAGGCATACTCTGTCCCGAAGAAATTCTTTGTGGGTAAGAAAATAGTCTCTAGTGATGAATCACATTATTCGAAGTGCAAAGAAGAGAGTGATTGTCAAGCTTCAGGTAATACCAATTTCCAGGCTGAAATGGAGAGATTGAAGTTGTTCAATACAATATTAAATGCTTTACATATTATGCCCACATAGCGATCGCATTGTCCATTTCCAGCCGGATTGTAAGAAGTAGTGTTTCTCGGAGCTACCCAACTTCATGAAAGAAAGCTCTGCATTTCAAGGACATAAAGGATGCCCTTAGGTCCGATTGGACGTATGTTGAAACGCCGAATATGGAAAAAGTGTTAGTCAAATACGAAATTAGTATAGATGATGGCATATCCGTACAAGGGTAAGCAAAAGCGAAACGCTAATACTCGTCGAAGATGATCAGAAGATACTTGTTCCTGGAATATGAAGGAAGGGGTCCCTTAAAATCGACGGCTGGCCAACCGATTGAATGGGCCGAGAGAGCTCTTGCCTCTCTGGACGATGGTACCAAAGCTTAAGTTTGCGGCCAGTGGCCCACGCCGATATAATCTTCCTAACTTCTTCTACAGAGTAGGGCAAATTCCCTGAATGCAAAAATCAGTCGTGCAACATCTGGATGGCAGAGAGACCGATCTAACTCAGCGAGATTATATGCAAAAGTGAGAATGACAGAGGAGAAAAATTCACACAAAAGGGCTTCAGTGACTGAATTCTGGGAGCCAGGCTTATACACTACCTTGTATCGGAAAGGTATAAGTTTCAAACGCCACCTAGGATTTTCTCATTCTTGATTTTTTGCTTGTGTTGAGTCACGAACACTTAACAGGCCCGACGCTGATCTGTGATTAGGGCAAACTCTCGTCCGAGAAGGAATTGGCGCCATCGTTTAACTAATTCATTGATTGCATACGCCTTTTTCTCTGCTGCGCAGCACCTTTTATCAGATGAGCTCAGAGTGTGAGAGAAGAATGCAACAGGTCGGCCACTCTGGTTGAGAGTAGCTCCGATCGCCGACTTAGAGGTATCACTTTCAACATTGAATGGTTCCTTTTCGTCAACCTTCGCCCTGAATGCTGAGATAATTAGTCTTTACGTCCTCAATGGTAGCTTTAACCACGACTGACAACGGAAATGAGACATCGACTAAGGCTTCTATTCTTTGGGAAAACCGTGAAACCCATTGAGTGTAGTATGCAGAGAGGCTGAGCAGCCGCGACAAACAGTTTCTATCAGATGGGACTGACATGTCATGGAGAAGGGTCAGGCGAGTAGGGTCTGGTCGGAGCTTATTGTGTGGCACCTGATACACTAGGAGGTTGACGGTATTGGTGGAGAACTTACATTTTTCTTTGTTCCATGTTAAGTTGTAGGTGCTCGTGGATTCAAGGTAACAGGCTAGATTAGAGTCATGTTCTTCTAAAGTGTGCCCCTGAATCGTGACATCGTCCAAGAAGGCAAAGGTGGCCTTGAACCAGTTGGAGCAGATGAAGTCGTTCATGATTCTTTGAAAATAAGCCACCCTGTTTGTCAGTCCGAAGCTTAGGCTCCGTACCTACTAGAAAAGTAGCAGAGATACCCGGCGTTGCACGGATAAAAAGTGCGTTCGGAAATAAAGGAAGACAGATTTTATCTTCTTTTTTTATTATTCATAAACAAACAATATTGTCATTCTCTGAACTAAATAATGTTGTTCAGCAGCACTAAAGGGTTCCTCTAATTGCAACCATGCCACTAATAAAGTTTCACCATACGATTTTTTTCATTCACATTGTAAAACTTACACGGATTGGGAAATGTACTCTTCTGAATGTAAATGGCCAAATTTTGATCTGAACTATGAACCTTCTCGGACACATAACTCAAGAACGGTTTCAGCATTGTATTTAAGCGTAATTGGTCTATAATTTTGCCTCGTATTATATTTTCGAAATTAGGATTAGTTTTCAAGTTATAAGCATTTGAAATCTAAAAAATAATATTTTTAAGCTTTCTGGAGGGGGTAATTTTATTTATTTTTTAAAGCAAAAATATTTTCTTATCTATAAGTATATTTTAAGAACGTGATTTAAATTTTTTTCTCTTGATTTGGATATATATATATATATATATTTAATATACATAGATTCAAGAATCCTTAATGATATGGTATCAGGGGGGGGGGTTTAAGATTTTAAAATCGTCCATTGTGATATCAGTTTTACAATTAATAAGTTTACTTGCCCCAATTGTAAACTGGGGAGATACATAGGCAGTACGGTGCGCTCGCTGAAGGCGAGGTTCTGTTCCCATTTGGGTGTTAGCCACAGGACAGAGAAGGTTCTCTCTATGAAAGAATTCTCACCTGTTAGGCTTCACTCTATTAATTGTAAAACCGACATCACCACGGACGATTTTAACATCTTAAAACCCACCCCTGATCCCATATGATTAAGGATTCCGATAGACAGAGAATTTGAAACCAGAAGACGTGTGGTGTATTAGGTAGAGCTATAAGTTTAACTATAGGTAATTGTTTATCCCCCGTTTTATCTAAATTATATATGGAGTTTTTCGAAACGGTTTACCTCCCCTCTATTCTAGATTTTCCTATAATCTGGTTTCGCTATATTGATGATATCCTTTATTTGTGGCCCAATTCTGAAAATATTTTTCCTTTTTTGAACAAACTTAATTCCTTTGTACCTTCCATCAAATTTACCCTTGAAATAGAACAGAATAGAAGTATTCCTTTCCTTGATTTATTAATACACCGCACGCCTTCTGGTTTCAAATTCTATGTCTATCGGAAACCAACTAATTCTTCTTCTTATATTCACTTTTACTCCTCTCACCATATTAAAGTCCAAACATCTATTTTTATTTCAATGTTTCTCTGTGCACTTCGTGTAGTTAGTCCAGAATTCTTTGACTCTGAAGTTTCCAAAATTTTTGACATCGGCCAAAAACTTTGCTATCCTTTTCATTTCCTTGATAAATGCCTTCAGTTACCTAAAAAGTCTTATATCGTTTTGAACCTCGCGCACCTTTTAGTAACAAGAATACTCTTGTACTTCCTTTTAATCCATCCTTTGATTCTCTCCCTCATATTTTAAAATATCTAGGCATTTGTGTAGTATATAACTATAATAATACTATCTCCAAACTATTAGTCAAGAACGGCCCTTCCCCTATTGGTAATGTATATTGCGTAAAATTTATCGATTGCTCTAAATATTACTTTGGCCAATCGGGTAAATGTTTCAAAAAACGAATTTCTCAGCATAAATATAATCTCCGTCGCGGGGATAAAAAGCAGCTCATTTTATGTTCATATTTCATATCTTAATCACAATATTAATTGGAATTCTGCTAAAGTCATCCGTCATAATAACGATACAATTTAACGAAATGTCATTGAATCGACCTTTATTAGTAAATTCCCAAATTTTAATTTAAGTCCTGGCTTATATAAACTAAATGTTTATTTTTTAAATTATATTCACAATGCACTGTCGAAACTTTTAATTTGAGACTAAATATTTATATTAATCTTAATAAACTATTTAATTTTATTTTTTTGCGCATCTATGTAGCCTTATGTTTATGCATGTGTATTTATTTTCGTTTGAGTCAAATCTTTAGAACATTTGTACTTATTTTACCTTGGTCTTTTGATCCTGACCTCTGATGTTAATCTCTCGCTCAGATTTTCTCCCTCCCTAATTGCTTAGGCGGAATTTTAATCCTCTTGTCAACCTTTAGTCTTTTGAATTTACCTGATTTAATGATCTTAATTTGTAATTATCTTCCCTTTTTTCTTTCTTTTTTTCTGTCACTCTTCGCTCCTCCTAATGTTTCCATTTCATATTAATTCATTTTGTTGATTGTTTTTTTTGCTTTTTTGTGGGCGTTTCATCTCCTAGGTATTATCCTTATAAATATTATAATTTTCAATACTTTTGTTATTTCTTGATAAAGAACTCGAAATAAAGTTCGAAAGTACTTGGAATCCTCGTATTAATTTTCTCTGTGGGCTTTGTCGCATATATATATATATATATATATATATATATATATATATATATATATATATATATATATATATATATATATTATTTTATATATTTATTAGTTCTTCATTTGTATATGTACATATTGATGTGTTTCTCTATCATTTATCTATTCATCTCTTTGCAAGGGACCTTAATTCGCATTTTATGCACTCTCTCCTCTCAATATGAATATCTGCAATAAATTCGTCCTACTGGCCCCAACATTCCCGGTTGATAAGGCTGTTAATGCACCCCGCGCAGGAACTTTGCCCATAATCAAGCCAAAATGTCATTTGGAAAAGTTCCGAACCGAAGATATCTAAAATTCGCCTCTTTCCATTTAAGGCCATTCCCCGCACCCCAACCCCTCTTCCAACGGACGCGCTTGGTGTGTTAATTTCCCCTTCATTCGAGGAAAATGGCAACATGGCACATTTGAAGTCCTGGCTTGATGCTGGCATGAGCTTTGTTTTGATTAGTTTTCCATAAACAATTGATGAGTTCTCTAATTTAGGGTTTCTGATACCTTATTCAGACAGTAAATCTCCCCCCGTGTGAAGAAAACCACAGGGAATCTTTAATTTGTCTCTCCCCTTAATTTGGGCAGATTTTTCCGCAAGTGTCGATTGGAAAGCTGATACCCCTTTGCGTCTGTACCCGTTTCCGGTACAGCCCTCTGTGGTAAAGCGAAATACCCCTGTGGATTGCGTCAGGGTCTCTCTCGGGTGTTATAATTGCGAATTTCCCTGATTTATAGCATGGAGGTTGTGATTTAGACCAGGGAGGGTATCTTTAACTGGGTTTAGGTGTATATTTGAGTATTAATTTTGCACCCAGGCTTCCTCAGGCGTAAACGTCCGACTCGTTTTTGGTGAACTCCTTTCGTGTGTTTATTTATCGTTACTGAGACAATTCGCCGAATTTTCTTGTCTAGGCTTCGTTTGGGGTTTAATTTCATTTTAATAAATGGTTGTTCAGAGAGTCCTGACTCAATTAGGAAGCGAAAAGAAAACAACAAAATTTTATGGAGCAACACCAACATTTATTCTTCAAAATAAAGTCCATCATTCTCTAAAGCTAACCTGGCCTAATGTAGTCGAATGAGTATGGCTTAAGTAACCTAATGTTGTTGCTTCATAAAATTTTCTTGTTTTCTTTCCGCTTCCTAAGTGAGTCAGGACTTTCTGACCAACCATAAAGTTTCCGCGAATCATTTTTAGGTTTGTAATCATAGCCTCAACCCTCTTTCATTACCTCAACCCTCTTTCATTACCTCTTTCTACAAAAGTTACGTGGCGGGATCTTTAAGCCTCTGGTAGCTATATTTGAGCGTTCGCTCGTTTTGACTCCTTCCCTAAATGTACTGTAGGTCTAATATAGTGTCTGTTTTGTTTCAAACTGGTGGGGGTTAATTATAGACCCTTAAACTTTTGGCCTCTGTCCCCATCCCCCCCGTGAGGGGCGGCGCCGTGCTGACGGGACTCAGGGGCCAGTCCGATCCCAGCTTAGCTGCTTCCTCAATTTCCATACAACCTCTCCCACAACTTTCTCTGGTTGGCCTCTAATTTCACAGGGTAAACACGGACAGGCTTCCTCTCACCCAACCATCCCGGATTGTGGCTGAAGGGAGAGAGGACAATGCCCCCTGACCCCTGAGTTCCGGCCTGGAGTGATGGGTTTTTAACAACCTGCTTCACCCTCCCCCCTAAAATTCCTCACATACCCTTTCTCTCTCCTTTCACAGTATATCAATTTTACGCCGGGCCTAAGGTGGAGCCGCCATGCTGATGGGCTGCCAGGCCACTAGGCGGGAGGAGTGGCCTAATATGGGCTACTGCGTGTGGTACAGCGTTTGCATCCCGTTGAAATAACAGAGTCACCATACACGATGATGACATTTTCAAAATCACTCTCTCTATAACATCATCGGAGCCGCCCTCGGGCAGCTCCACTGCAGAAAAGGAGGTCCCCTCCTGTGCTTTCTCAGGGGACCCTCCAAACCTCTCTGACCAAATAGGAGGTTTACTCCTCTCCTAGACCTACGGGTACAGTGGACTCACCCATCACCCCCTTCTCAAGATGCGCCCTTGGGCGACTCTATTTTATCAGCGCTAGTCCCCCTTTGCTTTCCTAGGGGACTGCCTAGAAAGCCTTTTTGCTTGTTGCCTTTTGGCTTAGTTTTCTTTTTGTTGTTCTTTTTACCTTTTTTATCTTTGCTATTTGTTATTCACATATTGTTAATATAGATTAGTAGTAGGCTGTGGTGAGTACGGCGACTTATGCCTTAGTAGGCAGTCTTCAGACGGGCTCCTAAAAAAGTCTCCATCTCCGCTTTCGTAATTTATGATCCAATTTTGCATGTGTCGATCTAATTTGGGTCACAAGTTACGAAAGCCTTTTCATTCCGTGTCTTTTTCTTGGGCTTTGTTTATGATCTACATTTCATTAATGTCCAGGATTGGTTGAGCGGTTTCGGTGATTTTTATAGAGATCAAACAAGAGCCAGTTTGTTGTTTGCTGCTTTCTTTTGGTCTCCACAATAAACTAGATATGTGGATATAAGAGAACAAGTACAGCGTCGCTATACGGAAATGATAAGGGGAATAAAACATCTTAGCTACAATGATAGGCTTAAAAAACTCTCTTCCCTCGAACATAGAAGGAAAAGGGGTGAACAAATAGAATGATAAAAAAGTGATGACAGCTGCTTCGTCACGAGTTACGAATGTTATGAGGAGAATGGTCAGCATTTGAAAAAAGAATCTTCAAATTAATTAAGTTATAATGTGAATTATGCAAACTGATTATTAGTCTTAGTTTTTGGGGTTAATTTTAAGCAAATAAAATTAGTTAAAAGAAAATTGGTTATATTAGTCGATAAATATCTGAACGTTCAACGAAAACTTTTTAAAAATCAACGCTTCACTAAAACTGGCATAACTTCTACAAAAATAAATGAATCAATTAGGTATTTTAGCACCAACAACTTACAATTATTCCCCCAAACTTCTGAAAGTTTCATTATGATCATAAAATTATTCTTGATTTTATTAAACTTCAAAAGTTGGAGATGTAAAGAAAAAACCCCTGTATATGTGAGGGGACTAATTTATTAACGTACACTTAAGCTATTGCTGTTTCGGACTGGTTTCATTTTAGGGAGCTCGTTTATTTGTTGAGCCTAACTGGAGCAATTTCCTTTTTCGGAGTCGGCCTCGATCTGTGTCTTACTAGTAATAATAAGTTGTGCTCTCGCTACCTCGCTTCGTGGACCAGATCCACCGAACGGATAATGAAATACACATAAAAAACGGAACGACAATGCAGGCTAGCCCGAAGGTACCAACAAAGGAAGGTGTCAGGTTATTGTTGTTGATGTGTCTGGCGTCCAGAGACCTCCTCCTACACTTTCCAGCGTAGTATTTGTTTTCGAGGACGAAGTTTGCTTTCCCCTTGTCCTTATTTTGAGGAGGACCGAGTTACCTCCTTGAGGTTATCTTTTTTGGTTCTTTTAATTACCATTCGATTCATTGATAATGTTTTGGGGCTTTGGGGGTATTTTTTAGTCTCCTGCACGCGACTCTATAAGTTTCTATATTGGGACGTAGGTGGATCGGTCAGATGGTCACAAATTTACTTTTCAATGTGTTTGTGGGCAATAACATCATAACTATTCGGCCGATTCTAGCGAAATTAAAATTCCTTACGTTGTTTTACATTTTCTTTCGAATGGTATAATTTCCAAAGTCCTCACAAGGTTAGCCGAGGAATTATTTGGAAATAACTTCGTAACTATTCGGCCGATTCTAACGAAATTTGAAACCCTTATGTTGTTTTACATTATATTTCAAATTATATAATTGCCAATGTCCTCACGAGGTTAGCCCTGGAATTATTGGGTTTCGAAGGTCTTGAGTCAGAAGAATTGAGAGCGCGAAACTTTGATCTGTTAACCCTATTTTGTATATATTGATCAAATTTAAAGTCAGTCTTGGTTGCAGGAATTCCCCGTCACTTCTTAGGCATTTTTAGTTACAAGTAATTTAGACATTTTTTCGGATCAATTTCAAGAATAGGCAAGCCAACACCTAAGGGGCTCGCTATTCTTGACAAAGGAATTTAGGGTGGCGTTATTCTTGACATAGTAAATTAGCTTCGATTTTCTTGACATGGTGTGTTCTCAAGGACGTTTTCATAACCTCAGCTGCTCGGTTTAGGTTAATTCATGTTAACCCATGTTAACCTAAACTTACCTAACTTAACCTAACCTTACCTAACCTAACTTAAACTTACCTGACCTAGCTTAGCTTAACCTAGCCTTACCTAACCTAACTTAACTTAACCTTACCTAACCTAACCTAACAACCTTACCTAACCTAACCTTACCTTACCTAACTTAAACCTAACATTATCTAACATAACCTAACTTGAATTAACATCGCTTAACTTAACCTAACCCAACCTAACCTAACCTAACCTAACTAACCAAAACACCATCGAGGCCCGGGCCCTAGAAGTGAAGTTCGGGTGTTTGAGGGGTATGGAAGTAATTGGACAACACAGATACCAGGAAGCACTTTTGCCAATGATAAGAAACGGTGGAAGATGGATTAATTATAATCTGTAATGATGAATGGCGAAGCCACACAAATTCGGCTAATAATCTAAATTACCACCATAGATTCGTCAACCACACTTTACACTTCTTTAATTCACACACAGGCGTTCATACACAACATAATGAATCGTATCGGGAAGGACGGTAAAAATTCACAACAAATGAAGATGCAAATACAAATTACCTCATGTTATTTACAAGCGTTGTTGCGGTTGGAAAGAAATAAAGTAAACAGATTAATTAATTTCCGTAACGCTACTCAATTTCGACTTTAATAAATTAACATGACTTTCACACACACATACACACACACACACAGTCTCTCTCTCTCTCTCTGATTTTTTTTTAATAATAAGAATGGAACGAGTAGATAGATCCAATAGTTAATAAGCGACCCCCCCCCTCCAAAAAAAAAAAAATTTGCATGTTAACAAAAATAAAAAAAGAGCAAGTTCTAAATTAAGATTATTACGATAAGTCAGATTTTTGTTTTTGTATATATTAATATTTCCTGTTTTCCTTTTAAAATTTCCTGGATGTGTCTAATTTCCAACACTACCAGGTATAAAGTTTCACTATTCCAAGCCCAGAAACGGGTGGGAGAGGTGGGTAGGGAGAGACTTGATCTTTACTATCCTATTCCTTATCTGTAGTATGTATATAGTTAGAATTTAGGATAAGATTATAGGTACTTCCATTGAAATGGACCGAATGTTCTCTTGAAGTACTTACTTTCCTTGTAACTTTCTACCTAATGTGTTGAAAGAAGTGCGCGATCAAGTGTCACGACACCTGAGCGCAATCTTCAACATGTCAATTCAGACCGAATGCGTTCCTAGAGACTGGCGTGAAGCGGAGGTGACTCCTATCTCCAAGAAAGGAGACCGTAGCCAACCGTCAACCTACCGACCTATCAGTCTGACTTCGATAGTCGGTAAACTCATGGAAAGCATGATGGTGGACAAAATGACGTCGCATTTAGAGTCAAACTTACTACTGACGAGTTCCCAGTACAACTTCCGAAGGCAATGGTCATGCCTGACGAACCTTGTGGAATTCTTCCACTTCGTCTTCAGTGAGCACGATCAGGACAAGGCGGTGGATGTGGTCTATTTAGACTTTCAGAAAGCCTTTGATAAGGTACCACACCGCCGCTTTCTCCGGAAAGTGCGAGCGCTGGGCATAGACGGAAAAGTAGCAGGCTGGATAGAGAATTGGCTAAATGGCAGACGGCAACGGGTGGTGATGAATAAACAGGCTTCTGAGTGGGTGCCCGTTACTAGCGAGGTGCCTCAAGGTTCTGTCCTGGAACCACTACTATTCATCATCCACGTCAACGACATGGACGGTGACATGGTTGCCAAGATTTCTAAATTTGCCGACGACACCAAGCTTGGTATGAACGTTACAAAGGATGGAAATACTGCCCGCCTGCAGGAAGATCTTGGGAAGATTGGGGAGTGGTCGGACACGTGGCAAATGCCTTTTAACGTGAACAAATGCAAAGTGATGCATATCGGTTACCGAAACCCCCAATCTCATCATATCCTTAAGGGCACTGCTCTTGAATCTACTGACACTGAGAAGGACTTGGGTGTAACTATCACTAGTGATCTCAAGTTCTCGAGGCAGTGTGTTGAGGCGGAGAAGAAAGCCCAAAGGATGCTAGGTTATATAAAGCGACAGTTTGGATATCGGAACAAGGAAATAGTACTCTGTTTGTACAATTCACTTGTCCGATCGCACCTGGAGTATGCCGTACAATTTTGGAGTCCTTCATTTCGAAAGGACGTCGCAAGATTGGAACGCGTGCAAGCCAGGGCAACCAAACTGATTCCCTCTATCAAACATAAAAGTTATGAAGATAGATTAAGGGAATCAGATCTGTTCTCGCTGGAAACCCGTAGACTGCGTGGTCAGCTCATCGAAGTTTTCAAAATACTTCGAGGGTTCGACAATGTTGACTACAGGGATATTTTCAGCCTTAATGAGAGCAGAACAAGAAATCACGGCTTCAAACTTGAGCTGAAGCGTTACAACCGCGATTTGTGTGGGAAATTTTTCACGTACAGTATCTGCGATAGCTGGAACGCACTTCCAATGGAGGTTGTCAACAGCAATTCTGTTGACCAGTTCAAGACAAGACTAGACAAAGTCTTGAAAAGTAGCCGTTTAGGGAGGACGTAAGGCAATTGAGCGGGGATGTGCCCACTCGACAGCGAGTCCAAAGATACCATCATTGAATGGACCGTAAGGTCTTCTAGGGTACTTATTTTCCTTGTTACTCTTTTTTACTCTCTCTCTCTCTCTCTTATATTCTTATATTGTGGCATAAAAATATCTTTACTTCCTGATTATTATTATTATTTGTGGGGGAAGGCAAATTCAGGAGAGTTTCACACTCTTCCTATCATATAATATCCTTGTTTTTGTAGTTCTATAATACCATACCATATCATATAATGTCAAATAATATAATATAATATAATATAATATAATATACCTACAATGAGTAAACGTTTCACATCGTACGCCCGGCAGTTTACGCGGACGCGTGAACGACCGTTAGTTATGAGCGAACAAAGTTGTGACCGCAGGGACAGATCGAGCGTCTTATAGATTCAGCTGAGTCCTTCGGTTTCTGTTTACTCCTCAAAGTTTGGGATATTTAATGGACGAGAAACGACTCAGGAATACAATATACTCACACTTGTGCTGAGTCGTGGCCGCAAACCTCGTGGCTTGACGTAGCTTATAATGCCACTTTAGTACAGGGTGGTCTGAAACTCTTGTCGCGACCTGTAAATATTGTTTTAAATTTTTATTTTAAATATTGTTTTAATTTTATATTCCAAATGTGTTTAATATTATTGTTCCTCTATTGAAAGTGAATACACTAAAACCAGTAGATGTGTTTAATATTTTTATATTGTTCCTCTATTTTTCTTATTACTTTTCTATAGGGGGTGCCAAGACTTTCGGAGCACCCTGTACATTACGGGAACGGACTCTTTGTATTCAATGAAGCAAAGTGGATTAAGGGAAACCCTACGTAGGCTTTCTTGATCTCCACACAATAGTGGATTCATCCTTTTTACCCGCAGCAGCGAAGGAGGTCTATGGGTCATGCAAATCTCGCGTTGTGTTCATCTTCTGTCCGCAACGAGTCGCTGGCTCAATGTAGACAGCTAAGACCAATGTTACCAAAGGTAATTGAGGTCGCTGAGTTCAAATATGATATAAGTTAACCACCAAGTGGTGCTACCTAGTGACTAGAGGCGCTAAATCGGACATATTACCCCGCAGTGGCACTAGATCATGTCCCTCCAGTTGACTTTATGGCAGGCTTACGGAGTTATTATTGGCTACCCTAATACAGGTTTAAATCATGGTGGTCATTGCACGTTTTTAACGTGTCAATTCGGCTGCCATTACCACAGAACCCCTTGGAACATTAGAGAGTTTTAAAGCGTTAAAGAGATTTAGAGAGTTTGAGAGGGTTAAAGAGAGTTTGAGTGAGTTAAAGAGAGTTTGAGTGAGTTAAAGAGAGTTTGAGTGAGTTAAAGAGAGTTTGAGCGAGTTAAAGAGAGTTTGGGTTAAAGAAAGTTTGAGTTAACGAGATTGAGTGAGAATGAAGGAGAATTGAGCGGGAGAGGGACGAAGAAAAGAGGGAGAGAGGGAATTACAAAACATTCCTATCCATTTATTTGCATAAAATAATGACCGCTCTCTCTCTCTCTCACACACACACACACACACACACACACAGAGAGGCGCGCGCGCGCTTAGAATAGCAGTGGTTGTGTGTATATATAAAAACCACACCGTCCTCCTCCAAGCTCACTCCTGTCTCTCTTCATCTCTGCAAAGAACCTAAACAAATTCTTCATTTTATTTATGGATTGACAAAGTTCGCTCGTGTTGTGAATGGCGATTACTAGTTGGCATGGTTTGCTCACAAGGGCGCTAAGAACCTCCCATGACCACAATGGAACAGCTTCTTTCTGCTTCTGATTACTAGTACTCGATTGTTGGTACTGTTTTATTTACCACGTTAAGAAAGAGATAGAGAGAGAGAGAGAGAAAGAGAGATAGCGAGAGAGAGAGAGAGAGAGAGAGAGAGAGCGCGCGCGAGAGAGAGAGAAGTGGAGGGGAAGGGAGCACAGAGGGAGAGAAAAGGGGGTGTGGGAGACTCTTCCATTGCAATGATTCTCCATAATCTCCAAGTTGCTTCGTTGCCCGTAAAGTTTAATTTGGAACAAGATTAGTTCACAATCCGTGTGTGTTTACGGCGCGGAGCCCCAATGAGGCAAATTGGAGAATGCCGCTCGCAGAATGCCTGACAAAAGAGGAGCCAATTTCCGCTATAGCCAGTAAACAAGGAGGCCAGAAACAAAGAGAGTGGAAACAAGGAGGGGAAGTGAGACATAAACCGACATAAAACGCGTCCACAGTAAAACTTGCGATGGAAAATAAGAGCGGTAGAGGAGGTAAGTGAACAAAATCTAGGAAACCCTTGAAAGAAGTATCTAATAATGAGAGTCGAGATTCTTATTTCCCTGGATCTGGCTTTTCTTTTTAAATACTTACAGGTGTGTATACGCAAATACATACATTTATATAAATATACTGGCATGTTTTTCGTTCATCGCAGAATTTGGCGATTAGTGACCATTTCCCATACAATACATGTGCTTAGATGGTACAACTCAGAAATACACTTTAGATATTATGTAGATAATAGTAAGAGAAAAAGATACAGAACGCCTAGCCCCCTCCCCTCCCCCACCCTAGTCTTCGTAGGAGGAGACATTACGGGGTAGGGTAGCAGGGCTCTGGTAGTCCCCATCTGTCCTCTGAAAGTCTTGGTAGGCTCCGAGGGAAATAATTTGTAATGAGAGGAGGGAGAGGAAGAAGAACAGGCAACGATAGAGAGTAAGAAGTAAAGAGAAAGAAATATCAGCCCAGAACTGTGTGGTACTGGCGCAATCGATGGCTGAAGGTCTGGATACATGATAACGGGCGCATTTTTGCCTGCTCGACGTTTGAAAGGGTTCACCATGCAGATGAGACGATTGCTTGAGTGGTCAGTTAGTTCCCTCCAAATTCGTGGGATTGCGAAATTCATAGCTCTCTTTTCTCTTATGTACCACCCTGTAAAAAAACAAAATGAAAACATAAGTAGAAATATACAAATACGTCTCACTTAGTATTATTAGAAATGTTAAAAGAAAATCCAGTATCCAAATGAACAAAACACATTATATTTATATATATTTACCTTCCAGAGTTCTTTTGCAGAGCTCGCAGGTGAAATGAGGGGCCGAATGTTTGTCTTGATCTCCGATTGGCATGCCGAAATATGCCTTGTAGGCCTCACACATTTTAGCAGATCTCTCTAGAGAGTACTTTTTCGCTCTTGTCTTAATAAATTCGGCGCAAACATAGCAAAATGCGTCTGTCGGATACTTACAACCTATTGATGCCATTTGTGACGAATGCTTTTATCAATGACGAATATCTATGTCTGCGCTGTAAAGGCTAGAGTTAAACTGATCTGTTGAGTTACGTTACGTTATGTATATAGAAAGGACAGAGAGGGACCGCTGTATGTGAATACAGGCGGTCAGGTAGTCGGAGAGGAGGGTTGCGGAAAACATTTAAGAAAAGATAGCGAGAGTTGATAGGTCGGTGGCTATACACCGATGCGTTGTGTTGTTGTGGCAGCGTTGGTTACGTGGTTTTGGACTGGACGAGGGTTGGAGTCAGGTCAGGAGGGCGAGGCTGTCTGCTCAGTTGGAAACGCGTTATTCGTGTTGCCTACTGGTTATGCGAAAACGGTACGGGTGGCGGGTGTTCGTGGGCCGCGGGATATCGCGGCGCCATTGCGTACCTTCTTACGTGTAACGCCGTGTATAGTGGGTCTCTGGTGAGTTTATCGAGTTGTTTTGTGAGTCTGGTGTGAACGTAGGTGTTGAGAGGAGCTAATTTGTTGTTGTTATGTAGTGCGTCCATTCTCGAGTACAACGGCGAATGGCAAGCGCGCTTCAGAGCAGAGTTCTGAATGCGCTGAGCCTTCCGCTTCCACGTGTCGCTTGCAGCTACGCGTGACAGTGGGGCGTAGGTGAGAATAGGTCGCACGAGTGCTTTGTATAAGTGTAGCTTTAGTTTTTTGCTCGCAGAGTAGAACCTACCCAGCGATGCGTTTGTTCGTGAGGCTCTTGCTTGTATTATGTTTTGGTGTATATTGAACCTGAGGGTCTTGTCAAAAGTTACCTCCAGGATTTTGGTGCGTTGAGTGTATTCGAGCCTTGTTTGGTTTAGGTGGTTCATGTCTGGTGTATGTGAGTAGATTTGTAGGTTGTGCATAAGTGGTCTCTAGCGCCGTAGAGTGTCATCTATGTCTTCTGAGGATTCGTGGCAATCAGCCATTTATCCTCGTAATCTGTCTTCTCGTCTAGTATTCTTTGTGCGTGGAGCGCGATTTCTTCTGGGCCTCGGCCGCTGACGAGAATGGTCTCGTCTTCGGCGTAAGCCACTGTGTATGTGTGACAGCAGTTTTCTGGTGGGCGTGGGGTGTCATTTGTGAACATGATGTATAGTGTATGTGCCAGTACGCTTCCTTGGGGAACGCCTGAGTGTGGTGTGAAGGGTCATGAGATGGTGTTATTATATTTACTGTGGCAGCTCCGTTCAGTGAGGTAGTGCGATAGGAGCCTTCTGGTGCAGAGAGGTAACTTCGTATTGTTGGCGAGTTTCCAACGGAGTCCCTCGTGCCACACTTTGTCGAAGGCCTTCTCCACGTCCTTACTGACGGAGAGAGTCTTTTGATGTATCTGGCGTTTCTTTTGTATTCTGTCGTGAACGATAGTCACGGCCGCCTGAGTGGATCGGCCTCTCCTGAACCCGTATTGATGGGGGGAGAACCAGTCCCTCTCTTCCAGGAACTCCCGTAGGCGGCAGTTGACCATTCGTTCTAGTATTTTGCCTAGGTGCTCTAATAGAGCAATAGGCCTGTAGTTGTTAGAGTGTTTAGGGTCTTTGTGCTGTTTATGTAGGAGTATGTTATGAGAGACTTTGAATATTTTGGGGAAGTGGCCTGAGGCTAGTGAGGCGTTGAATAGTTGTGTAAGTGTGGGGTATATGTCTGCGAGGAGGTTGTGTATAAGTGTGGCTGGTAGCTCGGAGGGGCCGGGGGCGCGTTTTGGTGTTGTTTTAATGTAGTGTGTTGTTTCCTCGACGGTGATTGGAGTGGTTAGTGTGGATGTGTAGTCGAGCACCTCCATTCGTATCAGGGGGGCAGGCCTTAGCTCGTAAGCGTGAGTCCGACACCACTCCTGGATTTCCTGGAAGTGCTCCTGCGCGTGTGGTTTTGGTGGGTTGTGTGTATGTACCGTGTCCCAATGGGACCTAAATGCGTCGAGGATGACGTTAGTGTATGTGAGTGTATGGAGGGTGATAGGTTTGCATGGGTCGGTGCCTAACATCCTTTTTACGTGCCACCAGAAGAAGGAAGGGTCGGTGCAACGGGTGTCGTCCGCGATGCGGACGACCTCTCGCCACTGCCGGTTCCTGTCTAGCTGCACGCACTGTAGGATGCGGGCACGTAGGTGATTTATGTTGTGTTGTCGTGGGCCTCTGGTGTAGTGATTATTGTACTGTGTGATGAGTCTCTGAGTGTGTATTAAAAATGTGAAGTGTTTTATGCAGGTATAGTTTTTTGTGGTGAGTGTAGATTGCGTGCAGTGGTTATGGTATTTAGAAGTGAGCACCAGTGGTGGTCTATTAGTTCTGGATTGGTGTCCTCCAGGTCGAGGTTTTGTGGTGTATTTGTTGATATGTGACTCCTGAATTCTTCCCAGTTTGTGTTTTTGTAATCGTATAGAGGTGGTGTAGGTATGAGTATGGGAGATGTGGATATGATAAGGCATATCGGTATGTGGTCAGATAGTACTTGGGGACCAGGTGATAGGTCTGTGTAAAAGCGTGTGGCATGGTCGTTGCGGAAGACAACGTCCGGGAACGTGGTGCCTCCGTGAGGACCAAAGGACGTGTGGAAGGCTGGGCCGATGTGCTCGCAGCGGTAACACCGCAAGGCACCGGCTAAGTAACTTCCCGCATCGTTTGTGTTGTTAGAAAGGAGTGTCGGGTGAAAAGATTTAAGGTCGCCCGCGAAGAAGATAGGAAAGTTGTAGTTTGATAGGGCCCGGAGTGGGACTTCTAAGTTTAGCTGTAGACGTGGTGGTTTGTAGTGAGTGGCCACTATTATGGGGCCGGAGCTTGTCTCTAACTTGCAGGCTAGAAAGGAGGTGTCATGTGTATTGATGAGGGAGTGGTGTATGTTGCGCTTTACTAGGATCGCTAATCTTAGGTGACGCGCCTGTGGAGATAGGTAGGTGTGGTAGCCTGCGATGCGAAGTCTATTGTTGGGAGGATGTAGGCTGATGGAGTTCAGGAGTAGTATGTCGGGTCTTTGTGTATTGACCACCCAGTTTAGCACCCAACTGCGTACGTTTAATTGTATGAGGTTAAGTCGACCTATTGTCGTGGGTAGAGTGCGCGGGAGGCTGACATACCTGGTACTGTTCCCTTCTTCTTGGTAATTGCCCAGGAGGCGTGAGGAGCGAGTACCCTAACTCGTGTTAGCTGTTGTTTGTGGGGGTTGACGGTGGTGTTGTTGGGTGGGGAAGCCATGGAGGAGGGAGGAGTATGTTCTCTGGGCAAAGGTGTCGAGGTAGTGGCCTTGGAGAGGGTAGAGTCTTGGTTGGGGCAGTTAGTAACAACAAGGAGTAACAACAAGGAGTAACAACAAGGAAAGAAGGTACCCTAGGAGACCTTACGGTCCATTCAAGGAGGGTACCTTTGGACTAGCAATCGAGCGGGCACATAGCTGCTCAATTGTTTTGCGTCCCTAAACGGCCACTTTTCAAGACTTTGTCTAGTCTTGACTTGAACTGTTCAACAGATTCACTGTTGACAACTTCCACTGGAAGTGCGTTCCACTTACCGCAGATACTGTAGGTGAAAAAATTTCCACACAGATCGCGGTTGTAACGCTTCAGTTCAAGTTTAAAGCCGTGATTTCTTGTTCTGCTCTCAGCAAGTCTGAAAATATCCCGGTAGTCAACATTGTCGAACCCTCGAAGTATTTTGAAGACTTTGATGAGCTGACCACGCAGTCTACGGGTTTCCAGAGAGAACAGATCTAATTTCTCTAGTCTATCCTCATAACTTTTATGTCGGATAGAGGGAATCAGCTTAGTTGCCCTGGCGTGCACGCGTTCCAATCTCGCGATGTCCTTTCGAAATGAAAGACTCCAAAATTGTACGGCATACTCCAGGTGCGGTCGGACAAGTGAGTTGTACAGGCACAGTACAATCTCCTGGTTCCGATATCCAAACTGGCTTTATGTAGCCTAGCATCCTTTGGGCCTTTTTCTCCGCCTCAATGCACTGTTTCGAGAGATGGATGGCGTAGAGCTGGGAGATGAGGGGCTAAAGATAGTAGGAGAGGTACAGATTATGAGAGGAGGGGTGTCGGGGGAGAGAGGAGGTTGGGTCGGAGGAGGAGTGGAAGTCGGAGGAGTGGAAGGAGAAGGAATGGAAGGAGAAGGAGTGGAAGGGGGAGTAGTGGAAGGAGGAGGAGTGGAAGGGGGAGGAGTGGAAACAGCAGGAGTGGGGGGGGGGGGTTGTCCCGTGTTTGTGTGTGCGGGGGGTAGGGTTCTTTGGATTGGCACGGGATGTTGTGGGCTGAGGGGAGGTGGGCGTTGGGGTGACAGTGGGAGTAGGGTTGGAGGCTGTGGAAGAGGGGGCGGAGATGGGTGGAAGAGGGATGGTGGCAGTGGAGGGAGAAGTAGAGGTTGCCGAAGGGGGGCTTGGGGGGTAGGACGGGGTTTTGATAGAGAGGTGGAAGGAGTGCGGGTAGGAGAGGGGGTTGGGAGAGAGGCGGGAGCAGTAGGCGAAGGAGTAGGTAAGGAAGGTACAGGGACAGGAGGACAGGCGGCGGTGGGTCCCGGTGGGGAGGTAAGTGTACCCACCGGGGTGGGGAGGAGTGCGGGTCTTCTTGTGTGCTCGTCTATTAGAACGAACACCTTCTCAAGGAAGGTGATCTGCTCTATGCCGTTGGAGGCGAATAATGTGTTAAGTATATTTGCGTATAGCCGGGGGTCACCCCTCGACATGTATTTTGCCACCGTTGAGAGCAAGGTGGCTAGGTGTAGTTTCGTGCTTGTGGTTTCGTTAGTTGTGTGATGTGGCGTGGAGGAGGGTGTGTGGTGTGGGGGTGGCTCTGTGATGTGTGGGTGTTGGTAGTAGTGGAGGTCTCTGAGTGTAATGTGCTGGGGGATGGGGGGTGAGACGGGATGTGTGGGTGAGCTGTAGGCACTGCAGGGGGGGGTGTCTGGGGTGGAGCAGGGGGAGCAGACAACGTGCACCGGCAGCTGCGGCGAATGTTCTGGTGAGGGGAGGGGGGGGGCGGAGTGTGTGGTTGTGTGGGCTGGTTGTGGACGCCGTATAACCGCAACGGCATCATAGCGGGCCTTACTCAGGTAAGGGCATTTTGGGTTCACGGCAACGTGGTCGCCGCCACAGTTTGTACAGAGGGCTGTATTTGCTGTGCAGGTCGTGTAGTGGTGCCCCACTACACTGCACTTTGAGCAGATTAGGTCTGCTGAGCATGTGTTGGTGTTGTGTCCGGTCTTGTAGCACCGGTGGCATTGCGTGGGTCTTATGTTATGTTGTGCTTCTATGTTTTGTGGGTGTGTGAGTGTGCAGCAGACCTTGATGCCTTGGTCTAACAGCATGTTTTTTGTGGTGTCACTGGACAATGTGATCACTGCCCAGTTCTTGGTCCTGTTGAAGTATAGGTCTTTGATGACCTCCTCCCCATTCTCCTGTCGGAGGTGAGAGTGGAGGTCATCGTTTGTGAAGGCAAGCAATAAGGGATTGGTCCTTGTGACTCGTATCTGGTATCTTTTTTAGGATAAAAACCGCGAGTTTTGTTGGGAAGTTGTGCGTGGCGAGTGTGTCGGCTGTGTTTTCGTGGAAGGTTAGCGCGTCCTCCTATGAGCGGAAGACGAGCTTGTGGCCTGTGCGTAGTTTTATTATGTTTGTGATGGGGGTGTCATGGGTAGCGGCTAGGTTGAGTAGTGTGTGGTAGTCTATTGTGGTGGGTGTCTTGTCTGTGGTGTGTGTTAGTATTAAGTGGGAGTTGCTTGATGCCATTTTTAACTTTTGAAACTTACTTTGGGGCGTATCCCCGCCACGCCGATGAGGACCCCATGAACATGACTCGGATGTGGTGATAAGTGATAGATGAGTATGGACCTGGTTGGGCTTCTCAGAGGGTGTAAAAACATGGCGGACTTAATGATGACTGAAGCCAGAATTAACTGACTTTAGTCGGGGTGCTGCCCCCTCTATTGAGTTTTGGGTATTGAACAGTTACATCTGACATCTCACAG
Organism: Ceratothoa steindachneri; assembly: GCA_963969495.1. Taxonomy (NCBI): domain Eukaryota; kingdom Metazoa; phylum Arthropoda; class Malacostraca; order Isopoda; family Cymothoidae; genus Ceratothoa; species Ceratothoa steindachneri. Next base: position 37,699,793 of record OZ018328.1, on the reverse strand, counting down.
AGACGGTGGAGTCTCCCTCTGTGGTCTTGGACGGTGACCGCAGGGTAGGTTGTTATGCCTCCCCGCGTTGGTAACTGAATACCAATCCAGGTTGCTTCTTCATCTGGGTTCCGCAGCAGGCTAAGCCTCAGACCTCCTTTCCTCAAAGTTTGCAATTATGCCCTTTCTAAGTAGAACGGCATAGTTGCAACGAAGCTATTATGTGTAGAGTCACGTTCACGGAGCCAGACATCACGGCGGAGCAGGGATGGAGGGGGGGGGGGAGCACGTCATGTCAGTATGACGAGCCAGGGAAATAAAAGATTTTTTTATTCAGTGGGGTGGGGGCAAGAGGGGGCGTTGACTCAAGGATCTATTTAGGTCCGGTGGGTATCTGGCAGGGTCGTGGTTACCGTCCTTGGTATGGCTGCTGAATATCAGGGTTAGTTTTGGAAGTGACTTTCCCTCAACTTTTCCTCCTTTGCCGGCTAAGACTTCTCTTAGGTGGATATGTCGATGCTTCCGAGTGGGGTATGTCTGTTGAGTAGACATTCTTGGTATTTATACAGTCATCTACGTTGCCAGAATGTTCTAGAAATTCTTCAAACATATACAAATTCTCGAAAGTTTTAGAAAGCTCTACAGTTTATTTTTCACCAAATTAGTGCTGAATCTATGTGGGATGTAAGGGAACTATAATTGCTGTCCCGGTCGCAAAAAAATATAAGGGAAATAGTAGCTATTACTACTGTATTACTATTTCTATAACTTTTTAAATACAGTATATCATGTTTATACCATATCTGAAAAAAACATAACCCTTGAAACTTTTTATATATTTTTACTATTTGCGTCAAAATAATGTTATTTACCATAAATGGACTAATTTAAAAATTCAATGTCCTATCCACAAAAGCAAAGTTTGGGAATTAAAATTGACTTTATTTTTATTTAATAGAGCCACAAACAATTGGGAAGTAACACTTTTAACCCAAGGACAAGACAGAAGTGAAATTTTGTTACACAGTGATATTATTCATTCAAACATCGCTTCAGTATTTGTTCATATGCCCGATTAAATGGAGAAGAGAAATTTGCCAGTATTTTTTCACCTCAGCTGGTGTTTTTCCAGGCTTCGGGGTAATATCCTGTGTTTACGCAGGCATTAAACGCATGTGGCCTCGGGGCTATTGATAACCCGTGGCAACTATTAAATTTAATAGTTCCATTTTTTTTCAATCCGGTTAGTCCTTGTAGAGCCCTGTAATCCAGTTCTCCTTTTATCCTTATTCCTGCGTTGTCTTTATGTTTATTCATGTGGCTAAAGGCTATTACGTCATAATTCCATATCTTTATTTCTTCAGTTGTTAGATCGACCCTGTGATCAAAGATTAGAATTACTTCCGGATCGATTTCTCGAAAAATGTTGCCAGCTATTTTTTCTTTGTATTTCCATCCGTTGATGTTTATCTGTAGTATTCTTAGTTTTCTTCCTTCCATGTTCGTGGTCCGTTGGTTGCGGTCATTCTTTGGGAGAGTGGAATTTGTTTTAGGCTTTTAGCGGTACTTTTTCCTGACTGTCCTTTTTCGTTCTGTCCTTTCTGAAGTTTATTTTCTTCACCGCGTTGTGTTTTGAGGTTGATGAGGCTGGTATGGTTTGGCACATATTTTCATTGTTAGATTCATCCGGGCTAGTTTTGTCTAGGTTTCTTCGCTTTTTTTTCCTTTCTTCGGTTTGATTGTCCTTTTCTTTTGTTTCTTTGAATAATGTTTTCTTAGTTTGCTCAGAATTTTTTAGGTTGAAGATCGCAGATGAGGCTACTTCCGTTGGAGATTTCATCGGCTCGAGATCGTTGTTCTCTTTCAGCATTGAAGTTAGAGTTGTTGCGCATGAGCCCAGTTGCGCAATGTTCATAACGTGCGAATGGAAAATGCGCGTGGGAATCTTTAAGTTGAGAGTGTCGTCTATGTTCATTTGAGTTGTTTTGGTTTGGTTTATATTTCTTGCTGCTGCTGTGTAGATGATCTTGCTAGCTCCTTTTCTTTCCTGGTTGACCGTCTCTTTTCTCTTGATAACCTCCTTTCGGATCAACTTAACAATTCGTCACCCAAAGTGAAAAACAGGTAATTTACGTACATTCTATGCTTATGTCTATGTGAATAGAAAAACAATAAGTTTCATGATTTTATTGTACTTAAAAATGAGCCTAAAAACAAATAAAACAAATATTATTAATAAGTTTATGAATATTGTTCATTTTATATGAGCACATAAATAATCGATCTTGCCACATAAATTCACTTAAATAGGTCTCTAATAAGCCTCTATGACATCCGCTCCGTTTGTTTTAGGTTATGTTGGGATTAGGATTTATCTCTTGAACAGATTGGAATATGTAGTTTTACTTTCTAGATTAGAATGTATCATCATTAAGCCTTATAGATATTGATATGACTATCTACTACCAATAAGAATAAGTATAGCGACCGTAAGCCTCACAGATTTAGTCAGTGTTTTCGATATCGCCCCAAATTCTTCATCCATCCTTTAACTTAACAATTCGTGACCCAGAGTCCTTCAACTTAACAATTCGTCACCCAAATCTCCTTGGGTGACGAATTGTTCAGTTGATCCCTCTTTTCTTTTAGACTAGAAAATAGTCATCGTTCTGTGGCTACCGGCACAAATGCACAATTTTTTTTAACTGTGCTCGTGCAATTTCTCCAAGTGTGGAATCCTATACTTTCTGAACATGCTTCTTTATCCTCGTTCGGGCAACTAACGGTAGTGTTCCTCCATCTTATAGCAATGGAAGTACATCCGAATGATGACATCTTGATCTCTTTCCAGTGATTCGGTCGCTATCTCAGTCGATTCACATACAATTTTAAAGACGTGCTTGTGTTCCTTGAACTTGATAATGTCATGTTTTTTACCCAGGGCTGTTTTTTTAAAGCTTCTGTTTCAGCTCTTCCGGTGTGTGCTCGCCTACCCCTGATCCACCTTCCGACGTACGATGCTTCGGTTGGCTACAATTTAGGTGGGTTGGTGTAGCCGCCTAGTAAAATCCCGGGGATCTATTGTTCCTTCTCATGCCCCATCCCCATCGTGGGGTATTCTTCTTCAGCGTTCTTGTAAGTAAAAATCAAACCCCGCTAGTGGGAGTACCCCTCTATATATTCCTATTTCTAAATCGCCTGACTACTTATGGATCGCACACTCCCTGTTCGCCCTTCCTAAATTGGTCTAGCCCTACAATCGGTCCTGCATTCGGGTCGGGGCTGGTCACCTCTAACCAGGGTGCCTCTCTTAGCCCCGAGTGGAGTCACCATCATGAGTCTCTTATAGCCTACTACTGACTGCTTCTGGAACCTTGCTGGCGGGTCAGGTTATGTCGTGGTAGATAGAAGTACAGTGGTAGAGTAAGAAAGCGGTTAAATAAGGGAGATAACCGTTATGAAGTGATACCCCATAGAATGGGAGATATGTCCAATCAATTCGATCTACCCATATATTTCTTCTTTCTCGTTCTGGAGTAGCTCTTTTGGCGCTGTCAGAGCCTACAATAAAATAACAGATCAGGCAGTTCGGTCTGCTCCCGTAAGCTCCTGAGTCTCTCTTACGCAAAGTTTGCTTTAACAAAAAGCCAAGATGTGAGAAAGCGAGCGGATACTCGTCCATCTTGTAGATTCCATGAAGATAAAATGAAGAGTTGAGGGTAGATAATTTAGAGTGGTAGATAATTTTAGATCTTATTTTCCATGCTTTTTCTGCTATTACTTGAATTTTTATTTTTGTTTTGTCATTTTTTTTATTATGGTGCTCAAACCTTTGTTTTAGTTGTTACCTAACTACTTATGTTCTTTTGGTTTGGTTTGTTTTTGTTTTTTTTAGGTAAAGATTTCTTCTGTTTCTTCTGTCTACCGATCGGAAACCAAGCTTTCCTGCTAGTTTGATTATACGTCCGGTAGATGTCTATGTCTAAGTCATAGTTGAGGTATGGTAGAATTCCATTGTCTACCTTTCCCCAGGTCTTTTAGCTAAGCATTACATGTGTCTGTTGATCAGTTCAATGTCTGATTTCTGATGTAATTCGCGTTTGGTGATATCGTCGGTTCTTCTGGTTTATTTGATAATTAATCAAAGACGCTCTGTTTTGGACTCTCTGCACCATCTTTAAAGGCGCGTTGCTGATAGCATGTGTGACAGCTGCGTAATACTATCTGCATACTGCAGATACATAATGATTCCTTTGACTGGTGGTGGCAGATCAATGGTGAATATGAGATACATAATGATTCCTTTGACTGGTGGTGGCAGATCAATGGTGAATATGAGATAAGGCAGAGCACTGAGGAAACTGCCTTGCGGCACATCGGTCTTTAGGTTGAATTATTGATCTCTATGCCCCTAGATTATGATCCGGGCCCTTCTCTCCATCACCTAATCGAATACGATCCTTACAATGATCGGATTTAGCTGGAGGTACAGTATTTTATACTGTAGTCCCCTCAGCCAAACTTTGTCGAAGGCCTTTTGTACACCCCTGTAGACCACGACGACGTGCTTTCCTAAGTTTGTCACTCCCCTTTCCCTTTCGGAAGCCACTTTGCTGGGAATTGTGAGCCTCAGTATCTGTTAATTGGTCATTTATTCTGTTAGTTAGGATCTTTTCAAATAAATTTCACGAAGGAAATAGGCCTATAGTTCAGGAGTCACTCTGAATGTTTGCTTTACTTAGGCATAAATATAACCGTGGCAAGCTTTGACGCGTTTGGCAAATGTCGGTGTTTAGAGCTGCGTTCATTGCATCTGCTATTCTCTGGAGTGCTTGCGGTGGTGCGGTGGGAATATTATTCTTCGTTATCCCCGACCCACCTGGTGCCCTTTGTTTAAAGTTTTTTAGAGTTTCGACATACTCGAATGTGATTATTTGCCGTCCATGTCCAGTCATTTCTTTCTTTTCTGAGACGTGAGGGCAGGGGTAGGTGTGCCTGATAACTTGATTGAGCTTATCTATAACCTAACCTTTAAACTCTAGGTGAAGTCTTTGCTGTCTTCCTTTTTTATGATCGGATGTTGGGGAAATTTCTAAATGAAGCTTGGCAAAGAAATTAGTAAGGGGAACTTGAGGCTTCAAACCCTGATAACGAAACCTTAGTGTCCTCATGGGCTTTGAAAGGGGTTTTTCACTTGTCAGGGAAAACACCTGCCTCCAGCACCCATTAACTTTCCCCTTCCTTTCTGGGAAAAGTCATTTCCGTGGAAAACTCTGGCTAGTAAAGGAAAATAAACCATTCCCAAATTGACCCTTTAAAAACGCTGAATTTTTCTCTATATCCGAGTGTTTGGGGTCAATTATAATTTGCTAAAATCTCTTTGAAATGTCTACATAGATACCCTCAGACAGATTAATAGCGACATTTGGCAGATACCTCGGTTGCCAAGTCATATTTTTCAATAATTTACATAGTCAATATTTCGTCTGGAAAGGAGTAAAGGGGGAGTTTTATGCTCAACACCCCATTACAACACTATTGCCCTCATCGGCATGCCTTTAATATATAATGTAACAATTTCTGGAAACTTAATAGCAAGAATTAGTACCTGATTTGAGTTTACAAGTCATATTTTCATTATTTGAATGAGATTTGGGCGTAAAAGGCAAAAATGGAGGAACAATTAATAATACTAATAATAATAGGTATTTATAATGCGCCCTTCAGGGCTGTTAGCCCTCACAGAGCGCAGGTTGTGTAGCGAGTGTAGAGAAAGTTTACAGGGGAGAGAAGGCAATTCCGAAAAGATGAGTCTTCAGGAGACGTTTAAAAGTAGCAAGGTAGGGAGAGGATCGGACTTCGGCAGGAAGAGCATTCCAGAGTCTAGGAGCACAGACTGAGAAGGAACGGTCACCCATCAAGCAGAGGACATAACGAGGAGTGTTCAGGATGGGAGCGAGGTTAGATCGGAGTGCCCGAGGAGTTTGACGACGGGAGAGGGCAGACGAGAGATAAGGTGGAGCCTCGAGGTTCAGGAGCCTTGTAGGTGATGAGAAGAATTTTATAGTGGGCGCGGAAGCGAATGGGTAACCAGTGTAGCTCCTCTAACAGAGGCATTGCAGGAGATAACCGGGGGCGGCGAAGGAGAAGCCGGGTGGCATAGTTTTGAACTAGTTGTAGGGGGCGAAGTGACGAAGGCATGAATAGCAGTCTCAAGGCTTCGTCGACCAAAATGGGATCGAACACGTGAAAAGTCGCGGAGGAATCCGAGGGAAGACTTACAGATACGATGGATGTGCGGTTTAAACGAGAGTTGCTCGTCCAAAATAACACCAAGATTACTGACGGTATCAGAGAAGGCGACATTGGTTTTCCCAAGGTTAAGGGAGGGGAAGAGAGCTTCAGATTTCTCCACCATCGAAGCGGTACCAACAAGGAGAACTTCAGTTTTATCGTGGTTAAGTTTGAGAAAGTTGGCAGACAGCCATTCGCTTATGGAGGTGTAGGATGAAAGGAGCTTAGTAATTGATTGAGAGAAAGACACAGGGGATGAGGAAAGGTATATCTGAGTGTCATCAGCATAGAGTTGGAAGGACAGGCCCAATTCGCGGAGAAGGGAGCCAAGAGGAAGTAAGTAGATGCGAAAGAGGAGGGGACCAAGGACTGAGCCCTGAGGCACCCCAAAATGAATGGGCGCGGGCTCGGAGGAGAGGCTATCGAGCGCGACCGACTAAGTGCGGGAGGAGAGGTATGAGGAGAACCAAGCAAGTGCAGTGCCCGAGAGACCAAGAAAAGTGTGAAGAAGATCAAGGAGGACAGTGTGATTGATAGTGTCGAAAGCAGAGGAGAGGTCTACGAGGAATAGAAAGCACGTACAACCCCTATCGGCTGCTCTATGTAAACTGTCTGAAACATTAAGAAGAGCGGTTTCAGCAAAGTGCTTCGCTTTAAACCCTGACTGGTACATTTCATCGATATCGCAGTTAGAAATAAGGCGAGAGAAAACCACTCTCTCGAGGATCTTAGAGAGGAATGGAAGCTGTGAGATAGGGCAATAGCTAGATGGTTCAGAGGGGTTATGTGTGTTTTTTTAAGGATAGGACGAATTGAGGCACGTTTGAAGGAAGAGAGAACCACCCCTGTGGCAAAAGAAGTGTTAAAGAGATGAGGAATCAGTGGAAAGACAGCAGGGAAAATTTGGTGGAGGAATTTGGATGGAAAGACGTCCTGAATGGATCCAGATTTGTTAGAGCGTCATATCAAGGCAGTTACTTGCTCAGAGGACGCCCGAGTGAGGACGTTAAGCGGCGATGAAGTATGGTCGGGGAGAACAGCATGGGCTTGTTCAGACGACTGGGGTAGTATGGCGCGAAGGCTAATAACTTTATTAGAGAAAAATTTAGAAAGAGGAGAGGGTTGATCGAGGGAGAGGCGGGGGAAAGGGACCAGGCGAGGAAAGACGAGAGAGGAGACGAAAGATAGTCCGAGGGTCAGTGTGAGGATATGGAACGTACATAAACACATGCCGCCAGACAATTGTGGGAACGAAAGAAATTTGTCGTTTGAGTTGACCTTCGTCTCCTCTCCCCCCCCCCCACCCTTCTCCCAACTGGCGACAGGAAGTCGGACGAAAGAACGCCTATCTCAGGAAGAAGCTTAAATCTTATTTGCCTTCTTTATGATAGCATGGAGATTGTCCAGAAGGCGCTGCGATAAGCGAATTGTCGTGAATGGAATCTTTCTCTCGATTTCCCACAATCCGCGGTATAAATAACATCGTCGTTTACCTCTCCACAGCAGTGTTCCAAATCTACTCGCGTAATCCTCACGTTGAACGAGAGTCGTTGCCGTAACGTATCGACTACCAACGCGCCGTCTAGTCAACCTGGTCGCTGTCTCAAAGTGTTTCTGGAAGTAAATCCAGCCCCGCAGAGTCAGTGACTAGAAGAGTACGCTCTGTTGCTCAACGTAACTTGAGTAAGAAAAGGAACATCCAAATAGTTACTTAAAGTTACTATTTGTTAGTGTCACATCCAGTTAGGAGTGAACTAACCGGAACTGCAGCCAGCAGCCCTGAACTCGTCGTCTTATTCCCCCTCTCCCCGAGAACTCGTGTTAACGCCACCCGAACCACCCCGTCTGGACCTGAGTAGTCGTCTCTCCAATCCATCACAATTAATGGTAATCTGTAAACCCAGTGTCCCTCTATTCTTAAATTACCTAATTAATTAACCGTGATTGATACTCCCATTGAGTCATTATAAATCTAGACGCTTAACGTCAGTGTTTAATATTTAATCCTTAATTTTGCCTGTTAACTATTGCTAATTATTATATTTGTGTAAAGTAAAGTTTATTTTCTGTACGTGTGTTTATTTGTGGCTCCTCCCTTTTGAAGTACCCTTGGCAAAACTTTAATTAAGCATCCCTTCGGCTAATTTATCTAACCTGTATTATGCACTCTTAGAATTCAACAATCACAAACCTCCCCCCAGTAACAAGTGGGACTTTTATAGTGAGAATCCTGGCTACGGCACAACCAGCCTCTAACCAGCTTTCGCACGTTCAGTAGGAATTAAAGCCTACCTATATATATATATATATATATATATATATATATATATATATATATATATATATATATATATATATATATATATATATGTGTGTGTGATCGTAGGATTGAGTCATAGGGTCAATACCACCGACTAAAACAAAAGCGGTGTGTCCAGATCAAGGACTAGAATAATTATTGGACCAGACTATGGGCAATTTTACGACATATATAAAAGTGGTGTCAGCTTTAAGGGTTTAAATTTTTGAGGAAGCGAACTCATATAGCCTAAAACTTGCCAACGTCCAAGGAAGCCCAAGTAAACTAACGTAATTTTTTTAATAATCAGAGTCTATTCCCCGAAGGAATATAAATAATAACCATTAATAATCCTTTCCAGATAGCAAAAACAAAGCTAGGAAAATATTCATTATTTTTGGGGTTAATTATTAGATTGTATCGGTTAGGAACAATCGCAGCTTCTAATTCTCTTACCAGGTGCGTAAGTTCTTTCGTGAGTCACCAGTTGCGTCAGCAAGAGCAGCAATGGCTTCACAATCGTTCGAAGTTTTCGTCAAGCAAGGACAAGCTCTCGGTCTCACAGGACAGGAACTAAAAGAATTCGTCCAAAGTGAACAGCGAGAGGAAAGAGCACGAGAAATGGAAGTAAGAAAAGAAGCGTTAGAATTTGAAGAAAGAGAAACGATTCAAAAACATAAAAAGGAAATTAAGCAGAGACCAAGTTGAAGTCAGTTCTGTTGTATCCCGTGATCATCAACCCCAGGCCCCCGCGATGAAACTTCCCCAATATAAAGACGAAGAAGATTTGTGCTCATACCTGACAAATTTTGAAAATATCTTCGAGGTAAACGGATGGGCGCTAGAATCCGAAGGAGTGAGTAGATTGCACCCATTGCTCAGTCCGCGTTTAAGAGAAATTTTCATCTCGTTACCACACGAAGCTACACTAGATAATATCACCTTGAAGGCCGAATTGCTATCCGCCTTCAACTTGAACCCTCAGTTCTACCGTGCTATGTTTAGATCGGCTAAAATGCATCCAGGTCAAACTTACCGACATTTTGGATATATCCTGAAGCGAAACCTCCAGTTCTGGTTAGAATCCTCCAAAGTCGAATCGGAGTATGAGGCCCTGATTGACTCTATGTTAAAAGACCAGCTATTTTCCACCCTCTCACAGGAGATCCGAGCATTCGTGCAAGACTGCCGAGCGTCTACCTTTCAAGAATGCCTCGAGGAAGCTGATCTCCATGCGACAAATCATGACCTATACCCACAGGATACCCGGAAGAATAGTTCCGCGTCCCCGAAGAATAAATTTAGTCAATGGAAATCCAAAAAAGGAAACCCCCTCCATTGATAAAGACTACAGCCCCGTTCAGGCCAAAGAATAAGCCTTTTGTAGCCCACGAAGACAGAAAACCCCCAGTCTTCAATAACCCCTACAATAACCAGCACCAAAATAAGCAGGTTATATGCTACTCGTGCGGTTCCCCCGGATATTATAAGTCCCAATGTGTACAGAATTCCAGCCTACGTCCAACCCAGAGCCAACAAGTCCACCAAGTAACTGCTACCCTTTCCTCGGAACAGCCAGCCACGCTTACGTCATCTCCATCGTCTCCATCCCCACAGGAATTTCAAGTGAACTTCCTGTTCAACAAGAGTACCCCCGCAGGACTAAATTTCGAAACCGGCTCGATCAATGGCTGTAAAATGTCTACCCTCGTCAGAGACACCGGGTGCACATGCATTGTGGTGTCGGACAAATTGCTCCTCCCTGTCGACCCCCAACATAAGAAGTACGCAATTGTACACGACTTCTTGGGTCGAGAAAATAGATTCTCGGTAATCCGCTGCCCCGTACAGTGTAAATATTTCACCGGTTGGGCCGACGTAGTGGCAGCCCCCATCAAATTTTACTCGGTACTCATTGGCCAGAGCGCACTACTCTCCCCGAGTGAAGTGACTCAAGCTGTCGTCACTCGAGCGCAAGCTAGCCGCGAGGCCTCTCCCCCAACACACCTTTTAACCCCAGAGGCTCCTTTAGAGGTTCCAACGAGTAATGCACAATTCCTCAGAGCTCAGCAGAGCTGCCCTTTACTTCAATCCCTTTGGGAAAAGGCCCGAAAGAACGAAGAGGTGATCGTTCGAGGGAACCGACCCATAAGGTACATCATTAACGACTCCCTTCTATTTCGCACCTCACGAGATGAGTCAGACCCACCTTCCAAGGTCATGTGTATTCCGCGAACACATGTAGACCAAATCCTGCGAGTAGCCCATGAAAGTCTCATGGCCGGTCATTTCGGTTATAACAAGACTTCTCAGCGAGTATTTAAATACTTTTTTTGGCCCGGTGCAGCCAAAGATATTGCAGAATTCTGCAAAACGTGCGACTTGTGCCAGAAAACCACTGCCAAAGGTCGAATAGCCCCAGCTCCCCTACAAAGAACCCCAGTCATTTCGGAGCCCTTCTCGAGAGTCGCCATCGACCTCATCGGACCAATCCACCCCCCTTCCGCCGAAGGTCATGCGCATGTACTAACATTGATAGACTGCGCTACCCGATTCCCAGACGCTGTCGTTCTAAAAAGGATCGATAGTATCTCTTGCTCTGAAGCCCATATTTCTATTTTTTCTAGAGTAGGATTGCCCAAAGAAATCTTGTCAGATAGAGGCCGCCAGTTTACCTCTGTGCTCATGGAACACGTGAACACCCTGCTCCAAATCAAACCTATCTTTACCACCCCCTTTCATCCGAGCGCGAAGGGCATGTGCGAAAAGTTCAATGCGACCTTGAAAAGCGTCCTCAAGAAGCTTTGTATGGAACAACCCCAAGAATGGCACCGATATTTGCCAGTTGCGTTATTCGCATGCCGCGAAATTCCCCATAGGACCATCGGATTTTCCCCATTTGAGCTCCTGTACGGGAGAAACGTGCGGGGGCCCCTCAGTATTTTGAAGGAGTTATGGACAAATTCCCGTTTGTGTCCAGAATTAAGGTACACTTATTCCTTCGTCCTCGAACGAAGGGAAAAATTAAAAAGGTGTTCTGACATAGCAGTCAGAAATTCCGAAATTAATATGGAAAAGTATCGGACATACTTTGATCTAAAGCCCAAACACAGAAAACTGAAGCCCGGAGATGAAGTTCTACTCTTACTGCCCTCGGATTCCCATAAACTTCTCTCCCAATGGAAAGGCCCCTACCCCGTTCAGAAAACCCACTGATCGGTGGGTTTTCGGAAGTTAAACACCGTCACCGTGTTCGACGCCGAGCCTCTCCCCCTAATCGACCAAAATTTACATCTCTTCGAAGGAGCCGCTTACATCACTGAGATAGACCTATGTAAGGCCTATTATCAGATCCCCCTAAAGGCATCAGCGAGGAAACTAACAACCTTTCCTGCAGACAAAGGTTTAATGGAATTCACTCGTCTTCCTTTCGGCCTAGTCACTGTCTGCAGTAGCTACAACCGCATAATGCGCCGTGTAATAGACGGTTTAAAAACGTTTCTTTTTATTTTGATAACGTGTATGTGGCTACACGTTCATGGAACGACCATATCTTGTCCCTCCGCCAACTTTTAGAACGCTTAAAGCATCATGTCTTAACTATTAAACCCTCAAAATGCCATTTTTCTTATAAATCCATAGAATACCTTGGATTTAAAATAGGCGAAGTCATCTGGCCCCACAGAAAGAGAAGGTAAAGGCTATTGTAAATATGCCCCTACCGCGCACCAAGAAACAATTACGGTCATTCCTCGGTGCTGCGTCATTTTACCGCCGCTTCGTACCCCAATTCGCTTCTGTAGCAGCTCCCCTAAACGATCTGCTAAAAAAAAAACTCCCGGGCCCCCTCCAGTGGAGCCCCGACGCCGAAGCGCTCTTTGAAGAACTCAAAGAGAAGCTAGTCTCCGCCCCAATCTTAAAATTGCTGAACTCACATCGGTTTGGGGGTGGGGGTAAATAGCCTACCTCCTTCTATCCCTCCCACTACTCCTTTTTTTTCTTCCATCATTTTTACGCCCCACCCAACGTCGATTGGAATCGCCATTCGGACGGGCTGCCTGGTCAGCGGGCGAGAGTGGTGCCCAGTAAAGGCGAAAAACTGCTTTGTCGGACCCCAATGTATCCATAACCTAACGGAAAACTGTGATGAATGTTTGCATTCGGTTCCCGCTAATGTAATAGGGTATCCATGCCGTTCTATTTTTTTATACATCTACAGAAGCTTCTTGTTCGTAACGACATTAATTCACATAATTTACCTCTATATAATCCGTTCAATAAATTCGTTAATTCTAAATTAGATTAACATCGATTTTTGGCGTCGGATTCTAAGGCAAAGCCACACCTATCAAATTGGTGGGTTCGATGTTCCTGGAAATTTTGAGTCGCGCTGTGGCCAGCCTAATGATGGTGGAAATTTAGCTGTGGAGGTAACCACCTGTAATCAACATGACCTGGTCAAAGGTTTGGACTCTTTGTTTGGAATAGCAATTTCCGTAAATTTCCACTCAACTTTCAACTATATTAAGCGGGTGATTCGTCGTAGTGAACTTGATCTTCCAAAGTAGCGGGACAAAAGAGTATTATTCGTAAGAGATAAGTTCAAACTCGAGACTCAAGAAGCCGGTGACGGATCCGCGAACAATTTATATCGAATGGAGTCCGCTTCTCCGATATTCCACTCCGGACGATAACTAACCTACTCGATCCAGCCAGCTAATCGATGCAGGAAGATACACCCCCACTAACAACCGAACCTACTCAGTATCAGACCTAAATATAGCATGTAATACATTACCACAATCTATTACAACAACATCTATCGTTACACGCCCCCTTCAATCATACCTCTCTTGCCAAAAGAAGGAGGAAACATCTTATAATGCCATGTAATTAATCGAAACGTTAGCTGACATTAAACCGTACTTGGAATCGCCCCTGGAGCCCTCTTCGTGCCACTCAGACACACGAAAAGATAATGACATCGCGGCGCAAGAGAAAGAGATCGCGAGAAATAATCTTCATTTTTTTTTTCATTTTCCACCTACGTAAGTAAGGTATCTTCTTCAGACCACAGTTAAGGGATTCTAGCCATAAGTTCAACAGTAGTCTGCAAGGGAAAATACCAATTCGTGTCACAAGTTTATTGACGCAACTGGTTCCAATTAAAAATACTCAGGTTGAGAGTGGGGCCTGGATATATATATATATATATATATATATATATATATATATATATATATATATATATATATATATATATAAATATATATATAAAGAGAGAGAGAGAGAGAGAGAGAGAGAGAGAGAGAGAGAGAGAGTTTTGTGATAGACAGGAATTGGTAGACCCGATACTTTCTGAATAGATAAAGCTATAGGACTTCTTGTGTCATCTTGCGACAGTGGAATGGAGACTATGGAAAGGCTGTCATCCAGAAAATCCCAACTCGTGGCGGTAGCAGGGACGAAAATGCAGCAGGTTCGAACCCTGCGCTGAGCCCACGGTAGTTAGGAGGCGGGATAATTGTGTCCCCAAAATGGAACATTGCAGGGAGGAACACATTTTATGTCTTGATGTTAGAAGGTGCAATGATAGGAGCACTTGCTCTGTGGAGAATAAGTCCTCGAAGATAAGCTGGATGCGCTGCCAGAAAGTGAGAGAGGGAGAGCTAAGGATGGGGGGGGGGGAGGAGAGAGGTAATGAATAATGAGTGGAGGAGGAGGAGGGGAAGGGGAGAGGGAGAGAGAGGTAGATAAGGAGGAGAAAAGAGAGGTGGAGAGGGAGATAGAAGGAGAGATAGGAGGAGAGAGGGAAATGAGGAGAAAAGAGAGGGAGAAGGAGAAAAGAGAGGGAGAAGGAGAAAAGAAAAGTGGAGAGAGAGAAAGGGAGATGAGGAGGAGAAAAGAGAGAGATATAAAGAGAGAGAGAGAGAGAGAGGGAGTTGGTGAGGAGAAAAGAAAGGTAGAGAGGGAGATGAGGAAGAGAAAATAGAGGTAGATAAGGAGATAGAGAGAGAGAGGGAGATATATATATATATATATATATATATATATATATATATATATATATATATATATATATATATATATATATATATATATATATATATAGAATGGGGAGAATACAAAGGAAAGAGCACGTAACAACAGACCATTCGATCCTTAAGAAGCTTTATGAAGACATTCTCTAAGTCAAGTTTGCTTAACTTTGCCGCCTTGATCATTGATGTTCGCTTATCTTATAAACGTAGTCTTGGTTTTGAGGCAAAGTGTTTGTCTAGGTTTTGTTTAAATGAATCAAGTGTAGTACAGTCAATGACGTTACGAAGAAGACCATACCATAAGTTAACAATTCATTTGAAGAAAAAAATTCCACTCATGCGAGTTAAATGTTTACCGTTTTCACTCTTGTAATTAGATCAATCGATTATAAAGTACTTTATGGTAACTCTATGTTGAATCCGTTCTACCTTGTTTATATCTCTTTGGTAGTAAGGGCACCAAGATTTAACTAATGTTCCAGAAGATGGCGGACTAAAAAGTTGTAGAGAATAATTATTATTTCTTTCGATTTGTGCTCAAATGACTATCCTATAAAGCTATTTATTTTGTTCGCCTTCTTGGTAATTTCTGTGCATTGTTGACTTGATTTTAGGTTACTGGATACCGCTACTCCTAAAACTGCTTCCTTCTCTAAGCATTTCAATCGTGTTTCATTCATTGAATAAGATACTTTTTATTTTGATTATCTATGTCGAGCACTTTGTATTTATCCGAGTTGAAGCACATTTGCCAAGTTTGTGCCCAACGTGATAACTTGTCTAAATTATATTGCATATCTTCTACCATCTTATGTGAGTTTACAGCATTGTCGATTTTTTTTATTATCCTCATACTTTGAGATTTTGCATGTCAAACCTTCATTAATGTCGATAATTTAGATTAGAAAGAGGACAAGCAATAAAACTGAGCCATGGAGACAGGCTAATTACATTGAGTCAGTTAGACATCTTACCATTTATGACTACTCTCTACCTTCTTTTGCTGAGCCATTCTCAATCCATCTTGAAATGTCACCCTGTATTCCGTTTGAATGTAATGTTATCAATAGCCGTTTGTTAAGAACTTTGTTGAAGGCTCTCTGGAGCTCAAGGTATATGATATCGACGGGATATTTGTTTTACCTTAGCGAGTCTGACCTTGTTCGCCAAAATGCGCGTCTGCAAGGATCTATTGAAAGCGGTACAAATGGTTTGTAGAGATTATTCTTAGTTTATTATAGAACTCTTGGTGAAATAGCGTCTGACCCTAATGATTTGTTCGAGCTAAGCTCTCCAAAATTTCTAGCACATCGTTTTCCGCGTAAAATAGCGTCCGACCCTACTGATTTGCTTAAGTTAAGCTCTCCAAAATTTCTAGCACATAGTTTTCTCCGTAAAATAGTGTCCGGCACTAGTTATTTGCTTAAGTTAAGCGTTCCAAAAATTTCTGGCACATCGATTTCTTGGTGAAATAATGTCGGCCCTAGGTGATTTGTTTGAGTTAAGCTCTCCAAAATTTCTAGTACATCGTTTTCTTTGTGAAATAGTGTCCGGCCCCTGTGATTTGTTTGAGTTAAGCTCTCCAAAATTTCTATCACATCGTTTTCTTGGTGAAATAGTGTCCGGCCCTAATGATTTGTTTGAGTTATGCTGTCCAAAATTTCTAGCACATCGTTTTCGATTACGGTGATTCGTTGTAGAGCGCTTGAATTATTTCTTTGGCTTGGCAAAGGGATATTACTTAGAGAGTGGGAGGGAGGTGGACAGTGGGGGTAAGAGAGGGTTAATAGATAGGGCGCGTGTGATTGAGAGAGATTGAGACACGGTTGAGAAAGAGTGGAGGGGATGTGGGAGGGGATTGATTGGAGGAGTGAAGGGAGGTAGGAGGGGGTAAGAGATGGAGGACAGAGGGGATGAGATAGGGGTCAGATAAAGTGGAGAGAGGGGCAGATAAAGGGAAAGGGGGATAGATAGATAGATACCTACATATTTTTTGGATAGAGATAAATAGAGAGATAATTGGAAGGGGAAGAGAGGAGGCATAAAGAGGAGCCGGAGAGAGAGGAGGGAGATAATGTGGAAGAAGGAAGGAGAGGAGGTTAAGAAATAAAGTGAGAACTACAGAAACAAGGACCAGCTAAGACCCTAAGGTCCGTTCAAGGCTAGTCCGCTTACAGAGAGAGAGAGAGAGAGAGAGAGAGAGAGAGAGAGAGAGAGAGAGAGAGAGAGAGAGAGTGGTTAGGAGAGGGGGAGATATGAAAGTGGGAGTGGGGCGGAGATGGGATGGCAGAGGGGAGATAATGGGGAAGAGGAGAGAAAAGGTGGAGAGGGGGTAGAGAAGTGGAAGAGAGGGGGAGTTGCGAGGAGAGTGAGGATATAGAGTTTCCATCTTCCCACCAACCCCAAGTAGGGGCGGGAGGTGTAACCATGTTAGGAATCTCCCAGGGTCAGCGAAAGCGAAAAAACTCGACCGTTTTGACCACTCGTCTCAATTTTCAATGACAGAATTACTAAACGCTCACCGCTGGTTTTTATACAGATAAAGGATAACCAGAGTCTTCAAAAATAGACAGACAAAGAGTTGTCTATAGACGAAATAAAGGCAGATATACGAAAGCGAGGAAGAGGAAAATCCACGGGTCGAAAATATTTTTCTAACCATCAAAGAAGAGCTGAAATCAACATAAGGGATGTATTGAACCCAAGAATGGTATAATATTCGAGATCTAAGGTCTTTTTATTATAGATACCCTTTAAGGTTTTAATTTCAGGTGTTTTATTCAAAATTGCCATTGTTTGTTTTTTTTTAGTGAATTTTTCGAGGGGACTTTTGAACCAGCAAATTTCGAGTCGTTTTATTACTTTCAAAGGCTTCGTTCTGAATCTTTTCGAGGGGTTTATTAAGAATTCTTTCAAAGTCTTTATTAAGGATCCTTTCAATGTCTTTATTTAGGATCCCTTCAAAGTATTACCAGGATCTCTTTCAAAGCCTTTATTCATGATATCTTTCAAATCCAAAGCCCTTATTCAGGATCCCCTTTAAAGTCTGTATTCATGATCCTTTTCAGCCTTTATTCAAGATCCTTTCAAAGTCTTTATTAAGGATCCTTTCAATGTCATTATTTAGGATCCCTTCAAACTATTTTCAAATCCTTTATCCATGATCCTTTCAAATCATTATTCAGGATCCTTTCAAAGCCTTTATTTATGATTCTTTTAAAGCTCTACTTCAAGATTTATTTAAGGCCTTTATTCATGATTCTTTTCAGCCTTTATTCAAGATCCTTTCAAAGTCTTTATTAAGGATCCTTTCAATGTCATTATTTAGGATCCCTTCAAACTATTTTCAAGATCCATTTCCAAGCCTTTATTCATGATCTCTTTCAAATCCAAAGCCCTTATTCAGGATCTCCTTCAAAGTCTGTATTCATGATCTTTTTCAAGGCTTCCATTCCTGATCTTTCTAAAGCATTTATTCAGGATCATTTCAAAGCATATATTCAGTATCTTTCCCCAGCATTTATTCAGAATACTTTCAAAGCTTATATTTGGGATTTTTTCAAAGTTTTACTTTGGATCTTTCCAAAGCCTTTTTCAATATCTATTTTAGGCCATCATCAGGATTCTTTCAAAGCCTTTATTCATGATACTTTCAAAGTCTTTATTCAGGATCTTTTTAGGTACACGTTGATAGGTTCTTGTATTCAGAACCTTTTTGTGTGTACAAAGTCTCGTTGGACCTTTTGAAACCATCATTCTGGATTTTTTCACATCTTTACCCAGGACCCTTTCAAAATATTCATTGCGGATCATTTCACTCTCTTTATGCACAATATTTTACGGTCTATATTTAAAAGTTCGCCGGGGGGGCCTTCAGGATCCTTTCAATGTATTTTAGTGTTCTAGGTCCAGAGTCTGTAAGCGCTAGAGGCGTCATCTGAAGGATTTTACCATGTGTGACTTTCAACGGGCGAGCGCCAGATGCCGGTATGTCTGGAAGCACGCGCGCCGCTTTTCATGACTGGCACACGTGTCTTCATTCAATGGGATGACCCCTCGTGAGAAGGTGTGGAATCGTGTTAAAAAGATTAGATACGAGTGCTGACGGGAAAACCTCCTGTACTCCAAGAGGACGGGGACCACCATCTAAGACCGCGCGACCAAGGCGGAATCTAACGAGAGTGCTTTCTTCATATTCTCCACCCGGGATGCTACTTCGCCAGCATTCCAAGCGCCTCGCTTGGTGAGTGAATGCCGCCGACTGGGCTTCACCGCAAGAGGCGGGGACCCCATCAATGACTCGTTTTTGCTAAGTGAGTTGCGTTCCGCAATCGCCTTGTGCAAGGATACGTCTCCCCCCCCCCGCCATAGGCCGGGTGATATCCTGTACATCATGCTTCGACACTTGGTATCTTGTCAGATTCCTGGCAAATGGCCCAATTTCTCTAACTTTTTCAGGTGAGAGTTGATGGATAAATTTATCAATGTTAGGTTAGCTTATTTTCTGGACAGAATAGGTCGCCTGTCTCGTGCCCAGTGCATCTTCTGTAAGTTTCAATCCACTTCGGATTCTTTGCTACAGCTGGAGACTGCTCTCTGATACCCCTTCTTTAAAAGGCACTGCTTCGTCACGGTATTCTTCGATTTGTAGATGGCCTATGATGCCGCATAGCGATAAGACATTATGAAGACCCTCATAACTTGAGAGCGAGGGGCCGCCTCTATCTGAGATTCTTTTGAGGTCGTCACTTCCGCTTACGGATCAAAGAACCCTCTCACTGCCTGTAGGGCAAGAGGAGGACTTAACAGAGGAGCTCTCAGTGTCACTCCTTTTGCCGTGATCATCAACGGTATCAATTCAGTGCTGCTATATAATGTTCCGTCTTGTTATTCATAGCAAAACTCTGATCTATTTTGGCGCGGCCCAGATGCTTACTCAGGAGCATAAGATTCAAAGGCTCTGCACCATGTCTCGTGTTATGCTGAAAGGTACGGGTTTATTTTGAGGGTTGAGACAAGAACAAGTGCATGCACTTATGTATCCGGCGTGGCCAATACCTCAAATATTGATCAGTTCTTAAACGCAACTCGCCTGGCCGTGTTGGACTCGAAACGATTCCTTGCTCTTGTATTCGCTCGATACATCACATGGGAGGCGCGGACCTATGTTCTCTTGAACCTGCATCCTTGGACATTCTCAGACGTTCACAAGAATAGGTGTTGGTAGGTCTATCTATTTTTTTGTTCACTTCAAGCTAGATTATGGATGTGAGTTCGACTCTGCATCTGTGCTGCTTTTGCAGATAGTGGAGTCAATCCACCAGTGCGGTCTTCTAGTGGCTACTGGTGACTTCCGCGCATCCTTTAGAGAGAACATCTTTTAGACAACGGGGAAAGGCTAGGCGCTTTAGGTCGTACACAGTGGTTGATGCGAGACAACAGCTTCTTCCATGTCACCACCGACCTCACTTCGTCAGTGGCCGATCTCAAGGGTGACAATGCCAACGAGTGCATAAGCCTTTCAGGTTTAGCACTGACAATTTCCTTCTAGATATCACTGTAACTGTCGGATCGGTGGCACCTATGGTTTTGCAACTCTTCTGCTACCAATTCTTCTATAACATCTGGAATATTATCTTCGCAGTTTTTAGAGCAGTGTACACAGTTGGATCCAATTCTAAAGAAGTTTTTTGGTTTCGATGGTGTATCCTCCGCTCCCTCCTGTTTGAAGCCGTCGGATGCCTTCCCACTGCTGCAACCGTCTTCACAGCTGAGCCGGTCGCGATTTACCGCTCGTACGATAAATTGCCCAGTTCAGAGGGCTTTTTTATCCATAGCGTCTCCAGAGTGCGCCGATAGCTTTTGAGCCGCTGGAACCGACCCCCCCCCCTCCTCCCCGTTTACTACGCAATATCTGTGATGCCTCAGGTATTACGTGTCCGGCGGATTTCGAGATTATATACTGCTGGAATCTTATCCATGTAGTAGTTGCTAGTAACAACCGCGCAGATGAGGAGACCTGGTTTGCGCACCAAACTGACTAAGACCAGCTTTTTGCTCTTACCTACACTACCTACAGCGCAGGAATGAAAACAACCGTACGAAATGCATGGCAAAGAAGATGGGAGACGGCACCTGGGTGTTGGAAATTGCGTGCATTAGCGCCACAGGTTTCCGTGTACCTATCCATCAAATCATCTTTTACCGCTCACGAAACGGACACACCCACTGGGATGCAGCGGCGTCATCGGATGAGGCGCCCCTCCTCCTTCCTCCTGAAACCTTCGGCGAAGATTGATTGGTCTCTCAAACTGTCCAGCACATTTTGATTGAATCTCAAGGTGTTTGCGGGACCAGGGTCATCCCAGTAACATGACCGCCGGGGTCACTACCACATGTACCGAGTGCTTGGGAGGGACTCCTGCACACCGGTCTGAGATGGAATTAATTTTTTTGAGGTGGCGGGGGTTCTGAGTGAAACGGACCTTTCTTGGTTCTTGGGCTGCCGTGAAGATATTTTTTCATCGTTGTCGTTTATTGATTTTTGTTCTTTTTATTTTTTTGCTTTGATTTCTACGGTTTTGCCCTCGCTGGTGGCTGCAAGGTCTCCAGGAATATTTTTAAAGTCTTTTATGGATGATATTTTCTAAGTATTTACTCGTTATCGTTTCAAGGGCTTTATTCAAAGCCCTTAAAAGAGCTTCCAAAGGTCTTTTATTCAGAATTTTCTAAAGCTCTTTTATTTTGGAGGTTTTAAAGTTTTTTTCAAGAGCTTTTAAAGTTGTTGTTTTTTTAATAGGAGCCTTTGATGGCCTTTTATTAGGGAGTTTTTTTAAGGATTTTATTCAGAGCTTTTTGAGGGTCTTTTATTCAAGAGCTTTTAAAGGTTGTTTATTCGATACCTTTGAAAGTCTTTAATTCGGGAGCTTTTTTAAAGGATTTTATTCAGAGCCTTTCGAGGGTCTTTTATTCAAGAGCTATTAAAGGTTGTTTATTCGATACCTTTGAAAGTCTTTAATTCGGGAGCTTTTTTAAAGGATTTTATTCAGTGCCTTTCGAGGGTCTTTTATTCAAGAGCTTTTAAAGGTTGTTTATTCGATACCTTTGAAAGTCTTTAATTCGGGAGCTTTTTTAAAGGATTTTATTCAGAGCCTTTCCAGGGTCTTTTATTCAAGAGCTATTAAAGGTTGTTTATTCGATCTCTTTGAAAATCTTTAATTCTGGAGCTTTTTTAAAGGATTTTATTCAGAGCCTTTCAGGGGTCTTTTATTCGAGAGCTTTTAAAGGTCTTTTATTCGAAGCCTTTGAAGGTAATTTATTCGGGAGCTTTTTAAGGACTTTATTCACAGCCTTTTGGTGGTCATTTATTCGAGAGCTTTTAAAGGTTTTTTATTCGGAACCTTTGAAAGTCTTTAATTCGGGAGCTTTTTTAAAGAATTTTATTCAGAGCCGTTCGAGGGTCTTTTATTCGAGAACATTTAAAGGTCTTTTATTCGAAGCGTTTGAAGGTAATTTATTTGGGAGCTTTTTAAGGACTTTATTCAGAGCCTTTCGATGGTATTTTATTCGAGAGCTTTTTAAAATCTTATATTCAAGATCTTCAGTCTTTTATTAAGGAAATACCGTAGGTTTTAATTCGCGGTTATTCTATTATTCGGGATCCGTCTTTTATTCGAAATCTTTGCTTTGTCAGATTTATTTTATTCAGGCTCTTCTCGAAGGTCATTTATTTTGGATTTTCTAGAGGTCTTTTATTTGCGATTTTCCCTGGTTCTTCTTTTTGGGAATCGTCCAAAAGCATTTTATTAACCACCTTCCGAATGTCTTTTATTCGGGAATATTTGAAAATCTTTTAGTCGCAATCTTTCGAAGGTCTTATATTTAGGATTTTCTCACGGTCTTTTATTTTGTATCTTTCTAATGCTTTTATTTATAATCTGTCAAAGGTCTTTGAATCAGAAACATTTTAAAGTAATTTATTCCTAATCTCCAAAAATATTTTATTCAGAATATTTATTGTATTTAATTCATAGCCTTTCGAAGGTCTTTTGTTTGCAAATTTTTAAAAGGTTTTATTCAGAGCCCTTCGAAAGTTTTATTTTTGACAGCTTTTTAAGGTCTTTTATTTGGTATATTTTAAAATTATTCAGAGCATTTCGAATGTCTATTATTCAGAGCCTTTCAAAGGATTTTTTTCTTCGACAGCTTTTTAAGGTCGTTTATTCATAGCCTTACAAAGCTCTTTTATTCAGGAGCTTCTTAATGCATTTTATTCAGAGCCTTTCGAAGCTCACTTATTCGGAGTCTTTTCAATGTCTTTTATTCAGGGCCTTTTGAATGTTCTTTATTTGGACTCCTCCCAGTAAACCTCCCTAATACCAACCCCTTTTTCAGGTGTCGTGGGTTCGCCACCGGGACATCCACGTGCTCACCTTCGGCGGTGCCACGTTCACCAACGACGTCCGGTTCAAATCCCGGCACGAGGACGGATCCAACGAGTGGGCCCTCGTCATCAGGTGGGTCTCGGGAGCGGGACCAGGGCCCCCAGAATTTGGCTGGCATGTGGGAATGGTGTTTATTAACTCATCCTGCCTTGCAGGTCCCCCCAACTGTCGGACTCGGGTTTCTACGAGTGCCAGGTGAACGCAAAGCCCCTGATCGCCGGCAGGATATTCCTCGACGTCCTCGGTAAGGAATGACCCTCACCCTCCGTGTCCTCCGCCGCTCAACCTTCCGAAGATCCTTGACTCACCTTCTTTTGACCGTTTCCTGGCTATTCTACGAGTCTTCCGTCCAATGACCTTTCCCTGGTCTTGTCTCTGATCTGCCACTCAACCTTCCCAAGGCTGTTCCCTGTCCTTTTGACCTTTTCCTGCTTATACCACGAACCTTCACCTCAATTTCCACTTAACCTTCCCTGGTCTTCTTTTAGCTGTTTGTTGGCTACCCTTCGACTGTTCCCTGGCTTTCTTCATTACATTTTCCTGACCTTTGGTTTGACCTGGCATTCAACCTTCCTCTGGGGATCCATGGGTATTCTTTCCCACGGAAACGCTGCTCCCTCGGTTTGAATCTCTCTCCCATGTCCATTTCTCTGCCTGGTCCCTAGGGAATCTGACCCCTGTTTGTACTATTGGTTAACGTTGCTTTCTCCCGCCCCCCGTGGGCCAGAGCCCCGAGCGGTGCTTTCGGGGCACGAGAAACTCTACGTGAAGGTGGGATCAACGTTTCGCCTTGTCTGCTCCCTCATCGACGCCGCCCCGATCCAGCCGCTCTTCTTCCAGTGGTTCCGTGACAACCAGGTACGCTGGGCCACGCAACTCTCCCATGGGAGAGGGAGTTAGGGGGATGAGGGCTCAGCTTGGATCATAAAAGAGGGGGACAGGGAGCGCTTAAGTCAGGCCTTGGATACTTCGACATGGGATTATTATAATTTTTCGGTATTTGTCTCCCTTTAATTTCTTTATTTATCTCTCTTATTTCCCTAGCACACACGCCTCATATCAAATCTCCCTTATCTGCCTTTCATTGATCTCCCTTCTCCCTAGCACACACGCCTCATATCAAATCCCCCTTATCTGCCTTTCATTGATCTCCCTTCTCCCTTATAACCCTTCAGGACCTTCCTTATAACTTCCCATTTCCTCTTTTCTCCCTTCTCTCGTACCTCTCTTCCCCCTTAATTTTCTTTCTCCCTACTCTCCTTTACTCTCATCTCCCTTCTTCGTATATCCCTTTGCCTTTATCTTCGATCTCCTTTATCTTATTTAACTCCATCTTCCTGGTTTATTTTTGATCTCATATTACATGAATCTCTCTGATCTCCCTCACTTACCTTCCTTATTTGAAGCTTCTGTTTCTTTTGTTTCAATTCTCCCTTTTCTCTTTACTCATGGCCATCCTTCTCTTTTATCCTTTATCTCCTTTGTTTCTCTTTTCTTCCATAATTCTCCAATCAGATTTTACGTCGCCGAGTCCAAATTGGGAGGGGCGGAAGGCGGAGCCCTGATAGTCACCTCTGTTCACTCAGGTAATTCTATTCCCACTGTCCGGTACCCATATCAGTGCAATTTAAGCTGGGATCCGAACCCCGGTCTCTCCATGGCCACCCCTAGTCAAATGGGGCGAATCCAACGAGTAACCACACGCGGTGCGACTTAACTCCTCACGTCCGAAGAGGTTGCCACTTCACTCATTGTTTACTCTCTGGCAATGAGGCATTTCCCTTTGAGAAGTTTCATCCGTTCCACCATATCTCTCACTCACGTGCGCGTTCTAATCTAAATGATATTTTTACCTCTTCCTGAAACTGATCAGGCGGAGTAGACAGTGGCGTACGTCGGGAGGATAAAAAAGTGATATTCAACTCCTGAGGCGAGGTGGATAGTCGAATATTTATTTAGAAAGGGAGGGGGGGTAACACCCTATTTCTTCCATATTTGGTTAGAAGCGGTCAAGATTGTTGGTTTTCCCTATAGCTATAAGGATCTTTTTTAGAGTAAAGTCCTATCTACAGTACTGGAAAATATATTATGGAATTTTAGAAAACTATTTATTTTGTGTAAAAGGTTATTTGAATATGGCAAGGGATTTTAAATCATATTAAATCTTACAGAATTACAATATTATAATCTCCGACTTTGATTTTAGTTATGTCTAATACAAGATTCTAGTGTCATATGGCAACAATGAGAAGCGTAGTGGAGCAACACTCATTTGTACTACGTGGTGCAGACACGTTTCGTCTAGTTGTAGTCTAGTCGGAGTCAGTGTGTAGTGTTTGTTTCTATTATGATGACTTTTGCACTCACACTTTCGTGCATTAGTTACAAATTCATATATATTAAATTCCATTTGAAATGGAAATAACGTGATATTTCAATTCAACGTTGAGATGGTTAAACGTAGTGATCTTAATCCCCATATAACAGGAGAAATAAAAGTGTATTTGAGTGATACCACATTTAAACAGAAAGAAATCGCAAGGAAACTACAGGTTTTCAACTCAAACCATCGGTGCAATTAAGAACAAAATAAAAAAAACGAGGATGTGTTGGTAAAGAGGGTTAGTAAATGTGGTCGAAAAAGAATAACAACCCCTATGCTTGGTGAATAAAACATAGCTCTCGATTATAGTATAAAATATTGTATTAAGATGTCACGTCAATTAAAAGTATACACCATTTTTGTGCACCCAAGAACGGTTAACAACAGACATTTAGTAAGTGAAATTTACGCATATCGTCCAAGGAAAAAATCTAGGCTTTCTCCAACGATGAAGATTACACGCTCTGCCTCGGCTAAAATTCACATTCCGTGGATTTCTATGAAATGGGAGCAGTTTAAGACTATCTAAAATGATGGATTAGACTATTTATATAATTTATGATTGATAAAATATAATAAATAATAAAAATGAAGATTTTTTACACTTATAGAAAATAAAGCATTTTCTTACACTGGCTTTTAATTTAAGATTGTAATATGTACTGTAAAACAGTTACTTGTTCTGGATGTCTTAATATTCAAATATTGTTTTCTATTATTGTAGGTAGTTTTTTTCTGACGAATCAACAATAGCAGTGCTCTATGATCGTCTGCAAAGCGTGAAAAGGAGGACAAGCGAAGAATTTAAACCCGAATGACTCGGGAAGACGGTGAAATTTCCGCAAAAGATTATGGTTTGGGTGACAATATCTGCACACGGAACAAGTCGCCTGTACATTGTGGAAGGAACAATGAACCAGCAAAAGTACATAGAGGCACTACGAACCCACCTACTACCTCAAATAATGGAATAGTATGGAGACAGGCTATGGCCTTTCCAACAAGACTCGGTCTGCAAACTCTGTGCAGAAAATACTGTTGAATTGCTACCATGACCAGGAAATTTACCAGATTGAAGGAAGAGCTACACCAAATGTCAATTACTATCAACAACAGCTTATTTGCTGCCTTGTTTCTGCTCAAGGACGTCAAACTAGCTATTAGAACAATAGTTCTGCACTTAGTATTGAAAATATATCCTCTGTTAATACGTAAATTTTGTTTATTTAACCCTTATATGCATATAAAAATGCCCAAAAATTGAGAAATCGGTAATATTTTTTCCAGTACTGTATATGGGGCCGGAGAGTTATAACCTACACCCATAGTGGGTAATTTAGAGCGTAATAGAAGGGCCAATTCCCAGGTCATGAGTAAAGAGCGTCAGCGAACAGCCATCACACGGGAGGAGACGCCCGACGGGCCGAGAAGCACTTTACACATCTCTTCAGCTGACGTCACTGACTCGGGAGCTTACACGTGCACTCCATCAAACGCCCAGAATGACACTGTGATCGTCCACGTTATCAACGGTAAGGCCTCGTTGAAAATAGTATTTTCTAAATATTTTTGATAAAATATGAATTAAAGTGCAACAAATTCTCCCAAAGGGAGGGTATATGAAAGGGCACGAAAGTATGAATTGTATAAGGGTGTGGCTTCGATACCCATATGTTGTAACTAAATCGTTAGATTTATGGCAGTCGCCAGTGATGGGGTGTTAGGTATATGGTGTTATAGACGACAAGGTTACCAATTATGTAGATCCGAATGACAGCGAATCGATTGTATGTGAATGAAAGAGGTTTCCGTAACCACCACCTTATAAGGGCGCGACGACTTCCAGTTTTTAGGAGAAGGGTAGCGTTACAGCACCCTTTCTTATTTATATATGCGCTCCTAATCCAGAGGGCATGGCTTCGAAATGACCGTAGGATGACCTATCTCCGCTAAGGTCGCATTTCTCCACCCCCTGGACGGAGCTAGGAAGCCTGTGCTCGGTATGTACATTTACAGGATTAAATTTTTATTTGTGTAATTTGATACGTTTGTCGCTGCGCCACCTCTAACAGTCAACAGCTGTGTTTACCCGGACTCCACATTAAACATCCGTCTTTGATAATTTTATCTCGAGACACAACTTGGGCAGTTTTATCAAAGCAGCTGTTCAACCATTTTCCTTTGCTCCTTCCTGTGTTTCATGCTCGCTTGTTTATATACATAATATAAATATATATATATATATATATATATATTAGTAAGACATGATTGGGTATAATAGGACCAATTCGCGTCCACTTTGCGTAGGTATCTTTCGGGGCATATTGAATCTAGCAATTTTGGTGCCAGAAACCTACCTATTGCGTAATCCGATTACTACAAACCTACCTACTGCTTAGTCCGACCACTACAAATTACCCTGCGATGGTAACTTGGAGATCGGTTCCGATTTTCAAGTTTAGTTTGGTAAAGAGGTAAGTTTATGCCCAATCCAACAAAAGCCTGTGTAAAGCAGGGCTGCCACTCGATGAGGAACTACTTTGGGAAAAGGGGGGGCCATCTTATCCTGGGTTAATCGAAGGGCCGTTGGTCTTTCGACAATGCCCAATCCAACAAAGGCCTGGTCCACTCTGGCAGACGGAGGCGGCTATCCCGCTTAACACAAGGACAAACAATGTTTCTTAATCCATCGGAATTAAGGCAAGGCAGGACTGCCACTTGGTCGTGAAATAAGTGGGGAGAGGGTCTGTCTTACCCTGTGCTAATCGAATGGCCGTTGGGCTTTCGAATTTCTCGAGCAAACCCATCAAATTCTAATCCATATTGTATTCCAGCAGTAGAAACCTCCTTCTCCCTGCCCCTTGCTGCCTCGTAAAGAACGAGGTTAGCGGTTCACAGGTGGCCGACAGGAACAGTCCATAAGAACGTTATCAAGCTCAACCTCCCCCACCATAGGACAGCTCCACTTTCGAGCATTTATTTTAAGGGCTTTGTCTTTTCTTTGGTATTAACTAGAGGAAATTACTTATATCGTGTATCAGCTTATATCACATAAAATGTCATGTTTCTAGGTATCATGGCACCTGTGACACTAGTTTTGTAGATACTACACTGAATTGTAGCCCAGTAAGACTTATTTGATTTTGCTTCGAACCACCCTCGAAACCAAGGGGGGTATTGAATGCTCGAAGTGAATTTGGAGGACATTCAACACATTCTCTGGATGATGGCAAATAAAGAAATTAGATTTTGTGCTTTATTAACATGCACAGGAAATAATTAATTAACCAATAGTAAATGAATATAGGAAAGAATAGGATAACATATAAGTGATGGTATTATTCAGTTCAATGGAAATTACTATTGAGAATTATTTTACTCTTATTGTATTGAATATATCGTTTCACTTTAGGTACTGTAAATCAGTTTTAATTATAAAAATTGATAATGATGCTTTTCATCATATGTAAAAGTTAATAATAACGTGGGAATTGAACTAAATGTTAAATTGGGTGAATTAATGAGAGGAGCGCGTTTGGAACTTGCCTGACAACTGGAGAAATAGGCTTCGAGTAGTGCTGCTCGTCGGTGAGGAAAGAGTACCAATTAGCAGCGACCATGACCTTTAATTCCAGTGGAGATAGATACGTCTCCTAATGAGGCGAATCTTTTAGTCTTCTCGGTACTAAAAGGAATTGGGTTGGAGAATGGAACAAACTGCTCTAAACACCCCCAAGCTTGACAGACTACTTATATTCTACCCAAATTGAGGGAGTCTGGCGTGTCCCCTGCTTGGATAGGAATATGTTCTCAGAAGAAATAGTTTCTGGTTGAACCGGAAGGATAGAGGGAGAATATTATCTAGCGAAACGCATAGGAAAACCCACACCACCTAAACGAGACTTCTCATCCTTGTTCTAGGCGAGCACCCTGCGGCAATGCAGACTAATCAAGTCCCAGGGATCGCAGCAAGATGGCAATATGTCGTCTGGGCGTCCTTAGCGATGCAGCGGTTAATGATGCTTTCTCAGGGGCCAGAAGAGACCCTCATATTCAGAAAGGGCTTTTCATAAGAGAGGGTCAGGAAAGAAAGAGACGGGGTCTAGGGATTGGGTTGGATTCGAAATAGACACAGGTCAGTATCTATTTGTTTCTCTCGCTGTCTTTCTGTTTGTTTGTCTTTCTCTCTCTTCATATTCATATATATATATATATATATATATATATATATATATATATATATATATATATATATATATATATATATATATATATATATATATATATGCAAATTTTGTTGAAGACCATTGTGTATTTTGCCTTAATTAATTTCCTTTGGCAACTTTCTCTTCTTCTATCTTTTTTATTCCATCTTGTAGATAGTGGATCACTTTTTCAGTATTCATCTCTTTTAAATGAATTTGTTTGGTAAAAACCAAACCCAATTGCTGAGCTTTCGATCTTATTCGATCATCTTCGGAGTGTTTTGACAGAGTGAAATAAAACGATTTTTAAGGGGTATTTATTCCGCCTCGGTTAAACATAACGTTAGAGGAAATGAGCCACTCCTGTGAGTGGAATTTTAAAATAGTTTTAATGTGCGATTCCAGCTTGTCCCAGACTCGGGTGTAGGGGACTCGGAGGACTACAAGGGAGTACCGGGCCCTCACCCTCCTTCCTTGCCCTGGCACTCGTGAGTGCCCGGGTGAGGATGGGGGACAGAGATCGGCCGATCTGTTTCTTTTTCTCACACTTTCCTTTTCATTTCATTTCATATATATATATATATGAGAACATAAGAAAAGAAGAAGACTGCAAAAGGCCATTCATGGCCTACATTGGCAGCTCCTGTTCCAGTCAACACACAAAAGATTTCTTACCAGAGAAAAGTCATCAACATTGTCACCCTTTACAGGAGTTCGTCAGATCTAATCTACAATATACATAAAATGCATCCAGAGGATTATGTCCATTCATGCAACCGCAAAATATAATCTCCCCACTCCTTAGAAAAATATATACATATGTACATAAAAAAAGTCAGTCCCATCTAGCAGCTTCATCCATATATTTATCTAATCTATTCTTAAAACTACCCAGAGAGGAGGCCTCTATCACATGTCTAGTGAGCCTATTCCATTCATCTACCACACGATTTGTAAACCAATTCCTCCCAATCTCCTTCCTAAACCTATACTTATCAAGCTTAAACCCATTGCTACGTGTCCTGTCATGTTCACTAAGTATAAGAACCTTACCCAGATCCCCTTTATTATATCCTTTTACCCATTTGAAGACTTCAATCAATTCCCCTCTGACTCTTCTCCTTTCCAATGTATGTAGATTTAGTTTTCTGAGCCTTTCACCATAAGGTAAGTTCCTTAGCCCACCAATCATCTTTGTCATCCTTCTCTGCACAGACTCAAGCAAATCAATATCCTTCCTATAATATGGTGACCAAAATTGTACTGCATAGTCTAGATGAGGCCTAACTAGCGCCAGATACAGTTTTAGAATGACTTCAGCACTCTTATTGCTTACACTCCTCCTAATGAATCCCAATATCCTATTAGCTTTATTCTTAGCATTTAGGCATTGCTTTCTAGGACGAAGGTCTGAACTTACCAAAATACCCAAGTCCCTCTCAAAATCAGTCCTCCCTAAAATTCTGCCATTTAATTTATAACTATTCAATGGATTATTTCTACCTATACTAAGTACACTACATTTGTCTATGTTAAACTTCATTTGCCATTTCTCGGCCCAATTGGACAGAATGGTCAATTCCTCCTGCAATTTCTTAACTGAGGGTATGAAATATGTTTTCATTTGAAAGAAGGTGTGTGAGGGGAGATATGATTGAGCTTTTTAAAATCTTTTCTGGGATGGATAAATTGGATTTCAGCAAGTTATTTGAGTTAGAAGGTAGTAATAGAACTAGAGGCCACCACTTAAAGATGAAAAAACAGAGGTGCAGACTGGATGTTAGAAAATATTTTTTCACTAACAGAGTGGTGGATTATTGGAATAGTTTTCCACCTGAGACTGTAGACAGCCCAAACTTGAATGTTTTCAAGCGCAGATTGGATGATTATATGGGGATGGAGAGTTAACTTCTTACTTTTTGGTATGTGGATATGTTTCTTGACTCATTCCTGTGGATGCAGTTTCTTTTTATTGTATATTTTGGGGGACTTTGATTTTGTTTTTGACAGACTCCTATGGAGGCTTTCAATTATATATTGTAGATGCATGGTTGGACATTCCTATGGATTGTTAAATTGTATATTGTAGATGCATGATCTGACAAAATCCTATGGATGCATTATGTGGGTGGGATTTGATGGATAAGGATGACCTTTGATAGGCCCTTGTGGCTTTTGTCATCCGTGAAATTATGTAATGTTATGTTAATGTGAGCGGGTTATAGATCTTCAGGTTTACCCTTTGCATAGTTTTATGAAGGGTTAAGATATATATATATATATATATATATATATATATATATATATATATATATATATATATATATATATATATATATATATATATATATATATATAATTAATTATTTCTTATTCTTATTCTTTTCTTTTACCTCTCCTGTTTTTTTGCTAATCAGTTTACCTCTCTTCGTTTTATCCACACTATTTCTGTTTTCTTGTTTTCTCTCTTAATTTTTTCGCTACTTTTTTTCTCTCGGCTTTTCTCTTTCGTTTTTCTCTTCTTTTTAGACTTTTTTGTCTCTTCTACTTATTTAACTCGTTTTCTTTTATATCATTTTTATCTCCTTTTTATATCTTCGCTTTTTTATTTGCTCTTAATTTTATCTCATCTTCTTTCTATCTTCCTTTATCTCCTTTCATATCATCTTTTTGTATCCTATTTTATCTCCTCTTTTTTCTACTCTTTTATCTCCATTTGTTATCTCTTCTTTTATCTATTCTGCTTTTACCTTTGATCACCTCCATTTACTTTCTTTTCACCTATTTTTCTCCTCTTTAATCTCAAATTTTTATCTCCTTTTCACTTTTTTATAATCACCTCTTTTTTATCTCCTCCTTTTATTTTCTCTTTTATATCCTTAATCACCTCTTTTTATTCTCCTATTTTTCTCTTTATCTTCTCTTTTTATCTCATATATTTCTTCTATTTTTTTCTCTACTTTCTATAGCCTATTTTATCTCCTTTTATATATCCATTTTTATCTACACTTTTTAATATCTTTTATCTCCTATTTTATATTCATTTGATCATCTCTTTTCATCTTTTAATCCTCTTTTATTCATTTTATTTATCTCCTATTTTAGCCTTCTTTAATGTTTCTTCTCTATTTTGTCTCTTTTTCCCCGCCTCTTTTCCTTATATTTTCTTTCCTTTTTCTTCTCATTTTTCTTATCTTTATTCCTCTTTTTTTGCTAACCTCTTCTTTCTTTCCAATTTTTATATCCTCTTTTTTTCTTACTTGTTTTTACCTTTATGTCTATTCTCTTTATCCTCCCTTTTTTTTCTTTCTTCTTTTCTATATCCTATTCTCTCTGCTCTTTTTATCTCATTTTTTCTCAACTCTTGTTTGGGACTTTTTCCTTAACTAATCTTTTATTTCTTTTATCTTCTCCTTCATTCCTTATTTTGCTTCTCTTTATGCTCTATTTTATTTACTTTCTTCTATTTTCTATGATTTTGACTCATTTTTTCCGCTTTCTTTTTCTGTACTTTATTCCTGTTCTCTTTAGCACTCCTCTTTCTCGCTCATCATACATCCCCCACTTCTTTTCACCTCTCTTTCTTTCATTTTCTATCTTTTTCTCCTATATTATTTCCTCATTGTGCCTTTACTCTTTTTTCCCTCCTTTTTTTTCTGCATCACTTTCTGTATTAGTTCTTTTTTCTCAATTCTTTTATCTGAGATTTCTTTTGTCTCTTCGTTTTATCCTTTTTTTTGCCACTTCTTGTTCCCTTTATTTATCTCCTCTCCTCTTTTTCTGCCTTATTTTCTCCTGCTCTTTTCCATCTCCTTTTTCTCTCTTTTACATCATCTTTTTCCTCCTCTTTTTTTTCTTAATTTCCTGTTTTTAAATTCTCTTTCTCTAAGTATTAAATCCTCCTTTAATCGTATTTTCCTTTCCTTTTTCTCCTCTTTTATTACCTCGTTTTTTCTCTTCTTTATTCTCTCGTCTCTTTACTTTTTTATCTTCTCCTACCTCTCCTATTTGTTTTCTCTCTTCTTTCCTATTCTCTTTTATCTCTCCTCATTTTCTCTCTATCATCCCCTATTTTCTCTATTTTTATAGTCTATTTTTCTATCCTTTTCTCTCCTCTTATTTTTTTATTTTTTCTCCTTTTCTCCTTTACTCCCCTCCTTTCTTCTTCATTTTATTCTTTTCTGATTTCTCCCCTATTTCTTCTCCTCTTTTTCACCTATATATCTCTCGTTTTTGTTTTTGTCCTCTCTCCTTTGTTTTCGCTTGTCTTTTTCTTTTATTTTTCTTTTCTATTTGCCTCCATTCTTCTTTCTCTCTACTTTTTCTCTTTTATTTCCTCCTTCTTTCTCCTTTTCTTTTTCTCTCCACTATTCTCATTTATTTTACCTCATCTTTTTGTACCTTTTTGTTTTTAGATCTTACTTCTTCTCTCTCTCTCATATATATATATATATATATATATATATATATATATATATATATATATATATATATATATATATATATATATATATGTGTGTGTGTGTGTGTGTATGTGTGTGTGTATACTACTTCCTTTCTCTGCGCCTGCACAAATGTCTTACTAAATCGGTTAATTAACCAATAATAAGAGCAGCGGATTCTCGTTCTTATCATATATTTCCTCTGCAGTTCACCGTACACAGGTAGGCGCGCGCGCGCGCGTGTGTGTGTCATCGTGAACCTGTGGGTGACAGGGTATCAGTTTTGAGAAGAAAGGGCGTGGCTTTTCGTCAATTGTGGGCGTGGCTTGAAGAAGCTCCGCCCCATGTGGTGATAGCTGTGAATTGTTCAAAATCATTATGTATATACAGAATACCAGAGTAATGGTTTTTCAATGGTATTTATTTCCTTCTATTTTGCTTGCTCGGAATAGTGAAGTGAAGGGAAATATTTAATGTTTTGTCCACTTAGCCGAGTAGTTGAGGGTCAGCTCCAGGAGAATCATGACTGAGTTCACTAAGGGACATTTCTGTTTCAGGTGACCTGGGTCGAGTCCACGCCTAAATGACCCCCTGCAGAGCAGCGCTATTCTCCCGTGGCTACAGCTCCAGCATCGTTTCCATTATTACTTATCGTTCTTTCCCTTCTTCTTCTTCTTTTTCTTCTCCTTGTTTCCAGGTGTCAAACAAAAAGCCACCACATGTCTACCATCTAAGAATAACGAACACTAGTTTTTCCTATTGGTGGTAACCGTTCGTGAGCCAACCGCACACAACCAACCCTTAGTCTACCCAGAGAGTGAATAAATAGAGAACGCATCATTTTTTCCTTGTTTGTTAGATTTTCTTGATTGATTTCTCTAGATTTAGAGTCATAAAAACGAGGAAGAGTCCTTGTTTGTAAATAAAATCGACCCACATTTAATATCAGTTACTACCCCCCTCGGGGCTGAGAGAAAGGGGGAGAGACGCCACAAGAAAGTGGCTTAGTTAGAGTGGTTAGCGATGTATGTGTGTATGAGTGAGAAACGTTACATAAAAGTGGGCATGACTACCTAAGACCGTGAGTGAAAGAGAGAGAGTGTATGTGTGTAAGAGAGAGAGAGAGAGAGAGAGAGAGAGAGAGAGAGACAAGGGCAAGGACAAGAACAAAGAGAATGAGGGAAAGAGAGAGACTGACTTGGCTCCACCATCTTTAATTCTTCCCAACTCTGCCAGACACACAAGTATAATAATAAGAACATAAAAAAGTAGGAGTCTGTAAAAGCCTATTCAATAGACTATACGAGGCAGCTCCTGTTCCCATCACCCACTTCAGTCCCACCTCACAGCATCCTCATCCAGAAATCTATCCAATCTCTCCTCAAAACTCAGCAGGGAGAAAGATCGCTTTCTATCACATGACTAGTGAGCCTATTCCAGCCATCTACCACTCGATTTGCTAAACAAATTCTACCATTTTTTTGTCTTAGCAGCGTCAGGAGACATCGGGAAGGGGTAGGTTGCAAGCCTTGGAAAATAGAACCCATAGGACCTGGCGCAGGCCCACGGAGGAACATATATCCATCTATGCGCATGTATGAAGTGATTATGATATCCAAAACCTAGAGGAGGCGATATTGCCAATAACTTCGCCATGATTCACTCCCCAGGGGAAGAGAGCACCAGGGAATACTCATCTCATCATACTCATCAACTTTGAAGGAGCTCGGCAACGAGAGTGGGGAAATTATACCCTATTAAAACAAACTTTTTTTAATAAACTGCACTGACAAAGTTAGCATATGCAGTTGCGATACGAATCTCTCGTCCCATTCATTCTGTAACAGGTTCCTCATTCACACCAAGCAAGTGCCTTGGCTGTATCCAATAAACCAATAAAAGGTATGGAGCGAGATATTGCTAGCGTAACCGCATATCCCAAATGTGTCAGTGCTGCTTACTTTTAAAAAATATGCATACCGTTTCTCCCAAGGGCGCGTGAAAACCATCCATTGCCACGGATGGGTGAAAAAAAAAGTCGTGTCTGTGACGGCAAAAGTTCATAGCCCAGTTGAAAGTCGCTTTTTGGAGTCGTTGAATCGGTCAATCGGATACAGTTACTTCCTTCCTGCGGATGAGGAGTGTCACCAAGCGTGTCCGATGCAAAATGGATGGGCCGAGAAATTTTATCGTAACTGCACAAAGTATTGTGAAATAAGAAACAAACTTTTGCTTAAGACAATGATTTAGAAAAAACAGGAAAATGGCAAAAACAACCAATAGCTACTCAGACGACTGGGGAAAATGGACTCAGGAGGATCTCATTGTGCATCATTAATGGTACACAAAAACCGACAAAATAAGAAGTCTTTACGACTTCGGAGAGTTGGAAATAACTCTTGACAGATTTCTCGACTATTCCATCTCCATTATTATATGCGACACTGAAAGAGATGTCGACTCTCCTTTCAAATTAGAAAACTGAAGTCCTAAGAGACATGAATTTGAATTTGGAAGCAAAGATCCCTCACATATAGAGGCACAAAGATCAAATTATTGCCATATATTTGACTCATGGGTGTGTGGGTGAACCCCTCACAACAGAAATTGAAAGAACGCAGCCCTGGACCATTTAAAATTGGAGATAAATTCAAGAAAAAAAGAAGGGAATAACGGATACTTCCGCGTAATCAATGCCATATTCAAAGAGAAGGAAATGGGAAACAGAGCCATAGAATGAGAACTACTGGCCTTCAAATTAAGGATCACCCCGGATAAGATAAAAGTGGAATATTTTAAAGCCTCTTGGCATGCTTAAATGACATGCCTTAAACGAACATGTAAGTCGAGATTGCCCCCTTCCCAAAAAGACTTACTCTATACTCAGTGTTCAGGTGAAGGACACACCTGGCGATGATGAACAAAAAATTCCCAAAATGCATAAACTCCCATTGAACACAGAAGACCATAACCTTATCCTGTCCTTCGAAATGGAATAGTATAAACAGAAAAAAACAAGCACTTGAACAAACCAAGAGAAGGAACCAAAATTCGAGACACATGTGAAGATAACACTGATGACAGTTGGGCAGTTCCAAAATTCAAAATTGGTAATAAAACTAATGGTAGAATAGTCACTTAATATACTAGCATGCAACCTCCACGCTCATCTAGTAAAATTAAACGACCAGGAACTCACGCAGCCAAATTCAACTACATCCTCAAAAACATCTAACTATAAGAGATGTGGTTCACCAAGAACCCTCCAACTGAAGAAGTGTTGAATGTCAAATTCACTCCACCCTCTGAACCTCAACAAGAAAATAACTAACCTAAAATAAAAGAGACTAAGGAAACAAATGACAAAAAACATGACTCCGCTCCCCCCCCCCCCAAAAAAAAACACGACGAACGAAAACGCCTGACGACGACGAAGACAACAATAATGCCAACATAAAGCACTGAGACCTACAAAATGACATCATGGTGGTAAGCAAACCACAACGACAGTAACCACTAAACAAAAGATCAAGGAGATCGACTTATATATGCGATACATATAAACTTACGCCTGTGCACAACAAGTAGCAGATTTCTCCAGAAATAGCTTTATTGAACTAATTAATATTATTAGAAAAGAACTACTCAAGTGGTAATATGAGGCCTCATCCCAAAGAAGGAAATAGATAAAGCACTAACAACAGAACAAATAAGAATTACCACCGACGCATACCACATGCTAAGACAAAACAACCTAAAAAAAACAGAAAGACCAGGTCACCCGCATGTCTCTCAGTATCAAAGTTAACCCGATAAACATAAAAGTAGACTTACCAGTCCCTCCCAAACAGCCCAAAATGGAAAGACATGGCCAGAAAAGTGAAAATCCTAAGCCAGAACGTCGTGAGATGGGGTGCCAAAAGACACGCATTACATAACGCCTACATGTCGGAAGACCCAGAAATAAATAATTATGCTCAACTAAATTAGTATCAATTCCGACAGAGAAAATATCAAGTTGTAAAACTACGAAGTGATTACCAAAACAAGACCAGAAATCATATACGTCGGGGCAGTCATAACTTTAAGAATAAATATGAAATTCAAAGAAACAAGACTAGACGATTCCTACCTGGCAGTCAAAATAGAAACAGAGAAAGGATATGTTCAGATCATGACAAAGTAGAAACCTAGAAGTGGAGAGTTCCTCTAAATATATAATTTCATGAGGGTCTTCGAAGATAACGATCCAACCATTTCCATGGTTGTCCTCAACGCAAGGATGCACGCAACAGGATACACCAACTCGACTAACGGAACGGGGGTAACCTTGAAGCCCTAAAATTCAAAGGAGTCATATACCACATAAGATCAGACATCTAGACATACGAATACCTCAGATCAAGGGCAGCACCAAACCACTACTTGTTACCAAACAAAAGAGACTATCAAGACCTAGATACAATACATCTGGCAGCTCTAAGCAATAATGCAGCAGGTGGAACTTCTTAAATAACGCAGGGAAAATCATATCAGAGCCCGAGACTCATTTCTCAACACATTTGTAAACATCCTCAATGCTTAGATGAGGTCGGGGTACTACCCAGACTCCTTGAAGTGCAGTATGATGATCTTCCTTCCATAAACGGGAAGCCTCCAAACATTCAACAGGACTTGCTCCCACAAATTTTGCTTGAGTTCATAGCTAAGCTTTTCGAGATTGCCTTGTACCGAGTTTAGAAAAATTTCTGTTACAATCGGGATTTTTTTTATCTTTCGAGAGGTTTATGTGTTCGATATAAACGGTTCTGTCAAACAAAATTAAAGTTCTACTTTTCTAGCACGAGTCATTAAAAGGTCTTTTCCATTGTGTGGCAGGTGTGAAGAGTATGCAAGTGAACAGAACTGAGATCTCTGCTCTTATGGGCGCTGGCCACAACTGGTCCAACATCGCTAAGCGGCTCAACGTCAGCTGGATGAACTTCCACAACGGAGTCGCGGAGAGGCTCAAGAAGGAGGACGATCTTGAAAGATCGACCTCGTTCAGGCAGACCTCACGTTTTCAACCATTTGGCTGGGAGATAGGCCTCCGGAAGTGATAAGAAGCTCAAAATGACATGGCTCGTGAAGAAAAAAAAAAACAAGTGGCCACACTGTACAGGGCCATCAGAGGAAGGCGGCAAGAGCTTGAGGTGCGTAGAAAGCACCTCCGTTTACCGACCGTATGCGAGAGTAACGTCGGGAGCACTATCGTCGCCTTCTCAACGACTTGATTCGTCAAGTGGTTGAGAAGTCGTTGGAAATCCAGTTCTTATCATTATCATCATCATCATCATAATCATCATCACTAACTAAATAATTTAAGAAGGGGATTTTTTAAATAATAATTTCATTATAGTTTAGTTATGACTTATGTTTTTTATCAAAGTTATTTCTAATTATTCTTTTATAATATCAAAAACAAAATGGTGAAGTTCAGAAATACATACGAGTATAAATATCGAAATTTTGTGAATTTTTTAAAACCCAAAGAATTACAAATGGTGAAGTTCAGAAAATTTATTTTTATATATCTTCTTCTATAACTATATTTTAACAAAGTGATATTTTGAGAGGGGGGAAATTTAGCTTATGTTCCTTTTTAAAATTATTATAATTGGCGAAGTTCAGAAAATTTATAAAAATTTAACCATGGCTGCTTTTTTTTAGATTTTAATCTTAGGAGCGAAGCTCAAGCTCACACCGGGGGAGTGGCGAAGCCATTGCCTGTTTTTTTTTATGAAAAAACCTTCACGGTCGATCCGGTCATCAACAAGACAACGAACGCCTGGTAAGATTTGGCCAGCACGTCTTCGAAGTCGGCTACGTGTTCACGACCAAGCAACCGGCCTCCGTGATGATGTTTCGCGTCGTGGATTGGAATTGCGAGAAGATGCCGCCGGTGGAATTCGCGGCCGTCTACAGGCTCCCCGCGGCCGATTACAGGGACATCTTTGCCACGAAACTCCTGCGCTGTGTGAGAAGGATTACGAAGAAGGCAGACTACATATCTTTCAGTAGGCCGGTGCCCCGGCTCACACAGACAGGACAGTGCAAGAGTGGTTTGGGTCGAAGGACTTTTAGCCGCTGCAGATGTTCGACCTCAATACTATCGACTACAACGTGTAAGCACACGTCGAGGAAAAGGCCTGTAATTTCAGCCAGATCAACATCGACGAGCTGAAATCCTCTGCCAATCGCGTGTGTGGTAGCATATGGAAGGAGTTTGCCCGCAACGTTGCGCGACCTTCAGGTCTCGCATCGAGCGTGTGCTAACCGCCTCGAGCGGCCACATTGATTAATATTACAAATTAAACATATTTATATGTTAAAACAATAAAAACGTGTCTAACTACATCAAAACTATTATCATGTCATTTGTTGAGAGCGTCTTAAAGAGGGTAACGACTTTTGCAATACCAGGTACAAGGAGGCTACATAGGACCTGCAGCTAAACAAAGACCTGACCCAACGAACAAACAGCTAAAATGCAACTACTGAAGCTCTAAGAATTGAAGGGACTCAACGAGACAAACAAAACGAAGTTATACAGCATGCTGGCCAGACTGATGCTTCTTTACCCGACAATTTCTCTAAGAAAAAAGGTAAAATTTGGACGCTTAGACTGCAAAGAGT
Source organism: Ceratothoa steindachneri (assembly GCA_963969495.1). Lineage (NCBI taxonomy): Eukaryota > Metazoa > Arthropoda > Malacostraca > Isopoda > Cymothoidae > Ceratothoa > Ceratothoa steindachneri. The sequence goes on along the minus strand of OZ018328.1, from coordinate 37,659,031 downwards.
TCCAAACAAGTGGATACTTCTGGTAACAAACACCAGTATGAAGGACAGACTAAGTAAGTCTATCATCCACCAGCAGGTCGGATTCAGACCAGTAAACCAGATATTACATAAGCAAGCGTGTACCATCTGAGACGACTAGGAAACATACTAACTGACGGAAAAAAATTACTAATTTCAAGATAGCAAGAGTAGAGCAAAAGGGAACATTTCCTAGCGAAAAGCCGCTGACGAAAATTAAAGCACAACCCTTATATACGTAGACTGAAAAGAACTAAACACCCTGTTAAGAGTAAAGAACCACAGAACAACGAATTCTGAGAGAAACAATAATACAAGCAACAACAGACATAACAAAACAATTACAGAAGCTTTAGAACCAAAAACATAAATTAAATGAAACATATTAACTCTGAACAAACAGATCAGGAGAGAGCCGACCACCCGGCAAAATTTATCAAGCTTCGACTATTTCACTTTCATAAGTACACCTATAGGAGGTGAAGGTCACCAGCTAATGGGGGGAAGAAAGGAACCACTTTATACTGGTGTCGCCAGGTTTATACGTGAATATGACTCCTTAATAATTATTCAAGAGAGTTATGATTTAGGCTGGGCTTACCGAAGGTTTCCCTGTAATCGGGCTAAAGGACTTCGAAAAGGACATAGCAAAGAAAATAAAAAAAATTATTCTTACTCTGGCCTATTAAAGGGACAAGCAGCACGTCACGAGTACTTTGTGGTCAATAAGTAGGCTTTCTATTCTACGCGAAATATTGGGTTCAAAGGCGACAGGACTTAGGTGAATTAAACGTTTTCCGTAACGCTACCAAGGGAGTAAACGGTGTTAATAAATAATGATTCTCTTTTTCTGACTATGGTTCTTCTAATTTTCTCTCTCTCGAAATAAAAATGTCGACTATATATGTGTTCGTTTCCTAAGGGGCGTGGCCTAGACTTGTTCGTGGGGGTGGAAACCAGTGGTCTGGTTCATTAATTTCTACTCTTAGGGTGGAGCTACCGAACAGCTGTGTATGTACGATATACCTACACATTTCTGATAGTTTTATTTTTATTATTGGAATCGCTATTTCAGATCTGTGTTAAAATTTCTCTTGATCAAAGTCTGTATTTGCTCAGCTGCTTTTTAGCCTCCCGCTTTCTGATAAATCTTTCCCAAGACGCGAATGTTTATGCTTGACCTTCGTATTGACTCAGGTGTCCGACCTGATATCTGCTTTCCGCGTTCGTATTTTGTGTGATCTCGCACGAGACTCTAATGACCACTTGCCTTCATATCTATTTATACAAATTACATATATATTTTCATTTCCTTATTCTCTATACAAATTAATATATACAAATCAACATATATTTTTATCTCCATATTCTCACATTAGACATATTATTTCCGTTATTTACATTTAAGGCACTTTTTTAGGATTTGATAAATCCACCGAGCGTAAATTTGTTGAGTTTCTTACTGGGCCTATTAAATCCTACAAATTGGTGCCAGCAATCTACCTCTTATATAACACAAGCACCACCTTATACACTCAATCCGCTTAACTAACTCTTTCTAATGTTCTTCTAAGTTTATCAAGACATAAAAAAGGTACTGGGTCGGACGGCATCGAACTTTTCTAATTTCCAAGATATTGTACACTTTGCTGTTTCGAAAGACGTACAAGACTTAGTCTACTCTTCCCTTTTCCTGCTTAGAGTGTGACTGATAGAACATTTCAAGTCTCTCGAGATACCTTTCCTGCACAGGAGCCAATTCAAACTTTGAGGGTAATCCTGGGTAGCAGGGAACAAGAAAGAGCTAACATAGACCCGCATGAGCTGCTTACGCAGGAAGGTGTAATTAATGGCTATATGATCTATGGTTTAGGTAGGTAGATGAGGTTTATCTCCTGTCAGTCGTAGAATAAGCCAATGCCTTCGATAAGCTGGATATTAGACGCTCTAATAATTATAATTTTCGACTTCTATTTCTTTGCACATAAACTGTATATATTGTAAATGTTAGGCTAAGTTTCAGGTGGAAAAAAAGTTTAAGTTATAAATAATTCTTAGATAAGTTACGGGTGCAAAGACGAAAGCCGAAAACTTAGGATTGATGGACTCATCCAAACGGGTGTTCCTGAGCGTCCTTGGAGGCCCGCAGAGGTCCTCGAAACAAACGTTTTCAAGTATATTTAGAGAGACTAAGGAAATTTATAAAATTTAAAAATAAATTGACAAACAGAAAATACACACGCGTAATAAGATATTTTTTCGTAGAAACAGACATGACGAGGAAAATTATGGAAAAGTCTCTTGGCCTTCAACCTAAGATATGTGCCCCACAGTCACTCATGCAACTTTTAAAAAGAAGAGAAATGAGAAATGAAAGAATAAAATCACCCGCTGGTTGGTGTAAAAAGAAAGCAGACAGAAAGCACCCCCCCCCCCTCCAATAAAGAGCAAAGTCAAACAAACAATGACAACACTTTCTGGTCGATTAAATGTTCTATGTAACGACGTCTCAGGTTGACACAACAGCAATCATGCCATATAGAACATATACGACTTGGAGGATCCTGACATTAGATAATCTACGTCAACCCAGAGACTGGGTGGGGTCTATAATCATTACAATCTTTTTGTGCTAACTAAGAACACCCCAGATGTAAATTCCAATGGAGCGGCTATTGCAAAAAAAAAATACTGAAGCGCAAGGAGCTAACAGAACATTACGAGTCCTATCTCTAGGTCCAAATCAAAATGTAGGGCGGTGATATGAATTTATGTCCGGATACCAACCTCACGCAGAGGCTACTTACCGCTCAGCAACTGTATGCAGGTATTCAGAACAAATAACCCCTAATTCTTCATTCTTGAGTTCTCCATGTACTTCAGAATTTAGTTCTTCTTTTTTTGTAAGTGCTGAAGTTGATGTGCGTGAGAATGAGGTGATGGTGTACATAAATATTGGGAGGGGGCGGACAAAGGTGAAATGAGGAAGTATTAGTGGTGCAAGATTTGCAAAGTTGCCTGGAGATCAGGCTAATCTCTTTCATGTTTATTTCACTGTGTGTTGTGTTTTGCTTATATATATATATATATATATATATATATATATATATATATATATGCAGATTTTGTTAGAGTCCATAGTATATTTCGCCTTTATTAATTTTCTTTTGAAACTTTCCATTTTCTTATTATCTTTATTAGTTCATCTTGTAGTTGGTAAACAACTTCTCCTACGTTCATCTCTTTTTTAATTGAAATGTGCTTGGTAAAAACCAAACTTGACTTTAATTGCTGAACTTTCGATCTATGGGATCATCTTCAGAGTATCTTTCCTCCTTTATCGGTGAAGAATGGTGGAGTCAGAATGAAAAGAAAACATATTTTAGGGGATATTTATTCCCGCTCGGTTAAACGTTATGTGAAGGGAACGGGCCACTCCTTTGTAAGCAGAATTTTAAAACAACTTTAATGTTCGATTCCAGCCCGTAGCCTGAATGTTGATAGATGGCCTTTTTTCGTTAATTAAGATGGCTTCTAAGGTGTTCAGTCTAGCTTTATTTCCCTATTTTCTCTTAATCGTTGTGCCATTAACCAATATGTTCCTGGTTTAGCTGATGTTATGCACAGTCTCCATATGATTTGGGAGGGAGGGGGGGGCTCCATGTTGCGGGTGCATTGTCAAACGCCTCGAAAGTGTGGTGGTAGTCATACCAACATATATTGAGTTATTTTGAAGCTTACAGTCTTCATTCGGGCAGATAAACTCGTAACCTATTTTCGTAGATTTCAGGATCGAGGAGTTTTGGCAGGTGTTGTTTTTCATAATGAGATGTTTTTCATAACGAGATGTTGTTTTTCATAATGAGATTGTTAACAATAGTTAACAATCTCGCACCCTACATACCTGTATTTGCGCACATCTAGGCATCAGCAATAGAACTGGAGCCCCGCTCACTACTCCCGGATTCTCCCCTATCTCTTTATATTAGATTTACAAACCCCACTTTAAACTCGGACACAAGTTCATTTCCACTTTTACTACAACTATAATCACCCACGAATTACACACGCCAAATCCACTCCCCCCCAAAAAAAAACAACCCATATTTTTCAAATATTTCTATTATCTCCCTTTTTTACAACGAAGACACCCAAAACTAATTAATCTCAGTTTTTATTTTAAAAACAAAAACATATTTCCCATTCCCTAATATTAAAAGCCAGGCATTTTTATAATTTGAATATTACCACGTCTGATGCTTCCCATTTCCCATATAATTAATCTATACATATCTGATAACCTCTCTAAAAAATTCTTATGTTCGTATATATTTATAACCTCATATCCTTGGGAATGGGTTCCTACCTGAAACGTCGGTACCAAGAAGTTATAATATAATAATGAACTTCCTAAATTTAGCCTGTTTATTTATCCTAAAAATACGTAAACGCCTGGCAACGCGCAACCCCTCTGCACTCTCTCTCTCTCCCTCTTAGAGCTCGCGAACAACGAGTTTCTGACTCAATGGGTGAGAGAGCCGACGAAAGGCAATAATACCCTCCACTTGGTTTTCACCTCTGAGGATGACATCGTTGAGGATCTTTTTGTAGGCGAAGAGCTCGGTGGCAGTGATCACCGCCTAGACAGATTTATAGTAGAGTCCGCGACTAGTAAATCGAGGAAACTTGATTTGAGAAGAGCAGATTTTGCAGGTCTTCGTGCTGAATTGACTGATGCGAGGCTAGAAGTGTGCGAGGATGTTGAAGATTCGTGGAATAGATTAAAAACTACGTTCATGAGTCTTCGATCATGATTCATCCCTTTGAAAAACCTTCGTCGGTTTTCTGTTCAACCAAAGTGGTTTAATCGAGAAATTGGTCAACTGCTGAGGGCGAAGAGAACTGTGTACCGGCAGTCAAAGATTTCTGGTGACTTTGACGAGTACCGTAGGCTAGCTAGGAGAGTGAAGTCCAGCATAAGGGTGGCAAAGCGTGCCGAGGAGCTCCGAGTGGCGATACTTTGTAAGGAGATCTTTGGTTATGTAAACAGCCGTAAACCAATCCATCGCACGATTAACCCTTTAGTGAATGAGGAGGGGGGCAGTAAAGTACTCAGATGCAGAAAATGCTAACCTCCTAAACGATTACTTCTCTTCAGTGTTTACTGAAGAGTGTATTCCCATCCCCCAGTCCACGGATTCTTACTTGGGGAAAAGCTGGAGGAAATGGACTTCACCCAAGGAGAAATAATAGAAAAAAAGATCACTGATCTAAAGAGGAATAGGTCCCCTAGCCCGGACGGGTTTCTACCTAAGGTGTTGAAAGAAGTGCGCGATGAAGTGTCACGACATCTGAGCACAATCTTCAACATGTCAATCCGGACCGGATGCGTTCCGAGATACTGGCGTGAAGCGGAGGGGACTCCTATCTTCAAGAAAGGAGACCCTAGCCAGCCGTCGAACTACCGACCTATTATCTTAACCTCAATAGTCGGTAAACTCATGGAAAGCATCGTAGTCGACAAAATGACGTCATATTTAATGTCAAACTTGCGATTGCGGATTTCCCAGCACAGGTTCAGGAGGCAACGGTCATGCCTAACGAATCTTGGAGAATTCTTCGACTTCATTTTCATTGAGCACAACCGGGATAAGGAGGTGGATGTTATCTACTTAGACTTTCAAAAAGCTTTCGATAAGGTACCACACCGCCGCCTCCTTCGGAAAATGCGCGCGCTGGGCATAGAAAGAAATGGAGCAAGTTCGATTTAGAACTGATTAAGTGGCAGACAGCAACGGGTGGTGTTGAATGGACAGGCTTCTGAGTGGGTGCCCTTTACTAGCGGTGTTCCTCAAGGTTCAGTCCTGGGACCACTACTGTTCATCATCTACTTCAACGACATGGACGGTGACATGGTTGCAAAGATTTCTAAATTTGCCGATGATACCAAGCTTGGTATGAACGTCGCAAAGGAAGGAAATACTGCCTGCCTTCAAGATGATCTTCGGGAGATTGGGGAGTGGTCAGACACGTGACAAATGCCTTTTAACGTGAACAAATGCAAAGTGATGCATATCGGCCACCGAAACCCCCAATCTCAGTATATCCTTAAGGGCACTGTTCTTGAATCCACCGACACTAAGAAGGACTTAGGTGTAACTATAACTAGTGATCTCAAGTTCTCGAGGCAGTGTATTGAGGCAGAGAAGAAAGCCCAAAGGATGTTAGGTTATATAAAGTGCCAGTTTGGATATCGGAACAAGGAGATAGTACTGTGTTTGTATAACTCCCTTGTCCAGCCGCACCTGGAGTATGCCGTACAATTTTGAAGTCCTTCGTTTCGAAAGGATCTCGCAAGATTAGAACGCGTGCAAGCCAGAGAAACTAAACTGATTCCCTCTATCAGACACAAGAGTTACGAAGATAGATTACGGGAATTAGACTTGTTCTCGCTGGAGACCCGTGGTCAGCTTATCGAAGTGTTCAAAATACTTCGAGGCTTCGACATTGTAGATAACAGGGATATTTTCAAGCTTAGCCAGAACAGAACAAGAAATCACTGCTACAAACTTGGACTGAAGCGTTATCTATGTTGGCGGGGGGTACCATTATGGTACCGCTGGTAGGGTTACCCTTGTCGAATTGGTCCGGAATGAGGTTCCAGACAAAGTGCGTCCATCTTCTACTCTTCTATCCTGTATTCTGTTACTGTTTTCTCTATCCTTTCGACTGATCTAAAAAAAAATCGTAAAAAACAATACAAAAAACTACTACTATCCTTTTAGCTTTATCTTTCATCCTTCTATCTAAATTTAAGGACGTGACAGCTACCACATGGGTCAGAAGAGAGGCTTTGGAACCTCTAAAAATAACGCCAATCGACGCTCACTGGTTGCGAGAGACTAGGACTAGAGGAACCTAGGCGCTGGGGCGCGATGAATGGAATGAGGGTAAGTGTCCCGTTAACCCCTTCCCTGGCGCGTAATTACTGACCATTCCCAGTGACCGTTGAGGGGTGCCTCTGGTAGTAACTGTCCGATGTGACGGGCCTTGTTTCCAGTTTGGTTGCCAGGCCAACACAAATCCTTGGGTCGAGTCTCTTGGTGTGGCGTGATATATGTGGGCGAATTCCACGTGGAATTTCTTTTCCAGCACGGAAGTGAAGTCCTTGCGCTGGAGAAGATTCTAGAAGCTGGTTAGGCTAAAATGAGTAAGCCTCCCCCCCCCTCCCACAAGCGGTAGCATCGAACCGCGTCCACCACGGACCACCTTTACGCGGGTTAGAATCGCCTCGGCGTGAAGATTCGAGTCCATTCGAGAGTTGCACTGCGTCCCCCCCCCCCGCGGGTAGAGCCTCGGATATATATAGGACTCGTCATCCATGTGGCAGACACAGAGTTGAGGAGTCTCGCCCGGAACCAAGAAGATTCCCCTAGTTCCAAGTCAGGTGCTAACAACAAAGCAAAGTGACGGCTGAACTTCTTGTGTGTTGGAATTAGCCCCAGCCAGTGAGGTAATTCCATTTGACGATCGCTACCGAGTGATTTTTCCGACTCCACACATGAACTCCTGTCGAAGCCCTCCTCGTTCGCCCCTTGTTTTCGGGTGGCCAAAATACTCTCCCCTGGACCGGATGTTACCCCCCCCCCTTTTTGGAGAACCGTCATCACGTTAACTTCCCGCTCAGAAGCTCCGAGCGCCCTCGCCTCACGTTTATTGCCTGTAGAAGACATCCGTGAAGCCTTACCCTGACGTCTCACCCAGAATCCTCCGTAAGCCCACCTCTCTTCCCCTTCAGCAACCCATTTAAGTTAATCCTCCCCATTTGAATAGTTTCCTTCTGTAATACATTAAATTTTAACTTCAGAGTCTGATGCATAACTACAGTTCCCCCCCTCGTTTACAGATGTAATTTTGCGCTTTAATTCTCTTATGTAATTTTGCCCATTAATTCTCTTATTTTTATGTAAATAAAATTATGTTTTTGTACATGCCTCTTTAAATAACCTTGAGCTTTGCCATTGCCCAAATTTTACCTGACCTCGTTGCACTCTTATCTCGTTGTCCGCGCGTCGAAACTCGTGGCGTTCCGTTCCTTGTCGGTTCGCCTTTAAGTTATTGGTCCCTCCCCCATAAATATTATATGGTATTGATATAATGTAATGTCATACCACGACAATATCCATTGAATGCTACGCCGAGATCCTAGTCGCTCTGAAGGGAACTAGTAGGAGTTTAGTACGGAGCATGTTCCGCTGTTCACCTGGTGCGAAATCAATACCCCCCCCCCTTCGGAGGCTGTGTCACCTTTGCCGTCTCGAGGACAGGATCACCGAGTTGTCCTCAAGACTAGAGGTCCAGTTGGCTCACGATAAATCTCCCACCGACGTGGGTGGATCCGCCGACGAGCCCCTCGTCCAAGAAGCGAGCACCGCATCGGCAGTGCCAAGCCAGCCTTCCAACATCCCAGAGCTTGAGCCAGCTGCTGCGGGTCTGGCTCAACGGGCCCAAAAGAAGAGAAAGGAAGAAGGGAATGAAAAAGGAGAGAAAGTAGAAACAGAAGAAGTGAAAACAGAGGAAGATAGGAAAAAGAACGAAGAAGAAGAAGGAAAAGAAGAAAAATATGAGGAAACAGACAAGTCGTTTCCGAAAGCAAAGACTGTCTTGTGCAGACGAATACGAAAGTCAACCTTATTGGCGACTCTCAAGCACGGCATCTAAACCCCCTGTTAGCGGCCCGCCTTCTCACCAGTGTGAATGTAAGCTACTTGCCAGGACGGGGAAACCACGGAATCAAGATAGAGGCGGAGAAATCTCAGATTTTTAAGAACTCAGTTGTTGCCCTGATGGTAAGTGGCAACGACCTCTACCTCAAAGGAGGTAAGGTGCGTCCTGAAGGAAAGATTTTAAACACGGCCATGGGAGCCGTAGAGGACAGTGGGTTGAAAACCGCAGAGGAGTCGAGGTCGGGATGCTCCCAAGAAGAGGTCCAAGCCGGATAGCTCACTCGAGGAACATCTCTTTGAACCGACGCCTGTCAGATTTGTATACGGCGGAGGGGGTCTTTTTTGTGGACCCTTACCGCACCTTTTACGGTAGGAACGATCTCTACCAAAGGGATGGAGTGCTTCTTTCCTTTAAAGGAAAGGCTGTAGTCTGTAACATGATACAGGATGAATGGAGCGGACTCTAAGGAGTGTCCGGCCCAGAGTGAAGGCAAATGTGCACCAGTACGCCCGTGTCATTCCTGGAACGACCTTCTCGGAGGTCGCAAAGAGGAGTGCCTCCTTTCCACCAAATAATAGGCCGGGAAACGGAAGAGCGTAGGGAGTCCTGCATTCGGGAACTCCCTGAAAGTTCTTCTGTTTAATGCGAGGTTGATCAGGAACAAGGTTCTTGAGCTTCGAGGCCTCGTAGCAACGGAAGAACCTCAAATGGTGGTCATAACAGAATCAAGGATAAAAACATCAAACCGAGATTTCGAGGATATATTTACGATTCCCGGTTACCAACTCTTGCTAAAAGATAGGACCGTAAAGTCTACATATATATATATATATATATATATATATATATATATATATTTATTTATTTATATATATATATATATATATATATATATATATATATATATATATATATATATATATATATATATATATATATATATATATATATACACGAGAAGTGGCCAATATGTTTTGCGAATCAGTAGGGCAAAACAGAGGAAGGGGGATGGCTGTTTGTGGGGGTGTTAGGACAGGTTATGACAAGTCAGGACCTGCAGCCGCACGCTCCTGCCTCGTCTATTTAAGAAGCAGTAGCTGATTGCAGATCGTCAGTCACAAATTTTTCAACAATGGAGAAGGTTGAGCACCGCGCAGTGATTAAACTTTTGACCAAGAAAGGCAAGAATGCAAAAGAGATCCATGAACGCATGGTTGCAGTGTACACCGACACCGCCCCTTCCTATGCAACTATTGCTCGCTGGAATAGGGAGTTCCGCCATGGTCGTGAGTCCCTTGAAGATGACCCCCGTCCAGGATGCCCATCAAACGTGACCAACGAGGACAATGTGGCCCATGTGGAGAGGATGATCATCGAAAATCGACGGGTGAAGGTCGAAGAAATCGAGCGAGAACTTGGAATACCACAAAAAAGTGTTACCAACATCATCCACGACAATTTGGCCATGCCCAAGGTCTCTGCCCGATGGCTCCCTATAAACCTCACGCCCCATGATCGACTTCAACGTCGTCAAAGTCCACAAGGCCAGAGTTGCACAAGCTGCCCTGCGCGAGTGTGGATTCGAGGAGCTCAACCATCTCCCCTACAGTCCAGATCTGGCCCCTAGCGACTACTTTGTATTCCGCCAGCTCAAGGCTGCACTGGGTGGACGCCGGTTTGGGGACGATGAAGATGTCCAGCTCGCCGTCCAGGAGTGGATTGAACAGCAGTCGGGAGATTTCTGGTTGAAGGGAATTCGAAGCCTCAGGAACAAGTGGCGCAAGTGCATTGAAGTCGAGGGTAGTTATACTGAAAAATAATAAAACACTTTTCCTCATATCTCGTTTCCTTATATCTGAATTGCAAAACTTATTGACCGACCCTCGTATATATGAATGTGTGTATGTATATGTATGCATATATGTCTTTATGTGTAGCGCTCTACTCCCGCGCTACTTTGTGAGTTTCTCATCTCCACATGTGTATGTAAGTATGTTTATATATGTATGTATGTATGTATGTATGTTTATATATATATATATATATATATATATATATATATATATATATATATATATATATATATATATGTAGTGGGTTTCCTGTAAACTGATGCGTTAAATTTAGAACTAACTTTTGAAACAGTGACATCCAGAAAAGAGATTGGAAACCCACTACCACCAAACTTGGCACCCGCTTCTTTAGTTGTACTCCTACTAATTTCAAACATTCTGCCATCATAAACAGTATACACAGAGCTTACAAAATCAGCTCAAATTGGTTTCACTTTCATTCCGAAATAGAATATCTTAGGAGCTTTTTTCATTTTAATTTTTTCCCAGACCATCTTTTTGACAAACTTACTTCTAATTTCTTATTTAAAATGTTCTCTCGCAAAACCCCTCTAATAATTGTCCCCAAACAAAAACTATTCTTAAAACTGCCTTATCTTCCAATGACACAAAATTCAACAAAGCTTTACTCTCGACTCTTAATAAATACTTTCCCCAATGCAAGTTTCTCCTAATTAATTCTAATCCTCTTGCTGCCTATTCTTTCCTTCGGCACAAAGAATCACTCCCATTATACCTGCGTTCCTCCATCATTTATCAATTCACTTGTGCGACCTGCCAAAGTCGCTATGTAGGCCAAACAAGTCTACAATTAAGATGTAGGATCGCTAAGCATATCGGAGTATCATACAGAACCAACATTCCCATCTCTAAACCCAAACACTCTTCTATACGAGAACATTCACTAAAACTTAACCACCCGCTTGACCCTGATTCCTTTAGTATACTCTCTTCTGCCTCCTCCTATCTAAGTTTAAAAATTCTTGAATCTCTTTACATCCACCAAATTAACCCGGAACTCAATGATTATTCATCATCCCTTAAATTATTCACTATATAGACAAATGTACAACCAACCACATCCCACTTAATAGTTTTCTTTTTGCCTAATTCTGTCCGTACTATCAGTTGTTACTCCAAGCTTCACCGTTATAAGGTTAGTACTCGTGCAGAGAAATTTTTATTTCTATTTTATTTTATTTTAGTTTGTCCCATTAATATCTAAACAATCTGGTTTATTATTGAATTTTCCTTAATTTAATGTTTTAGTCGTCCTTTTGACCCCTCCATTATTGATTATTTACTATTTAAACTTTCGTGCCTTAGTCTACTCGTATTATTTACTGTTCAATCACTTAAAATTTAACTTAATTGACTTGGAAGAAAAATTGGCTATTTTTACGCTTAACAAGAAGTCGCAGCCGGCAAAGGCGGTAAAGTCAAAGGAAAAACAAGAAAACGCCAACCAGCTTTGCCATTTCCCCACGGGGAAGAGAATAATAAATTTAATTGGAGCGACGCACAGACGACACATGTCTGGCTAAGCCCCCTTGCAGTCCCCCCCCCCCTGGAGCAGGGGGACCAAAGTGAACTGAACTGACACTCATCAATTTCGCCCCAACTATGTCGGTCCACTTTGATAGACATAATTGGGGACGTAAAGGAAAGCAGGTTTGAGGACTAGCCCACTGTATAACTCTACGGAAGATAACGCCCGGTTACGAGGCGATGCTGAAAGCTTTGGGGAAGAGTTCGCTCTGATCTCTGAGGGTAGTTTCCGGCCAAGACCGCAGCAGGACACATAACCGTCCCTGTGTAAGTTGGAAGCAGCATCGATAACCGAACCCCAGACGGGGCGGCAACCCCGGGTGGTGGTAGTTGATTCAATCACCACCCATCATTAAGTCCGCCACATATCATCCGTCTGAGGGGCCTCCCCGGGTACATCCATTCACCATTCATCCACTCCATCCCGCAGTTCATGTTCGCTGAAGTCCTCTTGCAATGGGGGGGAGGGGGTTGCCCGCAATAAACAACTCCAAATAAAAGCTCAACAAATTCACCAAGAAGTAAGGATCAACATAGAAGACTCTAAGGACTATAAGAATAAAATAAATAACAAGAGGAAAAACAACCCTGGGCGCTCCCCCCGAGGGGAAAATGGAGCCTAATAGAACAACCAAAATCCCGCTACGCATCATCAGTGGTAGCGTTAGGCCAACACGGGAGAAGGTGTTTGAAGTGGTCTTCGGGAAACTGAAGATCGCTATGCTTCGCCTGCTCGAGGTCCCCACAGGATATGTGGCGGTCTGCGAGAAGGAGAAAGACGTGGAGGGACTTACGAAGGAGGAGGCAGTAGAAACACTGCGCGAGATAGGCCTTCAACCGGCAATCCCACCACAAATCCAAACGCACAGGAGAGTTGTATGCAGGAAGCTGGACCCAGGGATTGGTCAGCATACCAAAGAAGAAATCAAAGAAGAAATAACTAAGAATCAATCATGGGCTAAAGTTTCAGAAATCATTAAGTTCTGGAACAGGAAAGAAAATGTAGAATACTCGCATGTGTTCAAAGTAATCTTCACGGACACAGCGATGGCTCAAAAGGCAAAAGAAAACGGGCTTTTGCTCTTTAACGCAAAAATCAGCGGAGAGCAGATAGAAAGGGAAGAATTTACTCTCATTTAGTTCTGCTTTCGTTGTTACAAGATGGAGAGCCACGCAACAAAAGACTGTCCCGAACCACATGAGATCTGTTCAAGGTGCAGCGAGGCGGGGCACCATTGGAAAAACTGTAGTAGCCCGAGGAAAAAGTGCGCCAACTGCGGCCTAGGACATCGTGGGGATAAAGAAGAAATTCTACAAATGGGACTTCGATGCCCAATGCGACGAATAAACGGTGGAGGAAGCTTTGCATAACCAAAGTATTGCCTTTCACCGTAAAACCTTCGTTGAACTGTCCCCAACAGAATTTTAAAAAAGAAGAAACGGGAAAAGGAAATCAACCACCCGTAAACACTAAGACATCCACACAAGCCAGAACAGAGAATGGAAAACCAAAAAACAGGTTAAAGATCTTAACGCTCAACAGTAATGGATGGGAGGGGAAAGCCACGGCGTACGGCAACATATTCCGTGTGCTAGATCCCGTCATCATACTGATTACGGAGCATGGTATCGATACGACCAATAACAGTTGAAGATACCAGGCTACAGAGTGATATCTAAAAACCATTCTCAAGAGAGGTACAACGGTGCTGCCATTGCCGTCAGAAGGAACCTGTCGTTCAAACGCCTTCCGGATATGGACGAATCCTTCGTGGCGGTAGAGCTGCATACATTAGTAGGCAAGCTCATAGTAGCGGCGGCATACCAACCACCTCGACGCAAATACCTCCCTCTAACAAACTTCTACACCCTGTTTGGCCACGGCAGAATGGTATTCCTAGGGGAAGGCCTCAATGCCAGATGCCGAACGGCTGGCTACAGGAACACAAACGAAAGAGGTCATAACTTGGAAATGATTATGAGAAGGAAAAACATTCAGCGTATAGGACCGGATTTTCTGACCTATTTGACCGTAAGGCTTGCAAGGAAACCTGGCCTAATCATGACAAGTGATGGCTTCCCTTTCAATTACCGTAGTGAGCCAGGCCCGACAGTACCCAGCAACCACATATCGATCTTGACGACCATTTCTCTCGCACCAATTCCTCTTCGGAAAAGCTACGCTTCGGCCAACTGGAACGCTACAAGGAAATCCTTGCAAGATATGAACCAGTGGGCCTCAACGGGGCGAGTCTGGAGAGGATCGACGAGGAGCTGGAAGCGATAACTGCCCGCATTATCGAAGCAGATCGCGAGAGTGTGCCGATAAAAAGGTACAAAACTCTCCCTCAACCCGGATGGACCGAGGAAATGAGAGAGATCGCTAGAGTGCACAGGGAGGTGTATGAAGAAACTAGGAGAGAGGGTACAAATCGGGAAAGAACAACGCTGCTAAGACGCCTGAGTGAAGAACTTAAGCAGGCTATCAACCAGCAACAGGCTGAAGTCTGGGACAGCCTGATTGAAAAGGTTGACAGCGAGGTTCGACCCTATGTGTTCTGGCGACTTGTGAACAAGTTGAAAGGTCTTACAAGTAGAGAAACGACCAGCATTAAGGAGGGCGATGACTACTTGGAAGACCCGGGGGTTTTGGAGGAAAGATTCCGCATGTTCTGGAAAAATATCTTCAGGAAAACACCAGAAGAAAATGCGGAATTCGACCAGGAATTCGAAGGCCAACTGATTGAAGATCTGAATCAGAATGTGCAACGCACGCTTCCACATGCCTATGTTGACGAAGGGAGGAATTTGGTAGACCATGGCCGGCCAACTACACCTGAAGAGGTCATGGCAGTCATAAAAACCTTCAAACAGAAGGCACCAGGCTGGACGGGCATCACCAGAAATAACTTGGTCCATGCCCCCCGGCAGATCATTCGGGGAATCACCAACATCTTTAATGCTTCCCTGAATACGGGCTACTTCCCAGACGGTTTGAAGATTCCTAAAATCATCTTTATAACCAAAGGGAGGAAACCTGATCAACTGGTGGACTACAGGCCAAGATCCCTCCTGAAGATTATAGGCAAAGTATACGAAAAGCTTCTGGCTAACAGGTTGCAAGATCAACTGACCGAGCTAGAAGCCCACAACCCTCAGCAACACGGGTTCCGCAAGAAAAGGGGGACGGACACAGCCCTTGCCCTTCTCACCGAAAAGCTTGCCCGATGTAAAGCTGAGAAGAAATACGTAGACGTGGTGATGCGAGATGTGCAAAAGGCCTTCGATAAGGTTTGGCTAAGAGGATTACAACACAAGATCTTGGGCCTCAAGCTGAACCCTACCCTGGAAAGGGTCCTCTGCGATTACATCATGCGCAGAAAAGCCCGAATTTCGATCAAGGGCTACAGAGGACCCGAGTTTGAGCTTGAGGCGGGTGATCCACAAGGTGGCTGTCTGAGTCCGCTGCTGTACCTTCTGTACACACTGGACTTACCTGATCCGGTAGGGGAGGAAGTGATGTACCTGCAGTTTGCAGATGACATCACGCAAATCATCCCCAGCTATTACAAGCATGCCGGATATCAAGCAAGGCAGACAGCCATCGAAATCGACATCAATCGATATGAACGAAAGTGGAAAATCAAGACCAACCGCCAAAAGTTCCAAATCCTACCAATTAACCGCCGAAGACGTGTGAATGTCACAGTAAATTGAGATGTTTACCCATATAGTAACAAAGGAAAAGTCCTAGGTTACAATTTACCTCCAAAGGGTACAAAGTTCACATTAGTGACATAATCTCCCTAGCCAAAATGCAGCTTGGCAAACTGTATAGGTTTAAAAACCTCAGCTCCAAGAACCTAAAAAAGCTGTACACTGCTCTGGTACGCTCAACATTAGTGTACCCGGCAGTGGTCATGCAAGCTCTCTCAGATAAATGCAGAGAGTGCAGAACAAAGCAGCCCTGCTTATAGCTGGAGTGAAAAGGACAGACTATATTCAGCAGACAGTCCTGCATGCAAGAGCAGGACTAACCCCTCTGAATATAGAACTCCAAAGGCTAGGGAGAAAGACCTGGGACAAAATAGAAGAAGATATACTCCCGAATACCAACCACAACCTAGACATACCGAGAGCAGTCAGGGGTCGTGTCACCAGGAAATCCCTCTTCGCGAGTGGAAGGAACTGCTCCCGAGAACAACAAGTCAGTATATATACCTAACCACAAGATGTAAGAACAACAAAAATCCAAAGAATGAAGAGATAATAGCGAAGAGTGAAAGAGGCGTAGTGCCCATTATAAAACCAATCTAGATAACCGAAAATTTAAACCTAAGCCCCGGCAAAACATATAGTAACTATAAAATAGAAATATACAATAAGAAACATATAGCAAGTAAGAAACTTGAAAGGCTTGAAAGCCACGATGGAGGAAATATTAAATATATTTATTTACTTAAAGTTAGTTAAATAATAATAATAAAAACAAAAACAAAAACCAATATGATAAAATAAATATATATATATATATATATATATATATATATATATATATATATATATATATATATATATATATATATATATATATATAATTGATAAAAAGAAATAATAATAACAAATAAAGGGAATAATAATAAGAGACAAGTACAAGAAAAACCTGTGAGGAGCCCTCTAAACCAGGGCAAAACTAATTCTCTTTTTTATTTTTATATACCTACTACACATTTTCCTACTTCTTACATCACTTTCACTTTTTAACTTAATTGAACTACTTGCTTCACTCCATTTATTAATATCCGCTTCGATTACATTTCCCCTGATCTAACTTATTTTGGATTGTTCGCCCTCCCCTTATAATTCTCTCTTGCTGTGGTTTATAGTGATTTTTTTTTGTATTCCGCTTGATTCATGTTTATTATTCATATTTGCTGCTCATGGGATTATTTAATCTTCTTTTTTTCAGTCTTATTAATTGATTTCTTCATGCCTTGCTTTCGACTTTATTGCTATAGTTTATAATTTTTGTATTTCGATAGGAATTTAATTCATGTTTATTATGCATATTTTAAACTCGTGGGATTATTATTTAATTTAGTTATTTTTTAAGATATTACATCAATTTCTTATTACTAGATTTTCACCAATTCGCTTTCAACGGGGTTTAGGATTATATATTTCTATTTATCTTCTTGCTTTCGGTTATCATTTTTGACTCTTGTAATGTTTTTATTGCTGTGTTTAGTTATTCTTATAAAAATAATTTTTTGTATTTAGAATTCGCTGATGATGGTCATCGTCAATGACCGAAACGTCTGGAAAATTAAATGTTCAAAACCATCGCATATGTCTTCATATTTCTGCTATATATATATATATATATATATATATATATATATATATATATATATATATATATATATATATATATATATATATATATATATATATATATATATATATATATATATATATATATATATATATATATATATATATATATATATATATATATATATATATATATATATATATATGATGAAAATTAATGCAATATCGCAAGAAAAGATGAGGAATTAAACCACATTCTCCGAAGACAATTTAATTCAGAACAGTTTCGGTGTATCTCACACCCTTTTTCAACTGACACTGGAAGGAAAATATTTGAAAATGCTTACATACATAACACAGTCAGGTCGTGAAAGATCCCCTCTTTTTTCCCCCAATCCCCTACTTGTGGCTAATCAGAGTGGGGGGGGGGGTTAGGCCTAAACGTATTGAAGGGATGACATTTTACTATTTTTTTATTTGCTTTCGTATTACAGGATTAAAAGAAAATTGACCCTCAGATAGATTTAAATTAGGAAGTGACGATATTAAGCAGGATTAAAAGAAAATTGACCCTCAGATAGATTTAAATTAGGAAGTGACGATATTAAGCTCGATTCTACGATTCTTCTCTTAACATAGTTGGCCGATTTAAATAACATTTTACTTCCATTGAAATCGATCGAATGATTCAAGTCTCTAACATGGCAAAATATTCCACTGCTTTGGCTGCCCATTCTAATATCTCTTTTGTGTTCGTTCAATCTCTTGTCTAGATTTCTCCCCGTTTCCTTTATATAAACTTATCAGGACCATTTTTTTCTAATTTGTATTACCCCGATTGGTTCATATCGTCTGCCCATTTGGCAGCTAGGAAAACATTTTATGGTAATAAGCCTTCCCGCACTAATAACTTCAACAAATGTATAACATTGCCATTTAATAATAAATTAAATAGTTTAAAGGACATATTTGGAAAAGCAGGTATTAATCTAGCCTTTAAATATAATAATTCCTTAAACCAATTGATGATTGCCAAGAAACCCAAAGAACATCATAACATAGGAGTATATGCAATACCATGCAACGATTGCCATAAAGTTTATATAGGGGAAACGGGGAGAAATCTAGACAAGAGATTGTATGAACACAAAAGAGATATTAGAGTGGGCAGCCAAAGCAGTGGAATATTTTGCCATGTTAGAGACTTGAATCATTCGATCGATTTCAATGGAAGTAAAAAAGTATTTAAATCGGCTAACTATGTAAAGAGAAGAATCGTAGAATCGAGCTTGATATCGTCACTTCCTAATTTAAATCTATCTGAGGGTCAATTTTCTTTTAATCCTGTAATACGAAAGCAAATAAACAAAATAGTAAAATATCAGCGATTCAATATGTTTAGGCCTAACCCCCACCCCCACCTGATTAGCCACAAGTAGTGGATTGGGGGAAAAAATAGGGAATCTTTCACGACCTGACTCCGTGTTATGTTTGTAAGCACTTTTCTAATATTTTCTATCCAGTGTCAGTTGAAAAAGGGTGTGAGATACACCGAAACTGTTCTGAATTAAATTGTCTTCGGAGAATGTGGTTTAATTCCTCGTATATATATATATATATATATATATATATATATATATATATATATATATATATATATATATATATATATATATATATATATATATATATATATCGTGGTATACGGACGATTATGTACGTGCGTTTGTTCCGTACCTGAATAACTCCGTTCCTTTTTTCTCTGAGAGTGCTATACTTTCTTTTACTTTTGTTTTGATTCTTTAACCAGAGACGATTCGTAATATATCTTGATTGTCATATGCAGCGTTTCGAGGAGTTAATTAAACAATTAAGACAAAAATATACTTTTAATTACATAAAAAAATTGAAATATTAAAACTTTAAATATAGCAAGGTTGTAATAGAGGAGCTAAATAAAATTAATACTACCAATGAGTACTACGCGATGGTTGACGCAAAAATTCACTTTAGTCCGGAATGGTAACTAACGAACATAAATAAGTTGGATGAGAGATGAAGGCCAGCCCACCTTTAAGCCTCTCTCCTAGAGCATCACTTTTCAACGGTGACCCTACGCTCTTCTGGTTTAAGTCGGAGAAAGTGAAATTTCGTCTATTTGGCGAAAATTGACCTAAACAATAGGAGGGGACAGTGAGCCTGTTCATAGATTTTTATTCTAAAGGATATCCCACCCTCCTTTGTTTATATAAACGGACTACGAAAT
Source organism: Ceratothoa steindachneri (assembly GCA_963969495.1). Taxonomy (NCBI): domain Eukaryota; kingdom Metazoa; phylum Arthropoda; class Malacostraca; order Isopoda; family Cymothoidae; genus Ceratothoa; species Ceratothoa steindachneri. The sequence goes on along the minus strand of OZ018328.1, from coordinate 37,639,285 downwards.
CTGCTGATGGTAATCTTTTTTTTGTGAGCGATCTCGAGGATTGTTGGGCCAGCGGGACAAAGGGGAGGGTGAGGGGGTAAAGTATGGGACGATATGGAACGTAACTGTTGACGCTGTGTAACCATACTAGCGTCTGTTTGTCCTCGCGCTATTGATTTCCCCACAATATATATATATATATATATATATATATATATATATATATATATATATATATATATATATATATATATATATATATATAGAGAGAGAGAGAGAGAGAGAGAGAGAGAGAGAGAGAGAGAGAGAGAGAGAGAGAAAGTTATAGAGTTACAAGGAAATGGATGAACGACCTAGGCATGTTTGAAAGGAGCATACATAGGAATTTTGACAGGATGGCTGAAATGTTTCTATTGGGTTGAGAAATAAGTTCTTGCGGTTTTATCCAATTTATTCATTGCCATTAACAATTTTAGAAAAACTTCATTTTTAATTGATAACAATATGCAATTTAATCAATAATATATTCTCCGTTGTTATTTACTTCTTCTTCCCAACGTTCAATAGTTTTTCGTGGCTTCTGCAATAAAAATCTCTGGATTTTGACTCGAAGAATTCGTCTAACCAGGTTCTTAATTCCCTCACTATTGAACGAAACGCCGCGCAAATTGTTGGAGAGCGATAGGAACAGATGGAAATCCGATGGAGCAAAGTCTGGCGAATATGGAGGATGCGGCAGGATTTCTCAATTAAGCGTTTAACTCGCGTCTTTTGTCATATTGGCAATGTGAGGACGAGCATTCTCGCGTTGCAGAAGGACTCCATAACGTCGATGAGGTCGCTTTTCATGAATAGCTTCGGCGAGTCGATACATTTGTTGAACGTAGAGTTCTGCATTGGCAATCTCGTTGTTAGCAATGAGCTCATAAAGAATGATGCCTTCACAATCCCACCACACACACATCATCGTCTTTCGTGAATGAAGTCCTTGCTTTAATCGCGGAAGTGGTTTTGTATTGGGGCTAAGCCATTGTTTTCGATGCTTCATGTTGACATAAACACACCACTTTTCGTCGCCAGTGATGATGCGGTGAATAAATTTGTCTTTATATCCACAAGTAGCCTTGTGACGAGCAAGCAAACCTGCGGCAATCTTGGAGCGTTGAAGTTTGTTGCTTTCGCTCAAAGCGTGCGGAACCCATGCACCGAGTTTTTGAACTTTCCCCATCGAATGAAGGTGATATACTCCAGTTTTCTGATCACACGCCAATTGTACAGCCAATTCTATAGTCGATTGACGAGGATTTTCATGAAGAAGGTCGTTCAATCGATCTTCATCCAACTTAATGAGGTGACCAGAACGTTCTTCGTCATTAAGATTGAAATGACCGTTTTTGAAACGTGAAAACCACCATTGAGCTGTCCTTTCTGATAAAGCATTTTCTCCGTACACATAACAAATATCAAGACGAGCTTTGGCTGCGTTTGCAATGTTCCCGTCTCGATTGAAAATGAATAACCACAAGTGTCGAAAATGCGCCTTTCTTTCAACTTGACATTCTATTTTGAGGGTACAGAACAAAAATTAAATTAACACAACTTTTAAATAAACTGCAATGACTTATTACTCAACTTCAAGACGTAGCCTAAGCAAAAGCCTAATAGGCTACGCTGTTAAGAGACGTAACCTAACCTTTGCAAATTTTGCTCTCATTATTTATTATTGTTTCTTAATATGTGCATAAATCACGTCAACAAAACTTAAATCAACACAGCATAAAAAAAAACGCAAGACTTATTCCTCACCCTAATAAGTTGTCGATTGTCTATTCTTACTCGTGCAGTACTCTGACCAGCCCAGACTTGGATTGTCCAACTGTTGAACTGTTAAGCACCTCCGCAAGAAGATGCATCCATCATTCACATACAATCTACGAGTAAATGTTCCCGCAAACGCGTCCTAAATCTGGGTAAATCTAACTTGTAATCGTGGTTGCGTGTGGGATTTATGTTCAAGGTGAACATCTTCCTGTGGTCCACGTTTTTTACTCCCCGTATAATTTTATACGTTTCGATGAGCTGGCCACGTATACGGCGCGTCTCAAGGGAGAACAGCCCAAATTCTCATAAGCGGCATCGGTTTTCTGTGTCTATGTGACTGGATTAGTTTGGTGGCTCTGGCCTGAACCTTTTCTAGCCGTTCGATGTCTTTGCGCGGCGATGGTGACCATAATTGTATGGCGTATTCAAGGTGCGGCCGGAATAGAGAGTTGTACAGGTTGAGCACACTCTCCTTGTTACGGAAACGAAATTGTCGCTTTATGCACCGCAACACTCTCTTGGCCCTTTATTCTACCTCGGCGCACTGTCTAGAGAACTTCAGGTCGCTGCTGATTTGCACGCCTAAATCCTTCTCCAATTCGGTCGCCTCCAATAGCCTACCTAACAAATAGTAGATTTCTTGAGGGTTAGCGTGATCGATGTTCATCCCCTTGTAATTGTCAAGATTGAATGACATCTGCTACATCTCGAAACACTTACCTAAGCTGCGATGGCTGTCTCTCAAGTGTTCTAGTCCTTCGTGCGAGCTAACCCCGCCTCCTAATTCGGTAGCGTCCGCAAACTTGGTTATTGTGCATAACAGTCCTTTGTCTATAGCAATAATGTAGACAATGAACAGCAGTGGACCGAAGATGGAGCCCTGGAGCGCCCTGTTCGTCACTCGGACCAACCTTCAGACTGCAGCTCTAAATTTCACCCTCTACCTACGGTCCGTAAACCAGTTCTTAATCCAGTCGGCTACCTTCTCAGTAATGTCGATGACACGGACTTTGCTCATTACCCTGCGGTCCGGCAACTGATTGAAGGCTTTTTGAAAATCTAGGTATAAGATGTCCACAATCAGAACTCGATCGTACTCACTTAATATAATATGAAATAATTCGAGTAGATTTCTGAGACACGATCGATTTCTGCGAAACCCATGCTGGGAGTCTAAGATCAGGTTGTGATATTCTAGGTGGTCAACTGCGAGCAGCGATTATTCTTTCTAGCAGTTTGCCCACTATGGACGTCAAGCTAATTGTTCGGTAATTATTCGGGCTTTCGCAGTCTCCCTTTTTAAATATGGGCGTCACGTCTGCCGTCTTCCAGTCTTCTGGCATCTGTCCCGTTTCATTGAAGATCGCAGTAAGGTGTGTCACAACCTCATCGCTGACATCACGAAGGATTCTGGGAAGGAAGCCATCTGGTCCAAGATACTTATACCAGTTCAGATTACTTAGCCTAACCGCCACTTCATCGTTGCCTACAACTATTTCGTATAGGGTGTTTTCCTCTTCGAGATGAAACCCGGCAAAGGGACGGGACCGTCTACTTCCTTCATAAACACGGAGGCGAAGTAGTCGTTCAACACGTTTGCGATATCTGGGTCCAATTCTCGTAAGACGCCACCCTCGTCTCTCAGGGGACCTATGCAATGGTGATGCGCTTTGTAGCTGTTGACATGCAGGAAGAATTCTTTCGGGCTATCTTTCCAGAGGGACACAACCTGAAGATCGTAACCGCGTTTAGCTCACCGCACCAGTTTTTTAACTTTCCTAAGATTTTCTCTGTACCCGGTTATGTATTCGCCCCTATCGCTTGCTTTCCACTTACTGTAGGAGAGTTTTCTATTATGTATTGCCGAGGCGATGTCACGATTGAACCACTTTGGTTGGGTGGGAGTTTTAGTTACCTATTTTTATGGAACGAATTGGACCATCGATAGGACCATCATCCCTAGCTTCGTTACTTAGCCACGGGGGGCGGGGAGCCAACCCAACTCAGTGCCAGTCCAAAGCCAGGATAAATAGAGAAGGTTGGAGTCAGTAAGGGCATCTGTCCGTAAAATCTCTGCCAACACCTCAATGGTGAGTCTTTTACCGAATGAAACGACTCATCAAGAAGGGCGACCCTGGATAAGGAAAAAGCCGAGAAGAGGAAGAAGAAAAAGAAGAATTAGACCTTTTGTGCTTTGAAGCGGCTCTTAAACTACAACCAGTTGGAAAGGATCCATGGTCAACCGCGGGGTCCAGTCGATCTATTTCCCTTGAGAAGACACTTAATAATTTCAGGTTGCCATAATGGTTCGTTACCGAGTGCGACCCGAGGTTTCTTTCATTCATTTTCTCGTTCAATAACATGGGTGGAAATGTTCCTTTATTGTTTAAGACAGACCCCCTCTCCTGCCCCAGAGTTTGCATAAGTTTCAAAATAAACAAACCCAAACAGAGCGTGAAACGCCCGGATCTATGTATAAGAAAAAGCAGCATTGGGTGCCCTGCTAGCTGTGATGTGATATCTCTCAGGTCTTCCTCTCTGTGGTCTGTCTAGTGCATTTTTTTTTTTTAACTCATCTAAATCGCTTCTCAAATTCTACCTCTGTTAATCAATAAAAGAGAGAGTAAGAAATTTAGAATTTTCCTTGTAGGCCTATTGAAATAACGCCAAAATATGGCCTACTCACTTTTTTCGACGATATCAAATATCTTGGCAAATCTAAGGCCTAGATATACAATATTTAGGGATATAGGTAGGGGATCCGATTTTCTACCTACGTGCTTCTACGTTATATTTCGCTACACCCTACAGTTCTGCCTCACAAATAGATCTTTAAAATTGCTTTTTTTTTAACATTCATCAGCTAGGTTAGTTCCGTTACATCCTTATGAGCATGAAATGGCAAATTCTACCACCTTTAAAAAGTCTAAATCACATTAAACTCTGTTTTGAGAAGTTCGCCCTTATAGCTTGGTTACTTGGTGCTTTTGCGGATCAAACAGTATGATATCAGCTGGGAAATTTAATTTCTTTTGTAATAGTACATAGTAAACTTGCAATAGACTAGATATTTTGGGTGTAATTGTTGTCTAACCATGACTTGGTCTATCTCAAAAAAACAAAAACAAATTCGGTGATGTCCCCGCGAGAAAGGTGACAAGATTATGGTTTCTTGTGAAATTATAAGATACTGTTAGATTCGTCTTGACATCTCCTAGTTTGTGGTACCGTCAGAATTGGAAAGTTAGTAGTTTTGTCAAAGTAGTAGTGTGGAAAAATTATAATTTTAGTAAATATAGTGGTTTGGAAAATTTAGTATAATTTGAAAAATTCGATTTTGGTCTATTCAGTGGTTTGGCAAAATTAGTATTTTGGTTTTGCTTGTTTAGCATAGTTTCTTACTGATATCAGTAACTAAAGCAGAAAGTACCGTGAGGAAGGCCTGAGAGATACTACGTCACACGCTGATATCAGGACAAAGGGCAGTGGATTGACATGAAGAGCATGTCGCAGCAGTTCTATAGTGAAGGAGCGGTTATAATCATCATTTTGTGGGGGAAGGGGATCTGATAAGGACCTTGAGATTGGGGCAGAAAACATAACCGTCCATGAGACAGGTGAGAATAATCGGAATGGCTTACCGGCCACACCAATGAACGTCGCTGGACGTCGTTTAGACGAAGACGAGGTAAAAATTGTAGATGACCTACGGCTTTTTCGTAGAGCAGCGAGATATTTTTTAAGGCAGCGACTTAGCGAGCTCGGGAATGGTTCATCTTGACCTCTCTACGTGACCAACTATATTTCAATGCAAAAAATACAGTTGGAGAGGGTTTCCCTTGCCACTTAATCCTACGTCATCTTTGTAAAGTCTACCCGTAAAGCTTACATCCGTGTATCCATGCTAACAGTAAATACAACACACACACACACACACACACAATGCTCAAGCTTCTTACTCGTCTCTCTTTTTATCCCCCTCCCCCCTATAGCTTCAGCCTCCCCAACCCCATCAGTCTTGATGTTTTCTCTACGTTCTTCTCCGAGAGATAGTTCATATCGGTCCTAGCATACTCTCAGCCTCTAATGATTTACACCAAGTAACTCACTTCTCTCCCCTTCTTCTCTTCTCGAAAAGGCCCTTTCTTTCTAATCTTCGCCTTCAAATTTCTACGGTGAGTTCTTCCGTGTTCTTCTTCCATACCTCACTGATAACTTTCTTAACTTTCTCTTGTCTAGAATAGCACCAACTGACTTCGAATAGGCTGCTGTTCACTCTACCCTAAAGAAAACTAACCTGAACCCTAACGACTCGCCCCAATCCTCAACTCCCCTTTCGAAAGTCCTTGAAAGGCTGGCGTCAGCCCGGATTCTAGACCACCACTTGGCCCTCTCGAATACCAATGAGATCTTTCAGTCTGGTTTCAAGGCAGGACACAGCACTGAATCAGCCCTCTTACGTGTAACATCTGCATTCCTCTTGCGGACGACGTTGATCAGTCTTCCATTCTGGTACTTCTGGATCTCTCGGCACCATTTGACTTGATTGACCAAACTGTTCTTCATCGTCAGCGTGAATTTGGAGGTTTATCTGGAACTATCAGTAACTGTTTCCGCGCGTATCTATCAGCTTGTACTCAGTTCGTTGCATTTTTGCATTCGGTTATTATAGATTCTTTGTGCGCTCCTGTTTTGTATCTATTTTCCCCCCTTTGTAATTCTTATGCAACATGATCTATCATTTCAATGTTGATCACACACAAATTTATAGCTCCTCCCGAGCCTCGTTAAATTGGAATCTCTCGAAATCTTATAAAGGGTCTTTCAATAAGGTCGCTCGATTTTTAAATGTAAATAAAACAATTATATGTGATATATGCACTCAATTTATTTTAAATTTGAAAGTACATTTTATGGCATTAAGTGAGGAATATGAAGTCGTTCAAATGTCCGCCGCGTCTTCGCTTAGTGGAACGTATTCGGGAGGCCCAATTTTCGATGACTTCGTCACATAAATCTGGCTGAACTGCTGGATGGTGTTCGTTATGTAGACTTTTAGGACATCAACTGTTTGTGGATTATTCGCATAGACCTGCGATTTAAGGTAGCTCCAAAGAATAGCGTTAAATCGCATGATCTCGGTGGCCATTTGACGTCGCCGCCGCGCGAGATGACCCTGCCCTGAAATCTCAGTTACAAAATGTCTATCGTGTCGTGCGCAGTGTGGCATGAAGCGCCGTCCTGTTAGAACCACATGTCGTCAGTATCCATATCAGGCATATAATCCAGTTGAGGCCACAAGAAGTTGCCTATCATCGATCTGTAGGTCTCGATGTTGATGGTTATGGCAATCCCATCTTCGTTCTCAAAAAAATATGGACCGATGATTCCATTAGAGGAAATTCCGCACCAAACAGTGACTTTGTTGGGATGCAATTGGTGCTGGTGTATCTCATGTGGATTGTTTTCGTCCCAAATCTGACAATTTTGCTTTTTCACAAATCCATTCATCCAAAAATGGGCATGGTTGCTGAAGATGATTTTTTGGGGAAAATTTGGGGCAACTTCCAACTGCTCTAGAGCCCAATCAGCGAACACAGGGCGTTGTCTATGGTCGTTTACCTTAAGTTCCTGGTTGAGTTAGATTTTGTACGGGTGCAGATCCAAGTCCCTACGCATACATAATTCGCCAAACTGAAGTCGCAGAAAGGCCAAGTTCTTGTGAACGACGAGAAATTGACTGCCTCGGACTTTCCCGTACACTCTCATTTACGGCAGCGATGTTTTCAGCAGACCTTGAGTTTTGGCGACCAATGAGTGTTGGCTGATTGTTGTTCGACCCTTTTGCCTCGAATTTGGCCACCAAGCGTCGAACGGTGGACTCGGCAGGACGATTTTGGCGAGGATAGAAATCACGTAATGCGCGGAACATTTGTCGAACGGAGCACTGATTTGAATAACATTTGATGATTTGCACACGCTGTTCAACACTATAACCTTCCAAATACTACTGAACAGTTCACAGTGAGGTTGCCAGATGTCACCTGAAAAACATGGCTACTATCGCCTGACAAAGCTCGAGCGTCCTTGTTGAATGACCCTATATTTGCTTATCGCATTATTTTTGAATGGCTATGGGAGAACATTTTAAACCTTTATCATGACAAAACTGAGGTATTACAGGTGGGTACTTCTTCAGATGTGGCTCCCTGTAAAACTATTGTTCTTTATCTTAACAACGGTGACTTCCTGGTTGCATTTTTCAACATTAATAAAAAGGTGGGCCTCACCTTGAACAGTCATTTGTCAATCAAAGCTTATGTTGCAAATGTATGTAAATCGACTCATCTATCTATCTATCCTTTCTCCTTAATCTTAGCTACATCCACTTTGAACACAATAGTTTCGAGATCGCCATCCACGTTATCCTGACATCGTGCTTTGAATGCTGGAATTCATTTCTCGCTGGAACACATGCTACCACCCCTTCAATCTGTTCCAATTTTTTTTGCTTGTGTTCTTCCCTGCTGGGGTGGTTTCTTCCATGTCAACCACGTGCTCCGTGAACTTCACTGGCTGGTTATTCGATCGAGAATCCATTTCAAAATCTTTTTTCTCTCACATTAGATCTTAAACACAGAAATCCCATACTACATGTCTTTGCCATTGAACTTGTCTTAGCCTTTCATAATTTCGCTTTCTGTAGCTGTCCCATTACCTTTTGTTACTCGTACTCTTCTTCTGCTGATGTCCTAATACATGAGTGCTATATCCATCAACACAATAAGAATAAAGTATTTAAAAAATCTTTGTGCATCACATATAACCCATTCGGCTGAAAAAGAGTTAAGGGGATGATACAAAGATCATCTCCTGGGCGTTATGGTGGGGATTAAGCTCTGTTAGAAAAGCTCGAAGGGTGTTCCAGGAGGGCTAAAATGGTGACACTGGAAGACTAAATTAGTATTCAAGGTGGATGTAATGGGTGCTCAGGGAGAAAAGCAGAGAGACAGTAAGAAATAAGGGGCCACAAACAAACCTGCTAACCCCTCTCACTGTAGAAAAAGTGAGAGCTGGCCCAAGAAAGACCTCGTATGAGGCGGTTAAGGGAGTGGCTTTTTAGGAGCCATCTGGCGACTGCCTACCAAGGCAAAAGTCTCCGGTATGTGAGGAAGTAGGTATGGTTGATTGGTTGGGTCGCAGAAGCTGGTAAAACATCAAAGACGAAAAGACTAGAAATGGACGGTAAGGGTTTTTGAGGAAGGACGGAACCGATCATTTGAGCCCCCCTCCGTTTCTCCGCGTCAGGGCTAAGCTTAATTCAGAGTCCGTAGAGTAGCCGGATGGGCAACTGTTGCAGATCCAATTTCACTCCTTAGTTTTTTTATTATCAGGCATCGAACCCTCCAAAAGGTAAACGGGAATTACATATAAACATCCCTACTCAGGAACCCATTATTGGCAAGAGTCATTGCGTGACGGAGGGAGCGATTCAGTACCATCAAGTTAGCCTTTTGAGCTTCTTAACCAAGGAGTTCCTTAGCGTATCCTACTTTGGACTTAAGACATGTCGCGGGGTCCCCAAGGAAAATAAGACACCCGGCGTTTATGTACCGTTTCATAATTAATCGAGTTCTTTAGTAGCTGCTAGGTTGCTCTCGACAGCTAGTTTTTAGTTTGTGTGAGAATGAGAGCCGGGAGGGGGGGGGGGTACGAACTCAGCGACAGAGAGTAAAATACCGCGCACAATGAATATGTGTGTGTGTGTGCGTGCGTGTGTGTGTGTGTGTTCAACGGGAGAGGGATGTTGGGTAACAATTGGTAACAATTAGAAGCGAATATTGAATTTGCTGACGTGAGCCCGTAGCACTGAACTCTGTGGCGTGAATCACCAAAATATAGTAAAATGACTGCGTCATGGATCACCCAGCCGAGGAAGAAATGAAGTTAGAATAAATAACTATACAAAGTGAAATAAAGATACATGATTAATACATTATAAGTATAAACACAAAGTGACATTGAAAAAATCAGGCGCGAACAGGAAAGTTAAGAAAAATCCACAGTTAAAAATTTTAATTTCATTAGCCTACTCTAGATCATTTTCGTAGAAAATAAGACGGGAAGTTTGTGGGTCTTTTTGTGTGGATTTTGCTAAGTGTCAATCGTCCTGTAAAAGGAAATGGACTTTGTTTTTAAAAGATAAAAGAAAATGCCTGCTACTCGCTGACTGCTGAATGCTTCTGTTTTGATACGGGTGAGGTTTTGCTACCAACAAGTGGTAGCCTGGTGGGTTTCAGATTACAAAACGAGGGATTTGGGAACTACTAATTTTTGACAGATAGGGGCCATAAAATTGTCTATCGAACTTTTGGGAACGTTTAAAATTCTTCGTGAACACATGGGAAGAAGTTCAAGAGTATTTAAGGGGTGAGCATTTTTGTTGCCGGGGTGTTCACGAGAACTTAGAGGTATGGAGGTGTCATTCATAGTTAACATTGTAGAACAAAGCCACATATGACATTAAGTTGGAGAGATCGACTAATCAGCTTTGTTCTGCAAATGGAAAACGCGTGGAACCCAAGATAGCTTATAGCATTATTGTTTTGGGCAGAACTTGTGCTATCCTCTGGAAAGACTTAACTCTGCATTACCACGCGGGTTGTATTGGGAAGTAGGGATGTGTTGAATGCCTAGGGGCATTGTAAAGTCAGAGCGAAAGTAACTACCATTTTCGGAAATGTAGTACATATTGGGTATCTCATAACAAAAAAACAAACAAACCATACATCAAAAAGCGTATGTATGGATTTAAAGGCAGAGAGATCTTGGATAGGAATAGCTTCCACTCATTTGGTGTATATATTGATGATAGATGGGAGATGGTTAAAGCTATAAACGAGAAATTTCTGTGGATGATAGAAACCAGAGCATCTTTTATTGCAAATTGATTCTAAGTGGCTTTATTAACTTTTCTGGCGTGTTGGCTGAAGTGTATGTAAGTGCAAACAATATACTCGATACTCTTACGTATGGATATCCAGACAAAGTGATTACTTACAAGAGAGACTGTCACTCATGCACAAGAAGTCGCGTTATTTATGTAGTAGATCGAAAACCTGTTCTTTGAATGACTCAATAACAAGTAAACGAAGCCAATTTTGAGACGATTTTACGAGAATCGTATCATTTGCATTATAGAGGGGGTGATAGAAGATAGATTTAAATTGTGCTCCCCAAAGCAAATTTGTTTTAGTGTGGGACAGTTTTTTTTTATCGTAAGCGAGCGCAAGATAGTAAATCTCTTTGAAAGCGTGAGATGAAAATAGTCGTGGCAATGAGAGCTGGTAACAAGAGCGTTTTGTGGGCAGGGGGGGTTCCTGCACAGAGAGATGTGAGGCTTTGTGAAGAGAGGCTTTGAACCAATTTCTCATTGCTCTCACGAATACAACCGTTCTCTTCGGTAGGTGTGGTTGTCGAGACTGTCAGCAAGCATAATACTCGTAGCTGCAGCTTTGGACCACACCGCTATGGACGAGTCATTCACAATTTACAGCAAATTTAGATGGTATTTGATGAGTTTGTATGTATAGTTGAAGAGATCGTTAAGGCGCCCTATGAATGTGTCAGCATATTTGACAACGCCTAAAAATCAGTCGGATATCGTTGGAATGAAGGGAATCTCGATCGATTGGACTGTCGGAAATCAGTGAACTGTCTTCGTTGGTTAAAAGAAATGCCTGAAGAATGGAAGCCTCTTCACCTACTCGGTATTTTATATATGGTTAGTTTTACCCCGTAAACCAGCAAACGCTCAAAGACTAATTCAGGTGTGAAAGATATGTCATGATTTCGGTGAATAAACATAGTGTCATCGATAAAGGGATATATAAAAGGAAGACGGTTGCCTCGAAGTTCATTTAGAAAACACTCGACGTTTGGATGACGATCTCAAACCAAGTGGCATGAAAAGCATTCGTATCAGCCAAATGAGGTAGAGATCGAGTTCTACATGCCTGTTTCTTCCACAGGTATTTGGTGAAACGCCTTTAGAAGATGAAGCTTCGTAAAAGTTTTTTTTGACTTGTAATAATTGTTGTCAATTCAGACACGAGAAGAACAAGGTATATATCAGCCTCAGTGGCTTTGTTTAAACGATGAAATATCAAAACCGTCCTTTAGGTGCAAGCGTGTCGTCCATGGGGATCGAGATTTCCTATTAATACCTTCTCTTCATTTTCGCAAATTCTTCTTTGCTGGCCTTCAGTTTAGCAGGCGACAAGGTCGGGAGTAGAGAGACATGTTGTTTGAATGTAGTGTTTAAATGAGGGACGTTAGGTCAGGAAAGGATGCGAGAAGTTTTGTGTACTTGTCGTGAACAATGGGGAGTGCAGCAGAAAGATTGACTGCATGACTTAGTTAGTTAAGTCCCTCAACAGGCGCGGTTAGAGCGATACGCGGGGCATAGAAACTTAGGAGTACCGTGAATAAAGGATCCAGAAACAGGGTCTTTGGGAACCCGTTCAGATCAAAGATGAGTGAAAAGTGTTACAAATAATCAGCCCCTAAGATAGGGCGTCGGACTTCAGCGATTAAGCATAGCCAAAGGGGACTGCAGCCGGGATATAATTATTCTTTTCGAGATAGACCGGAAATGATTGCCCTGACATATTTTGAAATAATGAGGCAATAGGAGATCGCCTTGTTCTCATGTGACGCAGAGATGGTGATGACTGTCGAGCCGATATCAACCAGAGAGCTCGAGCCCATGACGAGGTCCTGACGAAGAGGCAGAGTTCGAATCCTGCATTGCCCAACGGTGGACACGAAAGAGAGCCGGGTCAACTCCTAGATCGAGACTTGCTAAGACAAACACATTTTCTGATTTCACGATGGAAGGTGCGATGATACTGGCACCTTCTTCCGGGAAGGCTTACTCGAGGTGTAGCTGGTGGGGAGAGGGGCTAAGAGTTGTTACTGAAGGTAGGATCAAGATTCTCGGTGAGTGAGGAATTGCATCAGGGCCAGAGGTAATGGGCCAACAGGATGCAAGGACATGGCGCAGCTCTTCATAGAGAGAGGCCTGTTATAGTCATTTTTACTAGGAGTAAAAAGATGTGAGGGGATTGTTTGAAGAGGACTTTGAAATTGAGGCGAAGTTGATAGCCAGCCTCTTGGCAATCAGTCCTTCAAGTAAGAATAAGGTACCCCCCTCCCCTTAGGACAGGTAGACGTCTATGTATGTCGAGGACGTAGCATTCATAAGGGTTCGCGCCTTTCACGAGGAGCGACGAGACTCTTTGAGACAGCGTCGTAGATCTACTCTTGCCTGATTCATCTGTGTTTTATGTTGGGGAAGATGGTGCAAAAGTCTCGGAGAGTTGCGTGCATCTTAGGGCGAAATGCATCACTATACTGAGGAGACCATAGAAGGAGCGTGGGTTGTGGCAGAAGATAGGAAAAAAGAAAATTATTGGGTTGAGGAAGGATAGAGCTTCATCAACCGTGGAGAAATTAAATACTCATGGGTGGGAGCAAGTTGTGTCGCTAGAGAAACCGGTCCAGTCTACTATACGTAAACACCATCTTTGTCTCGTGAGAGTTGGGAGGAGTAAAGAGATAGCGGTCAACTAAGTTAATACGAAGTTAAAATAAATCTAATGCTCTTCCAGGTAGCTGGTTTTTTAAGTTTTTTTTTTTAAGGGGGTATCTGGCGACTGCCATCGATACAGAGATGAAAATTACGAAGCAAGTTCCGGCATCGGGGGAAGGTCCCCCTCCACCCGGCGTATGAGAGTGCGACATAGAAAGAAAACAACAATAACCAAAAAAAACACGAAAAAAACTAGTTAAATAAAAGGGAGAAGGCCGGCCTCGCACGAAAAGTTTAACAGTCAAGGTGCACGCACTCGTCCCAAGTACAAATGACAGGCGGTAGCGACCCCACCAATCCCGGTACCGGGACAGGTGGATCACCGAGACTGGGACATTCGACAAGAATGTGCCGAAAAGTCTGGGGGACAACGCCGTTGTCGCAATACGGCGCAGGCGAGCGCTCCATCAAATAGCGATGCGTCACACGAGTGTGTCCGATTCGAAGACGACAGAAAGCAACCTGAAGCCGCCGCGGCATTGGGGGATAAGTCCATGGGAACAGTCGCGGCGCAATGGCACGCAACTTTAAGTTCCCTTCGACCGTCTCCCATCTTCTTTGCCAAGCAGTCCGAAGAGCTGCCCGTATTCCTGCCATGTAGTCGGTGTGAGGAAGAGCGAAACGCTGGTCCGGTCGCAGAGTCCTCGCGGACTCTTTGGCGCCCTCATTCCCCGCAATTCCTACATGTCCAGGAACCCAGCAGAAGATAATCTCGACATCTGCCCGGCTCGCCAAAACCGTGGCGTCACGGATATCGCGAACCAGGGGATGCGGAGATTCCAATGCCCAGAGACCACTCAGGGCGCTTTGTGAGTCGCTATAGATCACAATCCGGTCTCCGAACCGGGCACGTCGCGTAATATCCTGTACCGAGTGGTGTATTGCCACCAGCTCGGCCGTGAAGACAGACGCAGCACCTGGCAGAGCCTCGCTGACTTAAACAGAGGGGATACGGCGTGGAAGCCGACCCCCTCTTGGGACTTGGAGCCATCCGTATACAATGGCACGGTTCCAGCGTGACACAAGGTGTGCTCCAAAAAGGTCGAACGCAATACTCCCGGCGCCGTACAAGCTTTGGGAGCAGAGGCGTGGCGACAAATAGCAAAATTTGGTACCCTCCAGTGTGGCGTCCTGGGCAGAAGCAGGAGCGCCACCAACCCGAGAGCTATATCTACCCCTCGAAGGAGATTCCTGGCCCTAAACCCAAAAGGCTTAGGATAGGACTGGCGTCCCTCGGCGGCATAGGCACCGTCGAGATCAGCTGCGGATGCAGTGAGAGCTGTTGACGACTGAGGGAGGCGCCGTGCTCGCGCGTACAGGCGAGTGATGCACTGCACGCGGCGCAGAGCGAGTGGAAACTCCCCAGCATCGACCAACAGGCTCTCAATGGAGGAAGTGCGGAAGGCACCAGTCGCAAGGCGAAGGCCGGTGTGGTGGATCGAATCCACCTTCCGCAACAAACGCTCGGCTGCGGATGCATAAAACTCGCATCCGTAGTCGAGCTTCGAGCGAACAAAGGATCGATAAAAAAGTAAGGCAGTAGCCCTATCAGTGCCCCAAGCGCTGAACGTCACGGAACGGAGAATGTCCATGGCGCGGGTACAAGAGACTCTAAGGCTGCGAATATGAGCCTCCCAGGTAAGGCGTCGGTCGAATACAAGACCAAAGAAACACTGCGATTTTTTTTCTTTTTCTTTTTTTTAATTAAGAGGCTATCTGGCGACTGCCGACTAAGGCATAAGTTGCCGTAAACAAACAGCCTAGTTCTAGGCTACTTCAAAATAATTCAACAGGAAACAACAATAAAAAGAAATAACAATAACAAAGCAATAACAAAAACGATAACAAAAACAACAACAACAATAAAACCGGGTTAAATGAAAGGGAGAAGGCCGGCCTCCCCCCAAAAGTCAATAAGTCCACCAGTCATGGTGCACGCACTCGTCCCGAGTACAAGGGACATGCGGTAGCGACCCCACCCATCCCGGTACCGGGACAGGTGTCGTGCGCGAAGATCACCCAGACTGGGACATTCGACAAGAATGTGCCGAACAGTCTGGGGGACGAAGCAGTCGTTGCAATAGGGCGCAGGCGGGCGCTCCATCAAATAGCGATGCGTCACACGAGTGTGGCCGATTCGGAGACGACAGAAAGCAACGTGAAGCCGCCGCGGCATTGGGGGATAGGTCCATGGGAACAGTCGCAGCGCAATGGCACGCAACTTTAAGTTCCCTTCGACCATCTCCCATCTTCTTTGCGAAGCAGTCCGAAGAGCTGCCCGTATTCCTGCCATGTAGTCAGTGTGAGGAAAAGCGAAACCCTGGTCCGGTCGCAGAGTCCTCGCGGACTCTTTGGCGCGCTCATTCCCCGCAATTCCTACATGTCCAGGAACCCAGCAGAAGATAATCTCGACATCTGCCCGGCTCGCCAAAACCGTGGCGTCACGGATTTCGCGAACCAGGGGATGCGGAGATTCCAATGCCCCGAGACCACTCAGGGCGCTTTGTGAGTCGCTATAGATCACGATCCGGTCTCCGAACCAGGCACGTCGCGTTTTGTTTTTTTCTTTTTTTAAGAGCTCATCTGGCGACTGCCTAATTGGGCATTAGTCGCCGTATTAAAACTGGCCTAGTTCTAGGCTACTTTAAAATGAAATTAAAGAGAAAAAAAATACAACACCCAAAAAGGGGGAAAGGAAGCAAGCTGGTGCGTCGGGAAGAGGTCCCCCCGGCGCAGGAGCGTGCAACTGAAGAAAAAAAAACAAACAAAAAAAAACAAAAAACAAACAAACCTTGCTTAAATAATAGCGAGAAGGCCGGCCTCCCCCAAGAAGTCAACAAGTCCACAAGTCAATGTGCACGAATCTGAACCGAGCACATGGGACAGGCGGTAGCGACCCCGCTCATCCCGGTACTGGGACAGGTATCGTGCGCGAAGATCACCCAGACTGGGACATTCGACAAGAATGTGCCGAACAGTCTGGGGGACGACGCAGTCGTTGCAATAGGGCGCAGGCGAGCGCTCCATCAAATAGCGATGCGTCACACGAGTGTGGCCGATTCGGAGACGACAGAAAGCAACGTGAAGCCGCCGCGGCATTGGGGGATAGGTCCATGGGAACAGTCGCGGCGCAATGGCCCTCAACTTTAAATTCCCTTCGACCGTCTCCCATCTTCTTTGCCAAGCAGTCCGAAGAGCTGCCCGTATTCCTGCCATGTAGTCGGTGTGGGGAAGAGCGAAACGCTGGTCCGGTCGCAGAGTCCTCGCGGACTCTTTGGCGCCCTCATCGGCGCGCTCATTCCCCGCATTTTTTTAATTTTTTTTTTTAATTTTATGGAGCCCATCTGGGAACTACCCACTTGGGCATAAGTCGCCGAAAAACACGACAGCCTAGAACTAGGCTACTTTAAAGTAAAAATATGAAAACTTAACAATGATATAAAGTGGAAAAACATAACAATCGAAGCAATCTCCGGCAGCGGGGGGAGGTCCCCCTCACCCCGGTGCAGGAGAGTGCAACCTACAAACAAAACAATAACAGAAAAAAGGAACCTTAAATAAAGGGGAGAAGGCCAGCCTCCCCCAAAAAGTCAATAAGTCCACCAGTCATGGTGCACGCACTCGTCCCGAGTACAAGGGACAGGCGGTAGCGACCCCGCCCATCCCGGTACCGAGACAGGTATCGTGCGCGAAAATCACCCAGAATGGGACATTCGACAAGAATATGCCGAACAGTCTGGGGGACGACGCAGTCGTTGCAATAGGGCGCAGGCGAGCGCTCCATCAAGTAGCGATGCGTCACACGAGTGTGTCCGATTCGAAGACGACAGAAAGCAACCTGAAGCCGCCGCGGCATTGGGGGATAGATCCATGGGAACAGTCGCGGCGCAATGGCACGCAACTTTAAGTTCCCTTCGACCGTCTCCCATCTTCTTTGCCAAGCAGTCCGAAGAGCTGCCCGTATTCCTGCCATGTAGTCGGTGTGAGGAAGAGCAAAACGCTGGTCCGGTCACAGAGTCCTCGCGGACTCTTTGGCGCCCTCATCGGCGCGCTCATTCCCCGCAATTCCTACATGTCCAGAAACCCAGCAGAAGATAATCTCGACATCTGCCCGGCTCACCAAAACCGTGGCGTCACGGATATCGCGAACCAGGAGATGCGGAGATTCCAATGCCCCGAGACCACTCAGGGCGCTTTGTGAGTCGCTATAGATCACAATCCGGTCTCCGAACCGGGCACGTCGCGTAATCTCCCGTACCGAGTGGTGTATTGCCACCAGCTCGGCCGTGAAGACAGACGCAGCGCCTGGTAGAGCCCCGTTGACTTCAAACAGAGGGGATACGGCGTGGAAGCCGACCCCCTCTTGGGACTTGGAGCCATCCGTATACACTGGCACGGTTACAGCGTGACACGATGTGTGCTCCAAAAAGGTCGAACGCAATACTCCCGGCGCAGTACAAGCTTTGGGATCAGAGGCGTGGCGACAAATAGCCAAATGTGGTACCCTCCAGGGTGGCGTCCTGGGCAAAACCAGGGGCGCCACCGGCCCGAGAGCGATATCTACCTCTCGAAGGAGTTTCCTGGCCCTAAACCCAAAAGGCTTAGGGTATGACTGGCGTCTCTCGACGGCATAGGCCCCATCGAGATCAGCTGCGGATGCAGTGAGAGCTGTTGGCGACTGAGGGAGGCGCCGGGCTCGCGCGTACAGTCGAGTGATACACTGCACGCGGCGCAGAGCGAGTGGCATCTCCCCAGCATCGACCAACAGGCTCTCAATGGGGGAAGTGCGGAAGTCACTGGTCGCAAGGCGAAGGCCGGTGTGGTGGATCGAATCCACCTTCCGCAATAAACGCTCGGCTGCGGATGCATAAAACTCGCATCCGTAGTCGAGCTTCGAACGAACAAAGGATCGATAAAAAAGTAAGGCAGTAGCCCTATCAGCGCCCCAAGCGCTGAGCGTTAGGGAACGGAGAATGTCCATGGCGCGGGTATAAGAGACCCTAAGGCTGTGAATATGAACCTCCCAGGTGAGGCGTCGGTCGAATACAAGACCAAGGAAACGGTGCGACTCAACCACATCCAGGCGCACCCCATTAAGAAACAAATCTGGGTCGGGGTGAAGCCGTGGATGGCGGCAGAAGTGCACCACCTTAGTCTTGACCAAAGAAAACCGAAACCTGTGCGCTTCGGCATAGCGAGAAGCGGTTCAATGCCTGTTGGAGTCGACGCTCCAGAGTTGGCATCTGGGCCGCGCCAATTTTTTTTTTTTTTTTTTTTCTTTTAAGAGCTCATCTGGCGACTGCCTACTTGGGCATTAGTCGCCGTGGCCGCGCCAAAAAGAGATCGAAAGGTCGTCCACGTAGAGCGTAGCGAGAACATCTTCCGGCAGCACCGAGGTGATGCCGTTGATGCTCAGGGCAAAGAGTGTGACACTGAGGACACTTCCCTGCGGGACACCCTCTTCCTGCTCCTTTGGGCCGGAGAGGGCTCCCCCCACCCGTACGCGGAATCGACGATCTCGCAAAAATTCAGATATAAAAATTGGCAGGCGTCCCCTTGCCCCCATCGTGTGGAGAGTCTCCATGATACCGTATCGCAATGCGGTATCATAGGCCTTCTCCAGATCGAAAAACACCGTGGCGTAGTGCTGTCTACGAAGGAAAGCCTCGCAGACGGCATTTTCCAGTCGGAGCAGAGCATCCGACGTGGAGTCGAACTTGCGAGAGCCGCACTGTGCGGAAGACAGATGGCCTCCGCTGTCCCGGAAAAAGGCTAATCTAACATTTACCAATTTCTCCATCAACTTGCACACGCAAGAGGTTAGAGAGATTGGGCCGAAACCGGTCGGAGTAGAGTGATCTCTCCCCGGTTTGCGAAAGGCAAGCACAGTAGCGATTCGCCAGGAGTCTGGGAGAAGACCTTCCACCCAGATCCTGTTGAACAAATCTAACAGAAAGGCCATGCCTCGCTCACCTAGATGTCGAAGCATGGCGTACGGGACATCGTCCGGACCGTGGGCGGTGTCCGCGCACGAAGCGAGAGCGGAACGCAACTCGCTTACAGTAAACTTGTCGTTGAAGGGTTATCCGCCTCTGGAGGTAAAGTCCAGCCAGCGGCCTTCCGCGACATCACAACGTGCATTGAATGCTGGCGGAGCAGCATCACGGCTAGAGAATGCAGAAAAAGCGGTCGCAAAGAATTCCGCCACGGACGCGGGGTCCGAGATTGCGGTCCCATTCTCCTGGAGAACGGGAGGGGGGTCCTGCGAGAACTTGCCCCGAATCCTATTGACTCGCTTCCACACCTCAGCTAAAGGGGTCTTCCCGTTAAGTGAAGACACGTATGCCCGCCAAGAAGAGCGGCGGGTGTGCTTCCAAATATACCGGAACCTAGCCCTAGCCCGACGAAATTCAGCGACAGTGAAATCGTTCGGGCGGCGCTTATAGCGCATGTAGGCATAACGCTTCTGTTTGAGGGCCGTCTCACACTCGGCCGACCACCATGGGAGTGGTCGGCGTGCAAAACGGCCAGACGTCCTAGGAATAGTAGTCAGGCCCACGGCGATAAGGTTGCCGGAGAAGAACTCAACGGCCTCATCTACCGACCTAAACTCCTCGACTGAGATAGAGAATTCGGTCATTTCTTGAAATGCAGGCCACCGCGCCCGCGCCAAGCACCACCGAAGTGGTCTCTCAGGCGGCAGTTGCCCTGAAAATGATATTTGAATGGGAAAGTGATCACTACCATGGAGTTAATCGACCACCCCCCAATCAAAATCACGCTGTGCATCCGAAGAGCACAAAGATAGGTCAAGGCAAGAAAATGAAGCGGTTCTCGGACAGTGATGCGTAAACTCATCCACGTTTAGGACACCCATCTCAAGCTCTTCGATCAGATCGGCGAGGACTTGTCCCCTGGGATTTATGGAGCAATCTCCCCAGAGAGGATGCCTGCCGTTCAGATCTCCAAGCAAGAGATAGGGCCTCGGCAACCGTGCCACGACGCGGCGGAAGTCCCCCGCGTCGAAGTCAGCTGACGGTGGAATGTACGCAGAAATGATAGTATACCTCCTATCCAGGTGCAGCTGCACAGCCACTGCCTGAAAGGAGGTATCTAAAGAGAAAGGAAGAACGGAGACATCATGCCGGGTGTAAACCGCGCATCCCCCAGCCCGGCCATCCCGAGGTGGTGGGGTCGCAAGACCCTTATACCCCGGGAGGGCAGGGAGGGGGCACGCACCTAGCATGGTCTCCTGCAAAAAAATAGCTAACGGGGAACGGGACGAGACGAGCCTCCGCAGCTCCTCCCAGTTGGCCCGGAGTCCACGGCAATTCCATTGAAGGAATATGCCCTCCAGGCCTAGCTCGGAGGAGACGCGGGGGCCCTCCTCGAACTCAAGACCCTCACGGGAATGGCCGTACGCTGTTGGCCGGACAAAGCGCTGGAGGCGCTGTCGCCTTCGAGGACTTATTGGGGGAGGTTGGGCTCGCCATGCGAGTCTTTTCCTCCTTCCGCCTCGAAACCCTAGGCGGCCGCTGCGGCTTCGGAGGCGGGGGGCCCTCTTTTCGAGGAACCACCGTCTCCGAGCCACTCGCTCCACCTCGGGGCGTGGGCGAAGGAGCCGAAGCTCCTTTGTTGCTGTCCTCCTTTCGGGGGACAGCTTTAGGAACCCCAGAAGATGGCCTAGCGACCATCTTCAGGGGTGTTGCCTCCTGTGAGTCTAACGACTCGGTGGAGGCGCGTGGCCGTTTCGCCTTACGGGAATCGGTCACGCTGGGGGAAGAGGGGGGAGCCCTGGTTTTAGCCGGGGCAGGGTATGAACCCTTTTTGCCGCCAGCTTTACCAGGGGAGCGCCCGGGTTGGGTAGAGCCCGCAGAAGGGCTCCAAATGGGCGCGGAAACAACCGTGGTCGTTGGCCTGGATGGGCCAGGAGCAGAGGGTGCCTTTCGAACTACTGAGGCATATGACGTCCCAGGCAGAGCTGGGCGCGCCAGGACCAAGTCCTTAGCCTCGCGGAATGAGAGTCTATCCTGGGCCTGAACGGCCAGGATTTCTTTCTCCAGGAGATATGCACCACATTGCTTCGAAGAAGCAGGGTGCGGCTCTCCGCAATTGACACACTTGGCCACACACGATTTGGACTTATCGTGTGCGACCTTGGAGCAATTTACACAGACTTCGGGTGACCCCGATTTTGCACGTCTACATGAGCGATTCGTATGGCCGAAGCGGTGACAGTAATAGCACCGCCGCGGCAGTGGCACGAATGCCTTCACGCGGTAGCGGTACCAACCGGCACGCACCGACTCAGGAAGCTTGTCACTGTCGAACGTGACGAAGTGTAGGGGTGGGTCTCGAAGCCCCTCCCTGTTTTCTCATCACACGTTCGACCTTGACCGCCCCATGGTCGGCCAGCTCTAGGGTGATGTCCTCAATGGAGTAGTCAACGAGTTCCCTCGCATAAACTACTCCTTTTACAAAGTTCATGGTAGAGTGCGGCGTCACACTCACCGGGGTGCCATGAAGTGTCCGAAGAGCACTTATCTTGGCCGCCTCGGCGGGATTCGCCGCATTCGCCAGAAGGCTGCCGTCCGAGAAACGGGTCACCTTCGGCTCTCTACCAATTGCACTAGCTAATCCTCTCTGATGGATCATGTTGCCCTTGGACAACATGGTGCCATCAGTGGAGCGAATAACGAGGAAGCGTTTGAAGCCAGCGGGCTCGAAAACGCCAGGTAACCTCTGAATCAGGGGCCCCGATGTCATCGAGGCTCCGCCCTGTGCACTTTTGGTGTTAGTCTTGGTCAGGGGCTCCGCACACGAGGGGGTAGAGGGGCCGGATGTGCCGATCTTGGCTTGGTCGCCTACCAAAGTGGCAGCAGACCCATCCGTCCCCGCAGCCCCCGCGGATGGAGAGGAGCCTCGAGTCTTTTTCGTCTTTTTAGTCTTCTTTGTCTTTTTCTTTTTTGGAGAGGAGGGCGGGGAATGAACCCGCTTTTCACCTCCGCCGGCAGAAGCCCCCAGGCCAGATGGACCGGCCTCAGCCAGGTCCCTCTCTGAAATGGAGAAGGTCCTGGTTGTCGTAGGGGCACCTGTCGGAGGAGATCCCTCCCCTCCTTTTACTGCCTCGGAGCCCTTAGCCATTTGAGGAGGACCTTGCATAGGGTCGGATTCGGGTTCGGTGCTTGGCGCCGAGCCCGAATTCCCCCCCATGGAAGGCCCTACCGTCTGAGGCTGGGTCTCCTCAAGGACCATGTTTATCACAGGAGGGGCCTCCAGTTGGCCATCCCCTCCCAGGACATCGCAGGTCCCCTTGGCAGTGTCGCCAGTCTTGTGTGGGAAGGCACAGGCCTTGACCCCAGCAAGGTTTAAAATTCTTGCTAGCAGGTCTTTTGAGGGAAGCGACCGAAGGGGACTGGCCTCCCTCTCCCCCCTAAGGGGGTTTGCCCTATCGAGCCGCTTTGATGGAGAGCGGCTGGCTAAGGGCTGCCTGCTGGCTTTCTTGGCAGTCCCATTGGAAAGAAAAGAGGGGACTGCCGCTTGGAAAAGGGAGGTGCCCGAAAGCACCTCCTGAGAAGGGGGTGAGGGGGAGTCCCCTGCACCCGTAGGCGAAGGAGAGGAGTAAGCCTCCTCTCCGGTTAGAGAAATATGGAGGGTCCCCTGTGCAAGCACAGGGGGGGGGACCTCCATTTTTTTGCTGGAGCTGCCCGAGGGCGGCTCCGTCGATGGAACAGGGGAAGTTGAGGGTTGGGTTTGTTTTGTTATTTTATCATCATTGGGCATGGTGACCCTTTTTTTAAACACGGGATGCAATCGCGCACACCTCTCGCAGTAGCCCGCACTGCGAGAGGTGCTTACAAGCCCGGCAGAGCTAGGCGCCGCCATTTAAGACCACCCCTCCTGCCAGGTGGCCTGGCAGTCCATCGGCATGGCGGCTCCACCTTAGACACGGCGTGAAAATTAATAGATTGTGAAGAGGAGAGGAAAAGGGATGTGAGGAAGGTATGGGTGGGGATGAAGCAGGTAGTTAAAAACCAGCCACCCCAGACCGGAGCTCAGGGGTTAGGGAACATTGTCCCCCAGCCCCTCAGCCCCGATGCGGCACGGTTGGCTGAAAGGAAGGTCAGCATCTACCCTGTGAAATTAGAGGCTGACCAGAGAAAGTTGTGGGAGAGGTTGTGTGAAAAGAGAGGAAACAAGTGTTTTGAAGGAAGGAAGAGAGGCTAAGCTGGGGCCGGACGGGGTGCTGAGTCCCGTCAGCACGGCGGCCAAGATGGCAAATCGCCGCGCCCCTTACGGGGTATCGCCATGCGGTATCATAGGCCTTCTCCAGATCGAAAAAGACCGTGGCGTAGTGCTGTCTAAGAAGGAAAGCCTCGCAGACGGCATTTTCCAGTCGGAGCAGAGCATCCGACGTGGAGTGGAACTTGCGGAAGCCGCAATGTGCGGAAGACAAATGGCCTCCGCTGTCCAGGAAAAAGGCTAATCTAACATTTACCAATTACTCCATCAACTTGCACACGCAAGAGGTTAGAGAGATTGGGCCGAAACCGGTCGGAGTAGAGTGATCTCTCCACGGTTTGCGAAAGGCAAGCACAGTAGCGATTCGCCAGGAGTCTGGGAGAAGACCTTCCACCCAGATCCTGTTGAACAAATCTAACAGAAAGGCCATGCCTCGCTCACCTAGATGTCGAAGCATGGCGTACGGGACATCGTCCGGACCATGGGCGGTGTCCGCGCACAAAGCGAGAGCGGAACGCAACTCGCTTACAGTAAACTTGTCGTTGAAGGGTTCTCCGCCTCTGGAGGTAAAGTCCAGCCAGCGGCCTTCCGCGACATCACGACGTGCATTGAATGCTGGCGGAGCAGCATCACGGCTAGAGAATGCAGAAAAAGCGGTCGCGAAGGATTCCGCCACGGACGCGGGGTCCGAGATTGCGGTCCCATTCTCCTGGAGAACGGGAGGGGGGTCCTGCGAGAACTTGCCCCGAATCCTTTTGACTCGCTTCCACACCTCAGCTAAAGGGGTCTTCCCGTTAAGTGAAGACACGTATGCCCGCCAAGAAGAGCGGCGGGTGTGCTTCCAAATATACCGGAACCTAGCCCTAGCCCGACGAAATTCAGCGACAGTGAAATCGTTCGGGCGGCGCTTATAGCGCATGTAGGCATAACGCTTCTGTTTGAGGGCCGTCTCACACTCGGCCGACCACCATGGGAGTGGTCGGCGTGCAAAACGGCCAGACGTCCTAGGAATAGTAGTCAGGCCCACGGCGATGAGGTTGCCGGAGAAGAACTCAACGGCCTCATCTACCGACCTAAACACTTCGACTGAGATAGAGAATTCAGTCATTTCCTGAAATGCAGGCCACCGCGCCCCCGCCAAGCACCACCGAGGTGGTCTCTCAGGCGGCAGTTGCCTTGAAAATGATATTTGAATGGGAAAGTGATCACTACCATGGAGGTCATCGACCACCCCCCAATCAAAACCAGGCTGTGCATCCGAAGAGCACAAAGATAGGTCAAGGCAAGAAAATGAAGCGGTTCTCGGACAGTGATGCGTAAACTCATCCACGTTTAGGACACCCATCTCAAGCTCTTCGATCAGATCGGCAAGGACTTGTCCCTGGGATTTATGGAGTAATCTCCCCAGAGAGGATGCCTGCCGTTCAGATCTCCAAGCAAGAGATAGGGCCTCGGCAACCGTGCCACGACGCGGCGGAAGTCCCCCGCGTCGAAGTCAGCTGACGGTGGAATGTACGCAGAAATGATAGTATACCTCCTATCCAGGTGCAGCTGCACAGCCACTGCCTGAAAGGAGGTATCTAAAGAGAAAGGAAGAACGGAGACATCATGCCGGGTGTAAACCGCGCATCCCCCAGCCCGGCCATCCCGCGGTGGTGGGGTCGCAAGACCCTTGTACCCCAGGAGGGCGGGCAGGAGGCACGCGCCTAGCATGGTCTCCTGCAAAAAAAAATAGCTAACGGGGAGCGGGACGAGACGAGCCTCCGCAGCTCCTCCCAGTTGACCCGGAGTCCACGGCAATTCCATTGAAGGAATATGCCCTCCAGGCTTAGTTCGGAGGAGACGCGGGGGCCCTCCTAAACTGAAGACCCTCACGGGAAGGGCCGTACGCTTCCCGGGGGCAGAACCCCGGGCGCTGTTGGCCGGACAAAGCGCTGGAGGCGCTGTCGCCTTCTTCGAGGACTTATTGGGGGAGGTTGGGCTCGCCATGCGAGTCTTTTCCTCCCTCCGCCTCGAAACCCTAGGCGGGCGCTGCGGCTTCGGAGGCGGGGGGCCCTCTTTTCGAGGAACTACCGTCTCCGAGCCACTCGCTCCACCTCGGGGCGTGGGCGAAGGAGCCAAAGCTCCTTTGTTGCTGTCCTCCTTTCGGGGGACAGCTTTAGGAACCCCGGAAGATGGCCTAGCGACCATCTTCAGTGGTGTTGCCTCCTGTGAGTCTAACGACTCGGTGGAGGCGCGTGGCCGTTTCGCCTTGCGGGAAACGGTCACGCTGGGGGAAGAGGGGGGAGCCCTGGTTTTAGCCGGGGCTGGGTATGAACCCTTTTTGCCGCCAGCTTTACCAGGGGAGCGCCCGGGTTGGGTAGAGCCCGCAGAAGGGCTCCGAATGGGCGCGGAAACAACCGTGCTCGTTGGCCTGGATGGGCCAGGAGCAGAGGGTGCCTTTCTAGCTACCGAGGCATATGACGTCCCAGGCAGAGCTGGGCGCGCCAGGACCAAGTCCTTAGCCTCGCGGAATGAGAGTCTATCCTGGGCCTGAACGGCCAGGATTTCTTTCTCCAGGAGATATGCACCACATTGCTTCGAAGAAGCAGGGTGCGGCTCTCCGCAATTGACACACTTGGCCACACACGATTTGGACTTATCGAGTGCGACCTTGGAGCAATTTACACAGACTTCGGGTGACCCCGACTTTGCACGTCTACATGAGCGATTCATATGGCCGAAGCGGTGACAGTAATAGCACCGCCGGGGAAGTGGCACGAATGCCTTCACGCGGTAGCGGTACCAACCGGCACGCACCGACTCAGGAAGCTTGTCACTGTCGAACGTGACGAAGTGTAGGGGTGGGTCTCGAAGCCCCTCCCTGTTTTCTCATCACACGTTCGACCTTGACCGCCCCATGGTCGGCCAGCTCTAGGGTGATGTCCTCAATGGAGTAGTCAACGAGTTCCCTCGCATAAACTACTCCTTTTACAAAGTTCATGGTAGAGTGCGGCGTCACACTCACCGGGGTGCCATGAAGTGTCCGAAGAGCACTTATTTTGGCCGCCTCGGCGGGATTCGCCGCATTCGCCAGAAGGCTGCCGTCCGAGAAACGGGTCACCTTCGGCTCTCTACCAATTGCACTAGCTAATCCTCTCCTCTGATGGATCATGTTGCCCTTGGACAACATGGTGCCATCAGTGGAGCGAATAACGAGGAAGCGTTTGAAGCCAGCGGGCTCGAAAACGCCAGGTAACCTCTGAATGAGGGGCCCCGATGTCATCGAGGCTCCGCCCTGTGCACTCTTGGTATTAGTCTTCTTTGTCAGGGGCTCCGCAACCGGGGGGGGGCAGAGGGGGCGGATGTGCCGATCTTGGCTTGGTCGCTTGCCAGAGTGGCAGCAGACCCATCCGTCCCCGCAGCCCCCGCGGATGGAGAGGAGCCCCGAGTCTTTTTTGTCTTTTTCTTTTTCGGAGAGGAGGGCTGGGAATGAACCCGCTTCTCACCTCCGCCGGAAGAAGTCCCCAGGCCAGATGGACCGGCCTCAGCCAGGTCATTCTCTGAAATGGAGAAGGTCCTGGTAGTCGTGGGGGCACCGGTCGGCGGAGATCCCTCCCCTCCTTGTACTGCTTCGGAAACCACAGCCGTTTGAGGAGGACCTTGCATCGGGGCGGATTCGGGTTCGGTGCTTGGCGCCGAGCCCAGATTCCCCCCCATGGAAGGCCCTACCGTCTGAGGCTGGGTTTCCTCAAGGACCATGTCTATCTTAGGGGGGGCCTCCAGTTGGCCATCCCCCCCCCAAGACATCGCAGGTCCCGTTGGCAGTATCGTCACTAGTCTTCTTTGGGGAGGCATGGGCCTTGACCCCGGCAAGGTTCAGTATTCTTGCCAGCAGGTCTTTTGAGGGAAGCGACCGAAGGGGCCTGGCTTCCCTCTCCCCCCTAAGGGGGTTTGCCCTACCGAGCCGCTTCGATGTGGAGCGGCTGGCTAAGGGCTGCCTGCTGGCTTTCTTGGCAGTCCCCTTGGAAAGAACAGAGGGGACTGCCGCTGGTAAAAGGGAGGCGCCCGAAAGCACCTCCAGAGAAGGGGGTGAGGGGGAATCCCCTACACCCGTGAGCGAAGGAGAGGAGTAAGCCTCCTCTCCGGTTAGAGATATATGGAGGGTCCCCTGAGCAAGCACAGGGGGTGGGACCTCCATTTTTTTGCTGGAGCTGCCCAAGGGCGGCTCCGTCGATGTTATAGGGGAGTTGGGGGTTGGATTTTTTTTTAAAACTCATCATTGGGCATGGTGACCCTCTTTTTGACACGGGACGCAATCGCTCATCACCTCTCGCAGTAGCCCGCACTGCGAGAGGTGCTTACAAGCCCGGCAGAGCCAGGCGCCGCCATTTAAGACCACCCCTCCCGCCTGGTGGCCTGGCAGTCCATCGGCATGGCGGCTCCACCTTGGACACGGCGTAAAAATTAATAGATTGTGAAGAGGAGAGGAAAAGGGATGTGAGGAAGGTATGGGTGGGGATGAAGCAGGTTGTTAAAAACCAGCCACCCCAGACCGGAGCTCAAGGGTTAGTGAACATTGTCCCCCACCCCCTTAGCCCCGATGCGGGACGGTTGGCTGAAAGGAAGGTCAGCATCTACCCTGTGAAATTAGAGGCTGACCAGAGAAAGTTGTGGGAGAGGTTGTGTGAAAAGAGAGGAAACAAGTGTTTTGAAGGAAGGAAGAGAGGCTAAGCTGGGGCCGGACGGAGCGCTGGATCCCGTCAGCACGGCGGCCAGGATGGCAAATCGCCGATTTTTTTTTTGTTTTTTTGTTTTTTTTAATTAAGGGGCTATCTGGCGACTGCCGACTTAGGCATTTTTTTTATTTTTTTTTAATTAAGGGGCTATCTGGCGACTGCCGACTTAGGCATTAGTCGCCGTAAACAAACAGCCTAGTTCTAGGCTACTTTAAAAATTAAACAGGAAACAATAAAAAGAAATAACAATAAAAAAGCAATAACAAAAACAATAACAAAAACAACAACAACAATTAAACTGGGTTAAATGAAAGGGAGAAGGCCAGCCTCCCCCAAAAAGTCAATAAGTCCACTAGTCATGGTGCACGCACTCGTCCCGAGTGCAATGGACAGGCGGTAGCGACCCCGCCCATCCCGGTACCGGGACAGGTATCGTGCGCGAAGATCACCCAGACTGGGACATTCGACAAGAATGTGCCGAACAGTCTGGGGGACGACGCAGTCGTTGCAATAGGGCGCAGGCGAGCGCTCCATCAAGTAGCGATGCGTCACACGAGTGTGTCCGATTCGAAGACGACAGAAAGCAACCTGAAGCCGCCGCGGCATTGGGGGATAGGTCCATGGGAACAGTCGCGGCGCAATGGCACGCAACTTTAAGTTCCCCTCGACCGTCTCCCATCTTCTTTGCCAAGCAGTCCGAAGAGCTGCCCGTATTCCTGCCATGTAGTCAGTGTGAGGAAGAGCGAAACGCTGGTCCGGTCGCAGAGTCCTCGCGGACTCTTTGGCGCCCTCATCGGCGCGCTCATTCCCCGCAATTCCTACATGTCCAGGAACCCAGCAGAAGATAATCTCGACATCTGCCCGGCTCGCCAAAACCGTGGCGTCACGGATTTCGCGAACCAGGGGATGCGGAGATTCCAATGCCCCGAGAGCACTCAGGGCGCTTTGTGAGTCGCTATAGATCACAATCCGGTATCCGAACCAGGCACGTCGCGTAATCTCCCGTACCGAGTGGTGTATTGCCACCAGCTCGGCCGTGAAGACAGACGCAGCGCCTGGTAGAGCCCCGCTGACTTCAAACAGAGGGGATACGGCGTGGAAGCCGACCCCCTCTTGGGACTTGGAGCCATCCGTATACACTGGCACGGTACCAGCGTGACACGATGTGTGCTCCAAAAAGGTCGAACGCAATACTCCCGGCGCAGTACAAGCTTTGGGAGCAGAGGCGTGGCGACAAATAGCCAAATGTGGTACCCTCCAGGGTGGCGTCCTGGGCAAAACCAGGGGCGCCACCGGCCCGAGAGCTATATCTACCTCTCGAAGGAGTTTCCTGGCCCTAAACCCAAAGGGGTTAGGGTATGACTGGCGTCTCTCGACGGCATAGGCCCCATCGAGATCAGCTGCGGATGCAGTGAGAGCTGTTGGCGACTGAGGGAGGCGCCGGGCTCGCGCGTACAGGCGAGTGATGCACTGCACGCGGCGCAGAGCGAGTGGCATCTCCCCAGCATCGACCAACAGGCTCTCAATGGGGGAAGTGCGGAAGGCACCGGTCGCAAGGCGAAGGCCGGTGTGGTGGATCGAATTCACCTTCCGCAATAAACGCTCGGCTGCGGATGCATAAAACTCGCATCCGTAGTCGAGCTTCGAGCGAACAAAGGATCGATAAAAAAGTAAGGCAGTAGCCCTATCAGCGCCCCAAGCGCTGAACGTCACGGAACGGAGAATGTCCATGGCGCGGGTACAAGAGACCCTAAGGCTGCGAATATGAGCCTCCCAGGTGAGGCGTCGGTCGAATACAAGACCAAGGAAACGGTGCGACTCAACCACATCCAGGTGCACCCCATTAAGAAACAAATCTGGGTCGGGGTGAAGCCGTGGATGGTGGCAGAAGTGCACCACCTTAGTCTTGGCCAAAGAAAACCGAAACCTGTGCGCTTCGGCATAGCGAGAGACGCGGTTCAATGCCTGTTGGAGTCGACGCTCCAGAGTTGGCATCTGGGCCGCGCCAAAAGAGAGCGAAAGGTCGTCCACGTAGAGCGTAGCGAGAACATCTTCCGGCAGCACCGAGGTGATGCCGTTGATGCTCAGGGCAAAGAGTGTGACACTGAGGACACTTCCCTGCGGGACACCCTCTTCCTGCTCCTTTGGGCCGGAGAGGGCTCCCCCACCCGTACGCGGAACAAAGGATCGATAAAAAAGTAAGGCAGTAGCCCTATCAGCGCCCCAAGCGCTGAACGTCACGGAGCGGAGAAGAGACCCTAAGGCTGCGAATGAGCATCCCAGGTGAGGCGTCGGTCGAATACAAGACCAAGGAAACAGTGCGACTCAACCACATCCAGGCGCACCCCATTAAGAAACAAATCTGGGTCGGGGTGAAGCCGTGGATGGCGGCCGAAGTGCACCACCTTAGTCTTGGCCAAAGAAAACCGAAACCTGTGCGCTTCGGCATAGCGAGAGACGCGGTTCAATGCCTGTTGGACTCGATGCTCCAGAGTTGGCATCTGGGCCGCGCCAAAAGAGATCGATAGGTCGTCCACGTAGAGCGTAACGAGAACATCTTCCGGGAGCACCGAGGTGATGCCGTTGATGCTCAGGGCAAAGAGTGTGACACTGAGGACACTTCCCTGCGGGACACCCTCTTCCTGCTCCTTTGGGCCGGAGAGGGCTCCTCCCACCCGTACGCGGAATCGACGATCTCGCAAAAATTCAGATATAAACATTGGGAGGCATCCCCTCACCCCCATCGTGTGGAGAGTCTCCATGATACCGTATCGCCATGCGGTATCATAGGCCTTCTCCAGATCGAAAAACACCGTGGCGTAGTGCTGTCTACGAAGGAAAGCCTCGCAGACGGCATTTTCCAGTCGGAGCAGAGCATCCGATGTGGAGTGGAACTTGCGGAAGCCGCAATGCGCGGAAGTCAGATGGCCTCCGCTGTCCAGGAAAAAGGCTAATCTAACATTTACCAATTTCTCCATCAACTTGCACACGCAAGAGGTTAGAGAGATTGGGCGGAAACCGGTCGGAGTAGAGTGATCTCTCCCCGGTTTGCGAAAGGCGAGCACAGTAGCGATTCACCAGGAGTCTGGGAGAAGACCTTCCACCCAGATCCTGTTGAACAAATCTAAGAGAAAGGCCATGCCTCGCTCACCCAGATGTCGAAGCATGGCGTACGGGACATCGTCCGGACCATGAGCGGTGTCCGCGCATGAAGCGAGAGCGGAACGCAACTCACTCACAGTAAACTTGTCGTTGAAGGGTTCTCCGCCTCTGGAGGTAAAGTCCAGCCGGCGGCCTTCCGCGACATCACGACGTGCATTGAATGCTGGCGGAGCAGCATCCCGGCTAGAGAATGCGGAAAAAGCGGTCGCTAAGGATTCCGCCGAAAGGAGTCTGAAAGCTGTAGCGGAGAGGAGACCGCAGTGGTTGTTGCTGAAAGGAGTTGGAAAGCTGTAGCGGAGATGAGCCGCAGTGGTTGTCGCTGAGTGTCTGGTTTCGATGAAAATCGGGTTATAGCATTAACGTAAGAACCCGAGGCCATGGCGGCAGGCCCTTGCTTCTGCGCCTCTCGGAACGACTGCAGTTCCGGACACAAAGGTCGGGCAGTCTCGCGAGAATGCTGGGTGGAAAAAGATGGACGAGGAGAGGGGTGGGGAGATATGGTGCGATGCCAAGACGAAGAAGGAAACACAGCGGTGTTGTTAGATTATATATCTGGCTAATGACTTATGTAAGGAGCTACCTGCTTCCTCAGTGAGGGCGGCTTAGCACGCCCTATAATCGTGGGTAGTGCTCCCTTTCGCTAGTCTTGTTTCCAATCTCGTTCGAATTGAACCCTTTACCTAGACGTTGGAAGTCCAACTCCCTATCCACTGAGCTTTGATCTCATGTTTTTCCCTCTTCTGGGGTGAGCCCCACTGGACCCTGTGGCTAGGATTAGGAATTCAATTTCGTTTAAACAAAGCCGAAAATTCCTCTTTTGGGCGAACCTCAAACTCATTTTACATCAAGGGGAAAAAAATCCCCCGCTTTTATTTACACTTTATTTAGGTTTGTGATAAATTTTGGATATCAAATATAATCAAACATAATTACACTTACATTTCACACCCTTCTACAATTTCTGACCACACTTTATAAATGGTTCTTACTATTAATAAGGACAAACTGGACATGGCTAAGTCTTTAGTCCAATTTGCATAGGAACTGCAGGGCACAGAAAATAACAATATATATATTTATATAAATACAGAAAGGGTGAACCTCTTTTTTCATACAAAATACTTCCCATCTTCAGCTATATAAATACATCAATACAATCAGCTATGAAATGGGACTAAACTATAAACATAAACCCAAACTCTTATTGGATGGGTTTGATTACAAAAGACAGTTAAAAAAGATATAAAATAAAGTTCTTAGTAAAATTAATACAAGTTTGGGTAAATAGTAAAAAAAAACATTTAAATAAATAAAATTACACTGAAATTAGTTATAAATATTTATGATTGAATTTCAAAATTTGGTCAACAAAAAGTAAAATTTATATATTTTTAACAACAAAATTACAAAGTATTAAATTTTACAAGCATGAAAACGAAACGGTTAAAATTTGGTTTAAAAATTAACCAACAAAACTTAAATTTCATATAGTTGATATATCATGAAAAAACTGAATTTTAAATAAAAAAAAATTCTAAGTAAACATTTTTGCCATTGTCTACATAAATAGATAAATTAATTGATACCCTCTAAAAAATAGACATAATTATAAAAAAATGAATTTTTCCTAATTATTTCCATTATATTTTCACTATATGTAGTCCATTTAAAAATTTCTATTTGAGTTACTTAAGAAAATTTTAACAAGTTTTATCGATATAACTTAATATATTTTTTTAATTTTCTAAAAATTTATTTAGTCGTTTAACTGTAAATTAATGGTTTCTGGATCAAATTTAGTAGAAGTTCTGTTTCACATCAGCGTTTAATAGAATCAATGATTTTTATTTTTTTGGACAGATTGAAAATGGATATAAAATGACAACAGGCTTTAAACTACATAATTGCAAGCCATTTTGAATCTTAATATGTATTGAATTAAAGGTTATTATATTTTATATATATAATTTAATTTGGGCATCAGAGGGTTATGCTAATTTACGGTTTTGTAAGTCAGAAATGCTCATATTTAAAAAGAAAAAAATTAAGTTCTACAAAAAAGACCCATTCTTAATTCTATGACCACCATTACTAGGGAATGAAAGTAGCCATTGCTCTGGTATCACAGTGAACAAAATTAATTTGGAATAATCTTTCAAATGCGATGGTACAGTTTCTACAGGGTACTTACTTACTGTAGCTGAAAAACAATGGGAGGTTGGAATGATAGGATTAATATTCCACACAATTATACGCTTAGTCTCTGCAAAGGCTGATAAAGGCTGATATTAAGGGAGACCAGTCACAAATTAATTTGTAATTTAATAAAATGGGGCGTTTAAAAAAAAATATTGATTTTAATCCAAACTTTATTTATTCCCCCAAATATGTCTTGATATATACTTAAAATATAGACATTAACTTAACACTATTTGACATTTTTCGCACCCAAAACAAATGGCAAAATACCAAGAACCAAAACAGAGCTCCCCAAGATGACACTTGCGTATAAAGGCCAAAAATTAGTCAGGGATAGGCCAGGAGGGCTTTATATTTCAGCTATGAATTGCTAGAAATATTAGCTATTCCTTAAGCTAAATTCCGCTAAGTCAAAACATTAGCGTTTATTAATTCAATTGTGCGCTTGGTACAAAAGAATAGCAGGGCATAAAATGCCTCTTATGGGAGCATTTAAATTTTTTTTTTTGCTCTTAAAATCATTAATGACTTAAAAGTTATATCACAGCCTACATAATAATGATAATAATTATTAACTTCATAAAATAATTACCCCAGGGGGGCAGACAAGGCTTATAATTTGAATAGTAAGGTTTAGTATAAAACCTTAAGGGAGAGTGCCCTTTCTTTGGCACAATATTATGTAGTTAATTCAGGATTGGTTACATGACTGCAAACGAGCCAGTTATGACCCATTCCCAACTCAGATTATCTCCGAATGGTCACTTCTAGAACAAAATCCCATTTCCACGTTAACACACGCTGGAATGGCCAAAGGAACTTGGCGGAAAAGATGGATTTCAGTTCGTTGTCTCAATAAGACCAGGGAGTGCATATTGTGGAATGACCAGGCCACTTGTTTTCTTCAATGATATCTACATTGGCCAGGCCATCCTCTCGGATGAAATCCAGATTGGCCAGGCCATGTGTATTCTTTGATAAGACTCAAGTTCATTTGTTTTCTTTGACGAGTCACAGAGTGGCCAGGCGAGGCCAGGACGCGGCATCTGCCTTCTTCGATAAGACGACATTGGCCAGGCCATCCACTTGGGTGAGACCCTGATTAGCCAAGCCATATGTATTTTTTGATGACTCAGGTTCATTTGTTTTCTTCGACGAGTCACAGAGTGGCCAGGCGAAGACGCCGCCTCTGCCTTCTTCGATGAAAAGACATTGCCCAGGATATCAATTTTCTTTGATGAGTCCAGAGTTGTCCTTTTTCGAGCAGACCAAACATTCGTAACGCTTGAACCCCACTCTGGCCTTTGACCTCCTCCTCTCTAATCTCGACAGATGGCCTTCTTGAGGTTATTGGAGAGGTGGGAGACGGAGACAAAGGCGTCCACCATGGCTTGCACGGCCGTCACAGAGGGAAACTGAAGAGCAGCGGTCTTGGCGGCCGAGACCGTGTTCTTCATGGCGTCGCAGAGGGCGTTGGTACAGTTGAGGACGCAGGTGCGAACCTCGGGATTGAGAACGTTGCGGTGGATGGTGTCGCCGATGTAGACGAGCTTGTGGGCGTGGAGGATCACGAACTTGGAGTGGGCGATGAAGACCTTGGGCGGCTGGTTGCGCTCCACCGTCAGGAGGAAAGCGTCGATGGCGGCGTTCAGGTTCTGGAGGTGGAGCCGCGCCTGCGCCCCGTAGAAGACCAGGACCTGCTTGTCATTGGCATCGAGGGCGGGAGGCGCGTTGCTCAGGGAAGGGCTCTTGAGGGCGGGGTTGGTGGGCGTGGTTACGGTGCTGGTGGAAGCAGGGGGCGCGTTATCCTCAGAGGGGGCCTTCGGAGGCGGCTCAGAAGGGGCAACGATCTCAGGGTCCTCTTCCCCAGTCACTCTCGGGTCGAGGGTGACGTAGTCGTAGTCTTGGAGGAGTAGGGCGTGGCCATCCTCGAAGGAGAGGTCACCCTTCTCGATGTCGGGGAGGTCAGGAAGGGGCCGCTCTTGCACGGGGGTCTTCTCCTCATCCTCCTTGCGCCCCTCGAGGGCGAGCTCGATGGAGGGAGCTCGTTTGAAGAGGACGAGGGCGTGAGATTGGATCACGCCCGCGAGGTGACGGACGTTCTCCCCGAGGGATGTTGCGATAGACGCCACTTGACACAGCTGCTCGAGGGCGACCTCACTGCCACCGGAAGGCGCCTGGACCCGCGAGGCCGCGTCGCACGTGAGGACGCTGGCGGCCTCTATGGGGTCGATGCGACGGGAGAGCCGCCGGGCCAAGGTGAGGTCCCCCCGGCGGAGGGCGTTCCCCACCGCCCCCCGCCCGAACTGGAGTAGCCGCCCGACGCCCTCCTTGAGGCGGAGGACGGCCGCCCGCGCGTCCTCCGCCTTCGAAGGCGACGCCCTCAAGGCCGACACCTTCTCTAGCGCGACCAGCACCTCCTGCTCGTACTTGAGCAGCGTCTCCCGGGCAGAGTCCAGCTCGAGGGGGAGCTCCTGGAAAGCGCCGAAGTCCATCTCGGGGCCCGAGGAGGACGAGTCCGATCCGGAGGACACCCGCTTGAGGAGGAGGTCGACCTCGTCCGAGGATCGTGTGTCCCGGCTGACCTGCGGGGGCACGTCATACACGGCCTCCCCGCCTCCCCTTGGGCCCTCCCTGGGGGGCAGCCGTGGGGGCTTGTGCACGAATCGTCGGGGCTCGGGGGGGACGTCGTAGGCGTCCTGGGCCTCCAAGGAGGACCTGTTCGAGGAGCCCCCCCCGAGGGAGGACAGTGAGAGGGACTCCGAGGGCGGGATCGAGGACGAGGTCGAGGACGAGTCGCACGACATAAGAGACACGCCACTCGAGCGGTCCCCGCCCGGGGGCACGTCCCCCTCCACTGGTCGGGGGACGTCGTACTCCTGCTGGGGAGGCGGAGACGCCTTCCCAAACGGGGGGCGCTGCCCCACACGAATACCCTTTATAAGGCTCCGGGGGGCACCCCCTAGGAGGCCCCCATCCTCGGTGGGCCGTGGGGTGTCGTAAAGGGAGGCGGGGGCCTTGGGGGAGTCGTAGAGGGGCCGCGAGGTGGGAGCGTCGTAGTGGGCCTCGATAGGGCGGGGGGTGTCGTACTGCTCCAGGGAGCCTCCCCGGGTTTGGGGTCGAGGGGTGTCGTAGCGAAGGCTGCTGCTACGGGACAGGCCTGGGGGCGGAAGGGCACTGTGAGTCTTGATGATGTAGCGAGGTCAGGATGATGAAGGTGTACCAAGGTTATGATGATGAAGATTGTGAATCAATGATATGTTGAAGATGAAGTTGGTGCATCGAGTTTAGGATGATGATGAAGATGCTGCATTAAGATTAGTAAGACGATGAAGACAATGCATCGAGATTTTGATGAGGAAGAGAATGCATCATGAAGATTAAGATGTTGCATTAAGACTATTATGAAGATGAAGACGCTACATAATGATGAAGATGAAAAGAGCCAGCAAGGGATACATTATAAAACAAAACAAATAAACATGAAAAAAGCGAGAAGAAGAAGAAGGAAGCACTGCCGGGCGTATGGAGGAGGAAGAGGCCCGCCAACCCCCGGCGGCGGAGTAGGCGACCAACATCAAAGAGAGTCCAATAAAATGGAGGAGGTCAGCCTCCTCGAATAGGTAAAATAGTCCACAAGTTGGTGTCCACGAGCCCGTCCCGTGTAAAAGGGATAAACGGTGGCGACCCAGAAGACCGAGCAGTCTGGGGGACAACGCAGTCCTTGCAATAGGGTGCGGGTGAGTACTCCATCAAATGGCGGTGCGTCCCGAGAGTGTATCTCCAATTTGGAGACGACAGAAAGCGACCTGAAGACGTCGCGGCATTGGACGGGGGGGCATGGGAACAGTCGCGGCGCAATGGCACGCAACTTTAAGTTCCCATTGGCCGTCTCCCATCTTCTTTGCCAGGCCTAACTGAATCCTGCAATGTGTCAGTGTGAGGAACAGACAAACGCTGGTCTGGTCGCCCAGCCCTCACGGACTCTTTGGCGCCCTTATTCCCGGCCATTCCTACATATCCAGGGACCCCGCAAAAGATAATCTCGACATCCACCCGGCTCACCGTGGAGTCACGGATACCAGGAACAAGAGGGTGCGGAGATACAATGCCCCGAGAGCACTCAGGGCGCTTTGTGAGTTGCTATAGATCTCAATCTGAACCGAGCACGACGGGTTCTCTCCAGGACCAAGCGGTATATTGACACCAGCAATGTCGTGAATACAGACACAGCGCCTGGTAGAGCCGCGCTGACTTCAAACAGAAGAGATACGGCGAGGAAGACGAACCCTTCCTAGGACTTGAAGCCACTCGTGTAGACTGAACGAGTCCAACGTGACACGAAGTGTAGCAACAAATAGTTAAAAGTGGTGCCTTCCAGGGTGGCGTCCTAGACAAAACCAGAGGCACCAACGGCACGAGAGCAAAACCGAGCTCTCGAAGGTTTCATAAACTTAAACCCAAAGGATTTATGGTATAACTAGCGTCTCTCAGCGGCAGAGGCACCATCGATATAGACCGTGGATGCAGTAAGAGCTGTTAGCGACTGATGGAGAAGCCGGTGCCGCGCGTAAAAGCGCAGAATGCACTGTGTAAGGTACTGAACAAGTGGCATCTCCCCCGACATCGACAAATAGGCGCTGAGGTAGGCACCGGTCTCCAGACAGAGACCGGTCTGGTTGCTCGAGTCCACCTTCCGCAATACACGATCAGCTGTGGATGCATCAAACTCGCATCTGTAGTCAAGCTTCGAACGAAGTAAGGATCGATAGAAAAGCAAGGCACTAGCACTATTTGCTGAACCTCAAGGAGCGAAGAAGGCCATAGCGCGTGTATAAGAGACCTTAAGGCTGCGACTATGAGCCTCCAGGTGAGCTAATCATAAAACAAGACCATGGAAATGGAGCGAATCCATCACTTCCAAGGGAACCACATTTAAAAACAACTCCAAGTTGGGGTGGAGCCGTGGATGGCGGCAGAAGTGCACCACTTTAGGCTTGGTCAGGACACCAGCTTCGGCATAGCGAGACGCGGTTCAATGCCTGCTGTAGTCGACGCTCCAGAGTTGGCATCTGGGCCGCGCCAAAAGAGATCAAAAGGTCGCCTACGTAGAGTGTAGCGAGAACATCTTCCGGCAGCACCGAGGTGATGCCGTTGATAGTGTCCCTGCGGGACACTATCTTTCTGCTCCATTGGGCGGGAAAGGGGTCCCCTCACCCGTACACGGAATCGAAGATCTCGCAAAAATTCAGAAATAAAGATTGAGCAGCGTCCCCTTGCCCCCATCGTGCCTACAGCATACCGTATTGCCATACGGTATCATAGGCCTTCTCTCCAGGTCGAAGAACACCATGGCGTAGTGCCGTCTAAGAAGAAAGGCCTCGCAGATGGCATTTTCCAGTCGGAGCAGAGCATCCGACCTGGAGTGGAACTTGCAGAAGACAGATGGCCTCCGCTACGCCTGGTCCTAAATTGCTGTGGCATTCTCCCAGATAACAGGAGGAAAGCCTTGCGAGAACTTGCATCGAGCCCTTTTGACTATCTTCCATACATCTGCAAGAGGCTTCTTCTCGTTAAGTGAAGATAACCGTGCTTATAGCGCATATAGGCATGTGGGTCCTGTCTGAGAGCTGTCTCACACTCGGCCGCGGCCAAGGAACCGGATAGCGTGCAAAACAGTCAGACGTTTCGGAAATAGTAGTTAGGTCGAGGCGATGAGGTTGCCGGAGAAAGACCTAACGGCCTCATCCACCGACCTAAACTCCTCGGCTATGACAGAGAAATCAGTCATTTCCTGAAATGCAGACCACCGCGCCCACTCCAAGCCCCAGTGAGGCGGATTTTCTGGCGGCAGAGGACCAGAAAAAAATAAAATGTTAGTTGAAAGAGAAAGTGATCACTACCATGAAGGTCATCGACCACCTCACGCCCAAAATTAGGCTGTGCATCCGGAGAGCACAGGTACAGATTTATGACACCTATCCCCAACTTGCCAATCCGGTCTGCAAAGATCTGTTCCCTGTGATTGATCGTGTAGCCTCCTCCCCCCCCCAGAAGGAGTGCCTAGCGTTCAAATTCACCAGCAGGAGAAAGGGCATCGGCAACCATGCCTCGACGCGGCGGGAATGTCCCGCGTCGAAGTCGGCTGACTTCGACCCGAGTGTAGCTGCAATGTCACTTCCTGAAAGGTATTTATGTTCGAATAGAAAAACGGTGACATCAGGCTGGGTGTAAATCCCGCCTCCCATGATGGTTGGGCCGCAAAACATTTATACTCCATGGTGGAGAACAGCATGGTATCCTTCAAAAAGATACCTAAAGGGGAACGAGAGGAGACGAGCCTCCGCATCTCTTCCCAGTTGGTTCGGAGTCTATGGCAATTGCATCGAAGGAATATGCTCTCCAGGCCTAGCTCGGAGGAGATGCGGGAGGGGAGCCCTGTTCGAAGAGAAGAACCTTACGGGAATGGTCGCACACTTCCCGGAGGCAGAACTCCCAGCGGCGCTGTTGGCCGAAAGTGGCGCTGAATACGCTGTCGCTTTCGAGAACTTATCGGGTTAGGTTGGGCTCGCCATGCGAATCATATACGATTAGAACTTATCGTGTATGGTCATGGAGCAGGTTAAACAGACCTCGGGCAAACTCGATTTTGCACGGCTACACTAGCGATTCGAATGGCCGAAGCGGGGGTGGTAGTAGCACAAATGTCTTGACATGGTACCGAGATAAACGGGTATGGACGGAATTAAGTAGCCTATCACGATTGTACGGGAAGAAAAAGATTCTAGGGGTGGATCTCGCCCCCCCCCCGCCCCCCTCCTGTTTATTCATTACACGTTCGGTGATATTTCTAAATAGTCCACGAGTTCCTTCGCATACAACTCCTTTTACGAAATGCATGGTAGAGTGTGGTATCACAATCACCGGCGAGCCATTAAGTCTCCGAAGGGTACTAATCATGGCCGCCTCGGAAAGGTTCAGCAAATGCGCCAGAAACCGGCCACCTTCGGCTCTCTACCAATCACATTAGCTAATGCTCTCCTTTGATGGATCATGTTGACCTTGGCTAACATGCTGCTATCAATGGAGCGAATAACCAGAAAGCGTTTGAAGCCAGCGGGCTCGAAAACGCCAGGAGTCTCTTAACGAGGGGCTTCACGTAATCGAGGCTCCGCTGACCAGACATGCAACTTTGGTCTTTATCTGGAACCCCCATCCGTGGGAGTCTTGAGGCCGGACGTGCCGGTCTTGGCCTGGTCACCCGGAGGTAATTCGACAAAAGGTGACCCCTCCCCTCGAACCAGTCAATAATCAAGAAGGAGAAAAGCTGTCTCCACTAAAGCGATTCTGAGAGGGGGCCCCTAAGAAAACATGGTGAGACATCTCGGTCAATGAGATAGCTGCACGGGGGCGGCTCCGAAGATTGCAAAGGACAACCCCCTTTGCTGCAATCATATGGTTATAGGTGAGCCCCTCCACCGGTCAGTGGTGATGCCATGAAATACGTTTGCCCCCAATACCAGGGTGGGGGGAAGATTTGGAAAAAGGGGTGTAGACGAAATGTTGTCAGAATCTTCTGAAAACAATTGAAAATGCCCACGAAAATGCTCCCACCTAGCCCGTCTCAGGCTTTCGGACTTTTCAGCGGTTCAGCATGGGTGCGTTAACGATGGTGATCGCACCTGTGCAGCGACACACACCGGCCAGAAGTTCTCCAGGAGACTGGTCCCTCCCCATAAGACCGCAGCTACCAAATTAGCAGTCAGAGAGGCAAGTGGACAGGGCGGATTTCCTTAATAGAACAGACTAATCCTCGATAGGATGACCAGGATCTGAAGATATATTGTGATAGACTCAGAGACGGGTTGGCCTGGTATCCAACGAGCTCGTAAAGCCCGCCCACCATAAGCAATACAGCCTTATGCACCAGAGAAGGGTCGCAGGCAGGTGGTCAGCGCATTACACGCACGTAAGGGGTTCCCCTCAACTTCTAGGCCTCTTGCAACCTGCAGGGGTTAACCCGCGCTGTTTCGAAAGCTTCCCTTATGACACGGCATGGGGTCGCTGGTCAGGTCCTAAGCTTAGACAGAGGGTTGAGGGGATAAGTATAGAGAAAAAAGAATGCTGAGAGGAAGCGGGCGGGGGGAGCGCGACTTCCCACGGCCCCATCAGATTTCAATTCAACCCTGTGATGAGGCTTCCATAATTTGTTCTCAGGCCTGAGGACCAAGTTTGGTGAGGCAAGTGAGGAACGAGGAAAGTAGATGTTAGCGAAAGGAGGAGAGGCTCAGCTGGTGCCGGAAGCACAGCGGTCAGGAAACACATCGCTGAGCCCTTATCAAAGATATGAAGATGAAGACGATGCATCAAGGTTATGA
The DNA here is from genome assembly GCA_963969495.1 of Ceratothoa steindachneri. Taxonomy (NCBI): domain Eukaryota; kingdom Metazoa; phylum Arthropoda; class Malacostraca; order Isopoda; family Cymothoidae; genus Ceratothoa; species Ceratothoa steindachneri. The sequence continues at coordinate 37,597,133 of OZ018328.1, read as the reverse complement.
TGATGATGAGGAAGAGTGCATCAAGGTAATGATGATTAGGAAGAGTGCATCAAGGTAATGATGATGAAGACGATGTATCAAAGTTATGATGATGAGTAGGTGTGAAACCTTTGGCAACCTCAACACGGAACATTCGAGCACCGATCCAGCAACACCAGACATGACGTCTATTATTTAATCAAGTTAAACAACCTCTTTCACCCTTTGCTGGAAATGATAGTGGAAGGTTTCCCTACTCTCTTGCAAATATCCTCCTTAACAAAATACTAAGACCACACTTGAATCCAACTACAGAAAACGGCTTCCCAACTTCTTCCACACAGGCCGCCAAGCACAATATCCCCCCCCCCATCAAGTTGTAACGAAAACATCATCTACATAATGTCGTCCCGCAGGGGTCAATGCTTTCTCCAATCCCTTTTCAACCTCCCCCCCGAGCCACAACAGGGGGTACGACTAGATAATATGTAGTGGCCTAGTCTTTCCTAGGCCTCGCGTCATTTTTTTTTTTTTTTTTTTTTTATAGAGCCCATCTGGCAACTACCCACTTGGGCATAAGTCGCCGAAAAACACGACAGCCTAGAATTAGGCTACTTTAAAGTTAAAATATGAAAACTTAACAATCAATATAAATTGGAAAAACTTAACAATCGAAGCAATCTCCGGCAGCGGGGGGAGGTCCCCCTCACCCCGGTGCAGGAGAGTGCAACCTAAAACAAAACAATAACAAAAAAAAGGAACCTTAAATAAAGGGGAGAAGGCCGGCCTCCCCCAAAAAGTCAATAAGTCCACCAGTCATGGTGCACGCACTCGTCCCGAGTACAAGGAACAGGCGGTAGCGACCCCGCCCATCCCGGTACCGAGACAGGTATCGTGCGCGAAGATCACCCAGACTGGGACATTCGACAAGAATATGCCGAACAGTCTGGGGAACGACGCAGTCGTTGCAATAGGGCACATGCGAGCGCTCCACCAAGTAACGATGCGTCACACGAGTGTGTCCGATTCGAAGACGACAGAAAGCAACCTGAAGCCGCCGCGGCATTGGGGGATAGGTCCATGGGAACAGTCGCGGCGCAATGGCACGCAACTTTAAGTTCCCCTCGACCGTCTCCCATCTTCTTTGCCAAGCAGTCCGAAGAGCTGCCCGTATTCCTGCCATGTAGTCAGTGTGAGGAAGAGCGAAACGCTGGTCCGGTCGCAGAGTCCTCGCGGACTCTTTGGCGCCCTCATCGGCGCGCTCATTCCCCGCAATTCCTACATGTCCAGGAACCCAGCAGAAGATAATCTCGACATCTGCCCGGCTCGCCAAAACCGTGGCGTCACGGATTTCGCGAACCAGGGGATGCGGAGATTCCAATGCCCCGAGAGCACTCAGGGCGCTTTGTGAGTCGCTATAAATCACAATCCGGTCTCCGAACCGGGCACGTCGCGTAATCTCCCGTACCGAGTGGTGTATTGCCACCAGCTCGGCCGTGAAGACAGACGCAGCGCCTGGTAGAGCCCCGCTGACTTCAAACAGAGGGGATACGGCGTGGAAGCCGACCCCCTCTTGGGACTTGGAGCCATCCGTATACACTGGCACGGTACCAGCGTGACACGATGTGTGCTCCAAAAAGGTCGAACGCAATACTCCCGGCGCAGTACAAGCTTTGGGAGCAGAGGCGTGGCGACAAATAACCAAATGTGGTACCCTCCAGGGTGGCGTCCTGGGCAGAACCAGGGGCGCCACCGGCCCGAGAGCTATATCTACCTCTCGAAGGAGTTTCCTGGCCCTAAACCAAAGGGCTTAGGGTATGACTGGCGTCTCTCGGCGGCATAGGCACCATCGAGATCAGCTGCGGATGCAGTGAGAGCTGTTGGAGACTGAGGGAGGCGCCGGGCTCGCGCGTACAGGCGAGTGATGCACTGCACGCGGCGCAGAGCGAGTGGCATCTCCCCAGCATCGACCAACAGGCTCTCAATGGGGAAAGTGCGGAAGGCACCGGTCGCAAGGCGAAGGCCGGTGTGGTGGATCGAATCCACCTTCCGCAATAAACGCTCGGCTGCGGATGCATAAAACTCGCATCCGTAGTCGAGCTTCGAGCGAACAAAGGATCGATAAAAAAGTAAGGCGGTAGCCCTATCAGCGCCCCAAGCGCTGAACGTCACGGAACGGAGAATGTCCATGGCGCGGGTACAAGAGACCCTAAGGCTGCGAATATGAGCCTCCCAGGTGAGGCGTCGGTCGAATACAAGACCAAGGAAACGGTGCGACCCAACCACATCCAGGCGCACCCCATTAAGAAACAAATCTGGGTCGGGGTGAAGCCGTGGGTGGCGGCAGAAGTGCACCACCTTAGTCTTAGCCAAAGAAAACCGAAACCTGTGCGCTTCGGCATAGCGAGAGACGCGGTTCAATGCCTGTTGGAGTCGGCGCTCCAGAGTTGGCATCTGGGCCGCGCCAAAAGAGATCGAAAGGTCGTCCACGTAGAGCGTAGCGAGAACATCTTCCGGCAGCACCGAGGTGATGCCGTTGATGCTCAGGGCAAAGAGTGTGACACTGAGGACACTTCCCTGCGGGACACCCTCTTCCTGCTCCTTTGGGCCGGAGAGGGCTCCCCCCACCCGTACGCGGAATCGACGATCTCGCAAAAATTCAGATATAAACATTGGGAGGCGTCCCCTCGCCCCCATCGTGTGGAGAGTCTCCATGATACCGTATCGCCATGCGGTATCATAGGCCTTCTCCAGATCAAAAAACACCGTGGCGTAGTGCTGTCTACGAAGGAAAGCCTCGCAGACGGCATTTTCCAGTCGGAGCAGAGCATCCGACGTGGAGTGGAACTTACGGAAGCCGCACTGTGCAGAAGACAGATGGCCTCCGCTGTCCAGGAAATAGGCTAATCTAACATTTACCAATTTCTCCATCAACTTGCACACGCAAGAGGTTAGAGAGATTGGGCGGAAACCGGTCGGAGTAGAGTGATCTCTCCCCGGCTTGCGAAAGGCGAGCACAGTAGCGATTCGCCAGGAGTCTGGGAGAAGACCTTCCACCCAGATCCTGTTGAACAAATCTAACAGAAAGGCCATGCCTCGCTCACCCAGGTGTCGAAGCATGGCGTACGGGACATCGTCCGGACCATGGGCGGTGTCCGCGCACGAAGCGAGAGCGGAGCGCAACTCACTCACAGTAAACTTGTCGTTGAAGGGTTCTCCGCCTCTGGAGGTAAAGTCCAGCCGGCGGCCTTCCGCGACATCACGACGTGCATTGAATGCTGGCGGAGCAGCATCACGGCTAGAGAATGTGGAAAAAGCGGTCGCTAAGGATTCCGCCACGGACGCGGGGTCCAAGATTGCGGTCCCATTCTCCTGGAGAACGGGAGGGGGGTCCTGCGAGAACTTGCCCCGAATCCTTTTGACTCGCTTCCACACCTCAGCTAAAGGGGTCTTCCCGTTAAGTGAAGACACGTATGCCCGCCAAGAAGAGCGGCGGGCGTGCTTCGAAATATACCGGAACCTAGCCCTAGCCCGACGAAATTCAGCGACAGTGAAATCGTTCGGGCGGCGCTTATAGCGCATGTAGGCATAACGCTTCTGTTTGAGGGCCGTCTCACACTCGGCCGACCACCATGGGAGTGGTCGGCGTGCAAAACGGCCAGACGTCCTAGGAATAGTAGTCAGGCCCACGGCGATGAGGTTGCCGGAGAAGAACTCAACGGCATCATCTACCGACCTAAACTCCTCGACTGAGATAGAGAATTCAGTCATTTCCTGAAATGCAGGCCACCGCGCCCGCGCCAAGCACCACCGAGGTGGTCTCTCAGGCGGCAGTTGCCCTGAAAATGATATTTGAATGGGAAAGTGATCACTACCATGGAGGTCATCGACCACCCCCCAATCAAAACCAGGCTGTGCATCCGAAGAGCACAAAGATAGGTCAAGGCAAGAAAATGAAGCGGTTCTCGGACAGTGATGCGTAAACTCATCCACGTTTAGGACACCCATCTCAAGCTCTTCGATCAGATCGGCAAGGACTTGTCCCCTGGGATTTAGGGAGTAATCTCCCCAGAGAGGATGCCTGCCGTTCAGATCTCCAAGCAAGAGATAGGGCCTCGGCAACCGTGCAACGACGCGGCGGAAGTTCCCCACGTCGAAGTCAGCTGACGGTGGAATGTACGCAGAAATGATAGTATACCTCCTATCCAGGTGCAGCTGCACAGCCACTGCCTGAAAGGAGGTATCTAAAGAGAAAGGAAGAACGGAGACATCATGCCGGGTGTAAACCGCGCATCCCCCAGCCCGGCCATCCCGAGGTGGTGGGGTCGCAAGACCCTTATACCCCGGGAGGGCAGGGAGGGGGCACGCGCCTAGCATGGTCTCCTGCAAAAAAATAGCTAACGGGGAACGGGACGAGACGAGCCTCCGCAGCTCCTCCCAGTTGGCCCGGAGTCCACGGCAATTCCATTGAAGGAATATGCCCTCCAGGCCTAGCTCGGAGGAGACGCGGGGGCCCTCCTCGAATTGAAGACCCTCACGGGAATGGCCGTACGCTTCCCGGGGGCAGAACCCCGGGCGCTGTTGGCCGGACAAAGCGCTGAAGGCGCTGTCGCCTTCGAGGACTTATTGGGGGAGGTTGGGCTCGCCATGCGAGTCTTTTCCTCCCTCCGCCTCGAAACCTTAGGCGGGCGTTGCGGCTTCGGAGGCGGGGGGCCCTCTTTTCGAGGAACCACCGTCTCCGAGCCACTCGCTCCACCTCGGGACGTGGGCGAAGGAGCCGAAGCTCCTTTGTTGCTGTCCTCCTTTCGGGGGACAGCTTTAGGAACCCCGGAAGATGGCCTAGCGACCATCTTCAGGGTTGTTGCCTCCTGTGAGTCTAACGACTCGGTGGAGGCGCGTGGCCGTTTCGCCTTACGGGAAACGGTCACGCTGGGGGAAGAGGGGGGAGCCCTGGTTTTAGCCGGGGCAGGGTATGAGCCCTTTTTGCCGCCAGCTTTACCAGGGGAGCGCCCGGGTTGGGTAGAGCCCGCAGAAGGGCTCCGAATGGGCGCGGAAACAACCGTGCTCGTTGGCCTGGATGGGCCGGGAGCAGAGGGTGCCTTCCTAACTATTGAGGCATATGACGTCCCAGGCAGAGCCGGGCGCGCCAGGACCAAGTCCTTTGCCTCGCGGAATGAGAGTCGATCCTAGGCCTGAACGGCCAGGATTTCTTTCTCAAGGAGATATGCACCACATTGCTTCGAAGAAGCAGGGTGCGGCTCTCCGCAATTGACACACTTGGCCACACACGATTTGGACTTATCGTGTGCGACCTTGGAGCAATTTACACAGACTTCGGGTGACCCCGACTTTGCACGTCTACATGAGCGATTCGTATGGCCGAAGCGGTGACAGTAATAGCACCGCCGCGGCAGTGGCACGAATGCCTTCACGCGGTAGCGGTACCAACCGGCACGCACCGACTCAGGGAGCTTGTCACAGTCGAACGTGACGAAGAGTGTAGGGGTGGGTCTCGAGGCCCCTCCCTGTTTTCTCATCACACGTTCGACCTTGACCGCCCCATGGTCGGCCAGCTCTAAGGTGATGTCTTCAATGGAGTAGTCAACGAGTTCCCTCGCATAAACTACTCCTTTCACAAAGTTCATGGTAGAGTGCGGCGTCACACTCACCGGGGTGCCATGAAGTGTCCGAAGAGCACTAATCCTGGCCGCCTCGGCGGGATTCGCCGCATTCGCCAGAAGGCTCCCGTCCGAGAAACGGGTTACCTTCGGCTCTCTACCAATTGCACTAGCTAATCCTCTCCGCTGATGGATCATGTTGCCCTTGGACAACATGGTGCCATCAGTGGAGCGAATAACGAGGAAGCGTTTGAAGCCAGCGGGCTCGAAAACGCCAGGTAACCTCTGAATCAGGGGCCCCGATGTCATCGAGGCTCCGCCCTGTGCACTCTTGGTAGTAGTCTTCTTTGTCAGGGGCTCCGCAACCGGGGGGGCAGAGGGGGCGGATGTGCCGATCTTGGCTTGGTCGCTTGCCAGAGTGGCAGCAGACCCATCCGTCCCCGCAGCCCCCGCGGATGGAGAGGAGCCCCGAGTCTTTTTGGTCTTTTTAGTCTTTTTCTTTTTCGGAGAGGAGGGCGGGGAATGAACCCGCTTTTCACCTCCGCCGGCAGAAGTCCCCAGGCCAGATGGACCAGCCTCAGCCAGGTCCCTCTCCGAAATGGAGAAGGTCCTGGTTGTCGTAGGGGCACCTATCGGAGGAGATCCCTCCCCTCCTTCTACTGCCTCGGAGCCCTCAGCCATTTGAGGAGGACCTTGCATAGGGGCGGATTCGGGTTCGGTGCTTGGCGCCGAGCCCGAATTCCCCCCCATGGAAGGCCCTACCGTCTGGGGCTGGGTCTCCTCAAGGACCATGTCTATCACAGGAGGGGCCTCCAATTGGCCATCCCCTCCCAGGACATCGCAGGTCCCCTTGGCAGTGTCGCCAGTCTTGTATGGGGAGGCACAGGCCTTGACCCCGGCAAGGTTTAAAATTCTTGCCAGCAGGTCTTTTGAGGGAAGCGACCGAAGGGGCCTGGCTTCCCTCTCCCCCCTAAGGGGGTTTGCCCTACCGAGCCGCTTTGATGGGAAGCGGCTGGCTAAGGGCTGCCTGCTGGCTTTCTTGGCAGTCCCCTTGAAAAGAAAAGATGGGACTGCCGCTGGGAAAAGGGAGGTGCCCGAAAGCACCTCCAGAGAAGGGGGTGAGGGGGAGTCCCCTGCACCCGTAGGCGAAGGAGAGGAGTAAGCCTCCTCTCCGGTTAGAGAAATATGGAGGGTCCCCTGTGCAAGCACAGGGAGGGGGGGACCTCCATTTTTTCGGTGGAGCTGCCCAAGGGCGGCTCCGTCGATGAGCAAGGGGGAGTTAAAGGGGTTTGGGTTTTTTTTTTTTGTTGTTCATCTATGGGCATGGTGACCCTATTTTTGCCACGGGACGCAATAGCTCATCACCCCTCGCAGTAGCCCGCACTGCGAGAGGTGCTTACAAGCCCGGCAGAGCCAGGCGCCGCCATTCGGGACCACCCCTCCCGCCTGGTGGCCTGGCAGTCCATCGGCATGGCGGCTCCACCTTGGACACGGCGTAAAAAATATAGGTTGTGAAGAGGAGAGGAAAAGGGATGTGAGGAAGGTATGGGTGGGGATGAAGCAGGTTGTTAAAAAAACCCCATCCCGAACCGGAGCTCAGGGGTTAGGGGACAATGTCCCCTCCCCCCTCAGCCCCGATCCGGGGTGGTTGGCTTGAGAAGAAGGTCAGCATTCTACCCTTTGAAATTAGAGGCTGACCAGAGAAAGTTGTGGGAGAGGTTGTATGAAAAGCGACAAGGTAGGGGAGAAATCGGGCTATCTGAAGGAAGGAAGAGAGGCTAAGCTGGGGCCGGACGGAGCGCTGGATCCCGTCAGCACGGCGGCCAGGATGGCAAATCGCCGCGCCCCTTACGGGGAGGCCTCGCGTCAAAGTGCACAGTGACGTATAGCCTATTCAGTTTCAAGCGAGGCCTAGGAAAGCCTAGGCCACTACCCAGGCATTAGTTGGACACCCTATGGGCCTATTTATGATATCAAAAGCTTATCGACGCTCAATTATACAGTAAACAACTAAATCAGGCGGCAGAAACGACCAGAATTGACTGATGCCTGATTTCTTCATGATAATGCCCAACCACACGTTGCAAATCGTACCCGAGAAAAATCTGGGGTTGGAAGTTCTCCCTCACCTACCCTACACTCGTTAGGCCTAGTGCCAACAAACTACCATCTATTCCGGGCACTGCAGAATTTCTTGAATGGCAAAACGTTCGCAAATGACGATGAACTGAAAACTGAAGTTGGTGACTTCTTTGAAGGCAAATCAGTTGAATTTTGCAACAAAGGCGTCCATGATCTATCCTTTCCTTGGAAGCAGGTGGTCGAAAATAACGGTGATGCCATTGATCATTGATGTTTCGTTGTAAATCATTTGAGTATGATTGGTAACACTACACTCTTCCAGTACGTTTTTCGTATCAGAATTCTATTTCCTTTATATTTTTTCATATATTTTAAACTTTCTGTAATTATTATTTCTAGATATCTAATTTCTTGCACCATTTCTATATCATTGATCTTTTGGGGTTGGGTTCTTTTCTATTAATAATCATGCATTGACTCTTCTGTTTATCGATATTTAGACCACACTCTGCAGATATCTCCATCACCAGACATATCATCTGTGCCATCTCTTTCTTACTATTTGATAATACAAGACCATCTACAAAGTACAACACTGGAACGTAAAACTTATTGCTTCTAAATCTCATATGACTCATTTATCTTTGTAATGATGTGGTTTATAAGCAGCACAAAGAGCATCCTTGACATATACCACTGCTTACTACGACATATCCAACTTTTCTCTGACCCACATACATTTTTGTCATGTCCTTTGTGTACAATGTTGCTATGATATCAATAATCATGGGGTTGCATTCATAATCTTTCAATACCTATTATTTGTGCTTTCTTGCTTACTGAGTCGAAGGCTTTCTCGAAATTTATGACTATTACTACAAGTTCCTGTTTTCTCTGTTTACTATTTTCTATACAATATTTCAGATAAATCAATTATCCTCCAATCTTCTTCTGCCTTCCGTAAACCCCGCCTGTAAAACGTTTACTGCAAATGATTTAATGTTCCCCCAAATTTCCTTTTATCAAGTTCATTGTCAGTTTATGGTCGGTTCTTGTAAAAAAATATTAGTCTGTGTTGTTTTACTTTTGGTTTATTCATTTTGGCAATCATCACCGTTTCTGATACCTTCCAGTCGATACTTCACTTTTTGTTATTACACTGTTTAGACTTTTTGTTAAGGTTTGTAAGCATATCGGATTTTCTTTAAACAATTTCATTATTTCCCCTTTTATCTTATCTGAGCCTAGTTGTTTTCTACTTTTTATTTTACACAGAGCACTTTCCACTTCTTCTTTCCATCCATCCCACCCCAATACCTCTCCTTGTTGCCATATTACTGTACTTTCTAAACTATCCATATGTTACATTATTTTTCTTGGGAAAAATTCGGTCATCAGCTTTGTAATTGATTTTCCTCTTCCGCCTGGTTCCAAATTTACTTCCAGTGCTCTCTTAGGTTTTCTGGTATTCTCTCGTTATATTTTATAAATATCTGATGTTATATCTATTTATGTCCCTTTCATCACTCATATCAAAGTTGAGTGTCTGGGGTTATCCCCCATCTCTTCTAGCACTGTTATAAGCAAACCATTTTTTTTCTTATGTAATTTTCAGCTTCAAGTTTGGTTAATACAGAAGGGTTCCTATTTCTCCCCTAGACCTGGCAGTTTCAGCATCAAGAATTCTTCTCCCGGCTTTCTCCATCCTCTGAGTTTTTTCCAACTCTTTCATACTTCAGACCATCACCGATGACCCAGATAATACGGATGGCAGAACTACTGACTTACAATATACTTTTCTAATAAATCTACTCGCCATCACCATCCTCGCTCACCACTCAAACACACCTTGATGACTGTTTGGCCTACAAAGTCATGTTGCCTTCTTCGCAACCTACAAAGTGGAGTTCGACAAACACCACACTGCGCTTATATAGAACCCCTACACAGCTCGCTGTCACACTGGATACATGACTAAATTTCCAACACAACAAAGCTAACACTACCTTCAGGCAATCCAAGGAATCCAACATCCAAACATATATCCAGCCCTTACTCATCTGTGCCTCTATGTCTAGTCACCCAAACTCGCATCCACTCACCTCAGCACACAATAAGACACAAATCCAAAAACTCTCCTTAGGATGCACCCGCAGAACACAATAAACAAATGAAAATTTAAAAAAAAAACTAAATATTTTCAAGCATAAATTATTTAGCAGATATGAATAATAAATTTTAGAAAAAACATACCCCCCCCCCCCTACTTTTAACTGATCTTAAAAGCACAAAACAAGACTGGAAAAAATAAACGCTTCTGATTGGTCAATGACGAAGTTGAATACTGATCTCCGATTGGTCAGAGAGATTGCTGAAAAATACTAAAGATATAGCGAAAATCGCTACTAAAATCATCCGCCCCTGAATGCAAACAATTACCCTTCGAGAAAATTTAACTAAAAATAAAAACAAAACTTCCAAAAAATAAGAGGAACATAAAGAAAAAAGGAACAAACAAACGAAAACACTAAAAAGAACAATAGGTATGTCACACGCGTACCCAAACATTAGAAAAGGGGGTAAAAAGGGAGTTTATTTCTGAGACATGGAAAAATAATAGGCTTCAGAAAAAAAACATCGAAAATATAAAATAGAATTTATACCCATCTTTAGAAGCAAAAAAGGAACTCCTCTAAAAAAATAAAGGCTTATGATTACTCAATACCATGGAATAATTCACATCGTTGATTGGCCAGTGGGCAAGCTAAATAACGCTTAAGAAAATGTAAAACTATAGCAAAAATCGCTAACAAAATCGTGCGCCATTAATTTTAATAATTACCCTGGACCCATTCCTGAGGATGCACCTATTTATTATTAGATATTATGGGTGATTTTCTAATAGGAACTGCGCTAAACCAAGATCACAAATTCCTTAAAAGCAGACACCACAAAAGAAAGAAAGCTACATCAATGTGTTTTTAACATATTACTTAATTTGGGTTTTTAATGAGCAATCTAGGTTTTTTTTTCGAAGGTTGAATCCTTGGAAATCTAACGTGAACCTGAACATACTACACAGAGATATGCCTAGAAATTCACCTCCACATCCATGCAACTATTACCCACAAAAGAATCCTCACAGACATAAACACAACATAGCATCCAATCTATGGGTCCAAACAACCTTCAAATACTTCAATAAATTTACAATATGCCAGAAAAAAGTACAACTGAGACAACCACTACATATACACGGTGTTGTAGGGATTTTAGCACGCCGCGACAAAGGTTGTAGTAGTAGTGGTTCGCTAACCTTCATGCATCCAGGAGGATCCCTAACCGGATAATGAAATCGACATAAAGGTTAGTTTGACCACACTGAGCCCGAGGGCACCAGGGGCCGGTCCGCTTTGGGAAGAGGTGTGGATATAGATACACATCGGCAGGATTCCTTGGAACAGAGTGTGTGTGTGTGTGTGTTGTGCTGCGAAGACGGGAGAGGAATGAAAGCAGTGTTGTAATTGGATGTGTGTGTGAAGATAAGTGTAAGATCGACCCACCCCAGTACAGGACTGAACACAGCGCCTCTACGGGCGCTGAGGTTTGTGTCCGCTCTTGTCGGGATCGAACCTGGTACCGCGACGCTGGTAGAACAACACCGTACCCAAGAGCTCTAGCCGCGACAAAGGTCATGAGGTTGAGCATTTGTGTATGCAGGATTCTCTCCCCTCATCTCTTAAAACTGGGTTGCCAACCTGGCGTGCGACAAAGACTGGCTAGTGAGTCGCCGCTCAGTCATCTGTGTGCCTTGGTAAGCAATGGCTGTGGTGGCTCGCTCAATTTATATAGACGTTTTGTGCACTAAAATAAAACATTTTTAGTTCTCATAGTTTTGTATATGGGTCGATTTGAGGTATAAATACCAACACTAAAAGGGTAAAATGGAGGTCCTCTCCGGATGAGGGATTCATAGCCTTGTAGACCCCCCCCCTGAAATAGCCATCAGATCGGGTGATAGAACCCTCACTAAACCAACAACCACACTACTTTGTCATTTTATCATCACCCGATCTACTCCAAGTTGGGATTGGCATGGATTCGTCTACTTTGTTCCTCGCAACGGACGAATTTTCATTGCTGTAATCTGATGGGAGGAGTGGGTTCGGAGCTCACGTTAAAAAGTAGGTCCTCACCTGACGGTGGGAGCTAGAGGCCCAAACCCCATAACAAACTCAATCTTTCCCTGGTATTCGAACCCGAGACCTTGGGGAGGGGGAAGCAGCGTCTCAACTCCTGCACATTAATTCCACATCATCAGGCCTCCACTCCTTCGAGGATCAGTGGAGGGCGAAATGTCCCAGGATCAAATCCCGGTGGAGGCGGGATTATTTTTCTGTTTTCCCTCGGGGAACACTCCATTCACCGTGTGTTTCAGGGCGTGAGGAAAACGAAAGGCGCAGGAATCAATTAAAATCGAATTTTAATTTGGGGGGCGGGATGTATGGGGTACTCATTGACTGGAGGGGGCGGGGGGAGCGTCGTGGTCCTCGGACTCTCGGATTGGGTATGGCTACTTTAGGGGGGTGGCGCCCTTAGGAGGGAAGGCCCCGGTAAATGTCACGACGTAGCAGCGACAGTCAGGATTGACCTGGAGCGCCCCCGCGGTGTTGCCACTCCCGCAGTAGTTGGGGGCGGAGAAGAGAGTGAGGACCCTCCCGCCGAAGGATGGCTGCCAGCCCCCCGGGACCAGCTGGTGGCCCCGCACCATGAGGCGGAGACGGTTTCGGCGCAGGAACTCCTCCAGGCGCCGCTTCGGGAACCGGTACGAGACCCCCCGTTCGCTGTTGGGGGCAAACTCCGTCTGCGACGACTGCGAGTGTGGGTCCGCCCACATCAAGTCGCACTCGATCCCGCGGGCGCATTCCCGCAGGGGCCTCCCCAGGCGCTCAATCTGCCGTAGGGAGAGGAGACCCGGCCCGATACCCCCGTGGAGGCAGAAGATGCGGTCGTCGATCACGGCCGCCACCGGGAGGAAGTCGTAGACGGCGGTGAGGGAGAGGTAGGCCTCCAAGGCCGATCTCCTGAGGCACTCGTCCTTGAAGCCGAAGCACTCGTTGATGGTCGCCGCCTCGTGGTTGCCCCGCAGCAGGTGGATGTCAAAGGGAAAGAGGACCTGGAGGCAGAGCAGGAGGCCGAGGCATTCCAGCCCCTTGGGGCCTCGGTCTACGTAATCGCCGAGGAACACGAACCGGCCCTTAGGGGGGGACCCGAAGAAACGCATGATGCCGAGAAGGTCCTCGAACTGGCCGTGTATGTCCCCGAGCACGACGCAGGGGCTCTGCACCCGCCTGAGGGTGGGGCGCGCCCGCAGAGCGGCGATGGCATGTCGAGCGATGAACGCGACCTCGGCAGGGGACAAGCAGAACCTCGTCGCTCCCTGGGACTCGGTGCAGATGATGCGATTCACGTAGGACTTGAGGGTCTTCCTCTTGCCACGCGTGGGGGCCGCCAAGGGTTCGACCCTTTACTTGCCACCTTTGCCCACAAGGTGGGCAATTCTCGTCCTCGGAGTCGGACTCCAGTTGGTCGCCGTCTCCTCCTCATCCTTCCTGGGGGCCTTCTTGCCGGAGGTACCCTTTAGGTCTTCCTTGAGATGCCCCTTGGCCTTTGCTTCTGCCTTGTTCCGGTTCCCTCTGCGGGTTTTGGTCGGGTTCTTCTCGGCGACGCTTATGGTCAAGTCCTTGAACTTGTTCTGGACGGAAACCGAAGCGGGGCCGAGGCCTGTCAGCTTAGCTCCTGTCGTCGCGCCCAACTCCTTATGGAAATCCCTTGCTCCTTTGCCCATGAATGCTCTGAAACCTTTCCTGAGCATGGTGCTCACGACGCATACAACTTATTGAAACTCGCGCTCAATTCCCGCAAGACCGAATTCCTCGAACCCTGAAAGACCGCGGAATAACCGGTAAATCCTCGAACACAACCCCCCTCCCCCCCCAAAAAAAAACATAAAAAGGATACAAAAAAATTAAAGTTGCCGATTTTCAGAAAAAACGACAACCCACGAATACCAATGCTTTTGGCGCGATTTTTAAAAGTTGCTTAACGGTTTTAACGGAAATAACCGTTCGCGTAGTCCGTTTTCGGTGTAAAATCGGACTTAAATAACGGAATAAACTTAGAAACAGCCACAAATATTAAAGGTCGTAGGATTATAAACGAATATTATATTTTATGGATTAAATTCAGTATAAGAAACAATTCAACTACGTTCTTTTGACTTTCTTATCCGTCCGCTTCGTTCTCCTCGTAACGGATTTTCTTGAAATTCTGCTCCATAATTAATTTGAATCCGCCGGGTTTTCTCGGCCAATCACAATCGCGAGACAAAAAGACAAAAGCAAACAAGAGTCGTAAAGTCCTTACTAATAGGAGGGTACCACCGATGTTGCACCCTCGATGCCTATCTCCGTGCGGACGTGGGATTCGAACTAGGGCTCGTATGTTACACATGCTAGCTTCCCTAACAGACCAACCAGGGGATATCCACACCCGATGTGCCTTAACTTCACTCACCACGTAAACGGGTGTTTGCATTCGTCTGAGCCGAAATTCTACATACGAGGACAACAGAACAGAACAGGGCGTTGGGAATCATTTTCTCAGTGGTCCTGCGGGGGCGGGGAGGGGCTCCTTTTCTGGTTTCTTATTCTTTTCTTTCTGTTAATTTTTTTTCCTTTTATTTATTTCTTTTTCAATTTCTTTCCATTAACTTCCTTCTTCCTTTTAATTTTTTTTGCACATAGACATACACATACATACGTGAATACACATACATACGTGAATACACATACATACGTGAATACACATTCATACGTGAATACACATTCATACGTGCATACACATACATACGTGAATACACATTCATACGTGAATACACATTCATACGTGAATACACATACACACTTATATACACATTCATACGTGAATACACATACACACGTATATACACATTCATACGTGAATACACATTCATACGTGAATACAAATACACACGTATATACACATTCATACGTAAATACACATGCACACCTATATACACATACATACGTGCATATAGATACATACATATAAATACACACACAAATAGTAAATTGGCTGTCCCCCAACAGTGGCCTTAATCCTCACAGAAATAGGCGCTGTACATTTCTTTACCTGAGGCTTTCTCGACCGTGTGTTTGAGCGGGGGTACGTCATAGTCGAGGTGCTGGGGACAGTGGGGCCGAGGGGTGTCGTAGGTGAACACGTCGCCGACACGTTTAGGAGTCACCACCTGCGGGGGGAGGAGGGGATGAACGGAAATCTGGGGGAAGGGAAATGGAGTAATCCAACGAGGGATTTATCATGCTAGGGAATGGGAAAAGGGTGAATGGAGAAGGTAGAAAAAGGTAGAAAGGATAAAGATGTAGAGGTAGAGTTGGTAGAAAATAAGAGGTAGAGGATGTAGGGGAAAAAGGGGGTAGCTATGGTATAGAAGGTAGAAAAAAATAGGTAGAGGCCGTATAAAAGTAGATGTACATAAGTAGAGGTATATAAGTAAAGTAGATATATAAGGTCTGTGGGGCTAAAAGAGGGGTAGACAGGGTACGAAAGTAGAGGCAGGGAAGGTAAAGTAGAGGTAGAAAGTTTGAAAATAGATGGGTAGATAAGGTAGGTAGAAATTAGGTAAAGATCTAGTAAAACAGTAGATGTAGATAAGGTATAAAAATAGGTGAGATAAGGTATGAAAGTAGATGTAGGTAGAGAAGGTATAAATAGAAGGTAAAGGTAGAAAAGTAGAGGTAGAGAACGTAGGAAAGTAAATTCAGAAAATGGAGATCAGGTAGACAAGTAGTGGTAGATGAAATCGAAAGTAGGAGTATATGAGAAAGGAAGAGTTAGAAAAGTAAAGTTCGAGATCGAAACGTGCAGGTAGAGAATGTAGAAAAGTAGAGGTAGATACCTAAAATTAGAGGTGGATATGTAGAAAAGTAGATTGCTAGTGAAGGTTGAAAAGACGTAAAGAGGTAGAAAAGTGAGGTGTATGGTAAAGTAGAGGTAGTTGATGTGGAATAGTAAATGTAAAGGTAGAAAATAGACGTAGATAAGATGCGGGTAAAGTATAGGGAGAGATGTTGATAAGTTAGACGAGCATCTGCGGTTAAGATAGAACAGAATGGGAAGATAAGGTAGATATGAGAGGTACAGAAAGAATAAAAATAGTTGCTGAGAAAGTAGAAAATGAGAGGTAGATAAGATAGAAAGTTACTAGAGAAGGAAAGGTAGATGTAGGGAGTGTAAAAAATTAAGTGTAGGTAAGGTAGAAAATGATGTTAGTGAGAGAGAAAATAAGATGAGGTAGAAAAAGAGAGATATTGAGGTAGAAAGTATAGGTAGATAAGATCGACAATATTCAGACATGGTAGAAAGAGATGGGTAGATAAGACAGAAAAGTAGGGGTCGAGAAAGTAGAAAAGTATAAAAGAGAAGTAGAGAAAGCAGAAAAGACGAATTAGATCAGGTAGAAAATTAGAGGTTGATAGGGTAGAAAAGTACATGTGAAGATATAAAAGAAGAGGTAAAGTAGGTATAAAGGTAGATGTAGATAAGTAAAGAAGGTAACAAAATGAAGAGCGGTATAAAGGTAGGGAAGTAGAAAGGGTAAAATAGTGAAAGCGGAAGGGTAGAAAAGTTTAGATGGTAGAAAGATACGGTAGAGAATGAGGGGGGAGACATAGAAAAGAGAAGGGTGGAAAGCTTAGAAAAGGTTAGGTTTGAGAAGCAAACCTATTCCCCCCGAATTACCCGAGTTGGGGGAGGGGATAAAGCCCTCCCAAACGAGAGCGAACAGTCAGGTTCAAAGGTACGAACTAGCGGTCCTTGGAAAACAAGAGGGGAACGTCATACATACAAATAGATTGCGGGGCGGGGCTTGTAGAACTAAGCCCGCCTCATAGCATCCGAAAAACGCCTACGTTCCGCCTAGACCCTAGATGGTCTCTTAAGCCACCCTACATCCTTCCAAGCCCCGCCTATATGCTCCACAAGTCTCACCTACCTACTTTTCAGCCCCACATGTGTGTTCAAGTCTCTCCTACATCCTCCGCAATCCCGCACATGTGGTTTCCAAGTCCCTAACCCATGATGTCCAAGTCCTACTTACATCTTCCTCAGATCCACCTATATGATCTCTAAGTCCCCTAAACAGCCTCCTTAACCACGCTTATGTGATCTCTAAGTCACACCTACATCCTCCCGAGTCCTCTAACATCTCCCTAAGCCCCATTAACATCCTTCCAAGCACTGACTACAATCACCCGGGCCCCGCATCATCTCGATCCCACCTATATCGTAACAAGTCCTGCCCAAATCCTTTCAAACCAGGACTACATCGTCTCGCCTCCCCAAATAGCCTCAAGCCCCCTTTCTCTATATCGTCTCAAGGCATGCCTACATAATCTTAAGCCAAGCCTGTTTAACATCGATCCTCCCAAGTCCTGGCTACAAGATCTTTTGCCCCGCCTACATCCTTCTTAGCCACGCCTACATCCTCCTTAGCCACGCCTACATCCTTCCCAGAACTTGTGGGTGCGATGACTTACCTTCTTGGAGGGGGTCCTCTGCTGCTGGGGGCCGGAGCCACTCCTCTGCAGACCGGGGTTAGGGGAGGTGATCCCCCCCAGGGTGGTGATGCCGGACCCAGTGTCGTAGCACCCCGGCACGATCCGCAGACGATTCCCGGGGCAGATCCCCTGAAAGCACAGGCCTGAGTATACTTTTCGCGACCATTATTTGTACTCCATACCACTCTTCAGTGATCGTAAAGAGTAAAAGATGTGGTAATAAGGATTAATACTTAAGTATCACAAACTTACTCCACACGAAGGTTTAGTGGTCATAAGAGTAAGAAAGTGATCATTGGTATTAAAACTTACGGATCGCAAGTTGTACTCGGCACCAGTCCCCAGTGGTCTTGGAGTGATTAGAAAGAGTACAAGAGATAATAAATTAGATTAAAACTTCAGTGTCATATATTGTACTCCAGTGATCTGTCATTTATTTTACTCCACAGTGATCTTTTAATTATCATTAGTAGCTCGCAGTGATTTTGGGGTGATCGTTTCAACGGGCGATTTTTTTTTTCTTAGAAAAAGAAATTTAAAGGGAAAAGGAAAACAAAATTAAAATGGAAAGGAAACAGAAGAACGAAAGAATAAATAATTAGAAGGAACAGAGAAAAATGAAATCAAAGGAAAAGTACAGAGAAAGAAAGTTAAAGGAAATGTGTTAAAAAAGAAAAGCGAAAACAAAAAAGTAAATAGAAAGAAAATGAAATTAAAAGGAAAAAGAACAAAAATAAATTAAAAAGAAATAATAAAAAGCTTTAAATGAGGAAAACGAGAGGAAAAAGAAAAAAAAAGAAAGTGCACAGCCCCCAACCTCGCCTCGTAAAAATGAACGCATCTTTATTGTTATGAAAGATACAGCAACCTAACATCAGTCGCCTTTACTTCTGCCTCAACAGACAGAGGAAAAGCTGTGTCCGGCACGGAAGCCGTGGGCGCCGGCTGATGCGTGGGAAAATTCTTTGGTAGTAGCCAAACCGCCACGAGTCAGACAGGCGACTCAAATGGACTCAAAACGACTCTGGGAACAGACGGCCTTAAAGGAAAAAAGCAAGAGTAGTAATGAACTGAAGATCAACGAAAGGACAATGACAGGAGACTCAAGAAAGTGCAGAGTTCTTTGACTTGAAACCAGCGCGGCGAAGTGGAGGAGTTAATACGAGGTGAGAGGGCGAGGGGGGGCCACGGCAGAGGAGTTATTACAACTCCAAAGTTAAAGAGGAAAAAAAATGAATCTAAGGTAAGTCGAACAAACGAGTTCTCATGACTCTTAGGTGACGTGGAAGTAAAAGGTGGCAATTTGAGATATCAGTTCCTTAGTGAGCAGAGCCACCTTCTCCCGCTTACCTGCCTGCCCCTGAGTGAACACAGCCACCATCCTTCGAGACCGGCTGTGTTTTGCTCCAGTACCGTCAGAAGATCGCCCTTGCAGAACGCCAGCTCGTCCGGGGATTCGGCCACATTGTCGTAGAGGGCGCGGGCGACGCAGTTCTGAAACGAAACCGAAAACTCTCACTGACAAGATGGTGACGTCTCCCTAATACAAAGGATTAGCTCCCAAGGACCCGAAATGTTTTATTTGGTGCTCAGGAATCATTTGTACTCGAACGGTACTTCCATTAAACGAATGAAGTCATATTAATAATAAAGGTTAGGGAGGATACGAGCCTGACGCGCAGATTTCCCGCTTTCTGTCGCATATCGTCGTCTTTCTTAATAATTGGCGATCTCTGCTTTGCAACCAGAGGGGAATTGCAGCGCCAAAGAACAGATAAACATTTTCCTCAATTTGGAGGTTGAGAGACAGAGAGGTCTCATCCTCCAAATCGGGGACTTGGTTTTCTTTGACATACTCTCGAGGACGTACTGTCAGTCGTGTATATCTACCGATGTCCACTACAAGACAGTTCGCCTATCCTTCCGAGTCTCGCCTACATCGTTGACTAGTGACGACGAGTTGCTCCAAAATTCTACCAACGGCCCGATTGTGAAAGCCGCTCTCTCCTTTTCCGGACCCGCAAGAGCGGGCGTACCCCATGTAGAATAGCAACTCGAGGAGCGACATGCTCCCCCACCCCCCCACCTGCCCCAGTGGTGACGGCAGCCTCGAGCTTAATTGAGAGACTACCTGGAATTTATTCTGTCTAGACAAGCGAGAGGGGAGGCGAAGGAGGAGGGGAAGAATGCATGAAAGATATCGCACTAAGGAGTCTAGAGGGGAAACTACTTGGGAGTGTGCGCCCTCTTGAACCTTCCACAGTGGAGCCAGGCCTCCTGGGGCGGACATGGGCAGAATAAGGTGAGGTTCTAGCTCGACTAGACCGGTTTACAGGGAGTTCAGCGCTAAAGAATAAACATTTGTCCAAAGTTCTTTCTCTAAATTCTAAATAGTGCTGTAGAGCGAGACCCGTCGAATGGTGGGCGGAGCTCCAATAAACCGTGAGTTGACCACGCCCGTGGACCGACGTCGCAAGAGGTACAAAAGCCAAGTTCTTGGCGTTTCAGACTCATTCTTGTTCGTTTGTTTCCTACTTCAATTCTCCCTTTTTCTTTCTTCCATACCCGAAGAACATCTAGATATTTACCAATAAGGGTGGGGTATTTGGAGTCCATATATTTACTTTCCAATGCAGCAAACGAAGCGTGTAGTTATGTCAGGGGTAAGGGTAATTCCCCCCCCCCCCTCCCGACCGCGTCGACCGAGGCAGAGAAAGTATCTGAAATCTTCACCCGGAGTGATTTCGTACGTTTTTGCTCCTAAGATGGCTAGAAAGTAGCCAAGATTGCGGACGGATTATCGGGTATAGATCGGGCAGTTTTTATGTAGAGTGCCCCCACCCCCACAAGGAGAGTTTACCGAGTTTACCCCCACAGTTTCTCTTGCCCACCATTCCCACAATAAACCAGTAGAGAGAAATGGTTAATAGTAATTTGGGAGTTACGAACCGAAGAAACGTAATGGTTTGTGCTCCTTATCTCTTTTCCGAAATAATACCAAACAACGAAATAGGCTTTTGACTTCATGGTATAGAAGTACCATAAGGCCATAGAAATAATATATCCAGAGATCACATTTTTTTCTCTAAAATACACACCCTGTTTTTTCAAAGAAGCTGCCAATGTGGTGACGATACACCAGAGCCGATATGTTTGCTTTTGTTAGAGCCATAAGGACAAAAGTATTGTCAAAATGAACATTTTTTGTAATAGAATCCAATTAAAAAGGTTTCAAGGAGAAAAAAAACAGCTAGTTTTCTTCTTACCATGATATTTATAGGTAAAATGCACACATTTCATTAAAAAGTAAGTGTCGTTAGGGTGATTTTCCATATTTTTTTTCCTCTAATAACTTTTTGGTTTAATTAAGCAGTCCAGCTAATTCTATGCATTACAGTCCTTTAGTAGCATGAGATTTTGACAACTCAGGAGTAGCCTCTACAAAGCTGTTGCTGCAAAAATACACCAAAAGCACCGGAGGTTGTTGTGGCAACTGTTGAAGATCAGAGATGGCAAACATTCGAGATTAAACTTAACAGTTTGAGGTTCGTACTACTTTCTCATTGAATACAAAATCTTTCTAATGCTAGACAACTAATAACTAGCTAGCTTCATTATTCTTAAGATATTCACTTGTAGCTAGCTAGTTAACCTACTTTACATGTAGCTAACTAACAAATTAGCTTAACATTTGATTTTAACATATGTGAAAGTTATCATCTTTTCTCTTTCATGATGGTAAAGAAAGTTTATTTCTTAGTTCAGATTAGTACTGAAATACTGCCATCAGGAAAATTCGTGCATGAACTAAATGCTTCACATGTCACTCACTCTAGCCTGAGAGAAGCAATGAAAAGGCTTTAGAAACCCTGATATTTGTAAAGTTGAGAAACAACATTGAGAGACTTCATGCAGGATACAAAGTTACATGTGACATCCAGGAGAGGAAGGAATTGGGTCATTTGCCTGATTTTATAGTAGTAGATAAGTTAAGTGGTGGTGGTACGGCGGTGGTACTCGAATGTAGTGCAGCTGATGATGTTGAATACAGTAGTGTGGTACAAAAAATCCAGAAATACCAGTGACAATCAAAAAGTTCATAGAGCAAGAAAAAACAACAAAAAAAAGAAACAGGTCTGCAGTGCCCAGGAAAACAGTGGATCAGTAATAAGTCCACCACACAGGTTTTAGCCACACTCTCAACATCATGTGAACTAGTTAACACACCGTACCTCTTTAGTGGTGAAGTGAGTAACATAAAGGAAGTGAGGATTGTGTAGAAATCTAAAAGCTCTCTTCCCCCCCCCCCTTAACCCTGGGGAAGCCAATGTCCCCTTCTCTGATTCAGTCAGTAATCTTGGTGTTATTTTGGACGAGCAACTCTCGTTTAAACCACACATCCATCGTATCTGTAAGTCTTCCCTCGGTTTCCTACGCAACTTTTCACGTGTTCGATCCCATTTTGATCGAAGGAGCCTTGAGACTTCCATTCATGCCTTCGTCACCTCACGCTTAGACTACTGCAATTCTCTTCTAGTGAATCTCCCTTCTTCGTCACTTCGCCCCCTACAGCTAGTTCAAAACTATGTTTCCCGGTTCTCTCCTTCGATGCCTCTGTTGCAGGAGCTACACTGGTTAACTATTCGCTTCCGTACCCACTATAGAATTCGTCTCATCACCTACAAGGCCCTAAACCTCGAGGCTCCACCTTATCTCTCGTCTGCCCTCTCCCTTCGTCAAACTCCTTGGGTCTCCGGTCTAACCTCGCTCCCATCCTGAACACTCCTCGTTCTGGCCTCTGCTTGATTTGTGACCGTTCCTTCTCAGTTTGTGCTATTAGACCCTGGAATGCTCTTGCTGCCGAAGTCCGATCCTCTCCTCCCTTGCAACTTTTAAACGTCTCCTGAAGACTCATCTCTTCAGAATTGCCTTCTCTCCCCTGTAAACTTTCTCTACACTCGCTACACAACCTGCCCTCAGCCCTGAAGAGCGCATTATAAATACCTATTATTATTATATTATGATATGAAGTCAGAAGTCACCAAAAACTCTCGACTATATCCGTGGTTTATAGATCGTAATAACACATATGAGGTGCCGTTTTCATGCATAAACCCGAAATTAAGCCAGATGTGAATAAAGACGCGGTTAGTTTATTTTTGGAGGCGGTGCTTGGACTCCGCCAAGATTTGGGGGCGTGGTTTAAATGGGAGTGGGCGTGATTTAGGAATAGGGGCGGGGCTGCTCAATTAACCATAGGCAGAAAATCTTTACAAGGATTAGGTTAGATTTCTCTTAGCCCGCAAGGAGGGAGGGGGATTAAGGGGTCTCCATTCGGCAGATGGGAGCATGGAAGGATCCAAGGGGGGCAAATGGAGGGAAGTTTTATTTGGGGGGGGGGGGGTAGAGATCGAGGAAAAAACCTCAATGGCGTGCAGTCAATAGAAGCAAGGGAACAATGCTTCCCCTATTTAAGAAAAAAAAGAAATTACACCCCAACAATTAATATGGCATAAGAATCAATTTTATTATCACATTTATGCTCGCCTATACTTGTATACGCCATACGAAACTGTTCACTTTCATTCAATCGAATTGGCGTTAGTTAGACCCTGATTGATGAACCCGACTGCAATTAAAGAAATGCATCCTTTTCGTCATGATTTTTACTTCTTTTTTTCTCTCTCTTAATTTTAATAATAATTCTGCTTTTTTGTGCTTTGGAATGAATAGTTTAAAAGATATTTTGCTTTAATTAGCAATAATATACAATCGTTGGAGTTTTAGGATTTTTATCTAGATATTTCAACGCCGTGTTAGAATTAAGAAAAAATAACCTATTTGTATACGGAAAAGGAAGCAAATTTACCTTTGCACTTATCTGCTTGCATCTGAATTGCTTCCTCATCTTCAAAAGTCACCGCACGCAACTGACGCAGTCGGTCCAAGTTCCGTTAAACGGCTCCTGATGGGTTCCTAAATGTCCCGTTGGGCTCCGCGGGTATAACTGGCGTGTCTCAGCGGCATAGGCACCGTCGAAATCAGCTGCGGATGCAGTGAAAGCTGTTGGCGCGTACAGGCGAATAAAGCACTCCATGACGGAGAGAGAATGGCACATACCCAACATCGACTAGTAGGCTCTCAATGGCGGAAGTGCGGAAGGCACCGGTCGCCAGACGAAGGCCGGTGTGGTGGATCGAGTCCACCTTAGGCAATAAACGTTCAGCTGCGGATGCATAAAACTCGCATCCGTAGTCGAGCTTCGAATGAACAAAGGATCAATAAAAAAGTAAGGCAGTAGCCCTATCAGCGCCCCAAGCGCTAAACGTCACAGAACGGAAAATATCCATGGCTCTGGTACATGAGACCCTAAGGGTGCAGATATGAGCCTCCCAGGTGAGGCGTCGGTCAAATACAAGACCAAGGAAACAATGCGATTCAACCACTTCCAGGCGTACCCAATTAAGAAACAAGTCTGGGTAAGGGTGGAGCAGTGGATGGCGGCATAAGTGCACCACCTTAGTCTTGGCCAAGGAAAACCGAAACCTGTGAGCTTCGGCATAGCGAGAGACGCGGTTCAATGCCTGTTGGAGTCGACGCTCCAGAGTTGGCATCTGGGCCGCGCCAAAAGAGATCGAAAGGTCGTCCACGTAGAGCGTAGCGAGAACATCCTTCGGCAGCACCGAGGTGATGCCATTGATGCTCAGACCAAAGAGTGTGACACTGAGGACACTTCCCTGCGGGACACCCTCTTCCTGCTCCTTTGGGCCGGAGAGGGTTCCCCCCACCAGTACGCGGAATCGTAGATCCGCAAAAATTCAGATATAAACATTGGGAGGCGTCCCCTCGCCCCCATCGTGTGGTCTCCATGATACCGTATCGCCATGCGGTATCCTAGGCCTTCTCCAGATCGAAAAACACCGTGGCGTAGTGCTGTCTACGAAGGAAGGCCTCGCAGACGGCAGACGGCCTCGCAGACGGCAGACGGCCTCCGCTGTCCAGGAAAAAGGCTAATCTAACATTTACCAATTTTTTCCATCGACTTACACACACAAGAGGTTAGAGAGATTGGGCAGAAACCGGCCCTAGTAGAGTGATCTGTCCCCGGTTTGCGAAAGGCGAGCACAGTAGCGATTCGCCAGGAATCTGGGAGGAGACCCTCCACCAAGATCCTGTTCAACAAATCTAACAGAAAGGCCATGCCTCGCTCAACCAGGTGTCGAAGCATGGCGTACGGGACATCGTCCGGACCATGGGCGGTGTCTGCGTACAAGGCAAGAGCGGAGCGCAACTCACTCACAGTAAACCTGTCGTTGAAGGGTTCTCCGTCTCTGGAGGTAAAGTCCAGCCGGCGGCCTTCCGTGACATCAAAACGCGCATTGAATGCTGGCGGAGCAGCATCCCGGCTAGTGAATGTGGAGAAAGAGGTCGCTAAGGATTCCGCCACGGACGCGGCGTCCGAGATTGCGGTCCCATTCTCCTGGGTGCGGAAACGTTTGACCGTACTCGTAGGCCTGGAAGGGCGTCCCGGGTAGTGCCGGGCGCGCCAGGACTAAGTCCTTAGCCTCGCGAAATGAGAGACGCCCCTGAGCTTGAACGGCCACGATTTCCTTCTCAAGGAGATACGCACCACATTGCTTGGAAGAAACTGGGTGCGGCTCTCCACAATTGACACACTTGGCCACACACGATTTGGACTTATCCTGTGTGGCCTTGGAGCAACTTACACAGATTTCGGGTAACATCGACTTTGCACATAGACAGGAGCGATTAGTATGGCCGAAGCGGTGGCAGTAATAGCACCTTCGCGGCAATGGCACGAATGCTTTGATGCGGTAGCGATACCAACCGGCACGCACCGAATCAGGGAGTTTGTCACAGTCGAACGTGACGAAGAGTGTAGGGGTGGGTCTCGAGGCCCCTCCCTGTTTTCTCATCACACGTTCGACCTTGACCGCCCCATGGTCGGCCAGCTCTAAGGTGACGTCCTCTATGGAGTAGTCCACGAGTTCACTCGCATAAACTACTACTTTCACAAAGTTCATGGTAGAGTGCAGCGTCACACTCACAGGCGTGCCATCAAGTGTCTGAAGAGCACTAATCATGTCCGCCTCGGAGGGATTCGACGCATTCGCCAAAAGGCTCCCGTCCGAGAAACGGGTCACCTTCGGCTCTCTACCAATCACACTAGCTAAAACTCTCCCCTAAGGATCATGGCGCCCTTGGCCAACATGGTGGCATCAGTGGAGCGAATAACGAGGAAGCGCTTGAAGCCAGCGGGCTCGAAAACCCCGGGTACTCTCTGAATGAAGGGCTAAGATGTAATCGAGGCTCCGCTCCGCGCACTAGCACTTTTTGTCTTAGTCAGGGGCTCCGCACTCGGCGGCAAGGGGCAGAGGGGCCGGATGTGCCGATCTTGGCTTGGTCGCTTACCGAAGTGGCAGCAGACCCATCCGACCCCGCGGATGGAGAGGAGACTCGAGTCTTTTTACTTTTTTCTTGTTTTTTTTTCTTTTTAGGAGGGCAGGGAATGAACCCGCTTCTCTCCTGCGTCGGCAGGAGCCCCCCAGGCCGGATGGAACGACCTCAGCAAGGTCCTTCTCCGAGATAGATAAGGTCCTGATAGTCGCAGGGGCACCAGCCGGAAGTGGAGATCCCCCCCCCCCTCCTTGTACTGACTTGGAGACCCGAGCTGTTTGAGGAGGACCTTGCATAGGGGCGGACTCGAGTTAGGTGCTTGGCGCCGAGTCCGGATTCACCCCCATGGAAGTGCCTACCGTCTGAGGCTGGGTTGCCTCAAGGAAAATGTCTATCTGCGGGGGGGTAGGCTCCATTTTCCCCTTCCCCCACCTCCAGGACATCACAGGTCCTATTGGCAGCGGTGTCTCGAGTCGAGTATGGGGAGGCCACAAGCCTTGACCCCCGCTAAAGTAAGTATACGACCCAGCAGGTCTCTGGAGGGAAGCGGCCGATGGCGCCTATCTTCCCTCTCCTCTCTAAGGAGGTTTGCCCTACCGAGCCTCTTCAATGGGGAGCGGTCGGCTATGGGCAGCCTGCTGGCTTTCTTGGCAGTCCCCTTGGAAAGTAAAGGGGGAAGGGGCGCTGGAAAGAGGGAGGCGCCCGAAGGCACCTCCAGACAAGGGGGTGAGGGGTAGTCTCCTACACCGTAGGACGAAAGGAGTAAACCCCCTCTCCGGTCAAAGAGACTTGGAGGGTCCCCTGCAAGAGCACATGAGGGGGCTGGCTCCCATTCTTCTGTGGATCTGCCCGAGGGGAAATTGAGGGATATTTTGTTTTGTCATCATTGGGCATGGTGACCCTATTTTTTTACGGAATACAGGTGCTAATCACCCCTCACAGTAGCCCGTTCGGCAAGGGGGGCATACGGGGCTGACAGAGCCAGGTGCCGCCATTTAAGGCCACATCTCCCGCCTGGTGACCTGTCAGCCCTTCAGCATGGCGGCTCCACCTTTGGCACGACGTAAAATTGATAGAGTGTGAAGTGAGAATAAAAGGGGATGTGAGGAAGGTATTGGTGGGAATGAAGCAGGTTGTTAAAAACCCACCCTCCCAAACCGGAGCTCAGGAGTTACGGAACATTATCCCCTCCCACCTCAGCCCCGATTCAGGATAGTTGGCTGAGAAGGTCAGTATCTACCCTGTGAAAATGGAGGCCGACCAGAGAAAGTTGTGGGAGAGGTTGTAGTGGAAGTGAGGAAGTAGGGGAGAAATACGGGCTGCCTGAAAAAAGAAGAGGCTAAGCTGGGGCCGGACGGGGCGGTGAGTCCCGTCAGCACGGCGTCCAGGAAGGCAAATAGCCGCGCCCCTTACGGGGTGGCCGGAAGTTCAAGGAGATATTTGCTTAGGGTATTGCATCAAGGTGCACCATCTTTAGGATCACGATTGCAAAGAAGCAAGCGTGAACGCTTCAGCTCGCACATTGAGAGGGAAGACTTTTCAACAAAGGTCTCGAGTCGAGAGTGGCTGCGAAGAAGCCTAATCTCGACAAGAAGAACCTTACGGAGAGGCTCCACTTTTGTAGGGCATATAAAGAATGGACTGTTGAAGAGTGAGGCAAAGTGAGATTCTCTGATGACGATTGTTCGGAGCTTCTAGAATATCCCTCGTTATAAGGAGAAAATGCAAGGACTTTCACGAGTCCTGTGTTGTGCCTGGGGTAAAGAACCCGGACACTCTCTATGCCTGGGGCTGCCTCTCATCTAAGAGAGCTGGAGCACTAACAATTTCGCCCCAGAACTCAAAATGGTACTAAAACCTGATTCATCAGTAACTCTTCCCAAGAGTTCAGGACAAATTGGGGGATGGTGATTGTATTTTTCAGCATGATGGCGCACCTTGTCACAAACCAAAAGCAATACCAAAGTTCGTGGCTGAAAATAACATCGAGCCTTTGGGACCTTGGCCCCGGAATTCGCCAGATTTGAACCCAATAGTTCATTTTGGGGCGATAATCAAATTGGCGGTTGATAAACAGAAGCCATCCAATTGCGAACAATTGCGGGTTCTTATTGAACAAAAAAGGAGTAATATCAGTCAAGATATCATCACAAATTTGGTCTCTAGCATGCAAAAACAAATTGAAGAAAGAGGGACATCATTGTAAATATTGACTGTATTTATTAATAAAAAAGGCGTTTTATCTGGCCTATCAAAATCACATCCTGGAAATCCTAATAAGAGAGCAGTTTAGGAAGTTGAAGGAGCCAGATAATCGTTGGTTTGAGCTCTTAAGAATGTTTGGACGAACTTGTCCAAGAAAACCCCAAAGATGCTGTCTATCAACAGAAAATAGCTTAAGGAAAAGAAGAACAATGAAAAAATACTCCAAGACATTCTAACAGCAACAAAGCTTCAAAAACCCGACTACAGGACTAACGCCAAATGGTAAAACGCATTAATTTCAAAATCCTTCTTTTGAGAAAATCGATATTTAAGATTTCAGCAGAGTTAATGCAACTTGTCATTTGA
Source organism: Ceratothoa steindachneri (assembly GCA_963969495.1). Classification (NCBI taxonomy): domain Eukaryota; kingdom Metazoa; phylum Arthropoda; class Malacostraca; order Isopoda; family Cymothoidae; genus Ceratothoa; species Ceratothoa steindachneri. The sequence continues at coordinate 37,568,803 of OZ018328.1, read as the reverse complement.
AATCTCTGCATGATGACAAGACAGACGTAAACCACCGTACTCGGCATGTTCGTCTCATTCTACCGATTCCATAGATATCAAATTTGCAAAAATCGCATTTTAGAGTTAATGTGTTCTGCCTTTTGGCGGCAAAGGAAAATCGCTGAACTGATAGTCATTGTTCTTAGAGGAGATATTCACTTGAGTCGACCAGGCATCATTCATCAGGCCAGGCCGGAAACCTGTGGTGCATGAAAGGCTGATGTTTGTACGACTACGACTCAATACCTTCCGCTGTTCTACACACCTCTATAGATGATGTCAATGTCTTATGCGAATACTCCCGTGAATAATCTAAGTCTAATCCAATAGATATTAGAGTATAATTAAATTGAACTAGAACATACTGATGCAGTACTTAATAAGAGAGAAAACCACAAATGGTACTGGACCCAGGAAGTAGTGCCAATTGACTTGTTTATCAGTAGAGTGAGTGACATTGTTGCCCAGCTACATCAAACAAAAGTCAGGAAGCTTCAGAACAGGAAATCCTCCATTCCAGAAAGTCAGCTAAAAACACCCAGGTTGATTCCATTGGACCAGAATCACACTTCCTTCTGGAGACACTGAACATTGGATCCGAGTTGTTTCCGGGACCTGTTCCCTCTTGGCCACAGAAAAGGGACAACAGAAAGGCATTGGACTATGTTAAAAATCTGAAAGCGGTGAATGACATTGGCAAACGTGGTGTTAAGATGATGAGCGACTTTGCAAATGCCATAACAACAGATGCCAAGCAAAAGGACTATCTAGATGAATGGAATAGGTTCACTAGATATGTGATAGAAGCGTCCTCATTCCAGAGTTTTAAGAATAGACTCGATAGATTTATGGATGAGGATACTCGGTGGGAGTGAACTAGGTGATGTGAACAGGACCTGCCTCGTATAGGTTATTGATTAGCTTTTAGCAGACTCCTTTTCTTATGTTATCTCCTTCAAGCCAAATTCAAGGCGGAAAATTGAAAGCTCGTCCCGACATCCCAGGTCAAATTGTTGAGATTTCCTGGCTTTTCAGTTGCCATGGCACCGTTAGTTTTACTTCATTTGTACTTAGGTGGGGATAAATAACGCCCATGTACGTATTTTAGAACTCTCGTAATGGGGGCCCCTGGATCAGTACCTCAGTAAATGCACACACGCTTCCATTTATTGCATGTGTTCGTATACGTATGTATGTACCACAGCCCATGTATGCGCGTATCACGTTTGCACATGTGTATGTATGTAGGTGTGTATGCATATGGGTGTGTCAGTCTCTATATATGTGTTTGTATGTGACTGATTGTGTTTACAACTGTGGATTACGTGTGTGCGTGTGTGTGTGTGTACATTGATTGGAACGAACAGGTGTTCGCACGTCCTTGGGTCGGGGTCGGAATGGGGTTGGGGGGTTAAGTGGGGGATTTGGAGAGGAAGTGGAAGAAATGCCCCAATGAAGGGGCGGGGGAGGGGGGCAGTCACTCAGGACGAGATGAATTTGTAGCAAGTGAAGAACGAATGGAGGGAAAAGAAGAATGGAAGATGACGAAAAAGAGGAAAGAAAATAAAGAAAACGAAGGATAAAAAAGAATGAAAAAGAAAATAAGAAAGAAAACGAAGTAAAGACGAAGAAAATGAAAGGAAAAAAGAAATGAAGAAGAATGAAAGAAAAGGACAGAAAAAAGAGGAGAAAAAGAATATCTCCCTCCGGCGTCCTCTCCCCGGATCATTCGGACTCTCATTTCCTCCCCCGCCCCCTTCTCCGTCCAGAGCCGGAACAATGCAGACACCCTCCCTCCTTCCGGGGGGAGAGGAGGGGCACGTACCCTGCCCTGCCCTCCCCCCCCCTTGGCCAGAGGATGACCCCGTGTTCAGCGGACCGTAGACGCGCATTGAAGTCTGTCTGTCTGTCTGTCTGTCTCTCTCTCTCTCTCTCTCTTGGTGTCACCATTGTCCCCTCAGGGGAGGGGGGGCACCAGCCCCGAAAACAGCCACATGATACTACTAAATATTTGCTCTCTCTCTCTCTCTCTCTCTCTCTCTCTCTCTAATGCCCGATCATCCTCTTCTCTTTTTCTTCTTTCCTCCTTTCTTTTTTCTTTTAATTCTTTCCTTCTTACTCTTCTCTTTTCTTCTTATTTATTGCCTTCCTATTTTATTTCTTCTTCTTTCCTTTTATCAGTCTTTTCTTCTTCGTTACCCGGATCCCAGTTGACATATGGAATATTGCGTTCCCTTCCGGCCCCACTGCTTGCTGGTGGATGTGCGGCTCTCTTCACATTCCTTCGTTGGTTTTCGCTTTAAATTCGAGGGTCAAACCCCCCCTTGGGGTCCCTTATCCTAGGGGTGCATGCCACCCCCACAACTTCGCTGCCTCCCTTCAAACGACCAAATGGCGCCTGGGGATGCCACCAGATGGCCCTCCCATCACAATGGCCTCATTCACCAATCCCCACCAAACGGGGGAACTTAACCCCCACCCCTGAGGTTAAGCTCAAAATAAAGCCGTGTGTAACACCTAAGATTGCACATGTACGTGAAAGTAGTGTGCGTGTGTTGAGGCTCCAAAGTGATAATAATAATAATTACTATCATTTAATAGTATTAATATATTTAGTATTAATTATTATTATTTACTTTGAGCGAAGATGCAAAATCTAAGGAGAAGTTGGGGTATGTGAAAATGTGTTTAAGTTCTATGGCCCGGGTAGTCTAGTGAGCGCCCGCAACTCTCCCCTATCTGATCGTATTCCTCTTTTCGCATGGCCCGCCCGCTCGATGGTCAACTTCCTTCCCTAGCGGTCTCCTTGCCTCCTTTACCGCCACGCCAAATTTCCTCCAAAGGATGGGGGGGGTCCTTCCCAGCAGCCACGCGTCGAGGGGAGTATCGATTCTGGCGACGCCCAAGGCGATTCGGAGGAGTCCAGTTCTAAGAACTTGGGAGAATAGGGGGACACGGGTGACCCCCACTCCCCGCGGGGAAATGGGTTCCGTTTGAAATGGGGGGGATAAAATAGAGGGGGTTACGATATCACTATTATTATTTATTTTGAACTAAAACGTTAACACCAAAGAGGGCATCTCCGATAGAGTAAAGAAGCAGACAAACAGAAAATAGTGAAGTGGCGTTACCCTTCACTCTCCACATTTTCTTCACCTACACCCATCCACAAACAGGAGACTCCCTCGTTTGTTTTCGCTTTTTACATTTAATGAAACTCCTCCAAAAAATGGGCCAACTCTGATCTCTTCGTTTCCGCGAGAAATTTGGCGCCCCCAAAAGGCGGGAATTTCAATTCTTTTCTCGCTCGCGCTTTTCAGGCGCACACGTGTGTACACATACATGAGCGGGTGGACAGGAGGCAGGGTGTAAAAATATGTCGGCAAAGTCACTATAAACGTACATACATACACATAGGAAAAAAATATGACAACAAATAATATGACCCCATCGAATCATTTGTTGGAAAAACTAAAAATGCAAAGGTATTATACAACACGAGACCCCCCCCCCACACACACCCCTCACACATTTTATAGCCTGCTGTCCGACAACTCAAAAACGCGTCAAATAGCCGTTAAATTTGAACTTGACTGGATAGTGGGACCTCGTCCCACTCTGCCAAACGAGAGCATCCTGAGGTACCGATTCGAGTCCACTTAACAGTCAAGTGATACACACACATATACGTATATAATGGGTGTTGCGCACCAGTTACACGGAGGAATAGGGCACGAAACAGACACACAATTATATAGGCACACATGTACATAAACAGGTATAATATAAGCGCATATATATATATATATATATATATATATATATATATATATATATATATATATATATATATATATATATATATATATATATATATATATATATATATCCCCTCTTGCGCTAGTATACGCATGTGTAGACAGACATTCACGTACACGTGAGGGAGTTGACACTGTCCTTAAAGCTGATGACAAAAGCGAAGCGAAGACAGTGGACCCCCCCAAACCCCCACTCTTGGGAAGGGGGGATATGAGGGGGGAGCGAGACACACGTGTATTTTTAGACCCTCAATTACTGGTCAGGATTTGGAGAAGGGGTGGGAGGAATTCCCTTGTCCCCTCCACATCCTGTTTCCCGGTGAAGGAAGAGAAGTGTATGACACCACTCTGCCCATTTTTTATACCCCCCCCCCCCAATTCACTGATCTATAAACAATATATATACCATGTGTACCCATGTAGATGTGTACTTATAATACACGTAGTTCTACAGGGTGAAAACTCGAGGTGTATAGTAATATTAATTCACTTATTTTCACAACATCAAGTAATATTGGATGATGCTTAGAATAAAAGGAAAGGAGTAAATTAGAAGCCCCAGCCAAGATGGTCGAGGACACCACGAAGTCTCCCTCGGCGCAAATCGCCCGCGGCGTTTCAGCTCATATTTGCTCCCGGCATTGTTCCTGTTTCCACTTCGCAACTTTCACACTTTGATGAGATTCGGTGTAAGCGTTCTTCTGCTCAAGAATCGACCACACTCCAAAGTGCGTGGGTTTAAAATCCGGTGAACTCGGAGGGGCCGAAGTCCATTGACCGAAACCCCTTAAAATTTGTCTGGCAACAGTCCTGAACTCTTTTGTGTGTGTGTGTGTGTGCAGAATGGGAGGCTGCTGCTCCCTCTTGTTGAGGGCTACAGCTGCATTTCCTCTGGTACCATTCACCCAGGGGATGACTTTCTCGTTCATGTCCAAATGTGCATGATGATTCATCTTTACACACTCTCCAATGAAGATGAGAGGCGTTATTTGGCTCGTTGATGTTACGGCCGTTCACACCATCACTGAAGATAACCGGTTACTGTCTCTGAAAGATGTCCTCCCCCGTTCAATGGGAATCTCATTTTTAGTTTGCGCCCAAACAGGATCATTCTGTGCTGTAAGTGGGTAAGTTATGGTTCGCCAACCTTCCTTCATCCAGGAGGATCCCTGACTGGATAATGAAATCGACAGAAAGGTTAGTATGACAATCGCTGGGGTAAGCCTGATGGCATCAGGGGCCTGTCCTCTTTGGCGAGAGATGCCAGGAAATATTTTTTGGACACTAAAAAGCGTTCGTCGCCCCGGGGCAGAGGGAACTGTTCCGCGTCAGAGGTATGTGGATATAGATACCCATCGGCAGGATCAGAGTATGTGTGTTGTACTGCGAAGACGGAAGGAAAGAAAGCAGTGTTGTGTGTGTGATGAGAAGTGTAAGATATACTCAGTCCAATAGAGGGGTGAGCACAGCACACCCTCCAATTGGTAGTCAGATTTCTACGGGCGCTGAAGTTTGTGTCCGGTCTTGCCGGGATCGAACCGGGTACCGCGACGCTGGCATACCAACGCCGTATCCACTCGGCCAGCAAGAGCTCTCTGTGAGTTGTGGAGGGCCTGGACAGTGGACAAGTTCTCGTCCGTCCACAGAACTGCACTTTCGACTCTCTTCCTTTTGGTGGGGTTGGAAAGCATTGGTCTTGTAGCAATTTTTAATGGACGAAGTTCCAGATCATCTTTCAGCAATTTCTGCAAAGTCAAACGGCTCCCTTTGACCTACAAAGCAATTTATCTGACACTGGTCCTCGGATCTCACCTGATCTTGTTCGTCGTCTTCTTGATGAGGATTGTACATCCTCACTAATCGTGGCGGGTGGTCCTAACTCTCGGAAGACCACTGACCGTCTCTTTAAGCCGCTTGAGAGCTTTAAATCCCCCAGATTTGGTCGTCGCAGTAGGGTTCAACATTTTGAAAATAATCGCCCGCTGTCTTCCCGATTCTATGCAGGTACTCGATTGTTTCGCATTTCCTCGTCATATTTCTAAACCGGTGTTGTTGTTTGTTTTTTTATGAATTTACACTTTGATCCACAACATTTAATAATTCCTGAAAGAAGCTGCAAGAAAGTAATTAATTAATCGTATGGAAACATTTAAAATCATTTGTAAAGAGCAGTGTATACTTCATGTTTCCACCTTGTATATGCATACATGCGGATATACAGTATAAAAATAGTTTATAAACATTTTACAGATTAGGAGGAGGGAGGGGGCGGGTATGAGCAAGTTAGGTAGCTGCTAGACAGCCGTCTTTGAAAACTAGGCACGATTCGCCCAGTTTTCCCAACCAGTCAACATGGTATTGATGCTCTCGATTTTTCTGATATTACTGGTTGTGAGCAGTTAGTTACTGATGCAACTCACACATCCGGAGGGGGGGGGGGGTCAAAACACTGCACCAATTGGTTCCTCAGATCATCGAGGTTTGGCTTGTATGTTAGGATTGCACAGTCTTACACGTGTGTCTGTGTGAGCGTGCATGAACGCATGTAAGTCAAAAGAGAATAGTTTCGATTTCCTCCCGTATTGCCCCCCCCCCCCCACTCTCTGGCCCATTCTAGGCTATTGAAGACACAGCGAGTGGTTTATGGTTTATGAGTATTTATGGTTGGTGAGGGTGTTGTGAGCTTAGGACCCTCATGGACAGATGGACGAATATTGCCCTTCTCCACCCACTCGGCGATCGGCACAGTGGACACGCTGGTTTATGGCTTTACTATGGGTAGAGGGTGTTTGGGCTCGGATCCTTCCCCCCTAATCATCCCCCAACTCCCCCCTTCCTTGAAAACCCCCTTGCGGGAGGGACAAACAGCCACTATTCATCACAAGCTGGAGGAAGAAACAACTCGCTGAAACCCCTATATACCCAAACTCCTGGTCTCTGGGCAGAACCGTTGCGAAGCTTGGAAGAAGAAGGAACCGTCCACACTCAAAAAACTCTCTTCCATCGCGGGGACTCAGCTGGGCGGAAGTGTGAGGCACCGCGAACGACGACTCCTCGCAAGTAAGGTCCTTGCCCGGGTTCTCCGGCCAAGGTAGGTTTTTATACCCTCTTTCTTGCATTGGTACTGCGAGTCCCCCCCCCCGAATTCCCATCAAACTCTCTCTCCCCTTTGCCCCCCTCTCTCGCATAAATTTTTTTAAACTGGACGGTCCTTCAACTCTCAGCCTTCTCTATCCATTTTGGAACCAACAAACTTCTTTCAAACTACCCTTAACTAAACTCTAACTAACGAGAGTATTCGGAACTAAACATCGTTTCGAATAAGTTCTCTGCACAGATCACTAAACTTTCCAGATCAATTGGACACTAATGAGTCTCACTTAAGCGCTATCATCTTGCTTAGCTTTGCCCTGCTTTCGGGCTAATAATTCTAACATGTAAACTCCAGTTAGATTTCTCTATTCCAGACTTTACCATCTCCCGGGAGGTTGTTATCGAATCTAGAATTAACTGGGATGGGATTAACCGGGCTTTTAATAGTATTGTCTGGAGGGATATCTGTGATGCTCTTTGCTCCATTACCGCATTGAATTTAAGGTTATTAGACTTGAAAAGTAGGTTTTGTACCAATGAAAATCTTAAAGCTCGATCTCATGATAAAGCATGGTTTAATGACCAGTGTCGCCTGGCCTATCGTGATAAGCATGCTGCCTATAATCTTTGGTCTGATAACCGCTCTCAGTTGTGTTGGGAGAACTATATTGCGATGAGGAACACGGCAAATAATAATAATAGGTATTTATAATGCGCCCTTCAGGGCTGTTAGCCCTCCCGGAGCGCAGGTTGTGTAGCGAGTGTAGAGAAAGTTTACAGGGGAGAGAAGGCAATTCTGAAAAGATGAGTCTTCAGGAGATGTTTAAAAGTAGCAAGGGAGGAAGAGGATCGGACTTCGGCAGGAAGAGCATTCCAGAGTCTAGGAGCACAAACTGAGAAGGAACGGTCACCCATCAAGCAGAGGACAGAACGAGGAGTGTTCAGGATGGGAGCGAGGTTAGATCGGAGACCCAAGGAGTTTGACGAAGGGAGAGGGCAGACGAGAGATAAGGTGGAGCCTCGAGGTTTAGGGCCTTGTAGGTGATGAGAAGAATTTTATAGTGGGTACGGAAGCGAATAGTTAACCAGTGTAGCTCCTGCAACAGAGGCATCGAAGGAGAAAACCTGGGGCGGCGAAGGAGGATCCGGGCAGCATAGTTTTGAACTAGCTGTAGGGGGCGAAGTGACAAAGGCATGAATAGAAGTCTCAAAGGCTTCGTCGATCAAAATGGGATCGAACACGTGAAAAGTTGCGGAGGAAACCGAGGGAAGACTTACAGATACGATGTATGTTCAGTTTAAACGAGAGTTGCTCGTCCAAAATAACACCAAGATTACTGACGGTATCAGAGAAGGCGACATTGGTTTCCCCAAGGTTAAGGGAGGGAAAGAGAGCTTTAGATTTCTCCACCATCGAGCGGTACCAACAAGGAGAACTTCAGTTTTATCGTGGTTACGTTTGAGAAAGTTGGCAGACAGCCATTCGCTTATGGAGGTGTAGGCTGAAAGGAGCTTGGTAATTGATTGAGAGAAGGACACAGGGGGTGAGGAAAGGTATATCTGAGTGTCATCAGCATAGAGGTGGAAGGACAGGCCCAAATGGCGAAGAAGGGAGCCAAGAGGAAGTAAGTAGATGCGAAAGAGGAAGGGACCAAGGACTGAGCCCTGAGGCACCCCAAAATGAATGGGAGCGGGCTCGGGGGAGAGGTTATCGAGCGCGACCGACTGAGTGCGGGAGGAGAGGTATGAGCGGAACCAATCAAGTGCAGTGCCAGAGAGACCAAGGAAAGTGTGAAGACGATCAAGGAGGACAGTGTGGTCGATGGTATCGAAAGCAAAGGAGAGGTCTAGGACTAGAATGGGACGTACAACCCCCATCGGCTGCTTTACGTAAACCGTCTGAAACATTAAGAAGAGCGGTTTCAGCAGAGTGCTTCGCTTTGAATCCCGATTGATACATTTCATTGATATTGCAGTTAGAAATATGGTCATTAAAGCGAGAGAAAACCACTCTCTCGAGGATCTTAGAGAGAAATGGAAGCTGTGAGATAGAGCGATAGCTAAAGGAGGCTGAAGCTCAACATAATGCCCATTTAAAGAATGTCCTCACTGGTCCGGTTCAGCCGCATATTTGGTGGTCAGCACTTAAATATGCTTTGTTTGGTGTTGAGCCTTCTATTCCTCCCTTAATAAAGCCTGATGGTAGTGATACATATTATCATTTTGATAAAGCCAGCATTCTTGCTGACTGTTTTAATTCCAAGCAAAGTAGGGAAGAGATTCAGCTGCCCTTGACTGTGACCCGCTACCTAGTTTTAATACATTTGCCTTCAGATCCTCTGAAATAAAATTTCTTTTATCTAACTTGGACGAGTATGGAGCAACTGATCCTATTGGTCTGTTTCCATTGATTTTAAAAAGTTCTAGCAGCCAGCTAGCTCCAAGAATGGTTGTTATATTTCCTATTTTAGTTTGTCGGGGGTCATTTCCTGAACGCTGGCGTTCAGGCAACATTACCCCAATTCCTAAAGGATCATCATCATCATCTCCATCTCCCAGTGTTAAGATTACAGCCTATTACACCGTCTTGCTCATGTCTGTGTGAGCGGGCATGAACGCATGTAATTCAAAGGAGAATAGCTTGGATGACCGCCCTGCCCTCTCTCAGGACTATTCTCTAGGTTATTAAAGACCAAATGTTTTATGGTTATACAATGGGGAAAGGGCAGTTGGGCATCAAGACGATACGCCTGCGCGTACTGCCGCTCTCCGCCTAGGTGGTTTATTGATTTATTGTGGGCACAGGGAGTTACGCGTCTCGTACCTCGCACGCCGTCCTTTTTCGTGTCCTCCCCCGTTCCCGGTTCCTTGAAAACCCTCTTGCAGGAGCGACAAACTGCCACTCTAGATCAGACGCTGGATTAAGAAACAACTATCTGAAACTCCTCGCAAACTCATGGACTCTGGGCGGGAAGTCAGAAAATTGTTTCTGCTTTTTTTCTGGCTTAAAGAACGCAGACTCGTTTCTTATAGATACAAGTCGCTCTCCTTTGCTCTAACCTGCTCCCCCTTTGTGTTAAATTTCATATTAAAACATCATTTCGAGAGCTTACATAATGACTCTTACACTAAAGTTTTAAATCATTCATTTTATGTCGATAATTTTGTGTATACTAACTCGGATGCTGAATTCCTCAAAGAAATGTACTCTCGCGCCAATGAAAGCTCGGCTCAAGGAGGGTTCGAGCTCCGATCCTGGAATACAAATTTCGAACAGTTCAAAATCGTTTTCAAAGCCGAGAAGACGTCCGAAAACCATAAACGCGGGGTCGAAAGAGTCTTGGGACACAATTACCAAGTAAACAGTGATCTAATGGGTTTAATTGATCCTAAATTCGATGCAATGGTAAAACCAAGCGTAATGTCTTATCAATGGCTTCTAAATTGTTTGATCCCCCTCGGATTATATCAGCAGGTTCTTATTCGTAATAGACTATTCATGAGAAAGCTGTGGTCTCAGAGGTTGGATTGGGATAGTCCAATTTCTGACCCCGTTGTCGTCTCTTGGGAAAAACTTTGCATCGATCTGGTAAAATTGGTCGAAGTGAAAATTCCACGCTATGCCGTTGCCGATGATTGAGGAGCAGAGCTTAAAATAATTTGCGATGCGAGTACGTCTCACTACAGATTTTCGATCCATTGTTTTCAAAAAGTGATCTAATTTAATCATTCAAAATCTTCATTTGAAAAGCAAACATCTTGGGCTTGATGACTCTACTCTCACCCACCTTAAGGACGAAGGACTTGGGGTTGCCTCCACCGGCCAAAATGTTAACAAAGTTCATAGCGATTGTTTTACCTGCAAAAGGTTCAATCCCTTTGCTTTTAAGCACCATAAGATGACCAATTTCCCGAAGGCTCAAACATCATTTCAAACTTCATCAAATTCTTGATCTAACTTGATCACTTCAAACTTCTCAAACCCCATTCAAACTTCATTATTCATGATCGGGTCTGACACTTGATAATCTCAAAACTTATCAAACATCATTCAAAACTCCATCAAACCCATGATCAAGTCTAATACTTGATCGTCTCAAAACTTAATCAATTCCATGGTCAAGTATGACTCTTGATCATCTCAAACTTCATCATTCATGATCAAGCCTGACACTTGATCACATCAAAACTGATCTAACTCCATTCAAAACTTCATAAATTCAGGATCAAGTCTGACAACTGATCACCTCAAACTTATCAAACATCATTTGAAAACTTCATAATTCATGATCAAGACTGACCAAACGTCATTCAAACTACTTGATCGTCTCAAAACTTCATCCAATTTATGATCAAGTCTAATACTTGATCGTCTCAAACTTCTCAAAATCATTTCGAAACTTCATCAAGTTCATGATCAAGTCTAGTACTTGATCATCTCAAAAAATATTTCAAATCCATGATCAAGTCAAATAAGTGATCATTCCTATCACTCCATTAAAATTATTTATTTAAATGTTTCAACATTCTAATAAATTCCTCTCAAATGATCCCCTTCCAAATACCTCCCCTTGAGTTGTTATTCAAGTACCTCCTTCAAATATCTCCTTACAAATACTCTGTTCTGTTATCTGAGGTTTGCCCTTGACAACCTCCTTTCCTGGCGGGGAGGTTGTTAATATTACAGCCTATTACACCGTCTTGCACATGTCTGTGAGCGGGCATGAACGCATGTAATTCAAAGGAGAATAGCTTAGATGGTTCTCCCCCCCCCCCCCATTCCCTCTCTCATTCTATTATCTAGGCACAGGGAGTTACGCGTTTCGGACTAAGCACGCCGGCCTTCTTCGTGCCCCCTCCGCTAATTATCCCCCAACTCCCCCTACCCGGTTTCTTGAAAACCCTCTTGCAGGAGCGACAAACTGCCACTCTAGATCAGAGGCTAGATTAAGAAACAACTATCTAAAAATCTTCGCAATCTCTTGGACTCTGGGCGGAACCGTTCTGAAGCTCGAAGGAAGAATCAAACTCAAAACTCTCAAACTCCCCTCAAACTCTTGGACTCGGCCGGACAAACTTCGGAAGTGTACGGCACCGTGAACGACTCGCATTGGTTTTGCAAGTTCCCTCGAATTCCCACCAAACTATCTATCTCTCTCGCCAAAATTCATTTAACCTTCGGTCCTTCAAACTCATAACCTTCTATCCATTTCGGAACCATTAAACATCTCTCAAACTACCCTTAAACTAAACTCTAACTAACGAAGAAAATCGGAACTAAACATCGTTTCGAATAAGTTCTCTGGAGAGACTACTATAACTTTCCAAATCAATTTGAGTCGAACGTCTCTCACTTAAGCGCTACCACCTTGCTTAGCCCTGCCCTGCTTTCGGGGTAATAATTCTAACACCAGTGAATATAGGCCTATTTCCATCACACCGATTTTATCTAAGACTTTTGAGCGTCTGCTGTCCAAACGTCTTACTGTACTCGTATATTTGAGACAGTTTCTTCCAGTGACTCAGTTTGGTTTTAGAAAGGGGCACTATTATTGCTGGTACATGAAATGCAGTCTGCTTTAGACAATAATTGTGAGTCTAGGCTTGTCTCTCTTGACTTTAGTGCCGCCTTTGACACTGTCAACCATAATGGTTTGATTTTTAAATTAAAGTCTGTTGGCATTGGTGGTAGATTCTTAAGTATTTTAACAGAGTTTTTAACTAATAGACAACAACGTGTTGTCGATGGGTGTTTTAGTCCTTATTATAGAGTATACTCTGGAGTTCCTCAGGGTAGCGTTCTTGGGCCTTTATTTTTTTATATTATATACTAGTGACATGTGGTTTAATATCACTAATAAAATTCTAGCATTGCTAATGACACCTCTCTCTATGTATGCTCATGTTCCATCTCCTGCAATGTGTTACAAACAGCCTCATTGAGGATTTGAATAAAATTCACCCTAAGTCTAAGGAAATGATTGTGAGTCGTTCTAGATCTCTCTTACCTAAACATCCCAGTTTGTTAATAAATGGAGCTTTGGTTAACAAGGCTGACGGCTGACTAGTTCAAGCTCTTGGGAGTAACTTTAGATTCGAAACTCACTTTTGAAACGCATATAAGATACATGTCTCGGGAAATCGTGCAGAAATTGGGCATTCTTCGTAAATCTAAGAAAATTTATGAGGATGATGTTGTTCTTCGCGGGTGTTACTTTTTTTTATTCTACCTCATTTTTAATATTGATCTGCTGTATGGAGTTCTGCTGCAGACTCTCATCTGAGATTGCTTGATCGTGCATTTAATTCTGTAAAATTTTAATATCAAATTTAGATTTAGACATTGGACATCATAGATGTGTTGGAGCTCTTTGCGTTTTATTTAAAGTGGTGAATGATGTGAATCATCCTCTGCATAAATTTTTGCCGAGATTTTATCAACCAGCCAGAATTACTAGGTATTCTAAGAATGTAAATTGGATGGCATTCAAAATTGGTCGTCATTCTACATCTCAGTTTTCTAAGTGCTTTTTACCGAGCCTAGGCAGATTGTGGAATACCTTGCCCACAAATATTGTGACTGCTCCTCCGCTTGATAAGTATAAAAATTGGCTAATGTCTTTTTGTTGCGTAATCGTGGGGTTGTTTAATTCTTTTTCCTTTCTTTCTTGCTGTGCTTTGACCTGCACTGACACCTCTTGGTGGTATAATTTCCAAAATTTTCAGTGTGGCTCATTGCATGGTCTATATAATAATAATCAAAGATCCGACAGCAGATCTCACACTGAATATCCAACTTAAAACGTTGGATCTGATTAAAGATCTTTACCGGTGGTTATAAATCACATTTTCATCACAGGATTCCTCTTTTCGAATCAACGAAAAATCCTCCAGGTTGTGACGGATCCCATCAGTTGTTCGTTTGTTAATTTCCCAACTACCAATTAGAGATCCTTCAAAATGCGCGGAATACTTAGGTTTCTTAGTTGCATTAACCCTTCGCACACAAGATCCTGCATAGTGTGTGTGGCTCCTATATATGTGCGTATAGTTAGTCAGCATCACAACAATTAAAGATCCAACAAAATCTTGAGACTAGATTTAGTAGGCATCCTCTTACACCCAAGATCCTACAAAACGTGTATGGATCCCTACAATTTCCCATTCACTATTTGCCTCCCTTATCATCAAATACAAATCCGATATAATGCTGGGAATCCTTAGTTTTAAGTGCTTATTCATGATCCCTAAATGTCTTGCCAGAAATTAAAGATCTTATTTTTTTAAAAATCCTTATTTACTTATTCTCCTTAGAGATCCTACAAAATGTATATCGATCTTCTAATTCGTTATCTGGCCCTCACTCTACCAATTCAAGATCCAAACGAAATGTTATTATCCTTTAGATTTTGGCCTCAATAAAGATCCTACAAAATGAGCATGGACCCTATATTTTTTTCGTCTCATAAAATTGGCGGCATGAGTCGAGAATAAGAAAAATATTCCTGCGTACATCAAATGATTTAATTATATTGATCTATAAATCTCGGCTCAGTCGAGGAATTAAAAAAATGCGGGGCATCTTGTAACTATATTGATATCCCACCGCTAACTCCGCAGCCATCAACGATCTCACCAAAGACAATAATCATCATCAAGATCATCTATGTATGGAGTGTCCATCGGCAACGATGGACAACATTAAGCAAGCAAGAAGTATATAAATTGCATGAGCCAAGACTAATCATCAGCATCACTAATTCTATAATTTAAGAGAGGGAATAATCATCATCAAGATCATCTATGTATGGAGTGTCCATCGGCAACGATGGACAACATTAAGCAAGCAAGAAGTATATAAATTGCATGAGCCAAGACTAATCATCAGCATCACTAATTCTATAATTTAAGAGAGGGATTTTTTTGAGTATTTGAATAATAATTTCATTTTAGTTTGGTTATGACTTATGTTTTTTTATCAAAGTTATTTCTAATAATTCTTTTATAATATCAAAAGACAAAATAGTGAAGTTCAGAAATAAATATAAGTATCGAAATTTTGCGACTTTTTAAAACCCAAAGAATTACAAATGGTGAAGTTCAGAAAATTTATTTCAATTTAACCATGGCTGCTTTTTTTTAGATTTTAAATTTTAATCTTAGTAGCGAAGCGCAAGCTCCCCCCCCCCCATCCGTAGGGGGGAGTGGCGAAGCCATTGCCTGGTAATTTAATAAGAAAATTTTAGATTATAAAATTGCCAGAATGGTCCGGATAGGTCAATCCATCATTAAAAAGGTTCCACCATAAACAAAGTAAGTTTAGGTCGGGCCTACTCTATTTTACTCTTCTGATTCCTTGAAAAAGACGAACTCTTTCTTGCCTTTGACAGTGGGGTAGACTAACTTAGAACTTCTAAATGGAACAACACGTGACTCAGAGTTGCATCTTTCCCAGCGCCATAAGGGCCAATTTCACGACGGGGATAGAAATCTGGCATACAGGTGGGGGATAGGGGTTGAAGGCCAAGGGGGGGGGGTCAACTTGTGGGAGTTGGTAAAATGATTTCCGCGGGCGGCGCTCAATCGACCGAACAGCTGCTGTCGTCCTCGCGAAGCCGCGCAAACGATCAACGGAGGGGTGGGGGTGAAGGGGAGGGGGTGGGTATGTCAAGGAGTCCCACAGCAGCCGAAAAGGCTGGGTTCGAGAAATGGAGTGAGGGGATGGGGGTTGCTATCAGATGCACTCGTATAATCCCAGATGCACAGTGCGAGAAACTGAGGGAGGTCGGCCTTGGGGGGAGGGTATCCTTTGGAATTTTAGGGATAATCCTTGGGGTGAAGGAGAGATGGGGGAGGGGTGAAACGAGATAATCGCGGAGATGCCGCTAAAGTCACATCTGCGCAATGACTTACTTGAGGGACAATAATAATAATTACAATAGTAACACCCATTTTCGCAGTCCTTTCACTCCACCCTCACCCAAACCCTTCATTCTCCTTCAGGTTCGTCTCGCCCCGCGCAAACACCGGCGCTCTCACTCCCACATTTCTATTAACGTGGGATTAAGTTTTTAACCAACGAGGGCATCTGTCCCAAAGAATGGGCGATAGAAGGTTACTTCGAGGGCGGGGTTTCGGGAGGTTAACGCCCTCTACCGTAACCCGTGCCTCCACTCCAGTCACACGGTAACATCCCTCATCCGTCACCATGACAACGACAAACCCAACCAGGTTAATATAAGGTCTCAGGTCCACGGGGACGGGGGCGTGAAGACATCTACCCCCCCTCCCCCCCTCCAGGAGAGAGAACATCAACTCGCCTCATTCCCCCCAAATTAGTGGGTTTACCTGCGGCAATGAAGGGAAGGGCAAGTGTGGCGTCATCAGCGTGTGCAAGACAACGGGAATTCCAGAAGCGCCCCCCCCCCCGAAGGGTGAGGGCACCTATTAGGAGGCTTTAGGGGACTGGGGGCCCCTATCACTAACTCGAACGAGCCCCAATAACGATTACCTGCTCTCCCTTGAGGGAAAAATTCGGCCCCCAGGGGTCACTGGCTTCTTCCCCCCAATTCGGGGGGATGCTGCGATGGGGGTCGGGGGAGACCCTATTGAGGAAGGGAGAGGCTCCCCCCTGATAGTTCTGTGGGGTGTCGCCGGGATTGGGCCCCCCATCACTTTGGGGGAGGCCTCGAATGCCAAAGCAACGAGGACCCTCCGGGGAGGTCAAGGACGACCTCGGGACGTCGTACTCGACGAGGCTCATTTCGGAGGAACACATTCGTGACCCCAGCGTTCCAAGGGGCCTCGACCCTTCTGAGGAGGGGGGGTAGTACCCCCAGGAGACGTCTGAGGAGGAGGTTGCCCTCCCAAGCCCCCTTCCACGCCTACCCGCTTTAAGGTAGGCTCCTTCCATGCGCGAAAACGGGCCTACCATCGAGCAGTTCCTCTCCCTTGCAAAACAGGCCCTTGAATCCGACCTCCCCCTACACAAATTCGCCACCACACACTAAAAACACTTCCACTTCACTTCACTCTGCGATTCAACGCATCTGCGACTGAATTCTTCCTCCCCGTGATCCTTTCAAGACTCGGTCGGACACGACCAGAGGCTGAATCAATCAAGCAAAGAATACTGCCAGACTCGGGCAGGGCAGGGCAAGGCAGGGCAGAGTCAGCGGAACACACCGTGTGGGTGGGGCAACGAGGTGCGGGAAGAACTGGGCACCTGTATCGGTCCCTGCAGGTACCTTATCGCCTTATCTTATCGGCTTATCGTCCTGCGTCCGGGTTGGAGGTGAAGTAGACGCTTGTGGCGGGACGTTTCGTTCGCGCCATTCACACAACCAACGCGCAACCTACTAAATCCCCCCCCCCCCCCCAGCCCCTAGGAAATTGGCCTGATGAGTGCATCGCGTAATTAATTAATCACACTTTATGTAGTTTAACATGTTGAACGGGTTTCCATTTGGTTGGGCCGGATGCCGTGATTTTTTTAATCAAAGGGGGAGGGGGGGTTGTGGCGACACCTATCAAAAGAATAAAACGCTGAAATTAATTTTAGCCTATTTTACTTAAAAAAATAACAAACGATCAAATACCGGAGGCAGGCCGGTCCCTTCCGGGGCTCAAGCATGCACCCAAGAAACAAACCCGAAAGAACTATATAGAATGGAGGAGGCAATTCTCCTCCATAATCAGGAGTACACGAACTCGTCCCGAGTACGTCGGACAAGCGGTAGCGCCCCCGCTCGTCCCGGTCTAGACCGGGACAGGTAACGTCCGCGAAGATCACCTAGACCGGGACATTCGACAAGAATGTGTCGGACAGTCCGGGGGGGATGGCGCAACGCACAAGTCACAGTAAGTATCTGGGGAGTGCTCCATCAAAGAGCTGCGTGCCCGAGTTGGAAATGACCAGAAGTAGTAGAGGCAGAGGAGGGAGTGGGGGTGGGGGATACGGGGAAAAGTCGTAGCGAAACGCCGTCTCCCATCTTCTTTGCCACGAAGCCCGAAGGGTTTACTTGATTCCTGCCTTGTAATCAAAGTGGGGAGGGCAAAGGGCTGGTCCGGTCGAACAGTCGTACACAGTGAGCAAGATGGTAGTGTGTCGTCTCTCCACCGAACTCAACTCTGCGAACAATCATGCAATTAACATTTTCTGGAATGCCCAATTTCGGCTACCATTACACTGACACGGGACCCTGGAAAAGACCTTTGAAAAATGTCTCCCATTAGATGTTTCAGGGGGTTCTTCCGTAGTGTTCTAGATCGATTAAGTACCTTCGATGTTCTCAAATGTTATGTTGTGTTCATGCATGGACTCGTCACGAGGTCATTTTTTTTCCAACGGCCGTTGACCTTCTGGTTAAGGTAAAATTTCTATTCTCGACAGATTTGAGTCTTTTTTTCAATTTTCGTATTTTATTTCTCGCGTTTTGGGGTCATTTGGTTGCTGGTTGGGCCACGTATCTCCACTTTCTAAGATTTCCACCACCATATCCTTGTAATTATGAGGTCTCAATGGTAACGGAAGTACAGGCTGCGCACACCCTCTATATCGACCTTCTCTACCTAAAGATTAATCATGTTTGATTTCTTGAATAAATGTTATTTATCGTACAATTTTTTTTATATTTTCCTCTAAGTATTTAGAAATTGGGAGCAATTAAAGTGGATCAACTGTAGTCTTCTTGATTTTTACCAACTGTAAAAGCG
The DNA here is from genome assembly GCA_963969495.1 of Ceratothoa steindachneri. Lineage (NCBI taxonomy): Eukaryota > Metazoa > Arthropoda > Malacostraca > Isopoda > Cymothoidae > Ceratothoa > Ceratothoa steindachneri. The sequence continues at coordinate 37,550,156 of OZ018328.1, read as the reverse complement.
ACTGGTCGATTTGTAGAAACTATAGAACTATCTCATCGCTTCTAAAAAAAAATCTTTAACATGAGAATACATGTGACGAAAAAAGTGGCATTTATTTTCCTTTCTAATCCTTAGTGGAAATTAAAATGGATATTTTTTTCTGTAATGTGATGGTGAATACTATTGACAGGGTGGCTAACGTCTTAATGTGATGGTGAATACTATTGACAGGGTCGGTAACGTCTTAATGTGATGGTGAATACTATTGACAGGGTCGATATTGAAAGTCTGGCCAGATAAATTAATTCAGCAAATTAATAAGAAGGAAGCATTTCTCTTCTAAGACCGATCACGTACCGGTGGGTTTCGTTTCAGGATTAACGAAATTAGACATATTTATTATGACGTCAAAATATCAGGATTAGAGGTCGATATATATATATATATATATATATATATATATATATATATATATATATATATCCTATACCAAAGATTTAATCTTAAAAGATATCCTTAAGGACCTCAAATTCACACTCCCTGATTAGGAATTTTAATCTGATCTCTTGTTTCAATTTAGATTTTATGTCTAGTGCGATGGTCTCTATTCTCAGTATACGACCGAAGATGGCATGATAAACTCCATGCCGAAACTAGTCTCGTGAATAAATATTACGCTCCTCCACAGTGGTTTTATTAATACTCGATCCGTTATTGAATTAAAGAAATTATTTCATATATATATATATAGGGTGTTTCAAAAATAGATGGCATAACTTCGGGATTAAGTTGCCTATGTCTAAATAATAAAAATAGTTCCTATAAACATATGTCCGGAAAGGCTTGGTTTTCGAGTTATAGGCTATTAAAATACATGCTAATCAGAATTCCTTTTTCTCCCACAGGTGAGTGGACATGTACTCAAATCAAGAGAAAGCTCTCTCTTGATTTGAGTACATGTCCACTCACGATGAATTACTATCCAGAAAACTACTTAATCGACTTCAACGGAATCCTGTGCTGAAAGACGCCACCTGTGGGTAAAAAAGGGAATTCTGATTAACATAATCCCGAAGTTATGCCATCTATTTTTGAAACACCCTGTATATATATATATATATATATATATATATATATATATATATATATATATATATATATATATATATATATATATATATATATATATATATATATATATTTATATATATATATTTATATATATATTTATATATATATATATATATATATATGTATATATATATATATATATATATATATATATATTTATATATATATATATATATATATATATATTTATATATATATATATATATATATATATATATATATATATATATATATATATATATATATTTATTATTGTTTTGTGACCATAACCTAATTTTGTGTTTAGGACGACACAATGCATTGCGATCATACCCTAATTCTTGCATTTAGGACAACACATTGTATTCTGATCATAACCTAATTCTTGCAAGAAGTGTTTTTCATTTATTTTTTAGTTTTATTTTTCACCAAGGGATTATTTGTTCGTTAATCCTAAAATATTTAATTGTCATTTATGACAATTGCATTTATGTACTCTCTGGGTGCACTAATGTCGAGCGTACCAGAGCAGCGTACAGCTTCTTGAGATTCTTCGAGCTGAGGCTTCGGAATCTATATAGTTTCCGAAACTGTGTTTTGGCTAGGAAGATTCTCTTCTTGATGTGCGCTCTGAACCCTTTTGAGGTGATGCGCAGACCTAGGACTTTGCCCTCGTTGGTGTACGGGTACATTTTGTCGTTGACTAAGACATCGTCAAGTTTCCGGCGGTTTATTGGAAGGATTTGGAACTTTCGGTGGTTGGTCTTGATCTTCCACTTTCTTTCGTATCGATTGATGTTGTCGATTTCGGTGGTTGTCTGCCTTGCTTGATCTCCAGCATTTTTTCGGGTACTAGGGATGATTTGGGTGATGTCATCCACAAACTGAAGATACATCACATCCTCCCCTAGTGGAGCAGGCAGGTCCAATGTGTACACTAGGTACAGCAGTGAACTCAAGCAGCTACCTTGTGAAACGCCCGCCTCAAGTTCGAATTCGGGTCCTCTGTAGACCTCAATCGAGATTTTGGCTTTCCTTTCCATGACGTAGTCACAGAGGACCCTCTCCAGGATCGGGTTTAGATGGAGGCCTAAGATCTTAAATTGGAGACCTCTCCGCCAAACCTTGTCAAAGGCCTTTTGGACAACACCACGTCTACGTATTTTCCTTCAGCTTTACAGCGGGGGTTTCTCGATGAAGAGAGCAAGGGCTGTATCAGTCCCCCTTCCCTTACGGAACCCGTGTTGCTGAGGGTTGTGAGCTTCTAGCTCTGTTAGCTGGTCTTGTAGCCTATTAGCTAGAAGCTTCTCGTAGACATTTCCTATGAACTCGAGGAGGGATATTGGCCTGTAATCCACCAGTTGATCGGGAGGCTTCTTCCCTTTGGGTATAAAAATTATTTGGGCCATTTTTAGACTGTCGGGGAAGTAGCCTGTATTCAGGGAAGTGTTGTAAATGTTCGTTATTCCCAGGCTGTCCCAAATCACAGCCTGTTGATGGTTTATGGTCTGCTTCAGCTCTTCACTCAAGCGACGTAACAGCGAGCTTCTTTCCCGAATTGTACTTTCTCTTCTGGTTTCTTCGTACACCTCCCTGTGCACCCTAGCGATCTCTCTCATTTCCTCAGTCCATCTGTGTTGTGGAGGAATTTTGTACCTTTTCATCGGTACACACGCGATCCGCCTCTATGATGTGGCCAGTTATCTTCTCCAGTTCCTCGTCGATCTCCTCTAATATTGCTTAGCTTATGTCCATTGGTTCGTATCTGGCAAGGATTTTCCTGTAGCGTTCCCATTTGGCCTGAAAGGTGTCTGAACGAGATATTCCTTCTGACGGCAATGGCAGCACCGTCGAACCTCTCCTGATAATGTTTTTTCGTGACTACTCTGTAGCCCAGGTATCTTTAGCTGACCGGTAGTAGTATCGATACCGTGCTCCGTGATTAGTATGATGTCGGGGTCTGTGATAGAACGGGCTGAGGCCGCGTTAATTTCAACCCCTAGCACATGTTATTTAAAACCACGATGCTCCCACGTGTATCTTCGCTTTGAAGCTCGGCGCCTTAACGCAGCCACCTGAGTCAATGTTTAAACAAGGAGGTTTATCTTCCCCCGTTCGCCCCCATACGCCGACCTCGCCAGATTGAGTTAGGCTTATGGGCAGATAAGGCATTGTTCCCAGGCTCGGCTGTACATTCCCTCGAAGCTCTCACTCCATTGTCCCCCACGCCAAGGGAGTGTCTCGACTATTTAGATGGAAACTTTACCACTAAAAGCAGATTGGAGATCCAGATTTCCGTCGCGAAACATCACCACGACCCTCTCTCACTTTGTGCGCCAAGGGACCTCGACCTCGAGATTCACCATCACTTGTCCAGAAGGAGGACAATATCCCTTGAGTGCCAAGGTTTGAGCCTTCGTGACGCCGAGTCCACAAGGCTTCCCCCTTGTTGTTCAGAAAGAGAACAACGTTAGAACAGCCATTGTTCGTTTGAGCCCGTTCGCCAAGAAACGGTTCTCACCCTTCCCCTGTTGTTCAGAAGAGGACAACGGAGAACAGCCATTGTTCGTTTGAGCCCGTTCGCCAAGAAACGATTCTCACCCTTCCCCCTTGTTGTTCAGAAGAGAACAACATTAGAACAGCCATTGTTCTTGAGCCCGTAGACAAGAGACGGTTCTCACCCCCCCTGTTGTTCAGAAGAGAACAACGTAAAACAGCCATTGTTCTTCAAGCCGTTCGTCGAGAAACGGTTCTCATTCCCAAGACGCCACGTCAGGGTCATTTTATTCTCCCCCCCCCCTTCGGCTGGAACTCGCCAGCGGACCTAAAATTCCTTCACGTCGCCTTCCACTGCACAACTAGTATAAAATTACGTAAGCCGAACGTTACCTTTGAGTATTTAACCCTTCTGTCAATTCTATCCTGTGCTTTAAATGGTTTAGCGAACCATCCCATCTCTTTAACTTTATGTTTGTTTTACCTTTTTAAATCTTTTAATCCTCGGATTAGCCCGAGCCCCCACGACCCTTTCCATTCTCTGTTTATGTCAATATTTTCCGTTTTGTGTATTGTTGATAGTTATTATTAATAAAACTCTATTTTATTAATGATAGCAATATTATTATCCTTGAGCTCAGTTCCACTTCTTAAGCATATCGAAGATACATAATATCGGCCCGCCAGACATCCACGCACTCTAAAGATAATTATAGAAGTTCCCTCAACGAATAGTTATATATGGTATATCGTCGAGAGTCCATTCTACGACAGGGTCAAACACGCAGAATATGTTTCTGTATGCCACGGCGATACCCTCCCATCCCTTTACGTTGAGCGTTACGATCCTTAACCTGTTGCTCGGGTTTTTCATTCTCGGTCTTGGGTTTTTGTGTGTCTTAGTGCTTGCGAGTAGTTGATTTACACTTCCCATTTCTCTTCTTTTTGAACTCTGCTGGGGAGAGTTTCACAAATGTTTCCCGGTGGAAGGCGACGTTCTGGTTATATAGGGCCTCAACCAATTCTTCGTCGCATTTAGCGTCGAAGTTCCATTTGTAGAATTTCTTTTTAATTCCCACGCAGATTTTGTTTGCACCCCAGTCCTTCGGGAAGGAAAATTACTTGGTAGCGTAGATAGAGAGGTTGACTTGGTCAGCATCTAGCTTCTTCTTGGTCACTCTTTTTACCTTTATGCGACCTACTTAATTGTTAGAGTTCTCTGAGTCCGAGGTGTCGGAAGTGTCCGTGGTGTCAGAGGATTCTGTATCTTCTTTTTTCTCATCCTTTGGGTTGGTTGTGTTGGCTGCTTTTGCGGTTGCCTCCCTCTGTTTTTTGGCCTTAATCCTTGGGTCGGGCCGTCTGTTTTCGTTTTTGCTTTTTGTCTCGTTATCTTGACTTTTAACTGACATTTGCTTGAGAGTCAGCTCCAGTTGGAGAACGTCCGCTGATAGTGGGCTATCAGGAAACCACATCTCACTCATGTCGTTCTTAGCGAGCATTTGATTCAGCTCCTTTGCAAATGTTCCCGTTTGTGTTAGGTTCCTTACATGAGCATACAAGATGCAGGTCAGTATTTTCGTTCGAGTTTTCATTTTTGATTCTTAAGCAAGTCTTTTTGGCTTCCGCCTGTGTATATGTTGTATTGCTTTTCCTTATTTGCTCGTCTTGCTGTACCTTTTTCTTGATAAGCTCCTTTTTCAGAGGGCAGGCCATAGCCATGGATCGATGTCCTTGGCCTCAATTGACGCATTTCTCCATGGTACTGTTGCAGTTCTTCCAGTGTGCTGGCTCGCTGCACCTTGAACAAATTTCCTGCGATTCACTACATTCCTTTGTCGTGTGGGTCTGCATTTTGTAACATGGGAAGCAGAATCGCATGGCAGTAAATTCTTCCCTCTTTATCTGCTCCCGACTGACTTTTGCATTAAAAAGCAGGAGTCTCTTATCTTTGGCCTTTTGAGCCATCGCAGTGTCGGAGAGGACAATCTTAAATACGTGGGTCTATTCAGAATTGTCTCTCTTGTTCCAAAACTTTATGATTTCGGAAACCTTGGCCCACGGTTGGTTTTTCATGAGTTCTTCTTTGATTTGCTCCTTTGTATGTTGCCCAATCCAGGGGTCCAGTCGCCGGCAGACGACGCCCCTGTGCGTTACGATCTGCGGTGGAATTGCCGGTTGCAGACCTATTTCGCGGAGTGTTTCAACTGCCTCTTATTTAATTATGCTCTCCAAGTCCTCTTTCTCGCAGATCGCCACAAAACTTGTAGGGACCTCGAGCAGTCGGAGCATTGCAATTTTTAATTTCCCATACACCACTTTAGATACCTCTCGGCTGGGTCTCCTGCTTCCGTTGATGTTGCACAGCAGGATCCGAGTGGTCCCATTTTGCTTCATTTTCCAAGGGGGTAGCTCCTCGGGCTGGCTTTGTCCTCGCTGTCTCTTCTGTGTGGATTCTGGTTGTTCGTCGATATGTTAATCCAATGTATTCCCCTAACTGTAGGGTTCGCTTCTTCTTGCTAGAGCGCTTTGAGAGCAGTCCCCTCCTCATTGCAAGCAAGTTTCCGTGAACGTGAACTGCCGGATAGGGTGGATGAATGATGTTGGGTGAACCTGGGGAGGCCCCTCAGAAGAGTGACATGTGGCGGACTTAATGATGGGTGGTGATCGAATCAACTACCACCACCCGGGGTTGACGCCCCTTCTGGGGTTTGGTTATCGATGCTGCTTCCAACTTACACAGAGACGGTTGCGTGTCCCCTGTGGTTCTGGCCGGAAACTACCCTTAGGGACTCAAGCGAACTCTTGCCCAAAGCTTTCCTCAACGCCTCCAATTATATCTATCAAAGAGAACGACATAGTTGGATCGAGACTAGATGAATGGCAGTTCAGTTCACTTTCAGTCGGTTTTCCTTTTTCTTTTCCTCCTTTACTGGTGAACTTCTTCAGTATTTCTGTCCACTACACAAAAATTGGCCAATCATGGCGCGGGAAATTTTTAAGGGCAAACTAAGCGCTACAAGAAACATAAAATTGGAAGGCTCAGATTGTGTGACTATTTTTGAAAGGCGCTCCGATCTAGTTCTCTGGCAAAGGAGGCAAAGGAAAATGAAAGTTTGAAAACGTGCTTCTTTTAACGGCGGTCAACTCGGAGACGCCGAGATGTCGGGAGTACGATTTCTGGCTGAAGTTACACGTTAATTGCCCGTTTCTTGATATGAATGATGACGGCTTCGGCCATCCGCACACTTCTTCAGCTTTTCACGGGTTAGGGTAGTGCCATGAGATTAGGCGTGTTTTTAAATCACGCCATCTTGAAGGTGAGCTGTCAGTCGACTTGATAGATATATATATATATATATATATATATATATATATATATATATATATATATATATATATATTCATAGATTTCGAAAGTGCAGCACGGTGCAGTGCCTGTAGAGTACGTGTGTGTAAAGTGGGGCTCAGAGCAGATTAATGAGCGGCAAAAAGGGATGATTGCATTTGTGCGCGACAAAAGCCATCCTGTGTGAATGATAAAGCGGACTTTGCAGATGTATCTACGAGTACGGTCATACGGTTCTACCTGCAATGACAAAAATCTCGGCTACAGGAAATTCCCACCAGAATTGTGACCGAGGGACGCTAATAACGGACTGTTTCACGGCTGATGCCTAAAATTCACTTCGTTCCAAAGCAGAATTTACCGCAAAGCGTCAATGCCGCTTGTTCGGCACCTATTACTGAAAGAAAACATATGGATCAGAATGGCAGCTCAGAATCCTTTACTCAATTCTACCTACAAAGTTACTCGGCTAAGGTGAGCGAGAAGTCACAAACAGTGGATCGTGGAGGACTTGAGACGCGTTATCTGGTCAGCCGAATTACCTTACTGCCTGTATGTGAAGGATGCCGGCGTCGTGCTCATCGTTGACCTCATGAGGCCTTCAAGGAAGACTGCGTACAGGGTGCGGGTCAAGCTGATGTACCGGGGGGTATTAATTATGCGGAAATGGGTAATTTGGTTGAGGTGAAAAACAATTCGGACAAGCTTACATCGAGCTGCTAGTCCTCGGTCTAGAACCGGGACTGACTGGCATGATGAACATTCACAAACAATCACACATGTGGATTTTCCCGCAAAAATCACCGGACTTAAACCGCATCGAAATTCTATGGGAGTAAGTCGAACAACGTGTCAAATGTCGGAATGCATCCACGCAATCTTACCGAATTGTACGATTCTTTGATGTAAGTATCACCGAACATTGATGTCTCCTACATTCAGAACTTTATCCACTCCATGCAATGTAGAGTCGTAGCTGTTATCAAGGCTCATGGGAGTATTACACGCTTTTAGGTACGCTCGTGCCCCAGGGTACGGGGGATAATTTGCCGCCGTTGGCAACTATGATTTCTGCGCATGCGTATTATCTGATGTCAGTTCTTTCTTCTTCCTAGCATAGTAGACAAAATCTTGCATTGCCTGTGAAGGAAGCTGAATTCAATTCTCGATGAAATTTGGAAAAGGTAAGCAAGGCTACTTGGTCTTCACGGCGGGAGCTCCAATGAGGACGCTGCAGAAGATCAGGAAAGACCTGGAGGAGTGCGTCTGCGGTAATGAGGGTTGGGGGGTTTTGAAACCACGGGGGCACGTTATGCCCCCGTTTATCTTCGCGCAGGGTCTCGAACTCAATACGGAGGGCTACATCAAGTGCTTGGAGAAACTAGCCGGTGTAAGGCCATAATTATGGCACGGGGACTCTGCCCCATGCCACACAAGCAGGAGGACCCAGTCTTGGCTGTCAGACAATTTCTTTGACCGTATCACTCCCAACATCTGGCCTCCCGCTTCCGCATACTCCAAAGCCCCTTCACTATTATGTGGGGCGTGGTTGAGAGAGAGATAGAGAGAGACTATCAAGTCCCGGTGGATCACCAAGGTGGAGCTTGGATCAATGAATACTAGTTTTGACCAAGTTGAACAGGGGCGCCATCGATAAGGGTTGCATTAGGTTTCGACGCCCCCTGGAGGGCGAAAGCGATTTCGTTGAATAAAATAATACAATCCTTCAAGACTTCAAGCATGTAATTTTGGTAAATATATCAGTATGAATTAACTCTATTCCATTTTCGTTTACATTGAAGTTAGGCGACAAATCACACAGCGCAATATTATATATATATATATATATATATATATATATATATATATATATATATATATATATATATATATATATATATATATGTGGAGAGAGAGATAAAATCACAATAACCGTTCAAATAAAAATATAGTCCATGAAATGATTAAAACCTGTGCCAAGGGCTTTTCCTTCCTCGTGCGCAGTGCTCTTACCAAAAGGCAGCATTCAAGATCACAGAAAAAAAGGGATCCTGTGAGATAGCTCCTAAGCCGAGCAGCTTAGGTTAGCCACATATGAATTTGAGAAAGGAAATGAAGATGGAGAAAATAAACGGGATAATAATACATAGAATTAAAAAAAAAAAACCGTGAAAATAATTTAAATAAGTTATCACGAGCCATCGTTTTTTGGTGATATGGTGGTTAGAGCAGTGCTTTTGAGAAGCGAGAAGTGCTTAATGACAAAGGTTTGAAACCTTGCCATTTTATTGACGGCTAGTTGGAACAAATATTCCTTCTCTGCTACATGAAACCAAGTTAGAGATTAGTTAATTTTTGAGGGTGTCCAGCAAATAAGTTCGTATTTAGATTTTGCAAACAACTTGATGAAAAATAACTTTATTTTGAACTTGAGGTTTAATAAAATGAATGGCTGGAGCTGTGAATCCTATCCACCGAGGTGAAGTGATAACAACGACGAAGACGAAGTGTCTGTGAATAATGTGTGGTTGTTTTATGTGTAGAGAAGGTGGGCGTGACCAATGGGGTTTCTGGTGAGGAGCTTTGTTTGAAGTGAATCTTCGTTGAGAGAGAGAGAGAGAGAGAGAGAGCAGAGATTGTAAATTAAGGGAATTTTATAGATAAATGGTGGGAAAATGAATTTATAGTAAGAAAACGATAAGAAAGTTTTGGAAATAGGATTTCAGTATAGCAGACTGGCATTAATAAACAAATGAAACAAAATGGTTAAATGGCAGTTTTGTGGGAACAGAGTTTGTTGTAACCCAAAGAAGATAACGTGACCATGTCGAGATCAATGGTCGTTCCAGTCGGAACACGTGAGTCTGGGAAAGAACGTGTACATGAGTGTGTGTAACTTGTGTAAATGAATCACTCGATATATAAACGGTATATTAACACAATTTACAACCAAAGCTTTATCTCACTATTTGTCACAAAACTCAAAAGTGCATCATTTATGCATTTCTTTGGAATTTACAAAACTAAATACTTGTGTCAAAAAATAAACATCAATAATTAGAGTCTTATCTCTCTTTTGGTGGCTTTTCTTTTATACCATACACATTTCCATTTAAAACCTACATATCGCTCGGTTCTTTGGCTCAATCGTGGCGTTGTCAGAAGAAAATCCTGCTCTAATTAAAGCTTTCTACATTGACAAAGGATGGCAGATTAATACGAGAGTTTCCAGGAAAGGTTGGAAAAGACGTAGTTGAGACACACTCTTAAACAAGAAAACAGGACACCAGGAAGTGACCAAAAACACCAGAAAACGTCGCTTACATAATAAAAACTTATCTCAAGAAAAATAATCAGGTAATCATTTATTGCATTGTACAATTTCCCCCAAATCTGATTATTGGTAGTTCGGAGAAGGGTGTAGTGAAACCGCTGAGCCTAAAACCATCTAAATCTTGAGTAAACGAAAATGTAAAGGAAATATGAAGTTGTTTGATAAATTTTAAAATATTTGGAGGATAGAGTTTGCAAGTGAGAATGATTTTACAGGAAATCGCCCAAATGTTTGGGGACACGGTCCTAAACGCGAAACTCTGGTCAATGAATCGTCGGGTCCTCGACGAGGAATCCAAAAATAAAATAAACCCGTTAAAGACCGACACTTCGAATGGCGAGTCAAAAGACTTAAAAGAGATTTACAATATTTAAAGTTAGTTGCAAAATGTCGTTTTGAACAACTCGATTTAAAGAATTTCGAATCTAACGAAATTAATGGAATCCAGCCAATCCAATACAAGCGAGATTGAAGAAATTTTGAAAATATTTATTTTAAAAGCTTTATTTTTTTTAAAAGCTCATCTGGTGACTGCCTACTTGGGCATAAAATAGAAACATGAAAAATAAAAAAAACAATAAAATAAAAAAAGCAAGCTACAGCGTCGGGGGGAGGTCCGCCTCCCCGCGGCGCAGGAACGTGCGATCTACAAAAGCAAGTAGTTAAATAAAGGGGAAGAAGGCCCGCCTCCCCCTAAAAGTCTATAAGTCCACCAGTCAATGTGTACGAACTCGTCCCGAGTACAAGGGACAAGCGTAGCGACCCCGCCCATCCCGGTACCGGCACAATTAACGTGCTCGGAGATCGCCCAGACTGGGACATTCAACAAGAATGTGCCGAACAGTCTGGGGGACAACGCAGTCTTCACATTAGGGCGCAGGCGAGCGCTCCATCAAATGGCGGTGTGTCCCGCAAGTATGTCCAATTCGGAGACGACAGAAAGAAACCTGAAGCCGTCGCGGCATTGGGGGGAAGGGTTCATGGGAACAGTCGCGGCGCAATGGCACGCAACTTTAAGTTACCCTCGACCGTCTCACATCTTCTTTGCCAAGCAGCCCGAAGAGCTGCCCGTATTCCTGCCATGTAGTCGGTGTGAGGAAGAGCGAAACGCTAGTCCGGTCGCCCGGTCCTCGCGGACTCTTTGGCGCCCTCATCGGAGCTTTAATAGTTTTTCTAGTAATATTTACTCAACCAGAAAATAACGGGTGACATTGTTCCTACAACATATATATTACCCCCCCCCCCCACCCCGACCCCTACACCAGAGATGTATTTGGACAGTTTTAACACCTGAGGTTGTTGTTAGGCACAGTCTCAGGTGATTCTGGCGAGACGGTATTATTTCAGTGCATAGAAACATTTCGGACACCCTGTATAAGTGATGGGCTAGCCCAGCATTTTGAAATGTGGACTTTCTTTACATTGTCTAGCATTGTAAATAATTTTTTTTTTTTTTTGGAGGGGGGCGATATCTAAAGAATATTGAAACGCGGGGACGGTCCAGCAAAATGCTGGACGCACGGTCACTCTAGGAATATAAATCAAGACTTCGTTGCCATAGTGAAGGGATGGATTTCCCTTTTAGCGTAGCCCCTTAACTCCCCCACCCCCTCATCATTCTCAATTTTTTTTAAGATTGTCTATCGATTCGATACTGTTTCCCCCTTTGAGTTTCAAGACTTAATGACTTAATTTGGGTCCCTTGATTACGCCTATGACTGCATTGATCCCTTCTTTTATTTATGGATGTCCGCATCTTGCTTCGAGACAATGACGAAACTGAGTTTAGCTTTATATTATTATTATTCTCTCGTCGTGCCTTTGGTTTGGGGCACAGCAACGGGGAAGGGGTCGCTGTAAGACCAGGCAAGATCATTTTAGCGTATTATTGGAGCCTACTTGGAGGAAGCGGTGGATGGTGGTAGGTTGGAGATTAGAGAGACCGGTCTAGTTCCTCGGACAGAACGCTTCGAGGGTTCATCTTGTCAATTAACCCCACTCCCTATCGCTGTATCCGCTCGGCTCTTAGTTTCGGTACTCTTGATTTTTTTCGGGGGGAGGGGGTGTATTTGTCATTGTGTTTAAGTGCGCCTCAAGACGAGGCAAGTGACAAATCTAGCAGTATCATCCAAGACGAAAAAGTGAGTATTCTCGAAGGCATAATTCAAAGATTCCACTTTCAAAGATGCAATCTTCTTTCCTTCTTTCCTACTGATTCTTAACTAACGAGAACTTGAGGACACCACTCTTAAAGACGTTCTGGAAGTTCGATTCTTTCCAAACCAACTTCAATGGGCTGCATCTGTCATTTCTCTGGTCGCCCCTTACTTCGGGAAAACATAAACAGTGCAAAGAATTAATTTTGGATAATATTTTCGAGTACAATCGCTTCGAAGGAGTTCGTTGGTTTGAGATGTACTCTTAGTCTGTTTCCTTCGTTGGTTTGCTGTTTTCATTTCTACTTTGATCTACTATCTTCGAATTAAAAATGGCCTGTGGCAATAGCGTTTCAATCATTGAGGCCGAAAATAAAATTAGGGGAATTCTAAAAACAAGGTCAACATACCTAAGTCGCGTGCTCTCAATTATTCGGACTTATGACCTTCAAAACTGTCACTAATTCCAGGACTAACCTTAGGAGGACCTTGCCAATTATATTATTCGAAAGAGAATATAAAACAACATAAGGGTTTCAAATTTTGTTACAATCGACCGAATAGTTACGATGTTATTGTCAAAAAACCTCATTGAAAAGTAAAATGATTACCATCCGCCCGACCAACCTACGGACCGACACAGTGACTTAGACAGTCGCGTGCAAGCGACTAAAAAAAACAACAAAAAGGCTATAATTGAATTCAGAACTGGGGTCGGATTCGATTTCCAAAGATGATTTAGATGTAAATAACAACACGATTAAGGCCCGACTCTCTTCTCCTAATCAGTTAGATAATCATATGAGAATCCATCATTCCTTTAATAAAGATCAAGTCGAGGAATCGTTAATCGATAAAGAGCTGCCGTCTCAAATTGATCACGACCTTGAAATAAAATCGCAAGTGAGCGTGCTTTGGGGGGGGGGTCAATGACTCCAACCCTTCCATTTCTACGAGCGTATCTCGCTTGATCGCCAGATTTTAAGTTGCTTACGGAAACCCTCATTTTCTGAACTTCAACATTCACATTTGCTTTACTTTTCATGGCACCACAAATAAGTTTAATTCCCATACATTTTGGGCAGAATTTTGATGTTGTTGAGTTCAGGCGAAATATTTCTTCTACTAAACTCCCTTATTTAAAAAGTTACTTTAAGAGATTATGCATTTTCAATCGTTACCTCAACAGATTATGCATTTTCAATCGTCAAGCACCTCGGTAACTCCCACGCTAATCATACGGTAGCTTCTAAATTACACAGCAAAAGTCTCTAGATAAAAATGTGTTAATTGGCTCTTATTTGTCAAAAGTTCTGAATTCGTAGTCAATCAAAGATTCGAACCTGCAAGAAACTTCTCAGGTTGAATGAGGACTATTTTTTTATGATCCAAAAGCTTCGATGAAAACCTCTTTGGGGAAAAGTGCCGGAAACATCCTTGTTTCATGTCCTTTGCGACAGATTGCCTTCAATTTTCAAAGAGGAGTTAAGGTTGGTTACGAAGTCTGATTGCCCTTCTCTTGGCGATATATTAAAAATTTACACAGTTGTTATCCGTGACCTGGAAAAACAGAGCTCCTATGAGCCCCAACAATGAAATTCCCGCAAGAGGAACTTTATAAGCCTCTTCCTAAAACTCGCGCTTTTAAACCCTTTTAAAATCCTATATCTAATACGAGCCCCTTCGAAACTTCCCTATCATTCGAAATTTTAAAACTTGTATTTTAAACACCCGGGAAGGAGAGGCTAGTAATTAAAGGGCAATATGAACTTTCACGTGCCAAAAATCAAATTTTTCGATAAAACTTCAAACTCAATACTCCTTCAAATTTTAATAATCAAACTTCTAAATCAAAAATTATATCCTAATTATAAAATTCAAGTCCCCATTTCAAATTAAAGTCCAAATTCAAATACTCCTTCTAAGGAAAACTCCAAATTCCTCTTTTTAAATTGCAATTTGTGTAACGGAGCACATAAGATGGTGTATTGTGTCACTTACGATAGCCACCTAAAAAAATAGCGAGATGTTCTGAGTTAAACTTGAGCAGTTTGTGTTCTTCCTCTCGCCATTTGGCAGACTTTTTGGCCCTGCGTCTCGTTATTTACACTTAAACTAGTGCCACACATGCAAATCGAGACTACACATACCCACTCCGCACCTTCTAGCAGCCAGATATGCTGAAAATTTATGATAATTGTCGGAGTAGATTGTAACTGTTGGGAAGCGACCGACGTGCATATAGTTAAAGGTTTTAGTTATTTGTCTGAACTTGACACCAACTTCTTGCTCGCCGTTTTACTGTAGATCTGGGATTAGAGCTCAAGTTCAGATCTGTGCGGAGCATTATTGACTTGTTGTCTCAAACTCGTACATCTCCGAATGTGTGCCTATTTGGGTGCTCGCTTGAGTGAACCCCCGTGGTACACCTGCAGAATAAAAACGTTCATTGGTACCCAAATCCTGTATTTTGGGAAATTGGAATCGGCCTTATCCTTCGGTTCCATTCGAATTCCGAGGTTGGCACTCAATTCCAATTAGGACCTCGATTTTGTGGGGAGAGGGGGTAGAACGTGAGGTATAGAATTTGAGGGAGAACGGTGGTGCCCCTCTCACATTGGGTCGAAGGTAACGGTCATTTGCTTGGGGGTATCTAACATGTTAGCCTCCCTTTTTTTCAGAAATCAACAGCGTCAACAAATATCCAGATGATTTTTAACAGCTAAAGTAACGTGAAGAACGTCAACCCTTAGATTTTTCACTGTCAAGGGACTAGCATTAAAACCACTTCTCCCTAAATGAGCTACACTCGGCTACATCTCTAAATGCAGTTCAACTGCACCTGTGCCAGATGAGATCCATTATTCCTTTATGCACCACTCTCAACCTCATACAGATGCAATTCTATGAGACATTTACATGATTTTGATCTAGGGTCACTCTACCCGTATGAGTGGAATACTGCTATTATGCTTCCATTTCAAAGTTTAGCCCAATTGCACCCACGAGCGGCCTGAGGCAAGGCACTTAAAAAAGAGTAAATGAACGATTAAAATGGATCGTGGAAACAACGATCAACTAACACTCTATCAGTCTGATTTTCTTCAAAGAGCTCAACTGATCAAGTCAAATTGGAGATTTCTGTCTTTGATTCCTTTACCCGGAGGCATGTTTTAGCAGGGTGAGGGTTTTCGACCTAGAAAAGGCGGACGATACCACATGGTGCCATGGTCTAATGAAGCAACTATACGATTTGGGACTAAGAGTTGCCTAACCACTTTTATCTACAGTCAGTGGAACCCGCAACCTTTGGACCTTAGAGTTCAAGAAGAGGGTGTCTCTCGAGGTAGTGTTTTAAGTGTGAGGTGTTTTGCTATAGCAATAGATAGCTTGGCGAATAGACTTCCAGAAGGTATTTCAGTTATGTACCATATTTGTGGATGATCTTACTCTCCTCTGTACTTCCTCACAGCTCACCCCCGCATTCCAGACGCCTACAAAATGCTGTAGAGATAATGGAGAGGGAAGCGTCAAAAGGGGTTTGCGTTTCTCCCCAACTAAAACAAAAGCCTTTCATTTCTGCAGGCTTAGAGGTGTTAAAAAAACAACAAAAACTACTCTTCGCCTGAGAGATGGCACTGGAATATGCGCAAGAAATTAAATTTCTTGGATTGATCTTCGACTACAAACTGACTTGGAGCCGCTACATAAATTAGAAATGGCTGAAAAACTCCCGATTATTAAAGGTGCTATCGCGCACCACGGGGAAGCGATAGACGGATTCTATAGATGCTTGGCACAATTCTAGTTCAATCCAAGCCAGACTATACATAGGTACCAAATTTACTCCTCAGACGGTCACAACCACCCAACGAATGTTGGAAACCATCAGTAAAATGGGAGTGCTATTATCAATTGGCGCCTTCCCAACATCCACACTCCCTAGCCTTTATGCAAAGATCAGGCTCCTCCCACTCCCTTTTCACCGCCTTCGTTGCCTCTTTTGAAGCCAATAACTACACTCATCCTCAGTGTACAAATGCAATTTTCCAGCTGAATGCATAGCTGAGTATGATAGATACCTAACCGACCCTTGGCTTTACGAATGGGAAAACACATGGATGACCCAGATGTCAACAGCTCTGTATCTCATCGTGCTATATTAGAAAATACTATCCCCCGATGTCCGCTCTATTTTGTGGGACTTTTGAAAGAGCTCAATGGACCCAAGATTGGCTCGCAATCAATTTTATGAGTATGCAAAAAGTCTCATTTCCTCATGCCCATATATACACTGATGGCTCTAAATCAGAAGAGTTGGCGGAGCCGCAATATCAACTGAAAATACTCTCTCAAAAGGCTTACCGAAGGAGTGTTCTATATTTACCGCAGGACTTTTTGCGTTCATTTTAACCCTCGAGCTTATCTTCAAATCATCTTTTAATAATTTTACAAAGTTTAGTGACTCCAGAAGCGTGTTTATCTCCTTTAACACATTCAACCACAGCTGACCAGAAAGAAATTTCGGTCGATATAGTTGCTTTTTGTTGGGCGCACAGTCACGTTGGTGTCTTCTGCAATGAACGAGAAGGTGTAGAACCTCAACGATATTAATCCTATACTATAGAGATTTTTACCCCTCAATCAGGAACTATGTCTGCAATAGGTGACAGAATGAATGCAGTCGACACTTGAATAACAAAGTTAAACAATCTGTCCATCCTTGGCCCTTGGAGAGCTCCTTTCCACAGACAACGCTACCATGAGGTCGTCTTGTGTTGACTTAGATTTGGAGACTCGCGGCTTACCCACGAATATCTAATGGCTGGAGGTGGCCCAGATGATGGCTTACGGAGCCACCACTGCAACTCGCCTAAGACTATTGAGCATTTCTGTGTGCATTGTACAATATTTGTAGCTTTATATTCAGCCTGGTTACTTGACTTTGCAAATTAACCCAGGGGCCTTTTAGAGGAAATCCGCTTTCTCTAAAACAGGGGTCTTTCCCGAGGGTAGACCTTCCATCAATGTTCTCTCTTCTCTGCCCCTTTTACTGAAATAAAATCATTTTGCAATATCAAACAAGTGTTTCTTCAAATCTAATTAAAAATAGGGCGTGATAAATAGGTGTTTTTTCTGGGTCAAAGATGGAAAACATTTCGTGTATCGCTAGAATTCTCTTCAATTTGGCTTGGCTAGCTTTCCTTTCATAATAATTGTAGCTAAAATCAAGTTTCTAATAGGCTTAAATGACACAAGAGTTCGAGCCAGTAATCAAAACAAAGCGAAGTGTCCTTTCACGAATTTCCGGTGTTCGATCCCTTTGGTCTATTTCTGCAAGTCACCATTCGTGGGAGGATTATGATGTGATTTTTATAGGCGGAAAAAAATGAGCTTGAACCCCAAAGTTAATGAAGACGAACTCGCGACGTGGGAAAAACTTCGTACAGGTATGGTGAAGTTGGTCGAAGTGATAGTCTCTCGGTACACTAGAACACGATGGGAACCCAACACTCGAAATGTTGGGGGATGCGAGCAAATCACGTTATATAATTTCTATTTTTTAAAATCATTCAAATTTAATATTCTCTAAGTTAAAGGCGCCTCTCTCCGAAATGTTTCTGCCTTATCTGGAATTATTAAGTGTGGTCTTAGTATTCGAATTCTTCATTCTGTTTCTCGAATCCTTCTCACACAGGACTTTTAAGTCGATTGCTACTGGTCGACGCTTAAATCGTGTTACCGTGTCTCCTGAATGACGCCTGCAAAATTTATAAAAAATCAGTTTTCGTTAAAAATCGTCTTCAGGACAAAGATAAGTATCAAGTAAATTCAAAATAACATTTTCTTTAATTATGTGAGCAATTTAGACCATCCAGCTGACTTAATAGGAGGCATTTGACTTTAGGAAAATGTCTAACTGAAGCGAGTCAAATGCAAATTTCGGCCGCCCATGTTACTGTTCAAAGTGAATTCGAGCCCCTTTTAGATATCGAAATTTAAATAAATTACTGTATCATTGACTCATTAAAATTTATCTACAAATTACGAAAAAAAAAACAATGTCGATATTAACTTTGCGTACAAACTGTACTGGATTTCGATAACGCAATTGCATTCCTTCCCCTGATGAAAATTATTTTCTCGAAGACGAATCCAAACTACAGTCCCATTAGAAGAAAAGGACGAATATCTCAATCTAACTTTAATGACTTCAATGTCATTAATCCCCTATTAATGGGCAAAATCATTACTGAACTCGGTTAATAATTAAAATTTGTCATTTAAAATGTAAACACCTTGAAAAATACACGAATCTAACAACCCTAGAAGCCAAGGCTCTTGGGTAACCGCCTCGCATCCAAAGAAACCTTGCTGATTGGATTCTTTGTGAGAAATTTAACTCTTTTGCATTCCAATACCCTAAAATGACCAAGTTAAAGGACAAGATGAACTTTGTCAAGCCTTTGACGTGTCCGTCAAAACTTCAAATGATCAAACAGTCAAAATGTACGAAAAAATCGTTACATGCCTCAACGTGAGACATAGTGTGCCAGCGATGTTTACTCTTAGCCCTCCCCCCCAACCCCCTCTTGCTGTGTCCGTTCGGCTTAGGTATTAGTTTCGGTACTGTTGATTTTTTTTTTCATTGTGGCTAAGTGCACCTCAAGCCGAGGTGAGTGCGCAATCGAAGGCATAATTCAAATATTCCACTTTCAAACGTCAAATATTTAGGTTCTTTCCTTCCCAGTGACATTTATTAACTAACGAGATTAAGAATACCACTCCTATCTTCAAGTTGTTCTGGAGAGAGTTTTTTTGTTGCTTTTGTTTTTAATAAACTGCGATCGGCCCTTTCTATCACTAACAATGAAGACCAAATAGCCTATGCAAACGTTCCATTGCCACGGAAACCTCACAGAGTATTTGCATTTATACACCAGACAAAACTTAGTACATAACCCTGTATTTAGAATAGCTCTGAACCGTCATGCTTGGCCTACTAGCACCCTCCCCTTTTGTTGCTCTACGAGGGGGAAGTGGTCCAGTGTAATTCAAGCACCCCCGCCTAACACTCCCCACTTCAGAGATGTGTCGCGGCGCCAACCATATAAGGCTATGTCGGGTCAAAGCCTTTATTAGGGAAAATCGACGCTCGCACACAATTATGTTCACGAAGACAATGTAGATACCGGAGGCTGTGTGTGCGCGTGGACCCGGAGGAACGCAGGAATGGATTCTGATCGTTCTTCTATAAGGACGCGTAACTCACTCGGGGCACAACCGCGCATTTCGAGGATTCCGTACGCATCTAAGAAAGAAGCTTCTATCCTATAATTATTAATTGAAGGAGGGAAGTAGCGGATGCTGGCGTTATGTGAGAGCAACAGGGGGTGGGGGGAGGCAGGGGTGTGAAAGACTGGGTAGCCGGTGTTATTATTATGTAGGCCGCGCGCGAGCAGGAAATGCCTTGCACCTTTTCCCAAGGGAGGCCAGACTGGCGCCAGCCAGGACGGCCAGGATTAGCACCAGAATTGACGAGTCTCCCTAAAAGCCAGGCCATTTTCGATACCCATTCAGTCCTCGGCACGGAAAAGGCCCCGTTGTGACCCCACTCTGTCGCCACAGGTTTCAGACTCCCTATAAGAACGCGGGCCCCAAACTCATGTCCGCAATTCTCGTAGCATTTCGTCATCTTTGACAACAGAAGGCGAATTTACACGAGGGTGGGGGGGGGGGGTTATGCTAAACAAAATCCTGTTTACCTGAAAATATTCCGTAAGCTTAGGTAGGAGTTGGGGGGGTTTTCTTAGAATTTAAAACGCAATAGCAACGAAACCGCAGTTTGTAGGGAGATATGTGCATAGAAAGTAGTGAAGGTAGACGAAGCGGAAATAGGGAAATATTATAATATAAGCGCAGGTTCACCTGCTCGCATTGGGGCCGGACGGCTAGAATTAGGATAGGGTGCGACACTCACACTAGATCCACAATTATTAAAAAGTCCTCTCACCGCGGTTGTAATCCGTAGTAAGCGTGGGTGATCTCATTTTCAACCCAACAGCCACCCACCCAAACCGCATCAGTGTACACCACATGCTCCCACCCCATTACACAATAAACGCAAGGCAGTTTTCCCTCGATCGTAAAATGCCCCCCCATCCCACCCCTTATAATAGAGTAGAGGAAGAGCAGAGACGCCGCTATTACATAGAGAACGAACGGCCTTTTAGCCCGAGGCGCGCTGTAACCGAGGAGCCTACGTAGCCATTATAACAGGCTTGTTCCCGCCTGGCCAGATATTTAAACGAATAAATTAAAAAGGGACAAAGATAATCCTCGTTCCGTGGTCTGTCACTTTCGCGTTATAAGAAAGCGAAGGTGTTAGAAGACCGTTCTTCCAATGCCCGGATGCGAAGCCTACACGGCAAAATCCACGCGACAATCAAACAATTCATTAGCAAAGAGGCCACGGCGAAATAATGGCACAACTAAATTGAAGTCAAGACATTTGGTAATCGGGAAGAGAGAAAAAGACACGATAAAGGGTAACAAAAAAAGAGAGCGTAAAATGTGGGCTTATCATCACCCCAAAGTATGTCAGCAGTAAAAAAACATCCACTGTTGAAAAGTGAAATGTGTCTGCAGTGAAGACGAGTAAATAGAAAGGAAGAATAGAAATCGCTATAAAGTCTTTGCTAATAAACTGAGGAGGATCATTTGTTGTGTTCGAATGGAACAACGAACATGATGACATGACGTACTTAAATTGCGGAGATAATTTTGGATCACCCTGCACACATTATCTGCTCAGAAGTCATTTTTGAAGAACTCAACGCATTATTTCTCCTTTATTATTATTAATATTGTTCATAGCAGTACGCTTGAAGGAGGTAGATGTTTGCGTTGGAGAGACGAACAAGAAGGAGAATGCGGTATTTGTGTGGAAGTGAATGGAGTTGAAAAGAGGGGCCGGAATGGTCACACCTCATCATTCCCACGAGGAGTTATTATCTTCATGCCCCCCGCGAAGCCTACCAATTACTCTAAGCCCCCCCCCTCCCACACGGAAACGAATGAAGCTTACCTTCACACACCTCCTCCCAAACTACAGAGTATACCTACCGCCCCCCCCCCTCCAAGTGAACCTACCCTTTCCCAAGGCTCACTAAAATAGACCTACCTATAACCCTAGATTCTCATGAATCTACCCATTTACAAGGCCTACTGAGGAGGCTATCTATTAACTTCAAGCCCCATGGGTACGGTACACCTATCAACCCGACCTATTACCCCAAAGCCTACCGATTTACCTCAAGTCCTATGAGCCTACCATCAGCCAAGTATACGGAAGCATACCTACATCGAACCCACAAGCCTAAACTGCTAGCGAGAAGCCTACCTATCCCTCTAAACATGCCCATGACCCTACCTGCCACCAAGAAAAGGAGGGGGAACCAATTTGGCCAATTGAAGTCTAACTCGAGAAGAGGCCGGCGGTGCGGGTTCTCTGATTGGCGGCCTACACGCAGACGCACACTAGCGCGGGAATGAGTGCCCAGGGCTGGTAGAGGGGGGTGGTTGAGTGAGGTTATCTGATGGAGTGGGGTTTACGTGTAATCCCATAAAGTGGGTAAAGAAGAAGAAACCCGAAATTTAACTCGTCAATGTGGTCAAGTGTCGATTTTAGCCAATACAAGACCAGTGGCCACATAGAGATGACCGATTTTAGGCCGATGCTGCTTTCTTTTTACGAACATGATTTTATTTTATTTAAATTTCTTCTTTTGTCTCTTTCCCTCACCAAGTATCAGGAAGTGGACCGAGGATAAGCGTGGCAAACCCACCTCCGAGTAAAGTACACATTCCGGGCCTAGGCTGAGCATGGCCTTGCGGGGGAAAGGGGGGGGGGTCAGGAGCTGCGAGTGGATGCAGCCGACCAAAGCCGAGCGTTCGTATTGCTTGTCAGCAAGAAACAAAGATGGCGACTCATCTGCGGCTTTTTTTAAAAGCTGTTTAACCGCTTTCACCAATAGTCGGGGCTATCCAGGGGTGGTAAAAAATGAAAGAAACGGGTGTAGAAACACAGTAATAACAAACCCCTCGAAGAAGCAATAAAATATAGGAGATTAAAGCCTATATTAATGTAAACCGCCATCAACATTGAACTGTCCGTGAACTGATAATAGCTAAACCACACGCAGCCTTTGCACTTATTTACTCCTTGCCACACAAACTTCATTCGCCTCCATGTCCTCATAGATAGCGCCCCCATCTGCATAATACACAGAATGGTAATAATCTTTTAGTTTATGCGCGGGCGTGGGCTCTTAGTCATCGCTACCTAAGCCCTTCCCCAGTCAGTGGGTGCGTCATTTTCACGGGCCTTCTTATTGTAGTTGTGGAGCCCCCTCGAGTGGGTCGGGGGCCTTTCCTTTGTCCTGTATACTCTCCCTTTAGAGAGGAGGTGCCCATAAGTTCCACCACTTTCATTCATGACAGACGATTTTCGCCTCGATAATTTACGACCTCGCGAAGTGGGTAGTCTCCCCGCGAGAGGGGAATCAAACGTCACCCTACTCCGTCATTAGTGACCCGATGAGATCAGTCCCCCATTTCGAAGGAAATGATTCGGGTGCTTGCATTATATCGCCAAACGATGGGCTTGATTCACTTCTACGGACAACAAAACTGCCCACCGATGACGTCATTGTCAGGCCCGCGTTCAATGACGTCACTGGCTGGCTCGTCGGCAGGAACGAAATTGTGCAAAACTGAACGTATTTCCGTGGTCTACTTCTGCACTTTCGCTCTTACGCCATTTGCCTTTTTCACTTCAAGCTTTGGCCTGACTAGTTAGCGAATAACAGGCTTTGTTATATCTGCCTACATGTCACAGTACATCATATTTGTAAATTTAGAGTGAGTGTTGTGAAGCTGTATTTATGTGTATGTACGTACATGGTTCAAGTATGAGTAATGTACACACATCTCACAGGCCCATGGACAAGCCCTGACTTTCTAATGGCCCTCTCCCGAGTGGAGCTGAGGTCTAGTTGAGACCCGCATCTCACACCCCTGTCGTCGTGGACCTCAAAAGATCCCCCACCCACCCACATGACCAGGGGCTAAATTCCAATACCCACGCGAAAAAAAAGGTCGTCCGTCTACCGTCCAGTCCAATGACACACAATTCGAGGTAAATCAGCCATGCCCCCAACATGGCACCCACAAGGCGGTTCCCGCATCTTTTTTATCATATTTAATACTCCATCGAGCAGAAGGCCTATTAATACCATATCCAAGAAAATAACCATCGAATGCCCAATCTATCTGTATTCCTAATGAATACCGCATTCACCAATATCCCTAATAGACACCATCCATTTGTTATGCTTAACGAGTAGACCTATTAAATACCCACTTCAAAAAAACACCAGTATTCCTAATAAATACCTCACCCGCCAGTATATTAGAGAAATACTACAAGCACCTATGTCGTTTAAAGCCCCCCCCCCTTCTACCTGAATGCCCGAGACCTTCCCTAACTCTATGCCCATGAAGGGGGAGCGGGGTCACTTCCGGAGCGCCGTGACTCACGTCCGAATTACGACCGTGCCACGGCGCATGTGCGGGCGCAAAATGGAGGGGAGGGCGACACGAGGCGCCATGGAGGCACTACCCTCCTATCCTCCAAACGGATCTCACCTAAAATGGGGGTGGGGGGGAATTGTGCATCCTCAGTCCTACAACCACGCATTTTTTTTAACGGCCATACTTTATTCTTATAAAATTCTGGCAATTCCCTCGTTAGCTTTCGTGGATGGGCGATTGTGTGTATAAAGTAGGGGTCGGGAGTGTTTTATATTTTAATGAGGGTATCGCTTCCTTATCGGCATTTATTAATTGATTGGTTATCCTTTGGAAAAAAATAGGCCCGAATCCTTCAATTTTCATCGTTTCCCAAGCGGCCGAAAGCTAAGTCTCTACACGATAGAAACTAGCTAATTAAGTTCCCTGGGTTCCTATATAGGTAGTATTAACTAAGTAGTGGGTACTTTTGATGTTCAGGGGGTAAGTTTGTATATATTTTAAATGGTTCGTCGTTCCCTGTGATCCGGGAAAATGGGACTAAAAAAAATATATATATAGAAAAAAATAAAATATACGAAATAGTTAATATATATATTTAACTACAAAATTTTATTTATTATTATTTTTTTAAACTTATGCCTTTTCTAACAAAAATAGTTCATATAAGGTGGCATTTGCACTAGAATACCATTTTTCTTCTGTAAAATATCTATTTTTGAATCTAGCTAACTACGTTCTATTGCTTGCGTATGTACGCCACTTGCAGGATCGACATAATGTCGTCTCCTATGGTATTCAGGCAAACGGATGAGTTTATAGACTCGTATATAGTAGGCATTCAAAATAAAAGCGTTAAATGTAATTAATAGTATTGACTAGGCCTTCAAGATGACATACCTATCTGTGAAGCAGCATTTGTTTGAATTAAAACAGAGCAAGATTATAAACAGGAAGACGGAAAGATTCGTTTTAACACAATTACGATTTTTTTTTCAAAGACATAAATGTTTTTAATTCTTAAAATGATGCTCATTGATGTCATTTTCAACTTCCGGAACTTAATAATAACGTAGTTATTCACTTTTCGAAAATGTATTTTTACTTTGCGAAATTTTGGCCTGACTAGTTAGCGAATAGCAGGCAGGCATTGTTATATCTGCCTACATGCCGCAGTATTTGTAAATTTAGACAGAATCAGAATTTATTTTTACTGTGTTAAAATTGCAAAGGATTCGAAATGGCGTATAGCCCCCCTTGCACATTTTCCGTTAGTGCGTTTAGGGGGCATTCAATCAACTATTGGCATTAATTTCAAGACAAATGAGTTGATTTTTTTTCAAAAATTTCTGTCTGATTTTGTTAGGTTAGGTCTGGTTCTGGATCTTTTAAATGATTTTGAAAATGTGTTTTTCTTATGCAGTTTTATGTGAACTTTTCAGATCTGAAACTCGTTTTTGCTGGAGATACATACTTTTCCTATTATGGACCTTCAGTTGATTATGGGAAAAGTATGCATACCTGGGAAAAACGAGTGTCAGATCTGAAAGGTACACATAAAAATGCATAAGAATTACACATTTTTTTTTAATTCATTTGAAAATATGTGTTAAAACGAATCTTTACCATAGTCTTTTTTTGTTAGAAAAATAAATATTTGAAAGTAAACAAAACCATAACCACGGCGATCTCAGAGTATCATCAGCGCCACCCTTAAATTAACCCACTAAATTATAAAACTGCAGAAACTAGAACTTAAATTAATGAGATCCACTGAACAATCGCACACTGCACTCATTATGACAGATGGGGTTATAAGGGTACTTTCAAACACCCTTTATTTACCTTTTTTGAGCATTACCACTCACCCCTCCCAAATAAAAGAATATCGGTTTGTGAAATGGAAAATTTATAGGATTTTGCGGTTTTAGTAATAGAATGTAAACAAAGGAACATCGCATTAAAAATGACTTAGGAAATACGCCATTATTATTGAGATTTATTATTGGGATAGAAGATTAGCTTCATTATTAACTCATTATTATTTGGGGGAGTGGGTGATTGCGTTATGCGAGACGAACATGAAGGCGCAATAGCAACGCGGCGAGGTTTGCAACGAGAGATCTGCAAAGTAAGTGGTGAATTTGGAGGAAGTGAAAATGTGTGGAAGATATATACAGGGTCAACCAAAAAATGCGGGCCCCAACTTTTAATAGGCCTCATTTCTTGATTGTTTGTCGAATTAAGAAATGAGGCTTATACAAAGTTGGGGGGGGGGGCACCCTGTTTAATCGCAGATCTTTCTGCAGGCATCGGGGCCGGAAGGGCACAATGCAAGCGTTGATGGCGAGAGAGCATACAAGGGTCCGGATCTCACCTGTCCTCCCTTTAGGGGTGCGACAAAGGATAGATAAAGCGGAGTGCAGACCCCCGCCCCCAAAAGGGAGGAGTGAGCCAAGCCCTTCCCCTCTCGGCCACGACCAGGGCTGAATGGACGAAGGGTGGTCGGCAACGAAGGAAATCGGCGAAAGGAAGGAGACACGAAATAGAAAGGGCTAACAGCTCAGGTAGCCTCAATCTAGTTTGACCCCCGCCTGTCCGAACATGGAAAGAATGGGGGAGGGGTATTACTAAAAACTATAAAGCGATAACCAATGAGCGCATCTGTGCCTGCTTGTTATGGTTGTCAATAAAATGGAGAAATTGGGGCTGGTTAGCTCGAGGCGCCTACTCGGCACCTTCGGGTAGGCTTTTCCCCCCTAAAGTTCAAGTAACTAAGTCACAAGCCCTGGGAGATACGTGGTAGGTCTTTAAAAGAACAAAATTTACCATAAATACGACCTTAAAGGAGTCACAAAAAATAAGTAGGCCCGTGTACTTCACACCCTACCTCGGGTGATTGGGGGTAAGCCAACTGGGAAACACTTACCCCTTTCATGGTAACATTTGCAGTATTCGGAATTGTCCTGGGGCCTCCCACCATTACTGGTCCAGCTTAAAGCTGATGTACAAGTCCCTCGTATGCACGATTCCAGCGGTAGGCTCGGAAGCCCCGTACGCACTTCCCCGATAGGCTAGGAAGGCCCTTCTCAAACCCAACTGATAGTTTTTAATTCCAAACGCCCAAAAGTCTAATGTGTCCCAGTTTGAAGCATACACTGCTTTCAAAAGCCTATTTTTACTAGTGCAGTACGGCAACTCCAGCTGTAGACAAGAGACTGATTTCACCACTTTTATTGATAAATTTCCAGGGTGTTTATTGGAATGGTAAAAGTATGTAAGGAAAAGGAACCGAAAAGAGACATTTTAATCGTGAAACGGTATTCTTAATGGTATTATCAGAGAAAATTCTTTAACGGGGAGATCACGGGCGCAACTCCTAAACCATTGTTTATAAGTCACAATTGCTAAGCTCTTTTAGCGAGGATATATGGCCGTCAATATGGGCAATGCACTATAGGGTCGATTTTCGATGCACTTTCATTACTATATACATTTTTATTGACACTATGGCTAGTCATATAACACATCTACGGAACTCGCACAAGCGCACCCACCACACCCAAGATCTAATTCAGGTCTGCCTGAGATGGGGGCAGACGAAACGTAATTTCATTTAGTTACCCCTTTCTAAATGAAAATGCAAGTGTGTTTCCGCGCAGACTTATGACATTGTTCGATCAGGTCTAATGTCGCCATCTGAGGATATAAATATTAATTTCTTGTAGTTCGCCTAGTTATACACATATTACATCATACAAGATTGATTTATCGAACCAAATATTCAATTTTATATGCCGTAAATATGCGATTCTGGTAAAAATCATTTGTTTACTTTGATAATCGTACGTCTGGCCCTGCTACAGAAGCATACGGCAGAACTACTGAACCTAAATCCTATTTTTAAAAAATATTGTAAGTGCAGTTATGTTTTAATATATCTCTAGGTAACTACTAAGTAAAACCATAACTAATAAATATGTATAAAGGCAGAAGTTTATACCTTCACTGAAAATACGCTATTTTTTAGTCAGTAGGCTTGGGGAAGGAAATTGCAATCAGAGCCTGTTATTGTGTGTAGGTTCATGGCTGGACCCGCAGTGGAATAATACACGAAAATGTGTGTACAAAAGTATTGATACATTAACGTCAAACATTTAAAGTGTACAGAAACAAAGACATATCTTTTATATAGCTGAAATACCTGCTCTCGATTACTATAGATATCATTCATTAGTCATTCAATTACTAGTGTGCAAATGAGAAATTGCTGCCCGGCGTCTGTGGATCCCTGTTTTGGCTCTAGCATTTCATTATTATAACATCTCCCCCTATGGGAGGTATTGCTAATGTATATTTAAGGTCGTGTTATTAATATAAGCACGAACTTAAATATACATGATAATTAAATGCTATAAAAGACAAAACTAATTAGACTAAAGATTAAATTTTAAAAAGGTGACCCGACGCGCAGAAATCTCCCCCAATTGTAGATCAATGGGAGATACCTAACTCTATGGCAATGTCGCGCTCTATTAACCGTTGATCTGCAATTATCATGGATTTTGTCCCTGTGTGATGACGGTGCCAGGCCTTTCCTGACCAGGGCAATATTTCAGGTTTCTCCTGCCTTGTTTGAACTCAGCTGACCATTTCTTAAGGATGTTGTAGGAAGACGCCATTCTCCCTTATTGTAGCCCCCATGCCCTTTTGGACCTCCGAGGAGCTGAGCCCTTGATAACAAATAACGACACGATGGCCGATTTTGTCCATTTTTTCTATTGCTTCTAAATCATCTACCACTATTTTTTTTCATTTAAACCGCCCTTCCTGCGATTCCCACGAAAGGCATAAATAGCTGAAAAAACAAAATTAAAACGAAAAAACAACTATGGGGGCGATGGACTTAATAAAAGAAATTTTAAACTAGGCCCATAAATTTGATTGCCTGGATGGCGCCTTGGGGTGGGGGTGGGGGGGTAATTTTAAGTGGTACCTTCTCACCAGGGATGCACAGCGCTCCTTGTGTTCAGAGTTTAACGGGAGGAGTCCCTCAGCAACAGGAGCTTGCGTCCCACCTATTTCTTGATTCCCGTCGTCCAAGTATTCTGCTCGAGGGGGACCTAGTGGGGATTCAAACCCCGACTTCTTAAAACCCTCCCCCCTTCTACCTTTTGGTTTGGCTGCCTTTGATCCCCCTAGCCCCTTCTATTCAGTTATCCCCGTCTGCGATGCCCTCAATGATTACCACAGAGCTATTGGATTTCATTGGTGGTGAAACCACTTTTGGGGTGGAGGGGGGCGGGCACTGCGCGAAATTAAGCAACACAGGGTGGTGTTAGTCGCGAGATGAGATCTTTCCTTTATCACGACCCCCCTCCCCCCTCCTCTTAAACAAAAATATCTTTCTTAGATCACCACCACCAACCCCTCTATCCCAAGATTACAAAAAAAAAAATCGGAAAAGGAGCAATTAAAAAAGGATACACTTGAAAAAAGAATAAGGTTCAATTTATTAAAAGGCGACACGTCACAGGTATAAACATGTAAGCACAAAATAAGTAAAAACACAAAAAAACTATAAACACATAAATTGTCAAAGCAGTTCGAATCGAATCGATCTTGCCAAATAAATTCATATGAGTAGGCGTCTACCATTTGGCGTCTACATCGACGCATGCCTTTTAATTAAATATGCTTTTTGTTTATGCCACAAAAATTTAGATTAGTAGGCTTCTAACATGTCGCGTTTACACCCATGTATGCCTTTTAAATATTCTTTGTGTT
This sequence comes from Ceratothoa steindachneri, assembly GCA_963969495.1. Taxonomy (NCBI): domain Eukaryota; kingdom Metazoa; phylum Arthropoda; class Malacostraca; order Isopoda; family Cymothoidae; genus Ceratothoa; species Ceratothoa steindachneri. The sequence continues at coordinate 37,520,356 of OZ018328.1, read as the reverse complement.
TATTCCAGCTAAATTGATATTAGTAAGTCTCTAATATGTCGCGTCTACATCCATGTATGCCTTTTAAATATGCTTTGTGTTTATTCCAACTAAATTGATATTAGTATGCATCTAATATGTCGCGTCTACATCCATGTATGCCTTTTAAATATGCTTTGTGTTCATTGCTTTAAGATTCTATTGCACCATAGTTTCGCGATCAACCAAATTTATTGAATGATTGACATTTTAAGAGTAAATAGAGAGTTTGTTAAATTAAGGTGCGCTTTCCATTCGTCACTATGTTCAGTGGAACTGATAATATTATTGGAATTAAAGTATCATTCTCTCTTTTTTATCTACAATCTTCATGAATCCTTGTGCGGGATTTGTGCTTCTATCTACCATTCCAAAAACCTACTTAGTTGTAGAAAGTGCTCTTCCTCAATAGGCTTATGTGAGAAGCAGCTTTCAACAATTTCTACCACTTAATCTGGACCTCCCAAATTTGATGTTTTTTTATAAAAATAATGCGAGCAAATTTTTCGACAAAAATGTAACAGTCAACAATCGTATTTTTATTCACGCGTACAAGATTCATAGCAAGTTTTTCAGGCATTTTTTTTTTCTACCTACAAATTAAAACACTGTATCTATTGCTTTGCGGATTGAGGAAGTGGTACTCTTGTATGGCGAGCAGTTTTTATTTTGGGCACTTCCAAACAAACTCGTCAAGACTGTTGCCTTTGTCCAATTCAAGTAAAACACTGCACTCTATTTCTAATTAAGTTGTTTTCTTTAACCAATTAATAACTCTCAACTACTCACCATTTATCAAAGCTGCACTACACACACACACACATATATATATATATATATATATATATATATATATATATATATATATATATATATATATATATATATATATATATATATATGAATGCAATATCCCGCAGCAAAAAATGAAAAGGTGTTTCCAAGTACTTTCAAACTTTATTAAATTCCTTATCAAGGATAACTACAAGATAACTACAATGTCATTAATAGTTACGACCTTATTTCTAAACTTAATGCTATTCATTATTCTAATGATTTTACTCTTGTTAGTTTTGATGTTTGTTCATTATTTACCAAAGTACCCGTTGAAGATCTTTTCAATTTCCTTAATGATCATTTGCAAAATTATGATTTGCCGGTACCCGTTACTACTTTCTTGAACCTCATTTCCCTTTGTACCAAAAACTGTAAGTTTTCGTTCGAAAGAAAATATTTCCTCCAAAAATTCGGATTAGCCATGGGTAATTGTCTTTCTCCTGTCCTTGCTAACTTATTCCTTGACGCTCCGATCGTTTGGTACAGGTATATTGATGATGTCATTTGCTTGTGGCCTAATTCCAAAGATGTTAATGTTTTTCTTACCAGACTCAATTGTCTCGTCCCTTCAATTAAATTTACCCATGAGTTGAAAAATAATAGAACCCTTCCCTTTCTTGATCTTCTTATTCATAGAACTCATACATGTTTTAAATACTCCATCTTTCGTAAGCCTACTAATTTAAATTCTTATATTCATTTTTACTCTTCTCACAGCCCTAAAGTTAAACGCTCTGTTTTTTCTTCTATGTTTCTACGGGCATTACGTGTTGTGAGCCAGGAATATATGGATTTGGAATTTTCCAGTATCTTTGAAATTGGCCATAAACTTTGTTACTTTTACCCGTTTCTTCAAAACTGTCTTTCTTCTGCTAAAAAGACATTTTATCAAACTGTCCCTACTCTCCCTTTTAATAGTAATAATAATTTAGTTCTACCTTTTTATCTTTGTTTTAGTGATCTTCCCCGTCTTTTGAATAACTTTAACATTTCTGTTGCTTTTAAATATGAGACGACCATTAAGAATTTATTAGTACGTAATAATTGTAATAGTTTGGGAGAGGGGGAGTTTATTCAGTTGAGTGTTCTGGTTGTCTAAGTAAATATTACGGACAAACAGGTAAATAACTTTCTGTTCGCATAAATCAACATAAATATAATGTCCGAAGAGGGGAAGATAACAGTGCTTTCTTTGTCCATATGTCAGATAAGAACCATTTAATTAGCTGGAACTCGGCCAAATTTATTTATCGTTCAGAGGGCCCTATAAAAAGGAACATCATTGAATGTGCTTTTATAAGCCAATGGGATAATTTTAACCTTTCCCCTGGTTTATATAAAATAGATGCTCTAATTAAAAGATTAATACTCAAAGGAATTAGTTTTGTCTTACGTTCCTAGTGTTGTTTTTTATATACATTCTTTAGTTATGTGGCCCTTATTTTATTTTAATTTTTTAATTGTCACTGCTCTGTTTTGTACTTTGTATTTTCCCCCCTTTTGCTCATCGTGTCTTATAATCTCCCTCGTTAGGCTATCTCCATTTCTTTGAATCTGTTACCCTTTCCGTCTTCTCAGTTTGACCTTACTACCTGCTTCTTGTAATTCTTAATGTGTTTCTTTACCTTCCCCCTTCCCTCTTCCTCATTGGTGATTTCCTGTTTTTGAGGCGCTCTTTCATACTTTTCTTTCGTATACATACCTCTAATATAATATTATTTCTTGTAGTTATCCTTGATAAGGAACTTAATAAAGTTCGAAAGTACTTGGAAACACCTTTTCATTTTTTCCTGCGGGATATTGCATTCATTTGCCACCCTCACGTGATACTTTGTGAGTTTTTCATTTCATATATATATATATATATATATATATATATATATATATATATATATATATATATATATATATGAATATCACGACGTATAGGCCAGAATGGGAGGGAGAAATAAAAACCTGGAAAGTACACTGAAGTTCTTTAGTTCTTTATTGTACTTTCCAGCTTTTTACTTTCCCCTCCCATTCTCACACACACACATACACACACACACATATATATATATATATATATATATATATATATATATATATATATATATATATATATATATATATATATATATATATATATATATAAGTAAAAGAACTCAATGGCGAGTTATGGTATATGATAGTGAAACCACTGTATAGGAGCCAAAAGTTTAATTTACAAGACTAGTTTCAGTATTTTAATATTTTAAGGGCACTTAATGTTTTCATTTGAAAAGGGCTTAAATGTTGCAATGTTCCCGGTTTTTAAATCTTCAAGGGGATTGATAAATTAATTTTTTTAGGGTTATAATATACTATCCCAAATTTTATATGAAAACAAATGCGCGGTGGCGCTTCGCAGTCAACGTTTTGGGTAAATATTTTTTAGCGACTAAAGCAAAAAAAAAATAGAGTAAATAGGGTGCTAGGTTACATTAAAAGGAATGTTAGCTACAAGAGTAAGGAGGTCATCCTTAAACTATACAACTCTTATGTCAGGCCCCATTTAGAGTACTGTATACAGGCATGGTCACCACATTTTAGACATGATATAAACTTATTAGAGTCGGTACAAAGGAGGGCAACAAAAATAAATACCATCCCTGAAGCATCTTGAATATGAAGATAGACTGAGGGTATTAAATATGTTTTCATTTGAAAGAAGGTGTGTGAGGGGAGATATGATTGAGCTTTTTAAATTTTTTTCTGGGATGGATAAATTGGATTTCAGCAAGTTATTTGAGTTAGAAGGTACTAATAGAACTAGAGGCCACCACTTAAAGATGAAAAAACAGAGGTGCAGACTGGATGTTAGGAATAGTTTTCCACCTGAAACTGTAGACAGCCCAAACTTGAAAGTTTTCAAGCGCAGATTGGACGATTATATGGGGATGGAGAGTTAACTTCTTACTTTTTGGTATGTGGATATGTTTCTTGACTCATTCCTGTGAATGCAGTTTCTTTTTATTGTATATTTTGGGGGAATTTGATTTTGTTTTTGACAGACTCCTATGGAGGCTTTAAATTATATATTGTAGATGCATGGTTGGACATAATCCCATGGATTGTTAAATTGTATATTGTAGATGCATGATCTGACAAAATCCTATGGATGCACTATATGGGTAGGATTTGATGGATACGGATGACCTTTGATAGGCCCCTGTGGCTTTTGTCATCCGTGAAATTATGTTATGTTATGTTATTTAGTATGTAGTTTATCATACCTTCTTCAGTCGTATACTGAGAATGCAATTGTTACAAAAGTATATAAATAGCGTACAGATAAAAAAAAAAAATTCAAAGAAACACAAAACGGAGAAAAAAGGTCAATAATCAGGGGGTGTAAGTCTAAGATCGTTGACTAAGCTGTTTACGATGAGGTTACGGGAATGGGAGCTGCATTTTAATTGCCCATCTGACAAATTAAAATTGGGAATTTCTTCTATTAATATAGATTCTACTATTTTTCTTTTACGGAAATCTTTACAATTATATATGATTTGTGCCTTTGAATAGTCAATTTGGTGGTTGAAATTGCTAATATGATTAAAAATACTGGATGTGATACTGCCCCGTGTGTCATCACCTTTATGTTCATAAATTCGTTTTGTTCAGGTTCTTCCGGTCTCTCCTATGTAAAATGAGGGACAGTTTGTAGAGCCACGCGTGATTAAATATACACCTGCTTCATTTGGTTGATCCATGATCTTGGTCGAAGGGAAAAATTTAAAGATAGAAAAAGGGTATTTAAATGTGGTTAGGCCTAGGAAAAAACTTTGTTCACCACTCCTTTAAGGAGGGGACAAAAAGGGAAGGCTAGACACTTCGTTTTACTAAATTTGTTTTCATCCTTGGGACGGTAATGAGTAGATTTTGCTTTAGATAAACCTTCATTGATCACGTGGAGTGGATAATTTAATTCAATGAAACTGCAGGTTATATAAGTAATCTGTCTTCTAGAAAGCAAGGGTCACATATCCTCAGTACTCTCAAAAACATACCTGATGCAACGGCTCGCTTAATGTTAATATCATGATGAGAAAAGAAATGAATATAAAAGTTAGAATGGGTTGGTTTTCGGTACACACTGGAGCTAATTTTATCAATGACTATAACATTTTTTTCTCAAGGAAAGATAAACAATTATCTTTTTCCCACTCTCCTTTAAAAATCGATAGTGGGATGGAAGTCGTTAAGATTTTTAAGGTAATTGTCAGATAAGTTTAAACTATTTATAGGTCAAATCGATATGACATCATCTACATACTTGTACCTATACCATGCATACTTGAGCTAACAGAATTTATACTGTAAATATTCAAAATTTAAGTTTACATCGTTGAGTTAACAGATTTTATACTGTAAAAATTCAAATTCCAAGTTTACATACTTAAATTAACAAATTTTATACTGTAAAATTTCAAATTTTAAGTTTACATACTTGAGTTGCCAAATTTTATACGGTAAAAATTCAGATTTTAACTTTACATACTTGAGTTAACAGATTTTATACTGTAAAAATTCAAATTTTAAGTTTACATACTTGAGTTAACAGATTTTATACTGTCAAAATTCAAAATTTAACTTTACATACTTGAGTTTACAGATTTTACACTGTCAAAATTCAAATTGTAAGTTTACATACTTGAGTTATAGATTTTTACTGTAAAAATTCAAATATCGAAAATTAAATAATAATCCTATAAATAATCCGTATCATCCTAGATCACGACTCCCGGCCAAAATCTTACCTAGATCACAACCCCCAACACTCCATATGCCCTAGGTACTCGTGATCTACAAAATATCCACGAGATGCGTGCTATACCTCCCCATAGCGTGCAGTAGTCTCCTCTCTAGAATAATCGGGATTCTTCCTACGCATTTTCACTCCCCCGACTAAGACATTTTCTTGCCGAATCTCTCTTCGCACACTTTCGGGCGTAAATGCCCTCGTTCATCATCATTTTTTTTGTAGTTGACTGCACGCTAACCATAACACCACTGAACCATAATAATCGACATTCGCCACCAGTGGGGCGCAGGGACCGGCACCGGGCCCACTTAATGAGCCCCCTCGTGCCTCCCCAACCCCTTCTAATATACACCTGTAGTAGTAGTGGTTCGCCAACCTGCCTTTATCCAGGCGGATCCCGACCAAATACACATAAAGGTCAGTATGACCATCGCTGGTGAGCCTGAGGGCACCGGGGAGCCTGTCCTCTTTAGGGAGAGGTGCCAAGAAGTATTATGTTTTGGACACCAAACAGCTTCCAGGTGGAATATGGACGGATGTATGCGGATATAGATACCCATCGGTAGGATCAGAGTATGTGTGTTGTACTGTGAAGACGGAAGAGGAAAGAAAGCAGTGTTGTGTGTGTGATGATAAGTGTAAGATCTACTTAGCCGAATAGATGGGTGAGCAAAGCGCCTCCACCAATTGGTAGTCAGATCTCTACGGGTGCTGATGTTTGTGTCCGCTCTCGCCGGGATCGAACCCGATACCGCGACGTTGGGAGACCAACACCGAATCCACTCGGCTAGCGAGAGCCCTAATATACTCCTATACAGAAGCAGAATTTAAAAGGTTATCCATGTTCAAGCGCACATGTACACTTTTTAAACGCACACACGACGGTAGTAGTCGAGTGGTGGTGAGTAGTGGCGAATGGTGGTGAGTACATAGAGGTGAGTAGCTTCGATTTTTTGGTTAGTAGAGGCAAAATATAGGGAATAGAGGTGATTCAGGGTGAGTATAAGCGATTGGGGTAGATAGAAGTGAGTGGTGGTGAGTAGAGGCGAGTAGTGGTGAATTCTGTCGAGGATTGGCATTTAGTGGTTACTAAGGTTAGTGGAGTGAGTAGAAGCGAGTGTAGTGAGGTGATGTGAGTGGTGGTTAGAAAAGGTGAATAGTGCTGAGTCTAGGTGATAGATGCAGAGTAAAGTCGAGTGGTGATGTGTACCCCCTCGCCTCCCCCCCGCCCCCGGTGGTGTTGTCCTCTTAAAAATGCGCAGTAGTTTGACTCCGGATGTAGTGTCGGAATCGTCTCTTTGAAATTTCACTGGGAGATGTAGTCATAGTTCGGTTCCTAGTGATATGAAGTAGTGTCTTGCGGTCTGCCCCGTAGTATTAGTGAGAAGGTTGAGGATGGGTAACAAGGGGCAGCGAAGTTCGTCCACGTGATAGCTACATGTTAATCCAGGGTCAAAGGTCAGGCCAAGAAATTTGGCGTAGTTAGAGGATTATATGGGATTTCTTTCTATGGACAACAGGATTGTGATGAATCGTGTTCTTTTTGTGAAGGTAACCTGTTCTGTTTTATCTTGAGAGGCGGTGAAACCGTTTCGGTCGGTAGAGTTCAAAGATAAGTTGATCCTATCCTAGATTTGAATGGCTTCTTCATGTTGTGTCCCTTTGTACCATATGGCAAAGTCGTCTACCTAGAGCGAGCATCCGATTGATGGTGGAACATTTAGGGCTAGATCAGTTATTGCCGAGATAAAAAGAGCCGTGCTCTAACCGCTACCTTGTGGAAGGCTATCGTGTTGTGGGAGAATGTGAGAGCGAGCTCCTTGGAGGTCCATTGAGAAACGTGTGTTGGAAAGGAAATATTTGATGAACATGGGTATTGGTCCTCAGAATCCCATCTGGTGAAATTTTAAGGAGCTTAGGCGCATCCAGAAGGTATCGTAGGCTTTAGTTAAGTAAAAAAGGATTGCTGTGATGAAGCCGCCTTCTACAAAGGAACGATCAATTCCGTGGTCTAAGTGTATGTGCTAGTGGATCTAGGATCGATCTGTTTCTACTGTCTCCGTAGTGGCTTGGTGATAAAAGGTTTCGGGACCCAAGCTGCCACTTCAGTCTTTCGTTCACCATTCTCTGAGTAGCTTGCAAATGCTGGATCTGAGAGTAATGAGTCTGTAATTGGTAGGAAGGAAGGGATCATTTGGGGAAGAACAGGAGTATGGTTTGTAGGCGCCATGCATCGCGGAAGGTCGTGGTTAGCCATAGGTAATTGCACAGTTAGAAATTGTACTGCAGGGGATTTGGGTGCGCCCGAAGAAGGAGTGGGTATGAGACTCATTCTTCTATGGGTGCGGTGTCATGGAAATTGGAGAGCGAATCCATGGAAAACGGAGTATTGTATGCTGCCAGGTCAGCTATTGTTGTGAAATTTATTTCTCTGGGTTTTGCATCTGTTCTGGTGTCTTTGAAGATTGGGTTTGAAGAGCCTTTTGAAATGTGGTTTAAAGAATTGTCAATGGTAGATACAGCGGATCGTTGATCAAATCACCATTTTTTTTAGAAATTGCTTGGTGTATGCTGGTGGTGCCTCCTATCATTTTCCGGATCCGATGCCATACTTTTCCAATTCAAGTAGTTGTGGTTATAGTTGAAGCATAGGTCTGCCATAATTCACTTCGTGCCTTTTGAATATTCGTATAGCAAATCCGCAATCTTTTCGATTCTGGAGTCGTTGTCGAATCTGGAAGGGCATAAATTTCAATGTGCTCTGTTTCTTTCCCGCTTGGCTTTTTTACAGTTGTTGTTCCACAATGGGGTGGTTGAAGGCCTTGTTCTTCGTTGAAGTCCGGACAATGTGTTTAGCAGCAATCGACACCGTGGTTAGGGTGAAAATATCAACACATTTGAGTCATTTAAGATATTCAAGACTAGCGGCTATTGTATTTGTATCTTGAGTAGAGGCTGACGAGTTTGCTGGGTTATATCGTTAGTGTTTTCTTAAGCCTAGGCGTTGTTCGTGGAAGGGTTTCTCTTATAATATGATAATGAACTCTTCCACATAAATACATAATTGTAGGTGTACTAAACAAGTGGTATGTAAGCGGAAGGAGATATCGATAAGGCAGAAGCTGTTGGTCTGCGGCTGATAATGGGTACGGCTGCCAATGTTTCGAATTTCTTGATTCTTATTTTCTAGAAAATCTAGGAACACACGACCACGGTTCAAGGAGAGGTTATTGGAGCATAATGTTGTTAATTGATTTAATTTTATTCATGATGCTATTGCGTTTAATTGTGTCAAATCGGAGTAGAGTGTTTTTATGTATAAATATTACAATGCCGAGTTTGTTGTTGTCTCGCTCGGTAACGCAGTAGGATTTATTTTAACAAGGTAAACATACCTAAGTCGCGTGGCCTCAATTATTCGCACTTATGACCTTACGACCTTCAAAGAATTTAACGTGTGGGGCAATCTGACTCATAGTTAATTTTCTTTCAATAAAAACTGGATTAACCTTTAGAGGACCTTAATAATTATATCATTCGAAAGAAAATATTAAACAACATAGATTTTTCAAATTTCGTTAGCATCGGCGGGAATAGTTACGAAGTTATCGCCAAAAAACTTATTAAAAACTAAACCTGTTACCATCCGACCGACCGACCTACGAACCGACATAGTAACTTAGAAAGTCCTAGAAATAGAAATTGGGGTTAATATAGTTGGCCCTGGGGCCGCGAATATTCCATTGTAGGAAGCGTGTCGCCCTCAGTACCAAGCTTGCTCACGATTGCAAAGAAACGGGCGTGAACGCTTCAGCGAGCAGAGTGAGACCGGAGACTTTTCAACAAAGGTCTCGAGTCGAGAGGGGCTGCGAAGAAGCCTCATCTCGACAAGAAGAACCTTACGGAGAGGCTCCACTTTTGTGGGGCATATAAAGAATGGACTGTTGAAGAGTGAGGCAAAGTGAGATTCTATGATGACGATTGTTTGGAGCTTCTAGAATATCCCTCGTTACAAGGAGAAAAGGCAGGACTTTCACGAGTCCTGTGTTGTGCTCGGGGTAAAGAACCCGGACACTCTCTAGGTCTGGGGCTGCCTCTCATCTAAAAGAACTGGAGCACTAAAAATTTCGCCCAAGATCTCAAAATGGTACTAAAACCCAATTCATCAGTAACTCTTCTCAAGAGTTCAGGACCATTTGGGGGATGGTGATTGTATTTTTCAGCATGATGACGCACCCTGATACAAAGCAAAACCAATACAAAAAGTTTGGGGATTAAAATAAACTTCTGAAACTTAGGCCCAGGAATTTGTCAGATATGAACCCAAAAGAGAATTTGCGGACGATAATCAAATTGACGGTTGATCAACCCAAGCCATCCAATTGTGAGCAGTTGCGAGTCAATATTGAACAAAAAAGGAGCAAAATCAGTCAAGATATCATCATAAATTTGGTCTCTAGCACATGCCAAATCGAATTAAAGCAGTCTTGAAGAACAGAAGACATCATTGTAAATATTTACTATGCATATCAATTGATTGTATTTATTAATGGAATGGGTTTGAACTCTAATGTTTTGTATATTTCACCTTCAAATTATGATACAAACAAACTAACACAAAATATAACGATCGATTAGTTCTATTAACTTTTTATATGAAAATATATAGTAGTCTCAAAACTTTTGGTCATGACTGTAGAGGTGAGTGCTGGTGAGTAGAGGCGAGGGGTAGTGAGTAGAGGGGAGTGACGATGAGTAGAGGCGAGGGGTAGTGAGTAGAGGGAAGTGTCGATGCGAGTAGTGACGACTAGAGGTGACTGTTGGTGAGCAAAGGCGAGTAGAGGTGAATGGTGGTGATATGAGGGGATTACTGGTTGGTAGCAGCAAGATGGGGGGGGGGGAGGATGCAGAGGCCACTTGTGATTTTAGAGGTGAGTGGTGGTGATTAAAGTCGAGTAGAGGTGATTAAGGGTGAGTAAATGCGAGTGCCAGGTAGTACAAGCGATTATTAGTGAATAGAGGCGATTGGTGGTGAGCAGAGGCTATTGTCGGCGAGGAGAGACGAGTGTTGATTAGTAAAGGTGAGGGGAGGTGGGTTGATGCGATTGGTGGTGAGCAGAGGCTATTGTCGGCGAGGAGAGACGAGTGTTGATTTAGTAAAGGTGAGGGGAGGTGGGTTGATGCGATTGTTGCTGAATCTAGGCGATTGGTGATGAGTAGAGGCGAGTGGCGCTGAATATTGTTGGGTGGTGGAGAGTAGATGCGTTGGATGATGAGTAAAGTCGATTGAAAGTGAGTAGAGGCGATTGTTGATGAGTAGACGTGATTGGCGGTGAGTAGAGGCGATTGGTAGTGAGTAGATGGGATTGGTAGTGAATAGAGTCGATTTTAGGTGTGTAGAGGTGAGTGGTGATGGGCAGAAGCAAATGGTTGTGATTGGTTGTGAGTAGAGGCATGTTGAGATGAGTAGAGGCGATTGGTGGTGAGTAGAGGTGAATAGCGGCGAGTCTAGGTCATTGCTGATGAATATTGTCGAGTGGCCATTAGTAAAGAGGATTGGTGATGAGTAAACTCGAGTAACGGCGAGTATAAGCGATTGGTGGTGAGTAGAAATCATTTTTAGCGAGTAGAAGCGATTGTTAGTGTGTATAGGCGAGTGGCGGTGAGTTGAAGCGATTGGTAGTAAGTTTAGCTCCCTCTGAAGGAAGACGCGGAAGGCAACCTGATCTCAGCGCCGGGGATCGATCGGGGTCAGCCACTTCCACATCGCCTTAGGCACACTGAAACGACTACACAACAACCACCACCTTGGTACCATCGCTCAGGGCCTTCATAACTTTATTGCACCGTTTTTAATACTAATAATAGTGAAAATGATAGTAGTAAAATAATATCTTTTAAACTTTAATACACAACCTAACACTACACAGTTCGGCGCCAGTCTGGGTCATTAGGGTACCAACGAATAAGGAAAATTAAGCATCCCCTTTACCCCATCCAAGCTGCCGCATGCCCCAGCTGACCCAGCATTATGCATTCACACACCCCATAATGCCCCTTGCCCCTACTGGTGGGTGCCAAGCCCAATAGTCAGGTCCGCGTTTGAGCTAACGGGGAAGGAAAGAATCAGTTATTCAATCGATGTGAACATTTGTTTGTGTGCGCGCGCCTCTTTGTGTGACACATGAGTGTCTAGCATCTATGTTTACAGTCATGGCCAAATGCAGAAGCAAATTCTGCTGTTCCCCAAATTTATCGCTTCGGGTTATTTAATTAAACCATCCAGATGTTCCTGGAGCATCTGACCTGATAATCAAAATGATAGCTACAAGTTTGTAAGGTTCTATTGTGATCCCTTTTGTTAAAAGATAAAAGTGTATTTTATAAATTGAATTACTCTAATGGTCATAAAGGGTTATCTGGCTTATCCTAGAAGCTAAATCTAATGATATTATAAATTGTCAAAGGAAAGTATTGCGATTCCTAATCCTTATGATTTAGATTAACCATTCTCAACAAGGGTGACAGATCAGTACTTCCTCGACTGCCTAATGTTTACCACAATCCACATTGTGCATTGAAATGCCACTTAGAATGTCAGAAAAACTATCTAAACGAGTATTTGGAATATTCTTTTTTACATCTTTTACCTCACCATATCTTCCTAAGATAAATATCTATCTTTATTCTTGAATAAATTACAAAGTACCTTTAATTTCAATTAAATAACTAGACTAGGACAATTTCTACGTATTACTTCAGAGGTCAGTAGCTCCGCCCACAACTATCCCTCATTGTCCTTGTATATGGTAGCAAGCGGCGTCTTGTATAACACTCACTGGCTCTGAAGCTTTTCAAAATCTGGCAATTCTGCTGGTAGTATTTAAACTACAGCTGTAGCAAGTAGATGTTGCTTAATTTAGTGAAGAATATTGTTATTGATGCAATTCTAAAATTTAATGGTTTTAATATTCACATAATAGAGTTTCTAAATTTCGTTTCAGCGTTGTGATAATTTAAGAAGGCAAGACTTTGGCGTTTATTATATCTTCAGACCCATTCCTCGGAAATTATGTCAGCAAAGAAAAAGTGTACACAGTTTGTTGAAGAGTATTTGGTTTGTGGCCTTGTAGAAAGCACCCTATAATTAAAAGCAACCTATATGTCTGATATGCAAGAACTCATTTTTAAATGTAGCTATGAAGCCAAGGCTTATAGAAAATTTAAAAGAAAAACATCCTAATAAAATGAAACAAACCGATTGATTATTTCGAGAATTCGAAAAAATTTTAACCCAAAAAATACCATTTAGTCACTTAAAAAAAAAGTGCGGAACCAAGTGAAAGTGGATTGATTGTGTTCCATGAAATAGCGTAAATAATTGCAAAAACTGGACGTGCCCATACAATTGCTGAAAATATATGGCTTTTGTTTGAAATTCTCATGAAAACTGTGTTGCATCAAGATTCAGGAAACGTGTAAAAACATTACCGCTGAGCAATAATTTAATTAATGAAATTGAATCATTGACAATCTAAAAAATAATAAATTGTTACTTCAAATTGACAAATCTAGAGTGAGTGATAACCGAGTAGTTCTTATGGCATACTTCCGTTTCTTAGATGATGTCGACGAACTTATGAACAAATATTATTCGTAAAACATTTAAAAACTGACACTAATGGATTTTCTTTTTTGAATCTACTAAATATTAGTTTGGCGAAAAACAAGTACCCTTGGAAAATTTGGTGTCTTGTGTAACAAATGATGCTCCATCCATGGTTGGTAAACATAATGGATTCATTGCTCACTGTAGGAGAATAGCATAATGCTCCCAAGTTTTGCCCACCTCCCTTCCGGGCGGGCCGCTTATCAACCCTTCTCATTCCGGCCCAATATCTGGTGGTCTTCAGCCGGAAGAAACCCCCGGCCATTTCAGCTAACCACCGAGTTCCGTCCCGGACTGTTTATCGATAAATGGGAGCCCATCTTTGCTTCCGATAGTTGCCAGAAGTTTATAAAGGACGGAATGGAGTAGCTTGACATCTAATCTACTTCCGGCGCCCTGAAAACCTCTCCCGAGTTTCGGGTATAAAAGACGAATTCTTTTAACCCTCAGTAGTAGAGCTTGCACAGCGTCTGGCGGGACAGGAATTGCCATCTATCGGTGTAGTGGTAAATCGTCGAAGCATCAAGTCTTCAGAGAGGAGATCGGTCTCAGTTAGGCAGGCTCCTTACCCCGTTGGTCTGCAAGTCAATGCGGACCCAAGCTCGTACTCACGTGTAAGAGCCGAAGCTACAAACAGCCTCACTCTGGTTCCCAAAGCGAGAAAACTACATCTCGGCCTTTTTCCGTGACCCTACGCGTCGATAGGTCACTTCACCCCCCCCCCCTCCCTCACTGAGGCACCCAAGATTCCTCGGAGTTAACGAGCGTGGGGCCCTCTGTAACAAGAAGCTCCCGTCACCGCCTTCTTCCAGCAGAATCGTGACGGAATTGTGGGATCAGGTCGTCCGGGAAGAACATACCTCATTGTCTCTACCCCTTATCTCACCACCTTCACTCACCAGCGCCACCTGAACATCAGGTTCCAAGGTAACCCTTTCCTTTCACATTCCCTGACTTCACCGCGAAGCTCACCAGTATAGGGATTTGTATGGTGAATAGTAGTTTTCAAGCCAAGTGAGATATCCGAGATTCACTTATTAATTTATCTCTCAAAGCACATTATTTGTATATATATATATATATATATATATATATATATATATATATATATATATATATATATATATATATATATATATATATATATATATATATATATAGTACAAGAAAGAGAAAGGGACATTAGAAGAAGACTAGAATCAAAGAGAGCAGAGGGCGGCACAATGAAGGCAATCCTTGACCGAGAAGACAGAGATAACGCCAGGGGAAAAAAGTTTGAAATTCCTGTCCTGGCCAGGAATTTCAAACTTTTTTTCCCCTGGCGTTATCTCTGTCTTCTCGGTCAAGGATTGCCTTCATTGTGCCGCCCTCTGCTCTCTTTGATTCTAGTCTTCTTCTAATGTCCCTTTCTCTTACCTCTAAAAAACTCCTGTTTCTTGTTTTCATTGCTCATTCGCGTCCAATTTCTCTTTCTTGTACTATATTGTTATATAGTCTGCAATGCAATGTTTCTGCACCTTTATTTCTGTCTTCAAAATTGTTTTGAAAGGCAGAAAATAAATATGGCGAAAGCCCTGTGGTGGTTGTTATCACGCGCAGAACTTGCATTTGCTCCTTCTTCTTTATATATATATATATATATATATATATATATATATATATATATATATATATATATATATATATATATATTCTTGTTGATTGTTCATTAAAACTTTATTTTCATATTGTTGTGTATCTAACTTCCTTTGGGTCGCTTGCTGTCAAAGTTCATTCCAATCACTCCGTAGCCAACCTCTAAGCACTCTGAGTCAATAAACCCATTCTGGACACGAGCCGAAAGAAGTATAAGGAGTAGTACGACGTCTCCTCCGCATTCAGAATATATATATTATATATATATATATATATATATATATATAAGAGTCGGGAAAACTTCAACCACCCCTCGGCCTATTCCTCGACACTCACTTAAAAAAGGCATGCCCCTCTATTCTTACAGTGCATTGCATTCTACACCTGAATCAATTAGTTGCCAAAAATATCAGCCCGGATCTTCATGAGTCACAGACAATAATTATTAGAACGGCTAATAAAATGAAATCTCAGCAAATTGGACACTTTTTCAAAAGTTTTGCATTGATAGCAAACAGCAGCTCGTGAGACCTATTCTGTATACGGAAGTCTGCTGGCTTTCAAAAGGCAACTGCTTGGCAAGATTTCTAAGCCTTTTGAGTAATTAACTTCCTGGAAAATGAAGAGGAAGAATATTTGGCACAGGAAATAAGAAACCACAAAAGTGGCATCCATTTTTGTGGTATGGATTTTTCGAAATTTTAATGAAGTTTCACTCTAGCTTCAAAGTAAATTATGCACATTGCTAGATTAAAAGTGAGTTCTTGAAGCTTTTACTGAAAAATTAAAATTGTTTTCAAATCAATATAAAGAAGAATTTCAATAGCATGACAGAGTTAACAAAAGTAATTGGATATCTTTCAGATATGGAATCTGTCAGTGAAAATATACAAGAAGAACTTATTGAACTTATAGAGGATTTCTAGTTTATTGATTATCGGCTGCGGTTAATTACGCCGTGGAATTTAATCTGACTCTAATTGTAAGTCCCAAGATGGACACTGGTTGTCCGCTTACAGGTTGGGCTAATGGTAACCAACTGATTACTCGTCGGAGGTTTAAGAAATTAGAAAATGGCGGTTTTGGAGATTTATTCTTGTGTTATTGGTCGCCGCTGTTTTGGGTAAGTGAAATTCCTGTCAGTAGTTTGTAATATGCTCGCTTCATGGCCTCTCGGACTGAATGAATGAATGAAATAATAAATGGCGCTAGTGAAGGTGACGGGCTAAGGCAGACTCTTTTATTTTTCTCTTGATGGGGCATTCACCAGTCTTCTTCTTCTCCATTCTCCGAGGGTCACCGGTCATGGATGTGTCTACCTCCTTGGGAGAGGACCAACCCATAACAGGTAACGCGGCCAACTTCTTCAGACCTACTTAATGTTTACGGAGACTATCCTTGTGACGACCTGGTTGTCTGAATGTCCTGGTCGGAGACTGTTCCCCTCTGATAATAATCACACACTGTTGTTGTCTGTTTATTACAAGCCTTTTTATTCTAACGAAAGATTAGTGGCGTGGCTATGTTTCTCCAATCCGAGAGCTGAGCGAAGCTTATTTGATCAGAAGGTGTGTGCGTGTATTTAGTGTAGGCACGTGTGAATCAAGAGAGTGTTCGAATTTGGAAATCTGGCTGATCCTTATCAGGCCGATATTCATACCAAAATAAGATTTAGTCTTTTACAGGTCCATGTCAAAGCTAGTGGGTCCAACCTCCCTCTCTGTCAGACTCATTATTTGTATGCACAGCTGCTTCAATTGTTTTTTGTAATCGCCGCGGTCAAAGCCGTCGGCTTGCACCCGTCTTCTAATGTGTACGAATGGTTGTGTGTTTAGTGTGATAGCACAACTATTTCATTGCCTTGCGGTTCTACATTATTTACAAATATACAGTTTGCTTTCCATTTATACATTAATTATTGACTGGCGATGGAGCATTATTTAAAAATATACATGTTGTTTTCAGTGACGTGCAGTTAATGGAAGCAAGGGAAGCATTGCTTCCTCTATTTAAGAAGAAACGAAAAATAAATTACACCCCAACAATTAATATGACAGCAGAATCAATTTTATTCTCGCATATATGCTTGCCTATACTTGTATACGCCATACGGTACTGTTCACTTTCAATCAAGTTGGCGTTAGACCCTGATGAGCCCGACTGCAATTGAAGAAATGCATCCTTTCGTCGAGATTTCTACTCTTTTTTTCTCTTAATTTCAATAATAGTTCTGCTTTTTGGTGCGCGTCGTCCCCCAGACTGTTCGGCACATTCTTGTCGAATGTGCCAGTCTGGGTGATCTTCGCGCACGACACCTGTCCCGTACCGGGATGGGCGGGGTCGCTACCGCCTGTCCCTTGTACTCGGGACGAGTGCGTGCACTTTGACTGGTGGACTGATAGACTTTTGGGGGGAGGCTGGCCTTCTTCCTTTCATTTAACCAGGTTTAATTGTTGTTGTTTTTGTTATTGTTATTGTTATTTCTTTTTATTGTTGTTTCCTGTTCCATTTTTTAAAGTAGCCTAGAACTAGGCTGTTTGTTTACGGCGACTTATGCCTAAGTCGGCAGTCGCCAGATAGCCCCTTAAAAAAAAAATGCTTTTTGGTGCTTTGGAATGAATAGTTTAAAAGTTGTTTTACTTTTCTTAGCAATAATATACAATCATTGGACTTTTATAATTTTTATCTAGATATTTCAACGCCATGTTAGAATTAAGAAAAAATAACCTATTTGTATATGGATAAGGAATATAGAAAAAACAACAAAAGATCTAAGACACATTGACGTAACTATTATTATGCTCTGAATCTTAAAAAAATTTTTAGGTTATATTTAAATACTGATTCTGTGAAAGAAAGCAGCTAAATAGCAAAAACTTTAGCATGGTTAAGCTCCTATATCTAGAGCATTTTATTAATATTTCCGGGATTCGGGCGTTCTACCATAGTCACCCTTCATAGTTTTGAGATCAGTAGCCCTGAGACAGTGCTTTGATAAGTGTGGCGTATTGTTTATCTATTTTTCTAAGTGATAACCCCCTTTTAAACAAAATGGATGCAAATGAAATTGGGAGAAAATGCGATTGCATTATTGAAAAATTATTAAAAAGGAAGTTTAGTGCGATGGCTTAGAATGAAAGAGAAACTATTATTAAGACCAGTAGGCCTAGGCCAACACTAGATTTGTCATACAAAACAGTGTTGCACTCAAAAATAAAATGTAGGCCAATATGATAGAACATCTTGGTTAGCTGGTTGTGCATACTTACAGAAGCTATTTTAATATTTAAATAAAGTTTAAAAAAATATCATTTAAAAAATTATCATTTAAATAATATGAGTAGCTTACAATTTTATAGTTAATTTTAATGAACAACATATTTACTTCAATTAACATTCATTTTTGTAAAACTTGAATTGCTTCTTCATCTTCAAAAGTCACTGCACACCACTAATTGCTTTGCATTAATTAATTATTAACGAATGGCATATATTTTAGTGTTTGGTTTGTGTGCCCATTTCAAGATTTCATAGGGCCAAGGGGATGCTTAATTTGCGAGGTTCCTTGTTGGTTGTACTCCACTTTGTAATTGGGCACTGCAAACTAAAATGCAATGATGAAGGCAAGTACAAATTTGAAAAAAGGTGGAATAACTGCATTATAGCTGTCAAAAATTGCTAAACAGCTGCATCTGAACATGTGGTCTAAATGGCCAAAATACTGTTGGTGCTTTCCAACATCATACTTGGTTGAATGCAAATTTAGCACAGTCATAAAATCGTGACAAAGGGAAGAAGTAGAATAGATATACCTGCGAGGAGGCATAAGGCTAAAACTTACCAATTTAACTCCAGATATTAGAAAACTAGAAGAAAAACATCACTCACAAGGCTCACATTAAGAATAAATAAACAACGCAAGTAAATTCTCCGTTTAATAATTTTAGAAAATATATAACTTTCCAAACCAGTTTTCAGCTTATATGCTTAAAATACTTAAAGCTCTCCTTTTAATATATATTTTTTTAAAGTGGGTACTGTATTGGCCGATTGCTTTCAAATTTAGTAAAAATGGGGCGATAGTAAGAAAAGGTTGAGAAACCCTGCTTTTGATTATTTAGCTAAAACATTCTATTGTACCTAAATTATCTTATATGACAATTTCAATAATTTCTATGTTTCATTGGTTTTATGACAGTTCCCGTTAGAAGATAGAAGGTACGAAAATTGGTTGGGCTGAATTTTAACTGCAGAAGCGAATTCTGACCAATGGCTCACCATCTATGGTCGCGGGCTGTCATAACCATCTATGAGCGATAGCTCCTGTCTTAACCATAATTTGTGGATTCAATTTCCTAACCCATCTGCTTGAGGATCAATTCCATGCTCTCGATAGGATTATAACCTAGTGAATTTCTAGGTCACTGACCCATATACGTAGTGGTGGTGTATATGTTACATGGTTACTCGATGACAACTGCTTCTCTAATTATTATTAATAGTACTGGGCAACGCATTATCACGACCAAACTGCTTAACGATCGTTGGCAGATGGTGTCTTTTATGAGCCATTTTGGTACTGTTCTTTGTTTGTACGAGTGCTCTTGGGAGCAAATTTGGCTCCTATAAAACTCTTGGCCAGGTCTCAATGCTCTCGTATGCGGTTATATTGGACTACATGCAAGCACTCTGTATCTATAAGATTCTCGATCTGTTCCTGCAGCCACAACGTTGTTCGCTTATAACTAACGGTCAGTCACGCATGCGCGTAAACTGCCGAGCGCGCGCAAGTGAAATGTTTACTCATTGTAAGTATATTATATAATTTTATACAATGCTATATGATATTATATGATAGTATAATAGCATAGTCGAGATCTTCTCGCTCACGGCTCATTAGCTAGTGGTGGAAAAATGTACTAATGAAAAGAGTGGAAAGATTATAGCCACACATTCGTACAATGGCTTCATTTCTGGCATCATTTGTATTACCTGTGCAGTTCACAAATTGCTTTTATTTTTCGTCAATAATAAATATTCTATTCTGCACTTAATTTAAATAACATTTACCATCGCAAAATGCTCATTCAATCAATTCTTAAAACAATCAACCGAAGTAAGTTGAATATGTCCTGCCAGAGCATTCCATGGAAACGTTATTTTATAAATGAAAATACCCCCCCCCCCCGCTCCCCAATATTTGACTGAGCTCACCTAATATTTATTTCCAGTCCGTCCGATTGAGGATTGAATTTAGTAAAACCCATGAGAAATTTATATAGAGTTCAATGAGCTGCTTTCGTTGCCGTCTGGTTTTTCAAAGATTCAAGGCCCTCTTTTTAGTCTCTCTCTCCCTACGACAAGTTTCTTAGCTCGTGGACTAACTTTATCGCGCGTCGCTGAGCCTTATTTATTATTAATTATCTTTTCTGAAGGAAATGTGACTAAAGCTGCACGAGGAACTACAATTGCGGGCGAAACAGTAATTTACAAAGCAAATGAACCAGATCCCTAGATTTCGAGTTGCAACTAGTCAAACCAAGGGTTCTAGTTATCTTTTTTATGTTTCTACCCCATTTTTTTATATATAAATTATGTTCGTAAAAAATAACTCCTAAACCCCGCTTAAATTCAACGATATCTATAGTTATTTATAGTCAGAACTCTTTTGCAGTTTACATTTCACGACATTAAACTTTAGCCGCCATTTAACTGACTACCCAACAAGTGAATCTAAACCACATTTCACTTCTTCCATATACACTTTACTTATCTTTTTGTTTCCACCTTTTGTTATCCGCAGATTTAGCGATTCTACACAGCAATCCGTCGTCAAGGTCATTAACATAATAAATACTACCGGGCCCAAAACAGATCCTTTGGGGCACCACATGTAACAAGGGCCCATTCAGACTGCTCGTCATCCATCACTCTCCTCTGTTTTCTTTGTTCAAAACAATGGCCGAGACATCTCAACGAAAGGATACGGAATCAAACGCTTTAATAAAATCAAGATCAACAATATCAATGGCTTTACGGGAGTTGTACGTCCAATTCTCAGCATTACAAATTAAACGTCAACTATGCTTCCTAGAACAGCGTTGACCCTCTTTAACCAGGTTCTACCTTCCAAGTAATAGACAAGTTTTCCGCTAACGAGCAACTCAATTAATTTCCAAACAACCTGCGTTAAACAGATAGTTCTGTAGTTAGTTGAGTCTTTATTGTTACCTTTTTTAAATATAAAAGAGTACTACTATTGTTTCTAGTACTAATACTAATTTGGCAAGCAAAATGGAAGGAATATATTCCTTCCATTTCTTTATTTTATTCCATTTTTCTTATTTCTTCTTAACCTTTCCACTCCCGCGGCACGCCGGCCGTGTCAAGTCACAGGGGCTGAGAATCACTGGATTCTAGACTTTCACAAAAAACACACCAGGTCAATTCTATCTGGTCGTTGGCTCCATATTCAATTAAGTAATCAATCCTGATTAATTACAACTTGGTAATCTTATATTTACCATAGGGCGGAATGCAACCATATTGCAAGTTGTGAGTCGCAGAATACCCAGAGAGGTTTTGCTTGCCAACTCACTCTCGTATATAATAATCTAATGAATTGGTTACATGAGTTGGGATCAGGTCGAGAATTAGCCTGCCCCAACCCACCTTTGGGTACCCTTTGTTTTGCATCCAGTAGCATTAATAAAGACTTTGTAGTAATACACAGGCTACCAGACCTTGCAGAAATGACACAAACGTAGAAGTTCTCAAGAGTACTCCCCCCCCCTCCATTTTCATAACAAACACACTCTCAAAACAAAGGTTGCCCGATAAAGAAACGGACGCATTCCAGGCAAACCTGGTGAGCGCGAGTTTAGTTAACCAACACGAACCATAGGACGATGGCAGTTGTTCAAAAGAAAAGCGCTTACATAACAAGCCTCCAGGAATAAACAAGTGGCCCTGATTTTATATTATCTCAGCCGTCTCTACTTCGCGCACATTTTCCGCTATGGAAAATACAAGAGAAAGGCAAGACGTTCAGCTGGATTGAGGTCCCAGTCGACATAATTGGGGCCCCTCCCATATCTATCTCCTCATCCCGAAAATACCAACTACATAATCTTACAACCACTTACGAGTGCCAGCGATATACGTCTCTGTTTCTGCCAATTTCACAAACTGCCACACCTTAAGAATTACACCCTCTAGAGGAATTTCAACCTAAAGCCTCCGGGGGGGCAGGAGGACGTATACATTAAAGTCCCCCCCTTGCGGAGAAAGCAAGAGAATCGAGCCACATGTGGAGAGTCGTGGGAAGGTTAGCCGGCGAATAACCGTCTAACTGCCTACCCTGTTTGATCTCCCGCTGCATAGATAGTCGGAGCGACCAGCTGTGCTATGGTGACCACCAAAGGCTCTTAAACAGCGCTTAAAAGATCCAATTACCTATGAGATCCGGAGGCCCGTAGTTAAATCGCCAAAAAGCGGTGCCAGTCAAAAGGAACACCAAGGATGGTGACGGTTTGTGGTGTCTCTAATTAACAAGCCGACTTGGGAACCGCGGTGCTACCCTCCTCACTCCTCGCTCTCCTCGATGCGGCCTCACCCTTCGCTCCCCCTCTGTGGTATCGCCCCTCCCCCCCTTAGATGGAACTGTCGCCAGCCTATAAATAAGCCCCTTAAGGAAAGAGAAAAGATTATTCGCGGAGAGACGATAAAGGATCAGTTCGAGAAGATCGATCCTTCCCTCAGTGCCAAATTAACATAGAACGTTAAGTTATCTATCAGTACCCAAACCGAACTATCTCTTACAGACTTAGAAGAAGTCTAACTGGATTACCATTCCTAGTGCCAAACCAGGAATTTCAGCAGCAAAAGAAGAAAGACTATTCGGTGAGAGCGATAGACGACCAGTTCGAGAAGATCGGTCCTTCGCCAAATTTCGATATAACCAGATTATTAATTCAAGGAGAGACGATAAAGGATCAGTTCGAGAAGATCGATCCTTCTCCCAGTGCTGAATTAACATATAACGTTAAGTTTTGTATCGGTACCAGAACGAACTATCTTTTACAGATTTAGAAGAAGTCTGACTGGATTACCATTCCTAGTGCCAAACGAGGAATTTCGTCAGCAAGAAAAGAAGGGTTATTTCGGTGCCAGCCCGAAGCATCCTGTACAGGCTTAGTAAGAAGCTTAGCAGGACCAATATTGCTAATGCCAATCAGGAATTTCGCAAGTAAGATAATAAAAGAACTAATCACCCTTGAGTGACTCTCAAATGGCGATCTTAAGACCGAAGAATTAGACATCGGATTCCCTTACCTCCATGCCATCTCGAAGAAAATCTACCATCGGCCGCTCCAGCACCCCGAAGCGCGAGAAAAGCTATCTAGTGACATCCGGCAACCCCTGATCCGTTCTGTCATGATGGTTAGAATGACCATTTATATTCGTATTGCGTTAGTATGAGTTTATTACGGTACTCAAATTAACTAAAGTAGAAACAATTGTGCGTGAACCCCGTCATATTTACTAGTAGAAGTGTGTAATTTAATTTGATGTTTAACGCTAATCTAAAAGGGTCACTATAAAATAACTAATCGACAATTGGTTTGTTCACGTGGAGCCTACTATTTTTGAGTTGGTCAAGAATAGATTCTGTAATAGGCCCAGTTTTAAGTATGGTTAACCTCGTTAAACTTATTAGGTGAATATAAATATTTTTACTGTTTTTTATGTAGTTAATTGATAAATTTAAAATATATGTTTACCTTGGGAAAATTCTGGTGTTTCAATGGATCATTTACGTGTTTAACGGGCTCTCTCCTTAAAACGGATTAAACGCTGTGACACTCTCTCAACAATAAGGTAATTAAAAAGTCCACTCAGCCAATATTGAAGTATTGTTGTCTTTCATAATTAATAGGATCAGACCGGCTTCCTTAAAACAATAAATACAATACCATTATACGACACACCCCAACCCTCTTACCCACATAAGTAGAGAAACCAGAGTACCAAGGCCGACTACTTTAACACGAGAGTGTATGGCACGGTGGGAATATTACTTGTGATATTGTCCATATATTATTAAAGTAGAGAACACGAAGCAAGAATAAAATTATGTCAAGACAATTTTCCACGTCACACCTGTCGAAAATACCGGGTGACAGCCAAAGATTTCCCCTTGAATAATGAAATAATTTCTACCTTCAAGCTTTAATAGATAAAAAAATACAGAAATATGAAAAAGGGGACATTTTTTGCTTTCACCCAGTAAACATAAAGATGTTATGCGTGAAGGTTACCAGTTTATGGTGCCACTAAGTTTGTAATGGATCGCTTAGTTAATGAGATCCCAAGCGCGTACCAGTTTAGAACACGAAGAACTTGGGGGTGAGCTTGGGTTACCCGTAAAGAGGGTGTCGGACGAAGGCGTTTTAGTTCTCACCGCCGAGTTTGCTCTGACTCCCAAAGTTCTTACTGGGAATCCGTTTATAGGCTTAGTTTGAAAGGTAACTTGGTCATCACTGGGTTAAAGGTTCGAAAGGAAAATGGTGTTTTGTAGGCTTTATTCTTGGCTTGGGTTTACCTCAATTGGAGCAAGCGAGATAGTCGAGTCTTACGCAGCTTTGTTGTAAGTTTCCCTCTACGTTAGATAGTTGGGGCTAAGTGTGGGGAATGGATTCGTGACACTAATATGATTAATGTGAATCCGGAATCAAGTGGGATGAATGTATTCTACTAAAAATAGTGATGTTACCCCTCCTGGGAATTCTCTGCTTGTCTTATTTATATGAACCTCCATTAAGGGGGCGTGACTTAATTATCCTTAATCAGAGCAAGAGGTGGAGCCTCACAAGTGAAATTATGTTCGTTTGTACCTTTGTTGAAACTGCTGGGCGGAGTCAAAGGGTGTGCATGTTTCAATGTAGACACATTTGGCCGCATCCAGGTTGGCATTGATAGCAAGGCGATAGCAAAGTTGAGTTTTTGTTTCGTAGGTCCAAGTCAACATTAGCTGATCAAACCCGACTCCATTCCGGCTGCCTCGTTATCGAGACCTTTCGGCTCGCAAATGTTTCCTCGCATGTGTATGTTTGTGCATTCGCGTGGGAAACTCCAACTATTCGCTTGCCTTCTTATACTCATGTTTTTTCTTAATACATGCACAACTGTGATTTAACATTATATATAAGTATTTCGCTTTATTCTACATTAGTTCATTGCTACTGCATGGCATATTATTTCAGTAGTTAATGTGTGTGCTCAATTTCAAGATTTCATAGGTCCAACAAGGTGCTCATTTTTTAGGTTCCTCGTCGAGCCTACTTCACCTTGCAATTCGGGCGTCGCTACAAACTACGAAGAATTGAAGAACTGAAGTTATTATTATCCCTCCATCACGAGAAACCTTGGTCCATTCATCTTCTCAGCCGAATCAAATTGAAGGCATGATCATCCTGCGATTCAAAGATCAAATTGGATTAAATTAATCTGCTCATGGTGGATCTCAACTGTTGACCCTAAGGGGTCTGTGGTAAGGTATGCTCTCTCTTGTAGTTTTATAGGCTGGGTTAAGTGATCAACTGCTTCCTTATGGGATGAAGGAATATATATATATATATATATATATATATATATATATATATATATATATATATATATATATATATATATATATATGGATTCTTTATTTCTGGGTATATAGCTGGAATAAGCTTTGAAATGGCGAACAGGAAATATAAATTTTCTTCTTGAATAATAATAATTTTTCTGACTATGTTTTACACAAAAATACACCTATATAAATAGTTATTTAATCTACACATAACACTACAACAATTCAACCAATCAAGATTGATATACATTTAATAGTCATTCTTATGTTCATATTTTGAAATAACAGCCTTGGCGTTGACAAATTAACCAATCAGCTTTTAGACATAAGCACTGTATTAATGTCCGGGCAAGATTTCCCGACCTTCTTAACACAACGTTCGGCAACAAAACCGGACATTGTATTAACGAGCAAAAACTTTCCCTTTAACATCGTCAATAAGCCCGGACCAGTGGTTCCGAGCGACCATATTCCGATTCTCACCACGATCTCGCTTGCTCCACTACTCAAGCCCGTTCGACTTAAGAAAAGTTACGCTAAAGCTAACTGGGAGCTATATAGAGAGATATTCAGTACATATTATCCAACTGACCTGAGAGACGCTAATCTCGAAGAGATTGATGAGGAGATAAGCAAGGTCACCAATCTCCTCATACAAGCCGACGAGAGATGCGTGCCCAGAATCTCCTATAAATTGCTCCCACAACCTTGGTGGACGAACGAGATGAAAGAAATCGCCCGGCAATATAGAGAAATCTATGAAGAGATCGATAGGACAGACACCAATATGGAAAGGACAGCCAGAATGAGGCATCTAGGAGAGGAACTAAAAAACATAATAATTGAAAACAAAGAACAATCTGGAATGACATCATTGGGAGGCTGGACAGGAAGAACAATCCTGTAAAGTCTTGGAATAACATCCGAAGAATTAGAGGATTGCCTCCCATACCCAGAACCCAAATCATAGATGGAGACGACATCATTAAGGACATAGAGTCTCTCGAGAGTAAATTTAGAGCTCACTGGCAAGATATTTTCACTATATCACCTGAGGAGAACGACGACTTTGATTAGGACTTTGAAGACCAATTGCTCGATGACCTCAGCACAGTGATACATAGAACCCACCCACACCCGCAAGTATCTCAGGAAGGAGTGATGGTTGACCACGGATGCCCAATAACTGTCGAAGAGACCTTGAACACGGTAAGGTCCTTCAAGCAGATGGCTCCAGGCTGGTCCTTGGATTACGAAGAATAACCTCGTAAATGCCCCAAGGCAAATTATTCAGGGTTTGGTGAAAACAAGGAACGCTGCCCTGAATACAGCCTACTTCCCTGACGGGTACAAGATGGCCAAAATCATCTTTATTCCGAAGGGAAACAAGCTCCCAGACCAGGTGGCTAACTATCGCCAGATTTCTCTTCTTGAGATACAGGGAAAAATCTTCGAGAAGATTTTAGCAGATAGGCTACAAGCTAAACTGAGCGAGTTAGGAGCGCATAACCCCCAACAACATGGGTTCCGCAGAAAAAGGGGCACATATACCGCCCTGGTGCTCCCAACAGAGAAAGTAGCATGCTCTCAAGCGTACAGGTTATATGTAAATATTGTGTTGATGGACGGGCAAAAAGCCTTCGATAAAGTCTGGCTGGAAGGACTTCAATAAAAGATCCTGAACCTCCAGCTAGACTCAATCCTGGAAAGGATCCTCTGTGTCTTCGTCATGGACAGAAAGGCCTGTCTCATGATAGAAGGGTACAAAGGTCCTGAATTCGAGCTAAAGGCGAGCGTACCTCAGGGACACTGCCTGAGTCATCTGCTTTACTTGGTCTTCACAATCGACCTCTCAACTCCGGGGCACAGGGACACGATGTATCTGAAATTCGCCGATGACATCACTCAAATTGTTCCATGCCCGGAGAAGAAAGCAAGGGCGCAGGCGGTTCACACAATATCGGAAATCAACAACATCAGCCAGTACGAGAGACGATGGAAGATCAGGACCAACAGGGACAAATTCAAGATCGTCCCGCTGAGCCGCGAGTTGACATGGCTCATCATCATAGATAGGAAGTGATACGGCTACTCCGCCGAAGTCACCGTCCTGGGCCTTAAAATCACCGACCATGGATGCTCGAGACGCCACACGGAGAAGCGGAACCTGGCAAGGAGAGAAATCTCAAAGCTATACAGGTTTAGAGATCTTAGATCGGCCAACATCATGAAAATATATCTGATTTATGTCCGGGCTAAGCTCATCTATCCCGCAGTGGTTTCTCAAGCGGCCAATAAAACCTCGATGAAAAGGCTACAACGTGTCCAGAACACTGCTTCTCTGCTTATCAACAAAGTTAAAAGGCGTGATCAACTTAGGCAAAGAGATTTGCACAGGAGGAAACGTTTGGAGCCTATTAATGTCGTCACCCCAAAACTTGGAAAATAGGTCTGGTCGACTCTAACGAATGGTGTCTTTTCTGAGCTACAGGGAACAGCGGCAGGCTTAATATACCTCCAAGGCTACGGGCGAAAGTCTCACGCCAGATTCGGTTCCCGAGGACAAATTTATGCACACAAGAAGTCATTACACCATTTTATACATAGACAAAACACAATACAACATATAAGAACATTGCATCGATACATACATAAATGAAAACAGCGAACAATACAATTATTAACACACAAGAAATACAAGGTAAATTGTCTGCAATTAGAGCTAACAAAGGCTTGAAAGCTGAAGGTTTGCAACAAAAATAAGTACAACTAATCATTAGAGAACAAACAATAAGAAGAACACTAAAACTCATGAAATTACACAAACATAGGATAAAAAGTATAAACAAACAACAAAAGCAAAGGTAAAAATAAATATAAAATAAAGCGATACCCTCCCTACTACTAAAAACTGAGTATATTATCGAATTCCGAATTTTTAGAAATCTACAAGAAAATTAAGCTCACCGAAAAGTTCACAACCGGCAAAGGAGGAAAAGACGAGGAGAGTCAGATCAAGAAAACGCCATCGATTTTTACCTTTTCCCCACAGGGATTTCAAGAACAAGATCTATTTTCTACGGAGCCACGTATAGCGGACCCATGATATAGTACTGCATACTGGGGAGTTTAACTTCCTATTTACGAAAGAGAAATACTACAAAGCGGGAAGTTTATCTTCCTATTTACAAAAGAGAAATACTAAAAAACGGGAACTTTATCTTCCTCTTTACCAAAGAGAAATACTAAAAAACGGGAAGTTTATTTTCTATTTATAAGGTTCAATGTGTGAACCGTTTAAAATTTCCAAACGAATGTTCACTAGGTTCGACCCCCACAGAACTACGGCCCGAGAAAATGTAGTGTTTAATGCATAATAAATATCTACGCTTTACAATTATAAACAAATATATATATATATATATATATATATATATATATATATATATATATATATATATATATATATATATATATATATATATATATATACATGCAAATATATTTTAATATGCTATGGTTTACTGTGAACCAATAATAGAATTGCCTAAGACTTCAAAATGCTCATCTTTGAGGTATTTTTAGGTCATATTCGATTCTATAATATGGTTCCATCACCACAGGAATTCGTCGCGATAACGTGGAGTGTGTTTCATACATAAATAATATCTAGGCATTACAATTATAAACACACATATATATATATATATATATATATATATATATATATATATATATATATATATATATATATATATATATATATATAGATATATATATATATATATATATATATATATATATATATATATATATATATATATATATATAGATATATATATATATATATATATATATATATATATATATATATATATATATATATATATATATATATATATAATTTAATATGCTATGATGTACTAAAAAATAATGGTATGAGGGATTTCTCGCAAATTTTACGTGTCCACCGGAACGAGTTAAAACGTTCGATTCACTACCATTATGCTGGGTATTGGGAACAGATTCCACGTAACTGTAATTTCTGCCACTACCTTCCAATGATACGTCCTCATTTTGCTGCGGGGTATCTAATTCTAAAGGATTATTTACAACGGGTTGATTCTTTGATGGTCGCGAACAGTTTATATTTCTCTCATTATATACATTAGGCAATACAGCTGGTTTACTCTATCTATAGACACCGTGTTCTGAAGGCATCCAGGAATTCTAACTTAAAAACTTTGTCGTCCGTCGCGTTCTACAACACGGAACGGGCCTGCATAAGGCGCTTCTAGTGGCTTCCGAACGCGATAAACACGGACCCACACAAGCGTGGCGTCACTTAATTCCTTGGGTACAAACTATCTGCGACATGGTCTTCGCTTGTTCAGAGATAAAACTCGAATCTGCTTTGGATGAATAAGAGGCGACCAAGGGCTTTGGGCAAAGAAGGGTCGTCCCTGTGACCGCTGTAAAGGATGAAAACCCGAATCCTTAGGCAATGACCGGATGCCCAGAAGAACGATTGGTAGGGCCATCAACCAACCCTGTCGGCGAGCCTTGATAGAGCTCTTCAAAGTCTTATGCGACCTTACCACGATCCCGTTAGTGGAAGGTCTGTACACCGTGGTTCGCAAGCGATGGAAACCAACAAGGGCCAATAATTCTTTGAAGAGTTCGGACTCAAATTGCGCTCCTCTGTCGGTGATCACGTATAAGAGAACGTCAAACCTGGATATCCAGCCACCCAAGAAGGTTAAAGCAACCGTTGTAGCACTGATGTCTGGAATCGGTATTGCTTCATTCCACCTGGTAACTCTGTCTATGCATGACAGCAGGTACCGGTTATGAGAGGAAAATGACTGCCCAGGCAGGGTACACGGCAGGAGTGGACCAACTATATTGATGTGAACAGTCTCAAATCTCGAAGTGGGCATACTAATAGGCAGGACTGGGAACTTAGTGTGACGATTTACTTTAGCAGATTGGCAGGAGAGGCATTCACGAGTCCACGAATGTATATCTCTGTCCATAGTGGGTCAGAAATACCTCGCTTTTGCCAACCGGAGCGATGCCTTAATCCCTGGATATGAAATATTATGAAGTTGCTTGAAAATAGCTGATCTGCTGGGTGAAGGAAAAAACGGTCGTGGGTGTTTAGATGTTACCTCACACCAGAGTTGGGAATTACCGGGAAGGGAAATGCCTTCAATCCATATCGAGACGACTTCATTTCTTCGTCATGCTTATGTGCTGCTGTCACAGAACGGAGAACAAATGAGTCCACCTGGACCGAATTGACATTCTGAGATAGGCAGTCAGCAACCACATTGTTCTCACCACGTACATAAGCTATGTCATTGACATACTCCAAGATTGCGGTCCAGTTCCTTTGTTGCCTGTCCATTTTTGCACGTAGTGACGAAGAGAAGGCAGAGACTAGTGGCTTGTGGTCCGTGCATAAAGCCATTTGGTGACATTCGATCATATGCCTGAAGTGAAAAAAGGCAAGATACGCAGCCAGGAGTTCCCTGTCATGAGAAGGGGACGCTTGCTGTGTTTTACTAAACTTCTCGGAAAAGAATGCCACTGGCTGGGGAGGGAAGAGCGATCCACCATCTGATAGAGCGCAGCATCAACTTCGAATTGGGAGCTGTCCGTCACCAATTGGTACGGAGAGTGATTGAGTAATGGGTGGCGTAACTTAACGGAGTTAGACAGGGCCTCCTTAGTAGCTTTAAATGATTTCCGTGCAGCGTCATTCCAGTCAAGTTGGCGAGCCTTAGGTTGGAGCCATGCGAGTTCAGTCAGAGGGGCAGCGATCGCAGCAAAATTAGGCATCATACGTCTGTAAAAAACTAACATGCCCAAATATCGATGAAGTTCTTTGAAATCAGTTGGTAAGTGCATTTCGGTGATCTCGGAGACCTTCCTAGCTGGAGGGCTCAGTCCTGCAGCTGAGACATGGTGGCCCAGGAAATCCATTTCTTCCTTCATGAACTCGCACCTTTCCATAGAAATTCGAAGGTTGTTTTCTGCCAATATTTTGAAAACTTGATCTATATGCTCCACATGCTCGTCTATGTTTTTCGAAAATATTAAAATATCGTCGACATACACAAAAACGAACACTAAGCCTCGAAATAAATTGTCCATGTGGCGTTGAAAGGTGCAATTTGCATTCTTTAGACCAAATAGTAGCCTTAAAAATCCTTCTAGTGCAAAGGGAGTTGAGTCAGCAGTCTTCTCAATTTCCGCTGGATTCATTGGAATCTGGTGGTAGGCTCGGACTAAATCCAGGCGAGAGAAAACTGTCTTGCCATGAAAATAGTCTGCCATGCTCTGAATCCTTGGCAGGGGATATCTGTCCGGTTTGGTTATCGCATTTCGGGATCAAAAGTCACCCACAACTCTATACTCGCCTGGGGTCTTCTTCTGCACCATTTGAATGGGTGAAGAGATTTCGACGGCCGCACCGCACCTTCTTTCAACATAGTCTTGAAAGTTGCTTTTGCAATTTGTAGTTTCTCCATTGGAAATGGCCTAGGGCGGGCGAAATTTGATGGGGCGCTACCTGTCTCAATGGTGTGAACAACAGAATTAGCCGGTGGTGAACTAATGTCAACACACTTTGGGTTATATATAGCCTCATATTTGCGGAGAACTGTCTTGCAATTGGGTGGGATATGAGAGAGGTCATTAATAATTAACGAGATCACTGGTTCGCTTGATTGCTTCACTTTAGAAACTAGGCTAGTCTGGTTATCAATTAGGACACCACGAGCACAGTCTACTGCGAGGTTAAAATAAGCAAGAAAATTGGCTCCTAATAATGGCGACGTAATATCTGCGACTACGAATAAATGGAATTAAGGACACGCTCGCGCCAGTGTGTATCAGAAATTAGCACTTCCTCTGATTAATACGGGCAGCGACAGTGAGAAGAGGTGGTCGTCGCATTTACAGCGGTCTGCCGATCTCTTTTTCCGAGTGGGTTTGGGAAGACGGTCTAGACGATGGCTGCATTTGAAGGTTCTCACCTCACTTTTGCTAACTGCACCACGGTTTACTGTACTTCGCAAAAGACCCAAAGTATAAGTGTGAACGGCACACCACTGGTTTTTTATTACGACGGAAGGGGCGTAACCCAAACGGTACACCTTTTGAATAATTGTTATCACTACCAAAATCATAATTATTGTGGACAAACCTAGATTGATTACCTCTAGGATAAACGCCAACAGGCCTGGAACGCGAATTTTTAAGTTGTACATTATTTACCAGCTAGTTGACACTAAGAGCCCTTATATCGGCGAACGCACAATTATTACTAGTTTCACTGTTTATATTATAGCACTGTGCCTTGTAAAACGGTATGAGTTCATCAGCCAGTTTCCCCAATTGGGCAAGAGTTAAGTCCTTTTGCGTGGCGATGTTTGGAGATAAAAACTGGATGAACTTGTGTTTCACCAAGTCCTCCCCCACTCCAACTTGCAAAGCTGTTTTCCGTAGCTCTTCGAGATTCACCGAAGATCGTGCGGTCTGCGGAGAAGACGCGATTACTTCTAGAAGAGCTCAGGTTTCATCCTCTCAAAAAGTCCCACGTTTTATGTTTGTAAGAGCGAGTAATTCTGCGAC
Organism: Ceratothoa steindachneri; assembly: GCA_963969495.1. NCBI lineage: Eukaryota > Metazoa > Arthropoda > Malacostraca > Isopoda > Cymothoidae > Ceratothoa > Ceratothoa steindachneri. The sequence goes on along the minus strand of OZ018328.1, from coordinate 37,487,134 downwards.
GAGAGGACTGCAGCTGGGAGACGATCGACCGTGTCGGGAGACAACGCAGTCAGAATATGGTAAAATTTCGTTTCTTCTCGTTGTATTCTTGAGATCTGAAATTGCGCCCTCAAAATTTTGAACCATCCTGCGACTGCTGCTTTATTAAAAACAGGTCTGATGGAGATCGCGTTCGCGAGTTCCACCTAATGGTGTGGAGGAAAATGAGCGGCTTGTTGATGTCTTGATGCGTCGCCTAGCGAATCCATTTTGTTGTATGATCACGTTATTCGTTCGACGAAGAGGGGTTACCAGTATGGGGTCTATGTAAGGATTCTCTCTCTTGTGTTTTGTAGGCTGGGTTAAGTGATCAACCGCTTCCTTATATATATATATATATATATATATATATATATATATATATATATATATATATATATATATATATATATATATGAATAACGTTACAGCCACGAGGAAAATGAAACAACGCAGAACTGCGAGGCCTTTCGACTAATGGTCCTTTACTAAGCAGGACCATTAGTAAAGGACCATTAGTCAAAAGGCCTCGCAGTTCTCCGTTGTTTCATTTTCCTCGAGGTTGTAACGTTATTCATAAATTCCTCACGTTCATTATTTTCGTGATTCAGTTATACATATATATATATATATATATATATATATATATATATATATATATATATATATATATATATATATATATATATATATATATATATATATATATATATATATATATATGGTGCATCATTTCCGAATTGAGACTAGACCAAAAAATTGGATAAAGCAAGCATACTCATAAGAGGTTATTCGCTGATAAAGCAACCTGCTTATAAATGTGAATTTTTATTCACGTCCCTACGGGGAATTAAAGAAGAAAAATTATATAGAGCGCTGATTATTTGACAAATGTTGAACTAATCCTTCCCCCCTTCCCCACCGGGGTAAGGGGGTTGAAATGAACTGGAACGGCATTCATCTAGCCACGTCCCAACTATGCCGTTCTCTGTGATAGGCATAATTGAGGGCGCCGAAGAAAGCAGGTTTGTGGACTAGCCCACTGTAGAACTCAGCGTCAGAGGCAACTCGGTTAAGAGGTGATGCCGAAAGTTTTGGGAACGAGTTCGCTCTAGTCCTTAAGGGTAATTTCAGGCCAGTACTACAGGGGGACACGCAACCATCCCTGTGTAAGTTGGAAGCAGCATCGATAACCAAACCCCAGACGGGGCGGCACCCCCGGGTAGTGGTAGTTGATTCGATCACCACCTATCATTAAGTCCGCCACATATTACCCGTCTGAGGGGCCTCCCCTGGTTCAGCCACCATCATTTCATTCCTCCACCCGGCAGTTCACGCTCATGGAAGCTCGCTTACAACGGTGAGGGGGGTTGCCCCCCTCAAGCGCTCTATTTTTAAAATTTTGGACACACAGAAAAGGACAAGGATTTGGTAACCAGCCACAAAAAATACGAAGAATTAGTGACCCCGCAGTGGTTTACCGCCCCTCGGAGCCCCCATCGGGCAAGATGGCTCAAGCTGGGACCACCCGGGTCTCGCTGCGCACCATCAGTAGTCACACCAGACTGAGCAAAGACAAAGTCTTTGAAGTCATCTATGGGCGACTTAAGATAGCCATGATAAGGCTACTAGAGGTCCCTACGGGTTATGTCGCTATATGCGAAGCAGAAAAGGACCTGGAGGCCATGACGAAGGAAGCTGCGGTTGAGCTCCTCAGCAAGCTCGGCCTGCAGCCAGAAATCCCTCCCCAGATCCAAACGCACAGGAGCGTGATCTGCCGGAGATTAGACCCCTGGATTGGGAAACACCTCAAACAAGAGATAAAGAAAGAAATCATAAAAAAACATACATTGGCAAGGGTCATTGAAGTTGTCAAATTTAGAAACAAAAGGGACAATTCTGACTATGCCCATGTCTTCAAAAATCATCTTCAGAGATACTTCCATGGCCAAGAAAGCGAAGGAATCTGGACCCCTGCTTTTTAACGCCAGGATCAGCGGGTAGTAGATCGAAAGAGAGGAGTTCCACCCAATCCAATTTTGCTTCCGTTGTTATAAAATGGAGGCTCACACTACTCGCGAATGCCAGGCGTCCAAGAGGTATGCTCTAGGTGCAACGAACATGGCCACCATTGGTAAAATTGCCAGAGCCCTCGCGAGAAGTGCGCGAACTGCGGGCAAGGCCATCGATCAATGGCAATGGCCTATGAAAAAAGAGCTGATTAAGAGGAAGCAGCAGCAAAGCAAAGAAGAGGTGACCAAAAAAGCAAATGCGATATACCCTCAGGTCGCAAAGGCAGCTTACTCCGAAACAAAAAGTAAGAAAACGTACTTAAAAGTCCAAAACGAGGAATCGACCAAAATTCTGACATGCATCCTGTATGCCCACGTTAGAAATATAACGCAGCCTGGGACATTCGCTAAAGAATTAAACAGGATGCTCGCCAAAAACGGCATGAACCAGATGTGGATCCCGGGCGCCCCCCGCCCCCATCAGTGGATGTCCTCCAACTGAAAATGGTTCCAAAACAGACTCAGGAAGAGAACAAACAAGACGATAAAACCCCAAGAACAGAACAAGATACCAGATCCAAGAATAGAAGCAAGGAAGGAAAGGGAGGCTGATGCCAGATCAATGAAAACGCCCAAACCAAATAATATAAGCACAAGGAAGAATGTAGATACGAAAGACTTGGAAACCACAGACTCCTCGGACTCAGAGGTCTTGCCAAAAAAATGGACTTCGAGAAAAAAGAAAACGGGAGACCAAAAGACCTCTAGTTTGGATGAGATAAACCTCTCAATCTACGCATTAGAGCAGTTCTCCTTCCCAAAGGACAGGGATGCCAAAAAAATATTCGTCGGCATCAGAAAGAAATATTACAAGTGGGAATAGCATGCCCAGTGCGAAGAAGAAGTAGTCGAAGAGGCTCTCTTCAACAATAATGTCAAACTATACAGAGAGACATTTGAAGAGCTTACCACGGCAGACTACAAAAAGAAAAGGAACAGGAATAAGCGTCCCACCACCAGGAAACACTAGGAGCCAGAAAAGAGAATGGAGAACCTGAGCAACAGGTTGAAAATTGTGACGCTCAACGTAAATGGATGGAACATATTCCGTGTGCTCGACCCTGACATCATCTTAATTACGGAGTACGGTCTCGACACAACATATTATCAAATAAAGATACCAGGTTACAGAGTTGTTACAAAGGCCTATTCTCAAGAGAGGTTTGACGGCGCCGTGGTTGCAATCAAAAGGAATATCTCGTTCAGAATTGGCGAGTCATTCGTGGCGATAGAAGTGCCCACATTAGTGGGCAACCTCGTGATGGCGGCAGCATATCATCCTCCTCGAAGAGCGTATCTTCCCCTCAATAACTTCTACACCCTGTTCGGCCACGGCAGAATGGCATTCCTTTGGGCGACCTCAACGTCAGATGCCGAACGGCTGGCTATGGTAACACGAATAATAGAGGCCATAACTTGGAAATGATTATTCGACGGAAAAACATCCAGAGGATAAGACTGGATTTCCTGACCTATATCACCTCTCGGGCAGCAACAAAGCCCGACATAATTATGACAAGTGACGGCTTCCCATTCAACTACCATAGCGAGCCAGGACCAGCAATTCCTAGCGACCATATAGCGATCTTAACCACCATCTCACTTGCTCCGATCCAGCTTCCAGTCCCTCTCCGCAAAAGCTACGCCTCGGCCAACTGGGAATGCTACGGAGAAATCCTAGGAGTATTCGAACCAGCCGACCTAAGCGAAGCAACTCTAGAGGAGATTGACGGGGAGCTGGAGAGGATAACAGCCCTCATCACCGAGGCTGACTGCGAGTGTGTACCCATGACAGGATACAAGACTCCTCCACAACCAGATGGACCAATAAGATGAAAGAGATAGCTAGGGAGCACAGGGAGGTGTATGAGGAAATCAGAAAAGCAGGTACGAATTGGGAACGAAACTCGCTTCTACGACAATTGCATGATGATCTAAAGCTGGCTATTAACTAACAATAGGCTGAGATCCGTAACAGCCTAATAGCCAGGGTAGACAACGAGGTGACCCCCAATAAATTCTGGCGCCTAGTAAGGAGACTAAAAGGCCAACCAAGTAGAGGAAAGACCCACATTAAGGAGGGCAATGACTACTTGGAGGATCCGGCGGCCCTGGAGGAAAGGTTCTGTACGTTCTTGAAGGAAATCTTCTCAATAACACCTAAGGACGATACGGAATTCGACCAGGAATTCGAAGACCATCTGATTGAATAACTTAATTAGATCATACATCGAGCACACCCACGAGTCTACGTCAACGAAGGGAGGGAGATGGCTAACCATGGCCGAGCAATTACAACTGAAGAGGTCATGACAGTCATAAAAACCTTTAAACAAAAGGCACCAGGCTGGACGGGCATCACTAAAAATAGTTTGGTGCATGCCCCCCGGCAGATCATTCAGGGAATCACTAACATCTATAACGCTTCCCTGAATAAGGGTTACTTCCGCAATGGATTAAAAATGGCCAAAATCATTTTTATCCCCAAAGGGAATAAACTCTCCGATCAACTGGTGGACTGCAGGCCAATATACCTCCTTGAGTTTGTAGGCAAAGTCTACGAGAAGATTCTAGCCAACAGGCTACAAGATCAGCTGTCCGAGCTGGAAGCTCATAACCCTCAGGAGCACGGGTTCCGCAAGAGAAGGGGGGTTGATACAGCCCTAGCCCTTCTCACCAAAAAGCTTGCCCACTGTAAAGCTGAGAGGAAATACGTAGACGTAGTGATGCGAGATGTATAGAAGGCCTTCGATAAAGTTTGGCTAAAAGGTCTACAATTCAAGATCTTGGGCCTCCAGCTAAATCCTATCCTGGAAAAGGTCCTCTGCGATTACATCAGGGAAAGAAAAACCGAATTTCGATTGAGGGCAAGAGAGCACCCGAATTCGAGGTATAGGCTGGTGTTCTACAAGGTAGCTGTCTGAGTCCGCTGCCTTACCTTGTGTACACGTTGGACTTACCTGCTCCAGTCGGGGAGGATGTGATGTACCTGCAGTTTGCCAACGACGTCACTCAGATCATCCCCAGTTTCTATAGGAACGCTGGAGTTCAAGCAAGGGAGACCGCTACCGAAATCGAAAATATCAATTGTTTCAAAAGAAAGTGGAAAATCAAAACCAACTGCTGAAAGTTCCAGATCCTTTAAGTGAACCGCCGGAAACTAGATGACGTCATAGTCGCAGATGAAATTTCCCCTTCTCCAACGATAGTAAAGTCCTAGATCTGCCTATCACCTCAACAGGATATAAGACGCACATCAACAACCGAATCTCCTCAGCTAAAAGAGAACTTGGAAAACTGTACAGGTTCAGAAACCTCAGTGCCAACAACATCAAGAAGCTGTACACTGCCCTGGTGCGCTCAACACTGGTGTGCCCAGCAGTAGTAATGCAGGGAGCTAGTTCAACCTCTCTCAGATTTATGCAGAGAGTCCAGAACAGTGCTACCCTGCTTATAGCTGGCGCGAGCAGAATAGACTATATATGGCCGACGGAACTGTACGCAAGAGCAGTATTTGAGTCACTGAATATAGTTCTCCAAAGGCTAGGGAGAAAGACCTGAAAAAGGTAGAAAACGAGATTCTCCCGCATATATAGGCAAATATAGACATGCCCCAACCCATAATTGGACGAGTCACCAGGAGAGCCCTATTCCCAAGTGAAAGACTGTGCTCCCGGGAAGATCAAACCGTTATGTATCAATAAGCAAAAAAAAATGATTCTACTCACGAAAAAAAACTCCACGAAAAGAGAAAACCAAACAAGAAAGAAAAGAAAAAAAACCCAAAGAGGCGAAGTGCCCAAATGATAAATACAAGACCAATAAATAAATTAAAAGAGGCGAAGTACCCAAATGATAAATACAATACCAATAAATAAATTAAAAGAGGAGAAGTACCCAACATAATTAAAACTGCCCACAACAGGCGAAATAAGAAACAAAACTAAACCAAAATAAAAATAAAATGAAAGCTAACGAGTTAGCAAAAACATAATTGAAAGGCTTGAATGCCTAAAGACGGAGGATATATATATATATATATATATATATATATATATATATATATATATATATATATATATATATATATATATATATGAGGAATTAAACCACATTCTCCGAAGACAATTTAATTCAGAACAGTTTCGGTGTATCTCACACACTTTTTCAACTGACACTGGATAGAAAATATGAGAAAAGTGCTTACATACATAACACAGGGTCAGGTCGTGAAAGATCCCCTCTTTTTCCCCCAATCTCGTACTTGAGGCTAATCAGGGGGGTGGGGGTAGGGCAAACTATAAATACTCTTCACCCCTATTTATACCTACAAAACATTTTTCCCACTTGTTAGATCATTACATTACATTTTCCAAATTTTTTGACTTGAAGAAATCTAGAAATCTACAAGAAAATTAAGCTCACCGAAAAGTTCACAGCCAGCAAAGGAGGAAAAGGCGGTGGTATCTCACTTCAAGAAAACGCCATCGATTTTTACTTTTTCCTCACAGGTACTTCAAAGCGGGAAGTTTATCTTCCTATTTACGAAAGAGAAAAACTAGAAAGCAGGAAGTTTATCTTCCTATTTATAAGGTTCAATGTGTAAACCGTTTAAAATTTTCAAAGGAATGTTTACTAGGTTCAACCCCCACATCCCAACATCTCAATGGAAACACATTACTTCCAATTTACCTCGGAGAACGCAGCCATTTGTGAACCAAAATTTCTCAATCCAAGTCACCAGAATCCATATATAACTATCCATACTGGAGAATTACTTTACCTACAACTTCCTATATTTGTAACCTCGTATATTGGGTCTCCATCCATTGTATGTGTATTATATCCAAGTTATTAGTACTTGCATATTTAGAGTCTTGTAGTAAAACTCAATACGATGAGCACACTGGCTGATGGCTGATGACGCTATCCATTGGGATCAGATTATACCATAGTTTCTGCTCTATGGATTTGGGGATACTTTGAATGGGAAGACTTTGATAGGCCAGTGGTTTTTCTAATCCTTATACTTATTATATCTTAGGTCGTGACAAAGTTTGAATAAGTTAGCCTTCTAAATAAATTGTAACTATAGAAAACGTTTAATGGGGTAACTCCTTTGTAAATATTATTACCATTATCCTCATCAACTTTGTCACAAAAGTGGAGTCGTCATTGTTACCAGGAGGTACATATACAGTTTGTGTGTGAGCGATAGAAAAGTGTCGAAAAAGTTTCCGTAATTTTCAAGGATAACACCACACGATATGTTAGCCGTTTTGGGGGTCTAAATTGCAGCTGTTTTTAGTTTTTTAAGCTAAATTCAACTTAAACTAGAAAATAACCTAAATTTTAAAAAAATATATCCTAGAAATAGCAAAAAAAACTAGGAAAAAAGTGCGGTGCTCTCCTTGAAAATGACCAAAGTGGTAATTTCTGGAAAATTAACAAAGTTTCACATGGTAAGTGTTATGGTAGAAGATCGACTCATTCCTGTGGATGCAGTTTATTTTTATTGACTATTTTGGGGGACTTTGATTTTGTTTTTGACAGACTACTATGGATTTTTTAAATTGTATATTGTAGATGCATGATCTGACAAAATCCTATGGATGCATTATGTGAGTGGGATTTGATGGATACGGATGACCTTTGATAGGCCCTGTTGGCTTTTGTCATCCGTGAAATTATGTTATGTTATTGATGGCGTGGCTCGATAAAACTCCCTGGTTCGCAGAGTACATTTGAAAATATAAAAAAAAAATGCATTTTACAGGGCGGACAGTAAATTAAATAGAGTAGCCACCATCGCACTTAATTGACCTCCCTTGTGGGAGTGGGGAAGATTCTCACCTAGTCAAACAAGTGACTGTACCCCTTTCACGTTAAATTCGTTGGTGCAGGTTATATATGTAATCTCATCTATATAACCTGCAGTTTCATTGAATTAAATTATCCCCTCCACTTGATCAATGAAAGTTTATCGAAAGCAAAATCTAGTCATTACCGTCCCAAGGATTAAAACAAATTTAGTAATACGAAGTGTCTAGCCCTCCTTTTTTCTCCCCCCCCCCCTTAAAGGAGTGAACAAAGTTATTTCCCCAGGCCTAACCACATTTAAATACCCTTTTTCTATCTTTAAATTTTTCCCTTCGACCAAGCCCGTGGATCAACCAAATGAAGCAGGTGTATATTTAATCACGCGTGGCTCTACAAACTGTCCCTCATTTTATATAGGAGAGACCGGAAGAACCTGAACAAAACGAATTTATGAACATAAAGGTGATTACAGATGAGGCAGTACCACAGCCATTATTTTTAATCATATTAGCAATTTCAACCACTAACTTGACTATTCAAAGGCACAAATCATATATAATTGTAAAGATTTCGATAAAAGAAAAATAGTAGAATCTATATTAATAGAAGAAATTCCCAATTTTAATTTGTCAGATGGGCAATTAAAATGCAGCCCCCATTCCCGTAACCTCATCTTAAACAGCTTAGTCAACGATCTTACTCACATCCCCTGATTAATGACCTTTTTTTCCCCGTTTTGTGTTTCTTTGTGTTTTTTTCTTCTTTGTTTTCTAATCTGTACGCTATTTATAGACTTTTGTAACAATTCTCAGTATACGACTGAAGAGGGTATGATAAACTACATACTGAAACTAGTCTCGTAAATTACACTTTTGCCTCCTATACAGTGGTTTCACTATCATATACCATAACTCGCCATTGAGTTCTTTAACTTTTATATATATATATATATATATATATATATATATATATATATATATATATATATATATATATATATATATATATATATATATATATATATATATATATATATTGAGCGGTCGATTAAACTAATACTATAATTGCAGTTCAACTTTTATATTTTTCTTCCCATTTATTAAGAGTATGAAGACGTTATATTCGAGCCATATTTTCGACGGATAATTTTTCGTTCCCTTTTCTTCCATCTCTGTTTTGAATTTATAATCTTTGCGTGATGATTTGTTTTGGTTGTGAAATGTATTTTGCAGACCTTGTAAAAGAGTTTCACAGCTACACTAATCGTGGCTAGAATTGTTTGGTATTATCCAGTTTCAGCCACACCACTAATCCCATTGCGCGTTGTTCTTTTCTCTTTTATTCTTTTTAGCTTGATATTAACAAAGATCTGCCATTATTTGCCATTGCTAGGCATGTTGCTATAACGTCATAACCCTCTGCAAACTGAGATGATCACATCGATGCAGGAAATGTTCATTAACCACGATGATTAGCCTCACATTGAGATACATATAATTTAACTATGACGCAGAAGGTTCGGCATTGGATTATATTTAAATGAAGGTTAATTTTAAATATTTTATTTAAATTGTTCGTGCTCCCCTTTTGTAAAATTCAAAGTTTCGCAAGAGTAAACAAAACAGCACAGAGGCGATATAGACTCACCACCAAAAGTCTAAGGGAGGATATTTCTTTATGTAATATTTTGTGTTATTAGTCTAAATCTAATCTTTTTGTGACGGTCCGGTTGAATCCGGTTTCAACGGATTCGGATCCCAACTCTCTTTTACCTCATTTCGCCTTTCGACACCACAAAAAGAAGAACAGATTTAGACAAATTGCACAAAATACCACATAAAGAAGTAATATAGTGTTGTGAAAAAGTGCTAGCGGTTAAGTAAATAATAACCCGGACCGGCTTCACTTAGTTATTTTAACCTTCACTTTTGACGTTACATTACACAGGAGTTTCTTCACTCACCCGCGGGGTCATAGGTCAAGCTATATCTTACAATTGTAAGGTAAACTGCACGCACCGCAATGATAGTCTGCGGTCACCATTGAAATGCGTAGCCATCGTTACACTCCACCCTACTCATAGCTATATTACGCGCATTCCACCTCTGGTTCCTTTACAAGCATCCCCAAAATAGTGATCCACTCACACGTGGTCCAGAAGAACGTAGACATGCCTCCAATGGACATGTGCACTCGTGTATACATTCGTGTGCACACATACCACACCACCGCATTCAATCAAGCCACTTACCAGCGGTATTAAAGAAGAAGAGCGGCTTTCTGGTCGAACCTGTTTACCACAGTGTGGTCGGCGCGCATCATCGCGCGCCATCCCTCTATGTTCTACCAAGCACAGAGCTATCAATCACCCCCTCATTCCTTGATGATGATGGGGTGTTTTGTGCTGTAGCATCGCTTCCACTCAGGTTTCATCCTTAGGAAGAACACCCCCACACCCATGCCCTTTTCCATACACAACCATCATTCACTTCCTCCTCGGTCACCCACCCCCTCCCTCTTTTTCCCACACGCACTCATTCATACAATCATCCCACGTTTTATTCGGTTTTTACAATCTTTCTCACACTCATACACTATCGTATATTCACAACTCATCTTATTTCCATCCTTTCTTCTTACACAGCCACACCACCCCAGAACACTCCCATAAGCATCTTTCACTCAGTCATTCTTCACTCTAACTTTCGCACACCATCTTTTCCTCTCAAGTTGCATTCCAAAACTCTCCTTCCATAACATACTCTCATTTTCATGCAACCACGTCCGCACCAGCATTCTCTCACCACGCCGCTTCACTACCGTTGCGATGGACCCTTATTCATGTGCAAGTTTCTTTCAGCACAAAAGCCCACTACTCTCTCTCTCTCGGGGTGTACCAAAAGCGCCGGCTATCCCCTCCAGAATGAGAGGGGGTCTCATTCTGTCACCCATTCATCCATCCATATCACCTCCACTCGATACACATTCCCAATTCCATCCATTACTCGTCCCAAATCACTCCACTACCTCTCCTGCTCACCTTCACTTCTTTCATTACAGGCTCCATACACTACAACCACGCACAATTTCACTCTTACAAATCTCAACTTCACCTTCTCAAGCTCACACGTTCACATCATTACATCATACCACTCCCCACCCCTCTCTTCATTCTCTTTCACGTTCGCCATGCAGTGCGCAAGCGTCTGCTCATTAATCACCACGACGACCATTTCCTCTGCCACACATCACAAATACCTCTCACATCCACACAAATATACTCAGTACACATAGTGACTCGAAATAACTGTCATGACTGGGTTGAGTGCGCAACATTCTCGCATATTACCACAGTTTGTCAATTACTCTCATCTGCGCTTTCTCAGACCAGCTACCCCTATCTGAACTTAGCCTGCTTTTACGACACGCGCTGGAGGACTGTAACCCCCTTTCCACACGCATTATATGTTATACAAATGCACCCGTTAACGGACAAATGTATGTACGAACTCGTGTGCACCGTCGGTGCCGCACATCGGATGGCGGTTTTCGTGCAGCCGAGTGATGGCGACAGAGCGGCCCAAATGAGATGGCAATTCTTCACCAGCGATTGGGACTCTTCGAGCTTTGGGGGAGCATTCGAACGATTGGGAGTCTACAAGCAATTGGGAGTCTTCGAGCTTATGGGAACATTCGAACGATTGGGAGTCTTTAAACTTTCTTTGGGGAGCCTTCGAGCGATTGGGAGCTTTCAAGCAATTAGGAGCATTCGAATGATTCGGAGCCTCTGAACGCTTGGGAGTCTTTGAACTTACTTTGGGGAGCCTTCGAGCGATTGGGAGTCTTCGAGCTTATGGGAGCATTCGAACGATTGGGAGTCTAAAAACTTCGAGCTTATTGGAGCATTCGAACGATTGGGGGTCTTTGAACTTTGGGGAGCCTTCGAGCGATTAGGAGTCTTCGAGCTTATGGGAGCATTCGAACGATTGGAAGCCTCTGAACGATTGCGAGTCTTTGAACTTTTGGGAGCCTTTGAGTGATTGAGAGTCTTCGAGGTTTGGGGAGCCTTCGATCTTTCACTCAGAATGTGTCGGGGGCTCAATTTTGGACAGCCTTCATACAGGGAAGCTCCTCTTGCCACAATACTGAGGCAAACAAACGCACGCACAAATTCCCGAACCAAGGCACAGAAAGAAACGGTCGGACAACCTCGAGACTCGCCCACCCTCTCTCTCCCCCACTTATTACAATTACCCCCGAAGTTCGCCCAAAATGGCGCTGACAGACCTAAATATTTACAGCGCAGATGGTCGCTCTGCATATTTAATACGTACATAGTGAGAAACCCGTCATAGACGACATTCAAAGGCATGTAAGTCAGTCGAGATGCCAGGCGGTAACGTGTATGTGTGTGTGCGTGCTTTGTGTCATCTGCTTCCTCCAAATGTCCGAGTTTGCATTTAAGAGGTAGGACGGGAGGTGGAGGGGGGAGGCAGTGACCGCAGAATGTGTGCTCGGATGATTAGTTCAATTTGTCGTGTATTCTGGCAATCAAGGTTGTCATAGTAACCGATGCGGTTTTGGCGACAACTGCTGTTGCCCCGTCCAACCCACACTTACTTCAATTCTGTCTCCATAGAGACTCCGGGAAAGCGGGAGGGGGGGGGGGTAGAAATTAAAGAGCAATGTGCGGAATACAAAATAGCTGAGCCCAGGAGACGTGTGACTGTTTTTATGTACACACAACCAGATTAGATTATCGCGTCCACAGCCTCCTCTCTCGAGGGCGGTGCTTCCTGTAGATTATTGCCCCGCGCCTGGAACGACATGGCCTTCCGGCCCCAGTGCGCACCAGTCTCCAGCTAGATTAAGACTACCAGGGCTTTATTCCTTCTAGGCCGGGAGTAAAGGGTCTGGTTCCCCTGCACCCCCCCCCTCCCTTAACGCACCCGCAGGAGGTGTCAGTAGATTTCTAGGGGGTTATGTGCCCCCCTTGGCCCTATTGCGCTTTAATCCCCCCCCCTTCCCAAATCCCCGTTAACAGGCGAGGTGTGAGAGAGACGGTCCATCGGCTTGTCATGACGTCATCAAGGTCTCTAGACGAACCAAGCGTGACGTCAGTAATAAGCTATTTTCGAAGGTGAATAAGAGGCGAGTAAGAGGCAAAATAAAATGGTTCCTTGAAATAATAAATAAATATGGATTTTAGGGGAAGAAGGTGGGGCTTTTCAAGGCTACGCGGCTTTACAAAGCGCCTTTGAAGTTGGCTTGAAAGCACTAAGGGAGAGGGATAAGGGTATACAGGAGGCAGATCATTCAATACTCTCGGAGCAAATGTAGAGAAAGCGTAATCATACATACGGCAAAGAAGACTACGAGGAACAATAGATGGGGATGGGGGAGCCAGAGCGTAAGGTCCTCAAGGTTTGACATAGGCTCAGTGAGGAAGACGGGTAGAGAGGAGCTGCGACATTTTGGTTCTACATGTAAGCAGAAGGATCTTAAAGTTGATTCCGTATTGAATGGGGCACCAGTGCAGATCGCGAAGCAGGGGGGTTGCCCAAGAGAACGGCCCCGGTGGAGAACACCAAAGGCTGCGAGTCCGGGGGAAGTTGCGGGAGCTCGAGGGCTGAAGGCCGGAGTTGCATTAGTCAAGGTGACGAAAGAATGATAGGTAACAGTAGTTTTTGAGCGAACCACTTCCGTATTAGTGCCCAATAGTAGTGTCTCTACTTATCCATTGTCGAGAGCCATTCAGCGGTGATGTTATAAACGGAGACCAGGTTTCTAAGTCTCAGCAAATGCGGCTGGAGTAAAGGAGAGATAGATCTGGGTGCCATCGGCATAGCCATGAAATGATAGACCAATACGACTCGTAAGGAAGCCAAAGGGAAGAAGAGAGACGATAAAAAAGGGTGGGGCGAGAATCGACCCTTGCGGAACAACAAGACGCCCCTCCGTGGCTGAGATATATTCTAATTTCCAACAGAGTTGCGGGATAAAATATACGTTCAGCACCACTTAAGGACACCAGAAACATCTAGGAATTCACAGATACTGCGAAGAAGAGTGTGGTTAACAGTGTCACATACTACCCAGAGGTCCAGAATTACCAGGGACAGTCCCACGACAAAGACCGTCCCTTACACGCATCGGGGGAAATGTCATTAGCATTGGGAGATGACAGATGGTCTAGATTCCGGACTGACAACAGTCTGTCAAGGAGGTTTGAAAGGACGGGGAGTTGAGGGATTGGAGGGTAGATTGCAGGGTCATTTGGATTTAGGTTAGGATAAAGCGAACAATAGTGTGTTGGTAGTCAGATTGTACTAATTCCAGACGTTATGGCAGGCATTAAAAATACCAGAGGTAAGGGAGAAGACCAGGGAGGATTTGGGGGTAACGACGCGGAGGGAATGAGTCTTGGGGAGAATAGGTGTTTTTTAAGGAGAGAAGGAGGCAATATATTTCTTAGGGGACACTGAGGTTAGAGAAAGAAGCTTGAGTATGGGAGAAAAAGGGAGGTGGGGTGGAGTCACCCGGCGGCGAGGAATAGAGTAGTGTATAGTAGAATGGTATGGACTAACCACAACAGTCAAAAAACATCACCTGTAATTCTTCCTGCACTTAGACAACATCCAGTCCTCGAACACTCTTCCACTATCAAAGGCTTTACAACTCAGCCACGAAACCCATTTGTTAACACAATCACAACCAATTTTTAACAACACAGAAACTACATCATTTGCAACAGCTGCCTTCCAATTTTTCAGACCTCTCATAACAACTAACTCCCTATTGCGTGCTTGTGTCTTCCATAGCCTGATACAGTACTCGGTTTATAACCATGAAACTAATCATATTCACATTCGTTTCATATTCCAAATCCATATAAAACAAATCTCTTCCGCCATTTACACCGGACCCTCTCATTACTCCTGGGTACCTTAGCATCCTTATCAGTGATGTTCACGCAAATCTTCTTCTCCTGGTTCCTCCCACTTCTCACTGCTTCCCAGAATAACTTCCTGTTCCTATCCGAATCCTCCTTCATCTTCCCTCCAAATTGATGCTTTCTTAGTCTGGTTCATCTCTCGTTTAATTTTTATTTTCACCTCTTTGTCTGCATCAATCACCATCTCCCTGAAATTCTTATCTACACTATTAAGTGTTTGTAAGTATGCCTCCACTTTTCTCTGCAATGCACTTTTCACATCGCCATTTCTCCATTCTTTATTTTGCTTTCTGTTTCAAGTTCTAGAACTCAGATTTTTCAATACTTACTATCACTTCTTGAACATTTTTCTTCATTCCCTGTATACCCCTGTTTACACTTATTTCATATCTCCTACTCTCATTCATTATCATATGCTCTTCCTTTTCTCTCTGATTCAACAACTTTACACTTATGATTATCCATTCATTTTCCTCACCTATACTTATCCATGAGCCACCAATTTAATTTCACGGTCATACCTTACAGCTTTCACGCCAAATACACCCCGCAGCACATTATTCCTTCTTAAGACATATCAATCATGCTCTTAACTTACATTCCTCTCATTTACCTAAGGCACGCACACAATTGTGCTGAAGGAAAAATGTTTGCCGCACACATTTCTTTCAGCACACATGCCTACCACCCTCTCTCAGGGCAAACCAAAAGCGCTGGTTACCCCCTCCCCCGCGTTCATTCTGTCACCCATTCTTTCATCCATATCTCCTTCAACCACCACGCGATGCGCATTCCTAATTCCATCCACCACTCGTTCTAAGTCACTCCACTACCTCTCTTTAGTACTCTCATTTCTTTTATTACAGGCTCCATGTACTACAACCGCGAACAATTTCACTTTTGCAAATCTCAATTTCAGTTTCTCGAGCTCACACATTCGCACCCAAACCTCACATTATTTCACTCCTGACTCACAAGTACCACCCTGCATACTTGACTCCTAAAATCCTGAACACTATCATTCACCCCATCCCACACGCACATTCTTCATTCCCCTTCTTGTTTGTCTCACATAGCGCAAGCATCTCCACAATTTCCCCCTTTTAATCACATTCATTACCACTTCCCCTCCTTCACCCATCACTTATACACCAAACATTCTACACACCCACTCGATTCACACATTGGCGTGGATTAACCGGTATGTCTAGGGTCCGTGACGGCCCCACCCATTATCGTCATGTATCGCGTTCGGATTAAAAAAACTTTAAGATCCGTGGATTTCAATGTCAACGGGTCCATATCAGGGTTTAGTCGTCTTTTATGACACGCGCCAGAGGAAGGTATGGGCATGGAGTGGAATTGGCACTAAAGATGAGCCATTCTGTGGTCGCTTTGCACCCTCTGCCGTAGTTTTACAGTTTGAATCAACTGTATTTGTACAGCCTGACTTTGCTGTAGTTGTACAGCCTGAATCTGCTACAATTGTACAGCGTGAATCTGATGTAGTTGTACAGCCTGAATCTGTAGCGACAGCCGCTCTAGGTGTACTCTGTGCCTGGGTTGTGCAGGTCTTCATGATTCTGCCCTCGGTCTTCTGCTTTCTCTCTTCCCCCCCTCGTCTCGATGGCGCTTACGGCAGCTTCTTCAACAAGTCTCCATACACTGCGGTCTGTAGCTGCAGTTGCAGCTTCCAACTTAGCTAAACAAATGTCATCCACCTCCATATCACGCTTACAAATATCTTAGAAACACAGGTCAGGGCTTCCTGCAGGTCAGGCCTTCCTTCAGGATCGGAGGCAGAAGTAAGTTTCCTATATGGAATATATATGTGGGTTCTGCCATCTAGCGAGCGGATGAGTAGGGTGAAGATACTGAGTATCCTCGCCGGGAGGAGAATGTCCTAACTTGGAGGGTGGTCCTGTCAACCGATGTCTAGGATCTTTTTGAGGCGACGTAAGTTGAAGGCATTAAGTCTGCCTTCCAGTAGGGACTATGCTTCAATGTCATGTAACATCCGGCTGGTCAAACAGGCTTAGTACACCATCATTGAGGAGATGGTCAGCATTCAATTGTCCAGGGAACCTTTTCTGAGGCAAGCCCTCTTTTGATGCGTCCCAATCCAAGTGTTAAGATCCTGGATCAAAGAAAGGTTAGTGGAAATGGTGGAGTAGAGAGTTCAAATCCTTCACTATCTCTAGGAGGCAGTCATCGATAGTAATGTTAGGGGGATTCCTTACATGTTGACCAAAAATGTTGGTCTATTTAAGGCTTATAGGGGTAGCAAACACTGCTTACACTGGCCAAGCAGCTTATGAGTCGCTGTAGGCACTTCCTCCGCGTGTGCGTTGTCGTTTGCGAAGATCATCTTTTTTATCACTATTCTCAGATCCTTGTTTTTTTTTTTATTCTAATGGGGGTAAAGTTGACGATGCTTGGTTGGAGGGAAGATTCCCTTCGCCGAGCATAGGACATCAACAGGTAGAAGAAGCTACCAAATAATGCCTGAGCGAGCTTCCGTCCTTAGTTCACTTTGCTCTTGATTGGGAAATGGACCGAGGAGGAGCCATTGCATCTACGGTGCATTGCACCTCTTCATGCAACGCCATGGCCATCTTCAAAAGATTGTATGGGGTCCCCCCCCTCTTTAATAAAGTGAACAGGACTTTCATGCTGACCAAATTAAAAGCTTTGGTCAGGTCGATGAAGGTGATATACATGTTCAGCGTTGCCTTTGCTCTCAGCACTTCTGTATCTACCGGTGTATCCTTGTGACTTGTATTTTTGTTGTAGTGCTGTGACTTATAACTCAAACATCTGCCGTTGTGTCCTTGTGACTTCTATCCTTGTCGTTGTGTTGTGACTTATGACTCAAACATCTGCCGTTGTGTTTTAAGCAGTGATCGCAGTCGGCTGCTAATTTTAGATTCATTTTATGCAATGAAATAAAAACTTATTTGTGAACTCAATTCGTTTACGTCCAGTATTCTACATTAACCCCCTCCATAACTAAAGAATAAAATACCACGATGTAAATTTTCTTCAAAATACTCGTTTAATTATTAAAGAAATTGCACAGAATATCCTTTGAAATTTGCTTCTAAGAGTAGCCTGGTTTCATTTTATAGAACAATGACTAAAAAGCTATGATAAGAGTAATGAGTATTTGATTAAAGCATTGTCCAAAATTTAGAGAACGATAACATAACTATCAGTTAGCAGGTAAAATTCGTAGCATATTTATGACTACACTCTCTTACGTGTATTTCAGACTACTAATAAGGATGCTTCTCCTTTATCAAGATGCCGAGATAAGTTAAAATAGACGAATCTTTTAGAAAACAGGTTGTCCCATAGAAGAGTGAAAGAATGACAATGTTTGATAATTCGAGACATTTTATTTATTAAAAAAGTGTGACTTATCGCATAAAAAAGTCAATGAGGTTACCGGGACTTGCGAGTTCTCCTCAGATAAAACGGGTCGCCCTCGAAAAAAAGAACTCTCCGAGGAAAGATCGCTCGATGCAACGGATGCTGATGAGGGATATAATTGAGGCAGCAGTTGGCACTTCACGTCAAATTGCTGAGAACCTGGACTTGAATACATCTCAACAGACTGCCTCATATCGCTTGAGAGAGGTGGCACTCATGGCACCCTTCCCTGCTAAGAAATCAATCGTAAGAAAAAAAGAAGAAAGAGGTTAGGATGGCCTTAGCTACTAAGCATGTCCTGTAGAGTACTGGAAAGTGGAAACGTTTTTATTTAGTATGTCGCAAATTTTACTTGTTATAATCGAATTGGAATCCAAATGTAATGCGTCGCAAAAGTGAAAGAAAGACTGAATGTCACATCTACGAAGAGATGGTTAATTTTGAGCTATGGAGGCGTTATGGAGTGGGAGATATTTTCAAGCGCTGGAGTCTGTCCGCTCGTCTGTTTACGTTGCAACGTGAACGCTGGAGTGTCCGAGAGTCTACTTCAGAACCATACAATCCCCTTTCTCGGAGCATCGGGAGTACGTAGACCCCTTTCCAAAGACGCTAGAGTCTAGCGTCTTTGCTATGCGGCACATAGATATATTCAACAACCAAGAATAGTCTAGCGGCTAGACTATTCTTGGTTGTTGAATATATCTATTTGATGAAGTGGATGCGCAGAATCCTAATTTAAACCCAACAGAAAACCTATGGAAGATACAGGGTGAGAAGGCTTAGGCTCGGACATCGACGAATACTGAAGATCTCTGGAAGAAGAAGGGAAGAAAATTGCATCCGAGCAACGGCACAAATTGATGAAATCCCGCGGACGAAGATGCGCCCCATCATTCAAAACAAGGGCTTTCATACTACTGGTCATGGCCATGTTAATACTTATCGTTCTGTACTTATGGACGCATCCCTTCTTCGAATACAACTTTCTTTTCTCAGAACTTTGGAAATTAAAAGAATATTTTCGATAAAATTTAGATTTTGCTATTTTGTTCCTTAATTTTGGACGGTATTGTATATGATCTAATTCTTAGTTAAACACTTCGACTTCCGAATCTTCAAAGGTGGTATTATTATGGCAGGGACAACGAACGTTGACCCAATTATACCCATGGGTATGGGGCATACAAAAAAAGAAAAAGAATGTGGACCATTGCCCGGACCCCTAACCGCGTCTCTCGACTTATTAAATGGCCGTACCCTTCTCAGTATTCCGCGGGCGAGTCCTACTCCCTCCCCCCTCCAACAATGGTGAGGGGCACCCCGTAATATTCGGGGCATCGCTGCCCCTTCATGGGAGGGCAGGCACGAAGGGACCCGATCCCCGTGCCATCTGATCGGGGGGAAAGGGGCAGGAGATGGAGTCGTCTCGGATATCGAAGAATCGGGATGCAAACGCACGGATCCGTGAGACACCCGACGTCCACGGATAGGGGCGTGGGCGCACAGGAGAGAAAGAAGGGGGAGGGGGGTCCAAGGACAGCTTAATATTGCAGGCCTCCCTCCCCCCTCCGCCCCCTTAGGCACCCTTCTCCCTGAACGAATCCGGACTGAAAGGTCTCGGTTCGAATACAAGGAGGCCCTGTGTCGCTTCAACGGGGAATTGTCTTCACTCACGGAGGAGGGAAGGGGGGGGGGCTAGAGGAAGAAGGCAAAAGAAAAGGAGGAGGAAGAAGAAGAAGAAGAAAAAGAATGGGAAGAAAAATTAAAGGATAAAAATCAAAGACAAAGGGGAAAAGGGAAAAAAGAAAAGAAAATCAGGAATAAAAGAGGAAGAAACTGTTTAAATCCTATATTTTATTCTTCCCCTTCATCTCCCTGTCTCTTTATTCTTCCCCTTCATCTCCCTGTTTCTTTATTCTCCCACTTCATCTCCATGTTTCTTTATTCTTCCCCTTCATCTCCCTGTTTCTTTATTCTCCCACTTCCTCTCCATGTTTCTTTATTCTTCCCCGTCATCTCCCTGTTTCTTTATTCTCTCACTTCCTCTCCATGTTTCTTTATTCTTTCCCTTCCTCTCCCTGTTTCTTTATTCTTCCACTTCCTCTCACCATTCCTTTATTCCTCCCCTTCATCTCCCTGTTTCTTTATTCTGCCCCTTCATCTCCCTTCTCTTTATTCTTCTCCTTCATCTCCTTGTCTCTTTATTCTTCCCCTTCATTTCTATGTTTCATTATCCTTCCCTTTCATCTCCCTGTTTCTTTATTCTTCCCCGTCACCTCCCTGTTTATTTATTCTTCCCCTTCATCTTCCTCTTTCTTTATTTCCACCTTCCTCTCCCTGTATTTTTATTCTTCTCCTTCACTTCCCTGTTTCTTTATGCTTCCCCTTCCTCTCCTCGTTCTTTCCCTCTTTCAACTTCTTTCATAATATTTTCCTGTTCCCATCCAGATCCTCATTCATCTTCCACCCAAATCCTTCACTTGCCATTGGGTGGACGCCTTTTTTTCCCTTTTTGCTACACCCTTCACATCGTCCTTCCATCATTCAGCATTTTGCTGTCTCCTTCCAGTTCTGACAAAGCCACACATTTCCCTTGCACTACTCACTACCACTTCATTAATTTTGTTCCAACTTTCCTCTCTCTCCATACTCGCAGTTATTTCATCTGTTCTACTCTTAAGCATTCACCCATACTCTCGCCTTTCTTTCTGACTCATTAACATTTCAATTCCGATTCTTCCATTTTCTCCCCTCCTCACATCTTCTCATTCATGCACCGATCAATTTGACCTTGCACACCACACTCATGTGATCAGATAGTCCTATACTCATACATCTTACAGCTTTCACATCAAATACACCCCGCGGCATATTCTTTCTTACAAAACATATAAATCATACTCATGGTGTTTACCCTCTCCTTTGTCTAAACCAGGTGTATCGATGTATAAGCTCGTGTTAAGAATAATGTGTTTGCGGCACATTAGTTGCTTTCACACAGAACCCTACCACCCTCTCTCCATTTTCATTTTCTTTGTTGTACCAAAATTTCTTTCATCTCATATTTCACCCTGCCACCTATTCATCCATTCATATCTCTTACAAACATAAACCATTTCATCCAATACTCATCTCAACTCATTCCCAAGCCTCTCTTTCTTACCCTAAATTCTATCATTATAGGATCCATACAGTGCAACCAGCAACAGTTTTAACCCTTTCAAAATTAAACTTGCACCCATATAATTCTTGACTCCACACATTCATAACAAACAATTACACCATGTCACTCTTCAATACAAATTACTGCTACTCCGTCTTTACTTTTACGATCAGCGCTCGCACATAATTCCACTCATTGACTCCATAGCACACAAACTCTTCATTCCGTTTCTTGTTTGTCTCACATGCTGCAAGCAACTGTAAGCTTCCTCTCGAGTAATATAAGCAACTCACCATGTTCTTCCATCGATGTGTAGGTGGGGGGAAGGTAATTGGATCGGAGGGTAGGAGTTGTTCCCCCATGGGTTCGTCCTCGCAGGGATAAGGCCAGGGGGTCCCGATGGGGGACTTGTGCCCTCCAGAGGGCCTCAAAACCTCCCCCAGGAGGAGGGTAGACACACCTTTCCTTAATGGGTCCTTCTTCCCCGGTGGGGCCTCGCTCAGAAAGCTCTCTAGGGAGGGACTCTTGACCGGGGGTGGGAAGGGACCCCTCTCGGGGCTATTTTCCCCCTTCGGGAGAATTCGCCGGTGTCCCCTTGCCGGTTTCCGAGGAATGGCTCGCTCCCCTGGGCAAAGCCCCCCAGGGCTCCCCTCGGGAATGTACCCCCCAAATATGGCATACCGTCTCGAGGGGCTGTGGCTCTCCCCCCGTGGGGGCCTCGGTCTGCGCGGGGGTCCATCCTTTAAGGACATTCTCAGAGGGGGCTCGGGGTATTGGGAGAGGCCCTGATGATAATATCAGCAGACGACCACTTCGCTGATACTCAACTCATTTCACTGATATTATCATCCGTTGTTGCCCTCGACTGTTAATATCAACGAAATTGCCAGGAATTCACTTCTACAACACCGATATACTCCGCTTTACCACACACTCCAACCAGTATTATCTCGCACGGCGTACACTAATACCAAGGCGATGATACTATCACCGTAGGCTAGCCGTGCGTGAATGAAGTCCGCGGTCGCTCCCACAATCCGAGCGATTCCATTCACCCACAACAGTGGTGTTGCTCCACTACGCGTCACTTCAGGACGAGACTACACTGAGCGGGTCTTTCACACCACCACCTCGCTGAATTCAGTCAGCAGTTGACTGAGCGCAGCCACGTCTGGAGCTCGACTGAGGGCCCGAGGCTCTGCCGGGTATGAGGGGGGCCCGGGGGCGACAGAGCCCCTAGATTTCGTTGGTCACTCCTCCTTGAACGACGGGATCTGCCACACGCTATTACTCATCCACCCGGTATGCCCAGTATGCTCTACCCCCACCTCCGGTATGCCCCCGTAGGATGTATGAGTAGGAGAGGGGGGAAGGGGAAATGCATCTAGAAATATTCGACCCCACGGCCCCTCCCCAAAGACTCTACCGCTCTATTAAGGGTGCCACCAGGGTCCCTGGTAGCGAGGATCGGTGAAGCTGTAGTGGAGGGGGGATACCAGCCCCACCATTCCAAGGACGCCTACAATGACCCCCCCACCTGGTCGCCTAATGGAATTCCTACGTTCTCACGCTCGTGGTGTGTGTGTGTGTGTGGGGGGGATTATTTCCCTACCGAACTGGGGGAGTGGGGTAGTCATACACACATACATAATTTCTATTTTTCTTGAAGTGAAGGGGAGGGGGGGGGAGTCATACATACATACACAATTTCTATATTTCCCGACTTGGGGAGTGGGGGAGTCATAGATCTATATACAATTTCTATATTTCTCGAAGTGGAGGAGGGAAAAGTCATACATACATACACAATTTCTATATTTCTCGAAGTGAATGAGAGGGAGGAGTCATACACACATAGACAATTTCTATATTTCTCGAATTGGGGAGTCATACACACATACACAATTTCTATATTTCTCGAAGTGGAGGAGAGGGGGGGGGGGTCATACACACATACATAATTTCTTTAGTTCTTGAACTGAAAGAGAGAGGGAGGAGTCATACATACATACACAATTTCTATATTTCCCGAATTGGGGAGTGGGAGAGTCATACACCTATACGCAATTTCTATATTTCTCGAAGTAGAGGATGGGGGGGAGTCATACATACATACACAATTTATATATTTCCCGGAGTGGATGAGAAGGGGGAGTCATACACACATACATAATTTATATATTTTCAGAATTGGGGAGTGGGGGAGTCATACACACATACACAATTTCTAGATTTCTCAAGGGGGAGGAGAAACGGGGAGTCACACACACATACACAATTTCCATATTTCTCGAAGTGGAAGAGGGGGGAGTCATACCCCTATACACAATTTCTATATTTCTCGAAGTGAAGGAGAGGGGGGAGTCATACACACATTCACAATTTCTATATTTCTCGAAGTAGCGGAGGTGGGGGGAGTGGTGGGCGCGATAAGCAAAAAAATGTATCACGATAACCGATAAATCGATAACGATAACCTTATCGGCGTAACTGATTATCGATAACTGGGAATAAATTTATCGCCCGATAAGGTGATAACCGATTTATCGATAAATCCAAAATTAATACAATATTGATTATTGACTATATATAGCGTTATTTTTTAATACAATAGTAAGAATATTTGAATACTTTTTCTTAGTTTCTTCCCTAGTGAGGCTCTCCTTCATCTCCTCATAGGTTTTAAGGATTCTCCTCCCCAGCGTCCTCCTGGAGGGTAGCTCTTTCTTTGGTTTGAGGGTGTGGACCATGTCCCTGAAGCTCTTACTGTCCAAAATCTGCAGCGGCAGCATGTTGTCCGCCACAAACCTGATAATTGTCTTGTCAACGGTGGACTGCATGCGGCACTGCCCTGGGCCATGATACCAAAGGTCTCAGCGATGGACATCTGCCGCTGCTTCTTGCTGGTTGACCCGCCGTCGTCTGACTGACCGGACCTGTTCCTGCTGCGGCTGCCAGTCCCAACGTTGGCCTTGCAAGCTTCAGCAACTTGTTTTTCCTTGTCAGGATGAATCCTGTTGAAGTGGCTCTTCAGGTTGGCCTTGGTGCCCTTGTTCACCTTCACCTAATTGATCTTGGGGAAGCAGGACAAGCACTGGAAGATGTAGCTGTCGCCAACCGGTTATCTTCTTGTACTTCACCCACTTGCCAAGGAATGACCAGGGTGACTGAGGCTCAGCCTCAGTGAGCTCAGAGTCAATAGACTCCGCTGAGTCTCATTGGTTTGATGCGGGCACAGTCTCTTGCGACGCCATCACTAATTCAATACTATAAAATAGGAAGGCGCTACACTACTAAATTACAATAAAAATAGGATAAGTTTAGAATAGGGGCATAACTTCGTAAGGGTTAAAAACGTTAATAAACCGATATTAGAAAATAGCAACGAATAGTACATGCATTCATATTCACGTGCACAAAATATTACAACGGAAGAAGCACGGGAACATAGGAAAAAAATCATCAAAGAACGCGTAAAACCACTAGCGCGCAGGAGCAACACCTCGTGACCTCTCGTCCGACAGCTGATGAGAGACTGAAGCTGAGCGAACGTTTTGAGAAGACGTCAAGACCGGCCTCCCCGCACTCTGTTTAGTATACGTTCGGTTACCAGCTCGGACCTACCTATTTCTGCCTCCAAGGCACGCACTAGTTTGGAACCAAAAGTATCGGTGATACCGATGAATCAATAACGCGGGAAAAAATCTCGGATAACCGATAACCCGATATGGTTATTGCCATAACGCCCACCTATGGGGGAGAGTCATACATCCATACACAATTTCTATATTTCTCGAAGTGGATGAGGGGGGGGGGAGTCACACACACACACAAATACACAATTTCTTTATTTCTTTTTCAACAAACGAAAGAAAAATGTCAACCGCCGACGTTACCTGGATTTTAGTCAATTCTTTGATTGATTTCCTCACTGAAATGATTAATCAGCAAACAAAGGAAAGTGGATTTTCTGTTGGTATGTTTACACGAATTCCTGATTGACTGACAACTAGAAAACTGGTGATTTTAATGTCCAGCGGAGCACCCGGTGGTTAGTGGTGTACCTCAGGGACCTGTCCTGGGTCCAGTGTTGTTTATATTTTATGTTCAGGATCTTGAACCTGGGTGGAAAAATGGTTTGGAAGTTGAATGTTGATACCAAGATGCGTGACATAGGGTTAGGTAGATAGAAAAGGGGTTGCGAATCTTGAGGTACCCCTACAAAGGCCTATAGTTTGGTGTCGGATACAATTTAATAATGGCAAGCGGAGGGTAAAGCATGCGGGTATCGGATATAGGGCATTTTGTTATAATCTGGATAGTAGGTGGTTAAAGGAAGTTGATGAAGCAAATGAATGATATGGGAGTTATCAACTCGATGGATGCTAAAGTGTTGTGGAACGAGGAGAAATCTACAGCCGCACCCCTAACTTTACTACCTTTTGACTAAAAAGGTTTTTAGAAATTCAACCAAAATTTTCACCCTTAGTTGCCTATCATGACCCCCCCCCAACCCTTCTCTCATCAAGGAATTCAAAATATTAAATCACGTACCCCCTCCGCCCCCGTAGGCAACACCAATCCTTGGGCGTCTGTATTGGCTCACCGTCAATTCCCGAATCACCTCCCCCCCCCCTACACACACACTCTCTCTCTCTCCATTTCGAGCGCAAAATAGTCAAAGTTTTTTTTTTAAAAAGGTATTATTAGTATCGTAAAAATGAATGGAATATGCAAGGTATATTACTCACAGTCCCCCAACAATTACACACCTCAGTAGACCTGGAATCTATACACAACTATCCACACATTCCAACTACTCCTTCAACATTCTCCAATCAACAAAAATGGCATCCGAACCAAGCATGACAAAACATTCTAAATACATACACCATCCACAATGCCCTAATCCAGGAAACCTACTTAACTTCCCAATCACACCTAAATACTTTCCACAACTACACTACACTAAAACATGATACAAGCTCAGCACACCAAAGCTTACCTTGGTACAAAAAGCCATCCCATTCCCCAACACCACCCACCAGCCACGCAGAAGCACTCATACAAGATGACCACACTACAAAACGCCAATCAGGTTCCATACAGGCCAAAAAAACACATACATCTACATTCCACATAGCTCCTCCCAACACTGTTTATCAGGATTTTGCCAAACCTGGAGCCACTACGCTTGGCTAACCTCAACACTTTTATCGAACCACTTCCTCCATTACACATAATCAATGATCAATAGAAACCAACCAACAAGCATACATTAACACTGAAACCACAACTCCACTTCCCCAAATATAACTCTCTGCTCTCCTAACTTATATACTAGAACCACATGACAAAACTTCCACTCACTCCACTCCGACCACCTCTCAGTTCTAATCAGATTTCAACTAAATCAACCCATCTACAGCTCTAACAAATTAACACCAACTACAAAAGAGCCAATGTGCATCGAATTCATAAAACATAGAAAGCACCATAGTTGGGCGTTCTTGCGATAATGTATCGCGATAACGATATAGGGTTATCGGTTATCCGATATTTTTTCCGCGTTATCGATTTATTGGTATCGCCGATACTTTTGGTTCTAAACTAGCGATAATCGCTAATTTCAGTTTTGTGTTCCAGTTTAGCCGCGCGTGCCTTGGAGGCAGAAATAGGTAGGTCCGAGCTGAGAGGAGGGTTCTCAAAACGTATGGGGAGATGAAGAAGGAGAACCTCACCAGGAAAGAAACTAAGAAACTAAGAAACCGTATTCAAATATTCTTACTATTGTATTAAAAAATAACGCTATATATAGTCAATAATCAATATTGTATTATAATTATCGATTTATCGGTTATCACCTTATCAGGCGATAAATTTATCGCCAGTTATCGATTATCGGTTATCGTCGATAAGGTTATCGTTAGCGATTTATCGGTTATCGTGATACGTTTTTCGTTATCGCGCCCACATATGGAAAGAACCCTATCCAACTTCGCATTCTAGCAACTAGCTTCCTTTTACCAAGCACCCTAACATACTACCAATTCAATCCCCTAAGCAAGCAAGAAATATATCCACCAATGAGATCGAAATTGTTTCAATCCCAACTTCACACCGGAAATCTACAACATCAAAAGACAAAAGAACAACAACAACCTCAAAAAACAATAACAAAAAATCGAATTCCAAAAACGTGGACAAATCTACGAACTCAACGGGTGAATTAATATTCTCGTATATACCAAATATCGTAGGTCAGGTTAGATCTCCTGACCTCCGTTTGCTTTCCGTGTCCTGGAAAGGATAGCGGATAGCACGCAGGGCAACTCTGCAATTGGACCTTGCCCCGAATGGTGCAATTTAACTATGGGTTACACTAAATCTCATAAGAGTGTCTAGTTTCCTTATGACAACAGCTACACTTGGCAGAATTAAATTAACTATCTAGGAGGTTCTGGACATCAAATTGGGCGAAACAAAATAATCTCTACTACTGTACAAACAAAAATAAAATAATGTACATGAAAGATAAATACAAGGGAATAACTGGGCGAATAGGTTTAGAATGTTGTCTCCAGGTGGGAGTCGTGAGTATACACAAGCGGCCGCATGCGACCGACAAAGGAGACTCCAGTTCCGGGTGGATCTGCCACCCAAAGATTTTGCTGCTCGAGAGGAGCAGTGGTATGAGCGTCCAGCTCGATTACTTTCCAACACCACGGGTTAGGTTTGCACTTAGGGCCGATTTGTACTCGACCCGTTCGAAGTTATGCGGAGGATACAACATGTCTTCCAGTAACCACTGCCAGCCTCGAAAGTAGGGATCGAGGGAGTATTTTGCCTGGGGAAAGCTGTGCTCGAATATGACAGTGTAGAAGTTTCTCCCCTCTCTAGGAAGCTTACATCGAGAAATTTTCTTCTCCTTTTTTTTCTGCCTTCGGGCTCTTGGGGTTTAGGAGGCCGAGAGAAAGAAGCTATAATGAGAGATAAAAAAGACACTTGTAAGGACAATGCAAGAAATCAGGGCACTGGGTCGTATTTCAATAGTTATGGCTAGGTCTTATTTAAGTCTGGAATTATTCCCAGGACAATGAATATTTTAGTCAATATTTCACATTTATCACCACTTAATTCCTGCTTACACTCGGCCATCAATAAGACTGCAAGCCTTAACTTATGTGTCATGTCCTTTTGGCAAAATACTAATTTTGCCCAGGCCGATGCTTTACTATCTATACAAATCCACCGGAAGTGAATTTTAGACCGTTCACGACATCTCGCAGAACCTCCTATTGTTACATTTAGACTCGCTATATGGGATGTCTTATTCAAATGGAAGTTAAGTGTCTTCAAAAGAAGCCGATCTCATTATTATATTTTTAACTCGAACTTTGCCCGACTGCAGTACAAAATTAGCTAATCTGCTATAATTGATGCGTAGCATACCTGTCCTACGTGTCGCTCTCTCTCTCTCTCTTTCTCTGACACCAAACAACAAGAAAACTGTAAACAATATCGCCAAACAATCAACCAAATAATAAACGACTTACAACTCTGTCAAACAATGAAAAATTTACATGACACATCTAACGACTCATACACATGGATTTCTTCCCACCAAAGACACCAAAATCCCAAGCCTAACTCAACAATGCAACCACCTCATGACTGACTACTCCAAAATTACACATGCACCCTATGGCACCCCTTTTACCACAAAAATTCCCTCACCATAAAATCACTAAAAACTATTAACCTGAAGGCCTAGACCACATATCAATCATTCATCTAAAACAATTTGGCTTTAAATCTATATCTGCTCTGACTGACATCTTCAACTACTTCTAGTTACACAACATCATCCCCCAACATCTTAAAAACAATACATCCCGTTCCTCAAACCAAATAAGACCCCGAACCTCCTCACCATCTACAGACTTAATATAACAATAATAATAATAATGTCTTACATACCCATCCCCACTTCCATAACAGTTTATCTAAACATCTACGCATCCAACTTATCTCTTATATCGCCAATCTACGTACATGCAAACAGACGCCAGAAACCTCTCAGCACCAATCAACAATTAGTCCCTTTACCCCTAACCTAAAAAGATCAAACTATCAGCCCTACCATCTTGCTCCACAAACAACTGATCCCCCTAAAATTAGGTTCGCGCTTCTAAGGGTTCTCATAGAACCACACATGGCGTTCGCTTAACACATGCTAAATAATCTGCTCGAAAGGTCCAAACTCCACACCCATCAGAACACCAACAGACATCAACTTTGTGTAACACAAAGAAATTTGACAATCCTCAGAGACAGTTTATCCACATAAAACTGAACTGTGTATCCCCTGCTTGGGTAGCAACCATATCTGATGGACAACTACACAAATTACAAACAGTAGCAAATAGCGCCCTTCGAATCGCAACTAGGCCAACCTGCACAAAATTGACCTTAATACACTTCCATGCTAAAACAGGTGTCCTCCAATCAATGCCATCTCTACTGATACATCACCTCTAGGCCCAAAACCACCCTAGCTTTCCTCTAGAACCAATTGCTAGATAATTTACTCAAACTTCAGCTAACTAAAACACTAAATACACACATGATTTGCCTACATAACACTTCAAAGCAAGCCCCAAAGTGCCTTCCCTCCTAATTTACAACAATCCGAATAACCCTAGATCACCGAACCAAAGTTTCACTTTTCCACTTAAATAAGGATACAAACTCAGCCCACCCTGCATGAATATAACAACCTCAAAAACTTTTCATCTCATCTTATCCTTCCCCACCATTGCCATCTCAGAGTGACGGTAACAGTAATTCAGACCCTAGTTCAAAATTACCTCTCAAGAACATCTCTGAAGAAGACCACATGCGTAGCAGCATTTCAAAGTGTTGTGTTTAATTGAAGAGAATTCGTGGGCGACGAAGTAAAGTAAATAAATTAATAATCCGTTTCTAATGTATCTATGTCCCCGTAACAACCATTTTTTCGATCATTTAAGTTCCCTTCAAAAATAAAAGATAATGGATATTAAATTTGAAAATAGAGTGGGAAACTATTATAAGATTAAAATATATAAATTGTAAAAAAATAATGATCACAGAGAACATTGTGCCTGACTCTAGTTTCAGCACAAATTTATCGTTCAAAGGCGTGTTGTTATAAACACTTATTTCCTAAAAATACGTAAGGGCTCTATTAGGTTTGGTGTATTGGGGTCTGAAGTGTCTCTCTCTAGTAGTTT
Source organism: Ceratothoa steindachneri (assembly GCA_963969495.1). Classification (NCBI taxonomy): domain Eukaryota; kingdom Metazoa; phylum Arthropoda; class Malacostraca; order Isopoda; family Cymothoidae; genus Ceratothoa; species Ceratothoa steindachneri. Next base: position 37,456,399 of record OZ018328.1, on the reverse strand, counting down.
GGTAGGCTGAGTTATTAGGTGATCGTAACTTCATCTTGGTGAAAGGAATTTTTTTAGCTAGATTCAACGTTGTTTATTCGGCAGGAGCGTAGCCTTGTATTATAAGTAAGAACAAAATTTGTATCTCTAAGTGCCCCCCTCCAATTGCCAATTATTTAAGTGTGTAGTTGTGTGTAAAGGACAAAAGGGTGTGTGGATGGATAGGAAAAATAGAAAAAATAGTCAAGTAGGGAAAATAAAAGGTAGTTTAGCAGATTTGCAAAGATATGCTAGAGCCTGGTGATTAGGCTTATCGCTTTCCGTTGTTTATTTTGTTATGTGTTTCCTCTGTTGTTATCGTTAGAGTTTGTATTATCATGGCGTTCAAGCCATTTGTCATATATATATATATATATATATATATATATATATATATATATATATATATATATATATATATATATATATATATATATATAATTAATGTTCTTTAGTATGTAATACGCATTTTCTGTTGTTTTAATGAATTACTTTAACTGTTGTGCTTAGTTTCTTTGTTATTGTTTCTTTGTAGTGCGTGTATTTTCGTGCTCTTTGTTTCTTATTTTTTTCTGAAGCCTTGATCATGGTTATTAACTCTCGGTTATTTCATAGTCATTAATCAGTGTTTTTCCTTATTCTGTGGATCGTACTCTTTGTCGGTTTTGTTTTGTCGTAATTTTGGCAAAAACACTCATTTTCCTGCGTAGAATGGCACTTCGTTTCAGCCAGCTAATAGGCTAGCAGAACTTGGAAATCTAGCACGACTTGGAGCTCTTCAGTTATGGTTAATCATTTGAATGATTTCGTCATTCAATTTCTGGCTAGCCAGCTCCTGTATATTCCTTGTCCGTTCTTCGATGACAATGTCAATATGACTTAGCTCCGCCTCCCGGTACAGTTCTTCTTGGCGTCTTCTTTCCTGCATACGTGTACCCGTGATTAGGTACACACATTTGTTCGCACCACTTGTAGTTTCCTCCTTTGTGTCTTCAAGACACATGAGTGGGCGGAAGCGGGATACAGCAACGTAGATCTTACAAGTGCATTGTAGATCTTTCTCTTGTTGCTTTCACGAAGATTTCTGAACATATACAGAGTTGTGCCGCAGCTGAAGCCTTGGAGATTCTATCTTCGACGTGCTTCCTGTACCCAGTTAAGGTAATCCTCATTCCGAGTATATTGCAGGCCTTAGTGTAGGGATAGCGTTTATCCCTCACCCTGACCTCCGATAGTAACCTCCTACCGATGGGGACTACTTTGAACTTTTCACGGTTTGTTCGAATCTTCCATTGTGCCTCTTAGATGTTTAGTCTTTTATTTTCTGCTACTGTCATACGAGCTTGCATAGGCGTGTTCCAACATGGACAAGTGATTATTTGGCTGAAATCATCGGCGAATTGAATGTTGAGTCCAGAGGGGTTCGCAGGGGTTCGGACATTTGGGGTGTAAATCGAGTAGAGAGTAGGAGAGAGACACCCCACCTGCGGGAAGCCTGCAATGAGCGGAAACTTCGGTTCATCCGTACACCTTATACTGACGTACGCTGCTCTTTCCATGACATAGCAAGTTTTCACTTAGGCCCAGCCGTATGATCGTATACTTCATTCCCCTTTGCCACACCTTATCAAACGCCTTTGGCGTATCCCGACAAACAATGTCCACGTAACTCCTTTCCCGTTTGTTTGGGCTAATTTTTTCATGGTGTCATTTATTTATTGCCATCTCTGTAATTCGCTTTTTTCTAAACCCGAATTGATATGGGTTGTAGAGGGAGTTCTCCAGGTGGGACACCAACCTTCGGTTGAGGATCTTCTCGAAGAGCTTCCCGCCAAATTCCAGGAGTGGAATTGGACGGTAGCTCTCTCTCTTCTTCAACCTCGGGTCCTTTCCATGCTTCGGCAAGATCATTTTTGCCGTTTTATAAGCATCTGGTAAGTATCTCGTGTTCAGACAGCCGTTGAATATTCTTCTCATTCCTTCGATGATATTAGCTGGTGCCTTGTCGAAGTTCAATTTTGTGAGCCCCGATTGTCCTGGGGCTTTGTGTTGGAATGAGCGGAGCGCGCCGATAGTTCTTCTTCGGTAATCTCTGCGTTTCCGTCGCGATTTCTGTCCACGTGGTGGTGAGGGTGCGTACTATGTATTTGTTCGTTAAGCTCGTCTATGATGCTGCTTTCGAACTCTATGTTGTAGTCTTCATTTTCTTCTTCAGTTATACTGAAGATACTTTCCCAATAACTTCGAAATATTTCTTCGATGTTTTCCTCTTCTGCCTCTATCTTCTTTTAGTAGCTTAATCTTCTTTTTTTTCGAGTCGATCCTTTGAGATGTTAATTCTATTCCAGAAATTTTGGGGCGATGCTTCGTGATCGAGGCTGTAGATCGCATCGTCTGATCGCTTCTATTGTTGTTCGAGGATCAACTGGTTCAGTTCTTCCTTGATTTCCTTGCTTCTTTGGATTGAGTCGAATGATGCGTTCTTGATGTTAATTTCATAACTTAATCTCAGCTCACGGTAGAGTTCCTTCATGTATTCATTCCATCTGTAAGACGAGATGTACTTATACCGGGTTTTAGGGATACAAGCATTATCCGTGTTGATGAGATGGTTATTGAGGTCTTCGAGTGCCTCGTCGATCTCCTCGAGGATTGTCTCATCCAAGTTTGACGGATGGTATACCTCGAGGAGGCGCTTACCGTTTCCTGAATGCAGCTGGGACTTCTACATGGTTCGTGTTGATGGTAAGCAGGATCCCCATATGGTCACTACATGGAATCTGGATTGGTTCCATGTAGTAGTTAAACGGTAGCTGACGATTAGCCAAACATATGTCTGGCTTTGTGGCACTCCCTCTTCTGACGAAGGTGAGGAAGTCGAGGCCTATTCACTAGACAATGTTTCTGTTCAGCAGGAGGTTCAGGCTTCTTCTTATTACAGTGTGGCTCCTGTAGCCGGACGCTTGGCATCTAGCGTTTAGGTCGCCTATTAATATAGTTGGGGCTCTTCTGCCAAATAGGCCAGTGAGATAGTTTATAGGTAAAACATCTCTCCTTGGCGGCTGGTACACGGCGGCAAGAACTATCTTTCCTAATTCAAGCTAGGCCTCAATCGCGAAATAAGATCCTTCTAGGTTTCTTATTGGATCCCCTTTTTGATCGCAATAGCGGCACTGTCGTACCGCTATTGTGATTAGTTTTGGACCAGCACGTCGTAATTCCAGATCTTTATTTCGGAATTACGAGTGTCAATCCCGTGTTCTGAAATCAGTATGATGTCTGCATCAATATCTCTAAACACGTTTCCATAGATTGTTCTTTTAGTCGTCTATAGTATATGGTTATTAATAGATTTATTTTGGTTAATAAATCAGCCTAAATAGCGTTTCGAAAACCATTACCATAAATTTGTTTGATGAAAGTAGTCTGCTAATGTTTAGGCCTAAGACTAAAGCGAGATAAATTTGAACGTCTGAACTAAGTTTTAAGAAAAACAATTAAACAAATATAAATATATTCATAGAATCAACGAATGCACAATGAGATAAGTTGGATTAGGTATACAATGTAAGATATGGTAAAATATGATTTAAAGTAACAAGATGTAATTTAAGATGTGAAGTGAATTGAAGTAAGTGAAATAAAAAGGAAATAATATGAAATAAAAGATGACTACGATGGACTGTGAATGGGGGGCTGCAATACGAGAAGTAAATGGAATTAGGGCCTACTCTCGTATGGCCGTTTGCAGAGAATTGTGAGAGGGTGTGGAATTAAACTAAGTATGATTTGTTTGGAGGTAAATGACTATTTGTAGAAAGGATGATTACTGACCTTTATGCGGAGAATGGCGAGAGTCGAATGGGCTATAGTCGTGTTCAATTTGGTTGAGCTGAAAGCGTGTGTTTGTTTGTGTGTGCGTGAAATTTTTAAGAAATGTTGTTTGAATCAATAGTACGTTAAATGAATCCAGTTTTTCGTTATAGGATATTTGAATTAGTGAAGGTTACATAAAATAATTGAATTGTAAAAAGTTACGGATAAATTAATTGAATTGACAAGTTAAGTAAAATGAATGAATGAATTAATTATTAAGTTGTACATAAAATTGCATCAATTATTTAAATGACAAAAGAATTGAATTTTATACGTAATAAATGATGATATTATATATTTAAGTTTCCCAGGAGGTTTTTATTATAGGAATGCCCTCTGGGCATTAATATAACACTCTCCCCCCCCTAAGAAGGTTACCTCCCCTTTTCTATTTTGAGATTACAAGTCCGAGTACTGACGAGGCCTCCTGACGACGCGACCGGAGCGTGTGACAGTGTCATTGGTTTGGCTGCGGGTACGGGGACACAGATTTGCTGTGGCAGTGCCAGTAGCGTTGGACGAGGCACTGGCACGAGAGAAGGTTGACAGAGCGAAGGTGATCCGCTTGTTGGTTCCTTCCGAGATGGCGTCAAGCGGGATGTGGGAGTCTTGAGTCCCGCTGTCCGCTGACGGAGTGACCAGTGGGGAAAAGATTTGCTCCTAACTGACCACTTCTGCCGACGAGGGTTCCTGCAACAAAGGAGGAGGAGGCAGCAAAACGGAAGATGGAGTTGGAGAGGCAGTAGTTAAAAAGGTGGGGTTTAGGTTGTTTGGGGGGATTACTGTACCATAAAGGGGTATAGTAGGAGGAGAATTAGGTGATATTGTAGATGAACATTTTCGGTATAAGCGGGTTTCAGGCGGTCGGTAGAGACAGTATCTTGCCTGGTGCTAAGCTTTAGGACGAAGAATTTCGGCTTCCTGGAGATAACGAGAAAGGGTCCATCATAGACTAGTTATAACGAAGTGCGAGCTGAATCGCGACGGACGAAAACATGGGAGCATGTTGTCATCTCCTTTGGCACGAAGGTTTTATAATTAGCAGGCACTTTAGGGGCAGTTGGCTTAATTTCAGCCATCACCCGTACAAGGTTATGTACGTATGAAGAAGGATCTAGGTGAGAAGGCAGAGGTCGGTCAGAAGAAGAAAAAAATTGACTGGGTAGACGAAGTTGAGTACTGTAAGCTAATTCCGCTGCAGAGCAAGCCAAATCCTCTTTCTTAGACGAGCGAATGCAAAGGAGAATCCCAAGGTAGCTTGTCCACTCAAGTTATGTTTGGATCGGTGGAGCGTAAGCTTGCTTTGATGTTCCGATGCAGACGTTCTACCTTAGAGTTACTCTGGGGATAGTAGTTTGTAGTTCGAGGGCGAAATGAGCCAAGCACTGACATGAGTGCATCCCACTGGTGGGATTCAAACTGGCTGCCACTATCTGTCATGATCGTTGAGGGAACACCAAAGCGAGCAACCTATGCTCAGACGAAAGCTCGAGTGACAGTGGAAGCTCTGATGTCCGAGAAAGGAACCGCCTCTGGCCAGCGAGTAAGACGATCGGTCATAGTGAGAAGATAATTGCAGCCACAGGAGTAAGGAAGAGGACCTACTAGATCGATGTGAACGGCGGCAAGACGTGACGAAAGAAGAGGAAAAGGGACCAGAGGAGCTTTTGTGTGGCGGTGGACCTTAGCACGCTGGCATGGCAGGCATGAGCGAGTCCATTTGGCCACGTCGGAATTCATACCTGGCCAAACGAAGCGTTGTACAACGAGCTTGTGAGTGGCATTGACGCCAGGATGAGAGAGGCCATGAATTTGGTCGAAGATGTGGCAACGGTAAGCGAGAGGGCGAGGACAGTCAGGAATTGAATAGTCAACCAGGATGTGCCTGGAAGGACTGTCCGGCAAGTCCATCTCGCGAAGGACGAGTTTAGAAGAGTGACATAGTGTTTGCGCGTCTTCATTTTGTTCCTGGGCAAGCGCTATTGTTTCCTGATCGATGGACGCAGTGTAGGAGAATTGCGTGCCCGAAATCGATGAAATGCGAGAGAGCGCGTCCGGTACGACGTTTGAAGAACCAGGAACGTGGCGAATATCGTTCTTCATCTGCAGGATAAAGTCAAGATGGTGAGTGTCAACTAAAGTGTGTACTGACGAAATACGAGTACTACGAGACGAACATGCACCGATCAAGGGCTTATGGTCAGTAAAAATGATAAATTTACGCCCTTCTAAATGATGGCGGAAGTGGCGGATAGCTAGATATATGCCGAGGAGTTCTCGAGAGAACGTTGAATATCTCTTTTGAGGGTTTGTAAGAGCGCGAGAGAAGAAAGCAAGAGGTTGCTATTGGTCACCAACTTTCTGCTGCAAGGTTGCACCTACGTGGGTTGAGGATGCATCTGAGGCGACGCTGAGGGGGGCTCCTGGAGAAGGATGAGCCAATTCCACAGCGCGGGCAATAGCCTCTTTGGTTCGAGAGAATGAGTCGCAACCTCATCAGATCATTTTAGAGGCGAGTTCTTTTTGGTCTTGGTGAGCATAGAGTTAATAGGTTACATGACCTAGGTACATTTAGGGAGGAATATGTGGCATAAATTGACCATACCACAGAAACGCTTGAGTTGTTTGGTAGATGTAGGACGAGAAAAGTTTCGCATCGCGCTAACTTTATCTTCGAGTGGGCTAATCCCTGCACTCGAGACATGGTGCTCCAAGAATGAGAGTTGCGGGACACCAAAGAGGCACTTGGAGATATCGAGTACGATACCGTACTCCTGAAGACGAGAAAAATTTGGCAAATGTGAGAAAGGTGTTCCTACAGTGAGGAAGATGATATTAGGAGGTCATCGATGTAGCAAAATACAAGCAGAAGACCCCTAAGGACTTGATCCATACAGCGCCGGAAAGTTTGACCAGAGTTACGCAATCCATATGGCATCTTGACCATTTCAAAAGCACCAAACAGAGTGGTGATGTTAGTCTTTGCGATATCATCTGGGTGAATAGGGATTTGGTTGAAAGCACGAATCAGATCCAAGCGAGAAAAAATCGTACAGCCATGGAGAGAAGAGGTGAAATCGGCTAATTACGGCAAGGAATAACGATCAGGAATTGTTACAGCGTTAAGAGCTCTGTAATCCCCAACTGCTCTGAATTGCCACGGCGTGGATTTGGGCACAATGTTAAGTGGAGAGGCCCACGAATAAGAGGAAGGCCTAAAAATGCCTGAATCAATCATGAATTGGAATTCATCACGCATAGCAGAAAATTTATCAGGTGCTAGACGGCGTGGCCATGAGAATACAGGATCTCCTGTTGTCTTGATCCGATGCATCACACTGTGTTTAATGGGCCTGTCCTTCGAAGGTGGAAGGGTGAGCTCAGGAAACTCCTGAAGAAGGAGCTGAAACGGTAGCTCGGTGGATGGGAGACGAATAGAGAGGAGGAAACTCTGAGAAGGTGAGTACGAATTTGAGACAGTGAGGAGAGTTTTGCGGTCGACAAGCTTGCGTTGTAGAGAATCGACCAAGAGATCGTGAGCCGAAAGAAAATCGAGGCCCAATATTAAACAATCTACCTCGGCCATGATGAAATTCCATCGAAAAACCAGACGGAGACCGAGTGAGACTTGAAGGTTGCGCCTTCCATAGGTCCTAATATTGGTCGAATTGGCTGCCTTCAAAACTAAATCTGAAGGGGCAGAAGCTTTGTCGGCTTTAGAAATTGGTATGACACTGCATTCAGCGCTAATGTCCACCAGGGATGAAAATTCAGAAAGTGGGTAAAAAATACGAAATGGAGGAGCTACTTGAGGAAATGAGGTGTAGGCAGGGGATATAGACCCTTTTGTCTCATGCCTTTCTAGTTTAAAGTTTGTGATTAAGAGGCTGGAGTGAGAGGAATGCCAGAATTTGGAGGTTGGGAGATTGAAATTTGAGGATTTAGAGAAAGTGGTTGAGTTGGGTGAAGTGAGAAAACGAGAATTTGAGGAATGAAGATCTGATTGAGGATTTGGAGAGTTTAGTGATGAAAATTGAAGATTAGAGGAGTTTTGAGATGAAGATTGATATGCGAGGAGGGGAGAGTTGAGACTAGGTGGAGTTACTGGTTCTAAATATGTGCAAGGCTGTGAACATTTTTACGGCTTGTGCACCATATTTGTTATGATACCAGCACCACTGAGTTGGTTGGGAGAAAAAGGAAACGTTATGCTACGGGAGACTACTTGGCGCAGTATGCGAAGAAGCATAACTGTGCTACAATGATGTGTACAGTGTACAGCGTTGTGTCCGTACCTTTGAAGATACCAGCATAGGCCCTGATGGTGTGGAAGATGGTGAGAATAGTTGGAAGAATGAGGTTGAAAAATTTGCTGTCTCTCACCTCTTGCATCGGGATGCCCTCGTTGGTTTCTCTTCCGTGAACCAGAGAAGGACCTGTGCCTTTGATCGCCAAACCCGTGTCCGTGCTCGCTCTGTGATTCCCGCCGCAGCTTTAACTGCTGGATGAGGCTTCAATCATCCGTATTGATGCCTCAAGGTCCATCGATAGAGAAATGGAACCCTTGAACGCTCGGCCCGTTCGTCAGAGGAGCTCGACGTGCCTCGAACCTGAGAAATTGAAGGATTTTTAAATGGGTCGTGAGTTTTGCCGTGACCTCAATTCACGTAAGGAACTCTATACAATTTGTCTGTGGCTGTAGCAACCTTATCAATGCTCGTAGAGTTCGAGCTTAGGGTTTTATGGCCTGATTCCCTCGAGGACTCCTCTCATGAAAATTTCAGTGAGGAGAGGGCTAAAAAGTTCGATTTGAGCACCTTTTACCTTGATAAAGTCCTTCAGATGAGTTAAAAAAGAAGTAGGACCTTATCTCCCATTTCCTGAGTATTCAGGAGCTCTCTTAAATCGACTATTTGGGAGCTAACGTATTTATTGAGGAACGCCTCCTTCAGGCGGTCTAGAACACCAGCCTGTTCCCCGTTAATTAGCACTTCCCTGAATTGAATAAAGGTACTTATGCGCAACCGCTGGATTATTGCTGCTACTTTCACTTCCTCGGTGATGTTCTGAGGATTAAGGAGGAGGGACGAGACTTCCAACCATGCAATTGGGTTTGCCGTATCATAAACGGGAAGAGAGAGGTACGCATGTGGTTGCCTTTGCGCGGACTGTGGGTTCGAGGCAGACGGTTGGTCATGATGATCGGGTTGGCCACTAACTGATGTCCTTACTTGGTGTGTTTGGTCCATCATAGTCACTGTTTTATGTATACTTGTGCTGGTTGAATGAATGTGTTGACGTGAGTGGAGTAGCTGCGGCTGTCTGCACGTGTGTTTGGAAATTATTCACGAGCATAGGAATGTGAAGAAATGAAAAATAATTGAGAAATAAAGGAAATTGTCCACTCGTTGAATATAGGGGATAGTATTAAATTAAAATGACATGAATTATGATATTGGAAGAAGGATGTTAAAGATAACACGCGATATAAAAAAAATGAACACGTGAATCGAAAATGATGAAGCGAGGCTTTAAGAAAATTGACGCGTGGAGTTCAAGAATTTTTTTTTAACGTTTAAACTTATTTATTGATTGACGGGAGATTAATAAACTTTGGGCACCACTTTATAGTATATTGTTATTAATAGATTTATTTTGGGTTAATAAATCAGCCTAAATAGCGTTTCGAAAACCAGTACCATAAATCTGTTTGATGAAAGTAGTCTGCTAATGTTTAGGCCTAAGTTTGATTTTACTAGGTTTTAAGAAAAACAATTAAACAAATATAAATATATTCATAGAATCAACGAAGGCACAATGAGATAAGTTGGATTAGGTATACAATGTAAGATATGATAAAATATGATTTAAAGTAACAAGATGTAATTTAAGATGTGAAGTGAATTGAAGTAAGGGAAATAAAAATGAAATAATATGAAATAAAAGATGACTACCATGAACTGTAAATTGGGGGCTGCAATACGAGAAGTAAATAGAATTAGGACCTACTCTCGTATGGCCGTTTGCAGAGAATTGTGAGATGATGTGGAATTATTCTAAGTATGATTTGTTTGGAGGTAAATGACTAATTGTAGAAAGAATGATTACCGACCTTTATGCGGAGAATGGCGAGAGTCGAATGGGCTATAGTCTTGTTCAATTTAGTTGAGCTGAAATCGTGTGTTTGTTTGTGTGTGCGTGATATTTTTAAGAGATGTTGTTTGAATCAATAGTACGTTAAATGAATCCAGTTTTTGGTCCTAGTATATTTGAATTAGTGAAGGTTGCATAAAATATTTGAATTGTAAAAAGTTATGGATAAATTAATTGAATTAACAAGTTAAGTAAAATGAATGAATGAATTGATTATTAAGTTATACATAAAATTGCATTAATTATTTAAATGACTAAAGAATTGAATTTTATACATAATAAATGATGATATTATATACTTAAATTTCACAGGAGGTTTTTATTATAGGAATGCCCTCTGGCATTCCTATACGTCCAAACGTTGGTGTTGATTTCCAATATCTTTAATGCGTTCAGACGCAGGATGAGATATTTTTACTGGTGCTTCCTCTTATTATTCTTCCTTTTGGCTTTTGGGGCAGCTTTAGTTTGCCCAGGCCTTTTGCTCTTTGGCGGAGGACTTGGAGTTTTAGACTTGCTCTTCGTCACTCGTGTACGATTGGATGGGCCCTCGTCACTATCCGAAGAGGTAGGCCTTTCCTCATCTTCTTCTTCTTCTTCTACCTGCTCGTCTTCCTCGTCACCCTCAGATTCTTCTGATGAGGGAGCTTCAACTATAGCCTCCAGTCTAGATTTAATGTTGGAGCTAGTCTTGAAACGGGACTCCTTAAATACCTTGGATCATTCTGGGTCCGTGGGCACGACGCTGGAAAGTAGTTTGTTCGCATTTAGCAAAACATTCAGTACCTGGTTGTAATACTTAGGTTTTACTGCGTTATCCACATTTGCGTGAGTAATGACTCTTGAGATGTCAAGTTGCGTTGGTGTCGCTCGCGTTATTTCATTTTTCTTCGCTGCGCTCGCGTATGTTTGTTCTTTCGCTTTCATCTCTTCATATTCTTTCATTTTAATAATCTCCCAGCGCTTCCTCAATTCAAGGCCATGGTTCTATGTCCCCCCTTGCAGTTGAGACACTTTTTTCTTGTGTTCTCACACTTATCGTGTCTGTGGCCTTATGGGGCGCATTCGCTGCACCACAGATAATCTTTGTCCGGGCAGGTGGTCGTGGTGTGCGATTCCTGCTTGTAGCATACAGAGCACATTTGTATCCTACTGGATTTCTCCTGTTGGATGTTCTCCCCTGGTATCCTCACATTGAAAACCAGGAGCCCTTCCGCCAGCGCTTTTCGTGCCATGTCGGTGGTTAAGAAGGTAATCTTGAACACATGAGTGTGTTCGCGGAATTTAATAACTTCGCGAACTTTAGCCCAGTGGTTGCTCTTCATAATTTCCTGTTTCAGATCTTCGGCCGAATTCTCGCCAACACAACTTTCCACTTTGCGGCAGATCACGCTTCAGTTTGCTATAACTTGTGTGTGTGTGGTGTGTGTGTGGACGGGGGGGGGGGAGATCTTAGCTTCGTGTACAATAGTTATTAATACGTTAGCTCCTTCTTCCGATAGGAGCCGGTCCACGTCCTTAGGTTCGGCGCAGATTGCGATGAAACCTTACGACACCTCGATGAGTTTCACCAGGGCCACTCTAGGTTCGAGGTACAAGGTCACGCAAAGTTTCCGTTTCTCGAGGGCCTTCTTTCATTGGATGGTCCTGAGGAGGACCCTCTTAATGAGGGTCTCCATGGTCTTCGACGTCCTTCTACTGGGTCCTCTTTTAGTAATTTTCTTCCTGAAAACAAAGTGTAATTATCATGCTTTTGGTGTATGAAAAATGAAAAAGGTGATGGGTCGGTAGAGGTGGTAACGGTTTAAAAAGGTGAGTACGAAAACGTGAGATTAACGTTCCCGTCCCGTCCATGTTCCAGTCTCGGCCCCCCACTCAGATATTGACAGGATGATGGGTAATGGATGGATGGGCTGGATCTCGATTGGGAACCTCAAAAAGGATTACTTATGGTAGACTTGATGGCACTAGCGGTCGAATCAACGGCCGCTAAAGTTTTGTCACCCCCTCTCGGGTACTTACGCCAAAACCACTTCTTTCTATGATGCTTGCCGGGTCCTACGGGCGATGATGATCTCTCCTCCATCGGGACTTGCAGTTAAATCTCGATTTCGAGAAAATTTCTGACTTATGCTTCTGCTGTGGGCTAATCCTCAAGCCAGTTTTCACATAAGCCTTTAATTATGTCAGTCCAAGTGGCAGACATAGTTTAGACGAAATTAATGAATAACAGACTTCCGAGTAAGGTTCTCACCCAGGACGATGGGCGGGAACAATGTGGCGCTTAAGCCCTCATTGAACTAAGAATTACCGATGGAAAAGTATCTATTTCTAAAGTGTGAAGCGAAACTCACAAAAAGACTTCCAGAATAGGCGGTTTTCTGTCAGCGGTGCTCAACATCCTTTATTAAGCAAAATAAAAATATGCTTTATCCGTTAGGTACAGCAATGCATCGTAGTCGTATGCTCGGCTGTCACTGCCTCCCTCATAAAATGCTGCTCTATATATAGTTATTCTATTTAAATTTAAGCGATACAAAATTTAGCCAATCAGATTAAGCAGATTTTAATGACAAGTTTTATATTTAATTTATTCTCTCTCTCATAGCGTTAATAATATGACCAATCAGTTTTTAAGACACATTTTAAGTTTTAGACATAATCTCAACAAAAAGTGGCCAATCAGCAAGATAGATTTTAAGTAATAATTTACGTTCAAACATTTTCAAACTTGAGTGTTACCAAAATTCAATTTTAAACCCTGCTCAGAGAATGAATCTGTCAAACCCAGGGACATTTACCATCAAGATGAACAAGATGCTGGCTGTAAATGGACTGGAACTCATAAAGTTCCCAGACAACCCGCAATCGGCAAAGGTTCTCTCGACAGACAAACCTCAGGAAAAGCCTGCAGAGCCTACAATCCTAGCTCCACAAGCTGCGGAACAAGAAGAGGAACATACCAACCTAGAACCCGCAGAATCGCATGAGATCGTGCTCTCCTCGACCAAAACTGAAGTATCTACGGCCAAAGAAAACGCCAGGAAATGACGGGAGGTCAGTCCAAGCGCGCCCCTCACCAATCAGACGCACCAAACACATTCAAGCTCGATGGTAGAAAGATCAACCTCACCATCGCGCTAAACTCCCAGACCACACAAAAAAAGGAATCTCTCCAGAAGAGGTGGCTACGGGTGTGCGAAGAGACTTTTATAAATGGTGTTACGACTCAAACGTAGAGGAAGCGACAGTCAATGCTGCTTTGATTGAGAAAAAAATCAAACTGCACGACAGTTGCTTCAAACTTTACGAGCCATTCCTCTACAAAAAGCTCCGCTCCGGGAGTCCTTATAGTCCCCCTCACACTACTAGAAGCCCATGTGCCGAGTGAAGAGACAAGCTGGCTGCTAGAAATAGAATCATCATTCTAGCATGCAACGCGCAGGGAGGGAAGACAAATAAAAATAAACTCTACAACATCTACAGAGAAATGGACCTGGACATTCTGTTGCTGTCGGAAACCGGCCTCAAAGATGACAACAGGCAAAGGATTTTTGGATACAATGTTCTCAAAAAGAACATAACAGGAGAGAGATTCGATGGGGCAATGATAGCGGTCAAGGAGGATTTGCAGTTCAGAACTGGGAATACAATGGACGAATCAATCCTGTCGGTAGTCCTAAGGTGCTTTCTAGGGGACATCGAGTTGGGTGCGGGATACCAACCTCCCCGCCGTCAGTATCTGCCCATTCACGACCTGTACACCCTATTCAAGAAAGAGCGCCCAGTGCTGTTGCACTTTGGAAATACTTCTCCAAGGCTGACTGGGACGAATTCAGAGAGCGTTCCAATTGGATCTTCCCGATCTGAGCGGCGCATCCGAAGAAGATTTCGACAAGAAATTGACCAATATCAACATCTGAATATCTAACCCAGATGCTATTGCAATCCAAAAAATCTCACACAAAAATATATGACTATCATTCCTGCACAAGAGAGAGTGGTGCTCCAAGAGCGCTTCTATGAGATCTACGCTCGTATCCTCGACATGGGCTACACGAAACCCATGGACTTCCAGATTATTCAGCAACTCGAGAGGCAGCTTAACACCGCGCTGTCTAACTAACTGGGGGGGAGAAATGGAACTATCTTATCTAAAGAATAGACATAGAAAGGAATCCGAAGTCTTTCTGCTCAGCCATCAGAAGGCTCAAAGGGACTACCGAAACAGATAGCCCCACCGCAGTTTCACACAACGGAATCACGGCAAGTTTTCCCTGTGAAAAGGAAGAACTTTTTCTCGAAGTCTGAAAGGATGTCTTCGAAATCTTCGAGGAAGAGGAGGAGGACTTCGACCTAACCTTCGAGGATCAGGTCCTCGAATACATGGAGAGGAGAGAGGACAGGTTCATTCTTCACGTAACCGCGAACCTCACTCGTCTTCATGATAACTCACAGGAAGGAAATATCATTTACAGTGAGGAATTGTGGGAGGCTATCTCATCGTTCCGACCCAAAGCACAGGAGCTCAGCCAAATTAGTATCAAGCATCTGAAAGACTCCAGACTAGACTGCTGAACCTGTTCAACGCGTGCCTGTCAATGGGTGTAGCAGAATGGCCCTTTTTTGTTCACCCCACTCTTTGACACCACTTTTGTCGTAGTATTTTTTGTGGTCGTGATATACCTCTTTGATGAAGTAGGCTATGTTCTAAGAGGGCTAATATATTATTATTTTAAAGAAGAGCCGTAGGAAACACGTAAGGATATAGAGAAACGCACAAGAATTCCCCAAATAAACTTATATTTTAACTTTTAACAATTTACTACACAAAAATTAACCATTAACCACAGAAATACTCCGAATATTAAAATAATCAATAATTAATTCAATTAGTTTGACCCTCTAAAATTTGCTAAATTCGATACGCACTTTAATATACAATATTTAGGCTTATTGACTTTAGTGGAGTTTAAATACCTCAGGAATGTTATTGGCTCCACGACGCGTGCCGACCGGTCAGATGTAGGTGGGCGGGATCACAAGGTATTTTTGGCGAGTATAGCAGATGGGGGTCCACCCGGTATTCAATGGATAGGTTCTTCAAGGACGAGAACAATCACGGTGCTTTAGGCGGCACCAAGGTAGGCGTAAGCTCTCTGGCGAGAGTAAGTAGAACTTGGTTCATAAACCAAGTTAACTTAGAGTTCGGTGTGACCACCGAGTAACGAGGTCGAGGGGGAGCTTTTCTCCTTCGTTACTTAATTCTTCATGGGCGAGGACTGTACTAGCTCGAGGATGAGCTTCTTCTTAGTTCCAGTCTTCCTCAAGGGTGAGGAGTTTTCCTGTCGTGTACGATGCATAAGGATAGGAGAAGTCTATCTGACGAGAGTAAGTTGAACTTGACCAAGTTAACTTAACGTTCGATTTGATAACCAGGAACTAGCTCGAGGATGAGCTGCTTCTTAGCCCCTTAAGGTAGTCCTGCCTCTCTTGCAGGGGACTTCGTAGTCTGATGACCCAAGTATTCTACCTGTCCAGTCTCGGTAGCCCGATCTTAATCCAGGGACTTCGTCACCTGGAGACTGACGTATTCTACCCATCCAGTCTCGGTAGCCCGGGTTCTTAATCCGGGGACTTCGTCACCTGGAGACTCTGACGTATTCTACCTCGATTTTCCTCAGTGTTTCTTATTTATACCTCGTCACCCCACTGGGGGATGGTTAAGAGGAGGGGGGTGGGGCTTGGGGACGGGCCCAGGAGGGTTCTTATTCAAAACGGTTTTTCTCACACCAAGTCTTACCTCGGCTCCCGTTAGCCTTCAAACTTGAGAGAAAGGCGTTTCCATTTTCTTCTTTGAAGTGAAATTCAATATACCCTCGTAAATGAGATCTTGCATTTTACAACCTTTCGACTTTACATAGCGACGAGTGGCGAGGCGCTGTGGTTACGTGCTTGACCCGAGTTGCCTGCCCAGATGTTCTTGCGGTTACCATCTCGGGTCTCCACTGAGAGAGAACGGGTGGGTGACGATTCCCCTATAATGGGATACTTCCCAGATGGCCTTAAAACATCAAAGATGATATTCATCTTAGAACCGGGGAAAGCTGCGAACGAGATAATGAGCTTAGGCCTATCTCATTGCTGGAGACCGCTGAGAAGGTGTTCGAGACGATATTTAACAGCAGGCTAACTACACACCTATCGGACCATTTTCTGCTGAACGAAGAACAACATGGATTCAGAAAACACCGCGGCACGGAGACAGCCATAAACCACATGCTTCAACATGCAGCAACAGGGCGAGCTAATGGATGCTAGATCGACGTCGTCTGTAGAGGTGTAAAGAGAGATGTAAAGAAGGCCTTCGATAAAGTCTGGATCGATGGCCAAAAATAGAAAATCTCGAGACTGAAACTCACACCCCATTTCGAAAAAACCTCTGCAGTTATCTGACTAGCAGGCGAGCTGTTATTTCCTTCGAGGAGCACACAAGGGAGGCATTCGAGCTCCTTTCCACTGTAGTGCAAGGAGGATGCCTCAGCCCCACTCTCTTCACCATCTTCATAAGAGACATCCCTAAACCTATAGACGGAAGAACGCTCAACATCCAGTACGCGGAATATGTCACCCAAAGCGTGGTTCGTCGGACAAAATCCGCAAGGATGATGGGCAGAGCTTTGGCTACGGAAGCCGAAAGGATCTCTAATTTTAAAAGGTGCTGGAAAATCCATACCAACATCGAAAAATTCAAAGCGACCGCGATCGGGAGACATCGGACCATCAATCTCAATATAGACGCGACCGACATGGAATATTCGCCAATAGTGTCCGTACTCGGCTTCAAACCTGCCAGTATTTGCATGAGCGGACACTTTGGCACAATGAATGGAATGGCGAACACGGAACTGAGCAAAATTCAAACATTTAGAAACCTTAATCAAGCAAATAAGAAGAAATTATACACCAGTTTAGTTAGATCTAAACTGGTATATCCTTCTATACCGCTCAACGTAGCCTCATACAGTGTCGTGGTATCGTAAGTGTATACCTTAGCAGCTGTGAAGGCAATTGCACTCACGTGGCAGGTGGCCGAAAGATGACCGGCTGTGAGGAGCTAATGAAGTGGGAAAGTAAGTCTTCTCTGGATTCGAGAGAGTTTAAAGCGATTAAATCTAGGCGCGGGCGTAATTGTTGGTCGGGGAGTTCTTTAAATGCCAGGTTTCATTTAAGGTTATTGAAAGATTAAAACCCTAAATAAATGTTTAATTACAACAAAACCAAGATAAATATGGAAATATACACATAGGGATAAATTTTGAGAAATAATGTAGGGCTCAAAGGAAATAATAACTCAATGAATAAAGAGAGAATCAGGAGATAAATGCTTGACTCGGTCAGAGAGGAAAATAATGACAAAAGGGAATAATCTTCGCGACAGAGTATAAAAATGTCAAAATGCTTTTACCTTGTAAACATCATCCTCAAACCACGAGAAGTACGAATCAACAGATTTCGGTGCCAGCGAGCATAACAATACGAAGGGAAGGAGACCAGGTTCAATAACAATGGTTAACCAGGCACTATTTTCCCTCAGATTTGGGATCTAATGTCGTGTTATAGACGAAATTATAGAAGCTGCGACCAAAAGCCAAAAGATGCCTTTAGGACTAAGTAAAAGAAGCTCTGGGAAGCCTCGTTAGAGGAGAGAGGTAATACATAAGCCCTCACCCTCCCTTTCCCTATCCCAGTGGGTTGGTGAAGTTATGGGAGGGAAGCATATCCTTCTTATCCCCATTTATTTATTTATCAATATTATTCTAGTTTTTCACTTGGTTTCCTCGATGCAGGTTGTCTTCCTCAAATCCATTTTCTTCTTCTTGACTTCCGTATTCTCCTTGGCTGGGCTGGTCCTCAATCTTCGTTTTTCTTTCTTGATGCATCTTCATTTTTCTTCCATCTATCTTGAGTTGCTGATTTCTTCTTGATTCTTGTTGAGTTAATCCTTCAAGCGTTTTCTTCCGTTTTCTTTCTTGATGCATCTTCATAAAAGTTTTTGGACTGTTGAGTTTGGAACGCGGTACCTCTTGATTTGAATGCCAATACTCTAGCCACACGACTGGCCTTAATCCTTTTGAAGGGACGGGTTGGGGGGGTAATTTTATCGGCCATTTATATTATCGAGTTAGAAGGAATTTTACTCTCATACACTTTCGCACCCCTATACAGGTCTCTTTCTAGAAAGCGGAGCGAATTTGAGGATTGGGGAGAGACTAGTCTTGGATTTCTTAATCGAGGAGTAGTAGCTCTCCCTCCTACTGCCTCCGAGTCTGCGGGATGAGTGGAGCTAATTTAGAGGGATTGAGGAGAGCGAAAGAAGTCTTGTCTCTAATCAATGAGTAATGGCTTCTCCTTCCCCGGGTCTCCGAAGTTCCCAGCAGCACACTTTTTCTTAAATCTCTAGTAGGAGAGGAGGTGCAGTTGTAACGAAGATCAGAAGTTTGTTCAGCCGTTGAGGGTCACCAGTTATGAGGGGGGGGGGCATATCCTTATTATCTCCTTGTATTTATTTAATATTATTCTTGTTCATCTTGCTTTTTCATTTGGTTTCCTCAATGCAGGTTGTCTTCTTCGAATCCATTTTTCTTCTTTTTGACTGAAATCCCTTTTTCTTTTTAAGTTGGTCCTTCAAACATTTGTTTTCACTTTATCTTGACTTCCTTATTCTTTTTGGCTGGGTTAGTCCTTAATCTTCGTTTTCATTTCTTGATGCATCTTCATTTTCTTCCATTTATCTGGGGGCTGATTTCTTTGTGCTTCTTGATGAGTTAGTCCTTCAAGCGTTTTCTTCCGTTTTCTTTCTTGATGCATCTTCCGTAAAGTTTTTGGACTGTTGAGTTTGGAACGCGGTACCTCTTGATTTGAATGCCAATACTCTAGCCACACGACTGGCCTTAGTCCGGGGGGGGGGGGAGTTGGTAATTTTATCGGCTATTTATATTATCGAGTTAGAAGGAATTTTCTCCCATACATTTTCGAACCCCTACAAAGTATTTAGGCGGATAACTGGAGAAGAACGTGGAAGTTCAAGTTAGAGATCGGCACGACGAAGTCCGGCAGCAGTGCCCGGCAATCAAAGAAAGGAACAGAGAAGAAGCTCATGCTGAGTCAGTTCCTGGTGGTCACACCGAAAATTACCTTTTGAATTGAGGATCACTCTCATACATCTCTCGTCAGAGAAACCCCTTATCTCGGTTTGCAACAAAAACCAAAGTTAGTCCTCGTCATTGAGGAAAACCCAAAGTGAACTCCTAAACCCCCTTCCCTTCGTCAAAGGATTCACTGTTTGCTCATCGCTCGTCAGTGCGAAGCATCCCAATATTAACCCGAAGATTGGAAAAAACATACCTCCACGGTCCCGTTGTCTAAATCATCTGGCTAAGACAACGTTCTTAACACCATCCGTCGCCCTCACCGAAATCACCTGTTGCTTCAAGCCAGTCTCCTCGCCATTCAAACGGCTGGGAATCTGTGAACACGCCCACGCGCATAACCGCAAACTAGTTCCCGTCTACATAAGATCCAAGGCCAAGGTCATTCTTCAACCGGATTAACGTGTGTTTTTTTTTAAAGGTAAAGAAATTCAATTATTTTTAGGGCGTCAATTAGCGTCCAATATTAAAATGAGCTTGGGGATCAACCATTACTTTAAATTCATTTAGTTTAAATTAGTAATTCTAACATAGGCTCGTTTATTCATAGCTGTATAGTTTGTTTTAAGATTTCACTTTTTTATTGTAATTAAAGATATATTTTTATTTTATAAATATTTAATTCAATCCTTGAAACGCTACACATTGCACTAGAAGTCCTCAAAGATTAAATAACGTAAAAATAATATAGCACTCTTAGAGAAAACGTAATAAAGGAGTTTTTGAAGTAAGTAACAAACCTACGTATGTAAACCAACCCGGCCCTTACAATACCACGACATCTTGAAAACGAGATGAGATGAGTGGGTCGCGCAATTCTCCGAAGAAATGCCGCTTCTCGAATTTGCCTATTGACTGTAGCCAAAATTCACGGCAATTAGTCTAGCCGACGAAACCTTCTAACACCTAGGTTCGGCTCAAGACGAGGGGTGTGTATTTTCGCGAAAAGCGGGCGGTACTCTCTCTCTCTCTCTCTCTCTCTCTCTCTCTCTCTCTCTCTCTCTCTCTCGAGTAACGGGAGACCTCGGATTAAATACTCCGTGGGCTTGCTAGAAAGTCTCCAGGGCATGGTAGTCCCGGGGAACATAGTGGCGCTGTTCTTCGTCTACCAAGACGAGATAAGGCCTTGGGAGGACGCTCGTTCTCGGGGCGATCCTGGCCTCAAGGCATGGGAATTAGCTGGAGACTCGTGTCTGCGGAGGATTAGTATGTCCGTGGGACATGGGGTTCTCGGTGAATGCGTCTCAGTGGGGGATCGGTCGGGTTAAGAAAACACAGCTGAGGACAGTTGGGTTGGCTGTTTCCACGCGAGAATTTCTTTGTTTTCTCGCTTTTTGGAATCCTGCTAATATATGTGAAAAATAACAATTGATACGAAAGTCACCGAGTCGATAAAAGCAAATAAAAGAAATAACATTACATATATAAAGAAACACAAAATAAAATCACATAAACGATCAGACAGGCCAAGGGTAGTATAACGGAGAAAAAAAGGACACATGTATAACATACATACACGGGGAACTAAAAGCATGCAAAAAAATACATGAGTGTCAAACGGTATACAATTTAGGGTGGCCCTTATTTGGGGGTAAATATTAAAAATATTTTTATCATAGCTCTCAACCCCATAAATTGGATTCACTTGTCTCAGAAACACTGCTGTATAAATTTGTTGCATTTTGATTAATATTTAGAGGTAGTCCAGAGGGGTGCAAGTTCTCATCTCTATATCACATTATTATATTGGTATTTAAAAAGTGATTTTTGTCACTCAGTTCCAGGTCCCCCCCAAACGGCTATTAGCTGCTCAAAGCAGGGGTGTCACAGACGCTACCCTGCTCATTATTGCCTGGGTTGAATGAGGGTTCCTTTACAAACATCTGGGTAGACGCGTCGATGCTCAGAAACTACTTGCAATAGGAATTGCAGTTGTTCTTCATCTTTCGTCAAGAGTCTGTTATACGACTGCATAAGTGCAACTCCACGTTCTGCATTATCATTTATAACTTTCAAGCTCTTTACGATTGCTTGAGCGGATTGAAAACCCTCTTTTCTATACCAAACACGTGGATCTTCATTTAGAAAGCTGGTGTACAGTCGAAGCTTATGGAAGAATTTCATTGTCTTTGGAGTAACGAAATGTTCCAGGTGTTTATCTTTTAAGAAAGAAGCCTGATACTGAGGTCTTTTCAGAGGTTCTTCCTCATCGTCTTCATCTTGAAGCTTGCCAACCATGCGATGCTTTACTGCAAGAGGAACAGCATCATCAAAGAAACTGAGGGCCACTAGCTCCTCAGAGAAATACCAGAAATGCTTTGACAGTTTGTTTGATGTAGCTTTGGAGACGGTTGCATTGGATAGTTGAAGAAGGGATTTTGCTCAATGCAAATCATGTCGAGGAGCTTCTTGTGCAACTGAGGCAGTAAATCATGCCTCAATATATACTAGTATTCCAAAAATGCAAAGCTCCTTGAGACCTTTCTCCTCCTTAGCTGTGAGTTTGAACTGTTTCCCAAACATCAATTTTGAAAGCATACAGGAGTTTACTCATCTAACGTGCATGATGCACATGTCTCGGGGCCCTGAATTTTACACCACGAGATGGAACATCTTCAAGAAACAAAATTAAAAGTTCCAGAAGCTCAAGGTAATCATCACGAGGTTGTATCTTCTGCAATTGATCAGTTGCAAACTTCAGTGTTTGTTGTCGAATATCATCTGGAATTATTGCACTGACACTAACTTCTGCAACTCCTGGCTCAAAAGATTCACATCGGGCTGCTGCTAAAACAAGTTCCATGATATGATGACGGCAAGCAAGATGCAGAAAATCCCGGCCAAGTATCTGTTCCAATAAAACACATGCACCACTTCGACGTCCTGTGTTTGCAGCAGTTGTGTCAAAGCACATTGCTGCCACTGCTTCAGATACTCCCCATTCTTGTAGAGCATCAACTATAGCATTGGCTTGTGCTTCACCAGTTCCGGAAGTTAGCTTAGGAACACCAAGAAGTGTATTAATACTTGGGCCAGATAAGAGAATGGGAAGGCGATCCATATGTTCTTTCGATGTCAGATCTTGCAAAAGCTTTCCATCCCAGTGAACTCTGAGTGGTTCATTTGCATGAAACTCTTTTTGAATGTGTCGAACAAATTCAGTTCTTGCCTTCTGTCTTAAACGAACTATTGTTGTTCTGTCGATCGCTAGATTATGTGTATTATGACCAAGGCTGATAGCAGTTTCAGTCAGAACAATTGTGGCTTTTCTATCGGATACGCTAGTAGGATCAAGTGCAGCTACAAGAGAAGGTGTAACTATGTTCTGTTTAGCTCTAGAACGCTTTGGGTGAGGTTCTTCCGCTTCATCAGATAATTTAGATATGTTGCATTCACTACTGTTTCCCTGTTCACTGCTGCTAGGAGATGTAAGAATAACTCCTTTAGAAGTTAATGCTTCGCATTCCTCTCTACTCCTTTTTTTACGCATGTCTCCAGCTTTCCTTTTCTGCATAATTCGCTATTCCTTTGCGGACAGGGTCTTATCCACAGATCCCATAGTTCCACGCCGTCCTTTCTCTCGTTGGGAAAGGAGAAATCCTTTGTCTTCTAGAAGAACTATCATATCTAGCGCGTTAGCATGAGATATGTCAAATAGGTCATCTAAATTATCTACAAATGTTTCTTCTTTCTTTATCTGCACTGGAGTTCGTCGATTTCTAAGACGTTTCAGATCTTTCCAAGTTTAAAAAAGGTTCTCAAGTTGCTTTATAACATGATGTTCGGGCTGTACTGGAATTCGTGCCTTTCATACCCAAAAAGGAATATGATCTATTATAGTTTTTGTTGCAGATTTGCGTATTGTCTATTTTTCTTCAACATGACGCCTAAGAAACACATCCAAAGCATCACGATTAGATGGTAACTTACTAACTTAAAATTCTTTGACAATGAAATCTAAGAGAAAGTGTCTATCTTTACTACGAGTAACACTATCGCCTGCAGCCATTGGTCACTAGTTATAACTATATTGATACTAGCTATAAAATGAAAATACAATAGTATAATATGCCTGTAAAGAGAAAAAGATTGATTTAGTATTGAAACACACTCACTAAATATATCAAATTTAATGCTGTCGATATTTAGCAAGTGTATTGGTCGGCAGGGAAACACACAACTTGGATTAAACTTATCCGTTTATTCCGAACAAAAAATTTAAACAGATATCGGGAGCAACAACTGACCGCACCCTCACCCGACAGAGTCCACTCATCGACTGGCACTGAGCAGTGCACACAAGCTATGCAATGGGAGCAGGGTTGCTACACTGCACCATGCCGCTACACAAGATAATATTCAACGTATCAGGGTGAGATAATGCAACATCAACACTGCAACAACCATCTTGCACGAAAGTCAGCAGGCAACTGGCTACCATTTAGGATGCGCATCTCGTGGATGGCTGGACTACCTCTAAATATTATTAAAATGCTCTGAAATTTTACGTGAAAGGTTTTTTCCATAAATGGATCCACCCTGGATGGTGAGAGTAAAACATTTCAAACTTTAAAAAATAAGGGCCACCCTAGACTATACATAGAATATGTACATATACTATCTGATTCGAGTTTTATAACGCGAGTACGAAGACTTGACAACAAGATTTATTTACAAGGGGGAACAATAGAAGGCTAATAATTAATTCTTACTTTAACTGGGGCATCCTCCACGAGGTTCCTACTAAGACTGTCGGCTATGCAATTCTTAGTTCCTTTTATATACAGAATTCGAAATTGTTATTCTTGGAGGAGTAAGCTCCATCTCATTAGACGTCCATTTTGGCTCTTTGAGTATTTTAAATAGGCTAGAGGACGATTATCCGTCTCTATAATAAATTCTTTCCCTATCAGATACATACGGAATTTTTAAATACTCCAAACAATCGCGAGAGCTTCATGCTCTATAACCGCATAGTTCTTTTCTCTCGTCAGGAGCTTCCCGCTGGCGTAAGCAAAAGGGTGGCTCTCACCATCCGGTCCATATTGGAGGAGCACACAGCTGTGGACAGTTGGGTTGGCTGTTCTCACGCAAGAATTTCTTTGCTTTCTCGCTTTTTAGAATTCTGCTTAAGGTCACGTGGCCTCTGTTCAAAGAGGAAGGAGTGGTTCAAGGTGGTCCTTCGAGGTCGTCCTCTCACCTCCAGCAACAACTCAAAACTTCAGCGGGTGCAATATCGAGGAGTTCGGTTCATCACCACCGCAAGATAGCAAGAGTTCCGGACCTCGAGGAGCCTCCTTAAAGAGGTCGACATTGACTCGATCAACGTCTACCTTCATAAACGAGGACAAGTCATAAAGGCAAGACTCGAAACAATTCTTCCCAAGGAGACTCTGGACGCCCTTGATCCAAAAGCAGAAGGAAGTAGATTTAAAAACTACCTTCCTAACACCAGAACGATCGTATTTATACCTAAATATAAATAACAAAATAACTAGAAAAATAAAATAAGAAAATATTAAACCACAAACTAGACAAAAGATCCCGTAGTGGGACAAACAAAATTAGAAAAAAATAAATAAAAAAGATCCAGTAGTGGGACACCAATACCAAAAAAGAAGGCCCGATCACCGAGCAGCCGTCATTTATCTCTACTACTTCCTTCCTCTTCTATTTATTTTGCCCTTTCGTCTCTTCATTACTTCTTCCACCTATTATTCTATCTTTCTAAATGAAATGAAATGAATTTTAAGCCCGGATTTCTTGGACAAAATACATTGGTATTTACATCTCGCTACCCGGTAAAGGAGGTAACGGTTAAGGAGGGTCCGAAAAACTCCTTCGCTCAGTAGAGAACTGTGAGTACCGCTTTAATGTGAACCAATTATAGAACTTTATAAGACTTCAAAATTATCATCTTTGAGGTATTTTTAAGTCAAATGCGATTCTATAACGTGGTTCCAGCACCACACGTGCACGTTATCCGATTATAAAACAAGCTCTGCTGACCAAAGTCGCATACTCTCACAAAATTCTGATTTATGACCTAACAACCTTCAAAACTTTCAATAATTTCCGGAATAACCTTAGGATGAACTTGGCAATTATATCATTCGAAAGAGAATGCAAAACAACATAAGGGTTTCAAATTTCGTTTGTATCGGCCGAATAGTTATGATGTTATTGCCAAATAATTCCCCGGCTAACCTTGGAGGGACTTTGACAATTATATCATTCGAAAGAGAATGTAAAAAAACTTAAGAGTTTCAAATTTCTTAGAATATGCCGAATAGTTATAATGTTATTGCCTAAACAAAATAATTCCAGGGCTAACCTTGCCGATTATATCATTCGAAAGAGAATGTAAAACAATATAAGAATTTAAAATTTCGTTAGAATGGGACAAATAGTTACAATGTTATTACCCCCTCCTCTTAAAAAAAAAGCAAAGCGGTGACCGACCGACATAGTGAGATATCGAGTCGCACGCGACTAAAAATATTACCACTCAAACCAGTTTATACTACTAATTTTAAATATATGTATGTGTATAGGATTTGTGGGTTATTGACCTATTATTTATTGGTTGCCAGTTTACCGGGGATTATTTATTTAGTTGTTAGTGGTCAGGAGAAGGTTGGCTAAATGTTCACCGGTAGAGGTTGAATTGGCGGTTTCCCATCCAAGTACTGACCATGGTCATTGCTGCTTAACTTTAACGTAGCGCTATTGGGGTACTCGGTTACCTGGCGCTGACCTTGGGCTGACTCCAATTTGCGGGAAGATTATCCTCTCGCTTGATTTTAATGATGTAGGCTGGGAAAGAGGACCGGTTGGATTACCCGCAGGAAAAGGAATCTCGGAAGACGGATTCAAGGACTCTTTATTGGGCGAAGACTTAGTAGTCTTAGGCATTATGAATTTGGTTGAACGTATGTCGGGTATTTGAGGCAAGCCTACTAAAATTTGAGTCTATCTCGACTCTCCTTGACTGACACTGTCCTTTGGGGTTTACCCAGGATGGTATATAATGTATCGAAAACAGTGGGCGTGGCCCACTGTTAGCCAAGAATAATGTTTGGGGGGAGCTTACTCAACTGAATGTTCATTTATGTGTACTAGGGTGATGACTTTTTGACTTTTTTTATAAAAAATTATTTCCTGTAGCACGAATGAATGAACTTTTGCCTATTAATGACAAAAATTACTTTTATTCCATTGAAATATCGAAAAAGGTCACGCACAAACCACTTTGAAATGTAATATATGCCATTTTAGCATTTTATATGTGTTAAAAATATTTATATTAAATATATAAGTCATAAAACAGACTTGTGCAATAATTTATGTGCCATAAAATTGAAAAGAATTTCCTAGAAAATCATCACGTTATCGCTTGAGCGATTTCTGTAGAGTTCCAGAATTTTCTTCAGCCATTTTGCGTGCGGTATATAAGCGAGATGTTTAAAGCTGGTAGTTACTAGTTCAGTTTTAACGGCGTTGATATTATTATTGCCTTATTATAATTGTTGTGTATTCTCCAGCGTTTATTGTAAAGAGATCCTGGTATTATTTGGTAAGCTACATTTAACTCTCTCTCTAATTATATAATATAATAGCATATAATATTTTATTAGTGTATGTCTTCTCTCTTATTTTTTATAATTGTAATTTGCTTGTTTTTTAATAAAATATATGAAAGCTCAATAATAGTTTCTTTAATTTGTTACCTATTTAATATTTAGGTTTATTTTCTATTTCAGTTGCTGAGTACAAAACATGTCGTTCAAGAAGAGCTTTTATAACACGAAGAAGAACAAGAAAACCTGGACAAATAACAGTCCAGTTTCAAGCACAATCAAGAAGAGGCAACGTGGCAGTTTATGAAGCACCCTTAAGTGAACGGAGTCGCATGCTCCTGAAAATCTACGTCATTGGACGCTTCAAATTTCTTGAATCCACCGCCAAAGAACGGAGGGAGAGGATCAGCCCAATTGTTGTGGAGCTAAAAGCCCTATGGAGCAAAACATTGAACTTCCCACATGTATCTGATCAAGCCATTTGTGCAAAACTAGAAAACCTTCTAAAAGACTATGAGTACTGCAGAAAGAAACAAAACTTTAATTCTTTGAATGAACTGTTTGACGTGACCAAGGTGAAAGGCAACTGGTTGTGCAAAGAAGATAACCTCTATTAACAGCAAATTTTGACTAAAGGCCAGGTTGGTTATTCCACTGGTAAACCTGCTAGTGCCAAGACCATCCACCCATCCAAGCGAAAAAAGGCAATGGAAGCGACTGTGTCCCCACTTTCCAGCTCAGCATCACCCGATTGTTCCGAAACTAGCAAGGACTCATCCAATAACAGCGAAGACAGTTCTTGGGAGGGTAAGAATGCAGCATCAACGAGGAAAAGGAAGCATAACCCAACAGGCTTAGCAAGACTCCTTGCTACAAGATCAAAGCTGTTGTCCCACAGAGCAGCAAAGGTATGTCGCCAGCTTTCTGGTGAGGGCATTGAAATCTCAACCCCATGTCAGTCAGCAATCCACAAGGCTATCTACACGAGATCTGCTCAGGTGAAGAAGCACTTTGTGGCACGCTTCATCTGGAAAAGTGGAGCTTACACTTTGACGGCAAACGCATTGAGGACTTTGAATATCAGGTCGTGGTCCTCAAGAATGAAGCGAAAGAAATAAAGTTGGCTGCGCTCAAATTGAAGGATGGGAAAGCTGTAACAATTACAAAAGGGCTCCAGGGTGTGTTAGAGGAGTTCAACCTGTGGGGATCAATTGTTATGCTTGTCGCTGACACAACAAGCGTAAATACCGGCAAAAAGACAGGCGTTGTTGTTCGACTGCAGCAAATGTTCGAAGATAAAGTTCACCCCAAACCCAAGTTTATCAGTTGCTAGCACCATGTCCTGGATCGGAATCTTCGCGTTGTCATGGACGATGATCTACATGGGTCGACTAAATCACCAAACATAGAGTACTTCTTTGTGCAGGATTTGATGAGCAATTATGATAAATTGAAAGCAGCCTTCAGAAACAGTAAAACTGAGATTAAGGAAACAGGCGGCTGGAGAGACGAAATGAAGTTTCTCTATCACCTCACGTGTGTCTTCCGTCACTTCACTGAGATGAATGAGTTCCCCTTTGTAAAGTTTCAAAAGATCCCAAACATCAGCAATGCACGTTGGAGCTCTCGTTTCATTCTAGCCCTTCTTGCGTTAATTCTGATGCCTAGCACCCGGAGCAGGCTGAGTAAAATCTGTTCATTCATTTCTTTCTCATGGGCTGACCATTGGTTCAGCACCCACTTGTTCCGCGCTGAAGATTTTTATGAACTATCTGCAGCTCTAAATGAATACCCAACAGGTCTCAAATGCTTGAAAACCCACTGGAAAACTGATGAATTTCCAATCAATATCGCCCGAAGCAACCAGTGCTATGAGCGTGCAGTCAAAGTTATGCAAGACTTGCACGGATCCTGCCGCAACAAGGACAACCTATCACTGAGATTCATCCTGTCCAATGACATTCGTGTAACTAATTTACTTCAGTGTGTGCTTGATGACCCTATATAATGTTATATATATATATATATATATATATATATATATATATATATATATATATATATATATATATATATATATATATATATATATATATATATATATATGAATAACGTTACAGCCACGAGGAAAATGAAACAACGGAGAACTGCGAGGCCTTTCGACTAATGGTCCTTTACTAAGCAGACTAAGAGACAGGGAAAAAGAGAAAGATATTTATACACCTAATTAATGAAAATATGGGATATAAAGATTAAAAGGGGTGGGATTAACAGATACCTGGAAAAATCCTATTAACGAGATGAGCCGTCAGGGTTAAAAAAAAAAAAAAGTTTACGGGTTACAAAAGAAAGGGGGGGGGGGCAATGTTTAGGAATCACATATGCAATATGAAAACAAAAAAAGTTTACACATGATAACAAGAAAATATGACAAAAGAAAAATATGAGGAAAGGTTTTTTTATAAATAAGCTAAAATAACTTCTAGGTGGTAATCATTAATTCAGAAATTTTATCTTTAAAATCATTCTTAAACATTCTTTTGATACAAGGGTCCAAAAAATACATTCCAGGGCTGTCTCATGTGGGCTTGGTGAGGTTTGTTTAGGATAGGTAAGATTAGGTTATGTAAGGTTAGGTTAGGATAACTATTTATGATCGTCGTTTTCTCCTTGAATAGCCTTTTTTTTTTTGTCCCGAAAATTGCTTACTTTTCGTGGTAGTTGTTCTCAAATAAATATGAAGCTAATTCACTGGTAAGCCTAAAAACGTTATGGCTAAAAAGTCGTGGTGGGATGTTCTGGAACTTATCCACGGCCTCAACCCAGAAGTAAATATACGACAAATTAAAAAATGTGAAAACAAAATCATAAATGCGAAATTAGCCGTCGCTTTCAACAAAACGTGCTACGATGAAAATATATTGCCCAACTATATATATACGAGGTGCGGTCAATAAGTTTTGCAATTCGGATATAAGGAAACGAGATATGAGGAAAAGTGTTTTATTATTTTTCAATATAACTACCCTCGACTTCAATGCACTTGCGCCACTTGTCCCTGAGGCTTCGAATTTCCGTCAACCAGAAATCTCCCGACTGCTGTTCAATCCACTCCTGGACGGCGAGCTGGACATCTTCATCATCCCCAAACCGGCGTCCACGCAGTGCAGCCTTGAGCTGGCGGAATAAAAAGTAGTCGCTAGTGGCCAGATCTGGACTGTAGGGGGGATGGTTGAACTCCTCGAATCCGCACTCGCACATGGCAGCTTGTACAACTCTGGCCTTGTGGACTTTGACGACGTTGAAGTTAATCATGGGGCGTGAGGTTTCTAGTGACCCAACGGGTAGAGACCTTGGTCATGGCCAAATTTTCGTGGATGATGTTGATAACACTTCCATGTGATATTCCAAGTTCTCGTTCGATTTCTTCGACCTTCACCCGTCGATTTTTGAGGATCATCCTCTCCACACGGGCCACATTGTCCTCGTTGGTCACGTCTGAAGGGCGTCCTGGACGGGGGTCATCTTCAAGGGACTCACGACCATGGCAAAACTCCCTATTCCAGCGAGCAATGGTTGCATAGGAAGGGGCGGTGTCGGTGTACACTGCAACCACGCTTTCATAGATCTCTTTTGCATTCTTGCCTTCATTGGTCAAAAATTGTTCACTGCGCGGTGCTCAACCTTCTCCATTGTTGAAAAATTTGTGACTGACGATCTGCGATCAGCTACTGCTTCTTTAATAGACGAGGCAGGAGTGTGCGGCTGCAGGTCCTGACTTGTCAAAACTTGTCCTTCCTAACACCCCCACAAACAGCCATCCTCCTTCCTCTGTTTTGCTCTACCGATTCGCAAAACTTATTGACCGCCCCTCGTATATATATATATATATATATATATATATATATATATATATATATATATATATATATATATATATATATATATATATATATATATATATATATATTTATATTTATATTTATATATATATATATATAATATATATAAATATATATATATATATATATATATATATATATATATATATATATATATATATATATATATATATATATATATATATATATATATATATATATATATATATATATATGAGACCATGACGCTCATCGCTCAGGCTTGACGACACTGGTTCGAATCCAACTCCTTTATTCACCTTCATATACCGGTTTTCCCTATTTTTCCGTTTCTAAATCTCCCATTTTCTTTCTTAAGCTTTTAATGGTTACGTAATATCTTCCTTGGCATTTTATCGGGTCGTGATGCCACTTTCCCTTTCTTTGGTTTTTAAACTACCTTCATTATATATAATGTGTTATGTGATTTTCACTTATATATATATATATATATATATATATATATATATATATATATATATATATATATATATATATATATATATATATATATATATATATATATATATATATATATATATATATATATATATATATATATATATATATATATATATATATATATATATATATATATATATATATATATATATTTGGGCAATATATTTTCATCGTAGCAAGTTTTGTTGAAAGCGACGGCTAATTTCGCATTTATGATTTTCTTTTCACATCTTTAAATTTTTCGTATATTTGCCTTCCTTCTGAGTTGAGGCCGTGGATAAGTTCTGCGAAATTTATTAAGACTCGGATTTTAAAGTTAAGGAGGAAATAGGAGAAGATTCCTTTAGAAAAACACTTTATTTATCTGACGCGTTTTGATACCCTCTTATCATTTTCAGAGATAAAGTAAAAATACAAATAAAAAGAGAAGAACATTGGTTTAAATATCAATGAATGAACATATTTATATAAAAACCTTTATTTGTGTATACCACGTAAGGAAAAATGAAAGACTGGTTGGACTTAGATCATCAAGTTCTAACGTACTGACAAACTTGTGAGCATGTTAGGATAAGGTCAAAAGGGGTAGAATTAGGAACTAAGGTCAAATTCGCGCTCACGTCCAAAGAGAAGATGGACCTTCATAGTGAGAGATTAAGCATCCCTCATAGTTTGGTCCCTAATTCTAAGGCTTGGCAGTATTCCGTTCGAATTAAATTGAATGTTAAGCTTGGGTTTGTTTTGTTTTTTTGTAAATAGATGGCTTCTAGGAAAAGTGGTTGTCAACGTCCTGATGCAAAGTCAGTAATTTTGGTGTTTTCTTCTAACATTTTTCTGTTGAGAATTTTATATGGTTTGGACTTTTTTGTTTTGGGGGTCGCCGTTGCTTACTTAAGTGGTATGCCATTCTTCTTGACAATTTGGTTTCCGTCATTACAATATATGAGGGGGGGGGAGAAGCTGATAGTCTCATAAGTTCTTGGTTTAAGTGCTGGTATAAGTGTTCTATATTTGTAGGCTTTATAGCTCGGTTAATAATGTCTTTAATTACCCTTTCATATGTTCGGTACGCCGTGTTCATCATGTTCTTGCAAAAAAGTTTTATGTTATTTTCTATATTATTGTTTCCGTTGCTATTTTGTTCTTTGGAGTAAAATTGGTCAATTTTCTTCTTGATGCCTACCTAGACATCATGGTTGCTGAACCCATTGTTGACGAGTACTTGTATTGCTCTCTCAATCTTATTGTGTCTCTCTTTCCAAGTTTTGCAGTGGGTGAAGGCACGATTGATATAAGCATTAATTACACTTTTTTTGTATCGTTCTAGTCATTCACTTTCTGCATCCATGGCCAGGATTGGTAGTTTCAACGTATACTTTCGTCGTGATATTGTAATTGATTTTAGTAGTTAAGGTGTCGAGAAATGGAAGCTGGTTGTCTTGGATTCTTTCAACTGTATAATTGAGAGACGAACATTCTAAATATTTGTTGGAGTGTTTGTATTTCTTCTTCCGATTGTAAATTGAAGTAAATGTCGTCTATCTATCGGCAGTAGATATGGGGTCTGTGTAATTTTGCGAAAACCCTTTCTTCGACAAATCCCATGAAAATATTTGCAAATATATATACAGGGTCTTTCAACAAGGACACTCGACCTTTGTCAGGCGATAGTGGCCATGTTCTTAAAGCGACATCTGGCAACCTCACTGTAGTAGTACTTGGCAAATCACGATGGAAGGTTATAGCGTTGAACAGCGTGTGCAAATCATCAAATGTTATTATCAAAATCAGTGCTCCGTTAGACAAACGTTCCGCGCATTACGTGATTTCTATCCTCCCCACAGCGACGAGGCCCATTTTTGGATGAACGGATTTGTGAACAAGCAAAATTGTCGGATTTGGGACGAAATCAATCCACATGAGATACACCAGCACCAATTGCATCCCAACAAAGTCACTGTTTGGTGCGGATTTTCGTCTAACGGAATCATCGGTCCGTATTTTTTGGAGAACGAAGATGGGATTGCCATAACCGTCAACGGCGAGACCTACAGATCGATGATAAGCAATTTCTTGTGGCCTCAACTTGATTATATGCCTGATATGGATACTGACGACATGTGGTTCCAACAAGACGGCGCTACGCGCCACACTGCGCACGCCACGATAGACAATTTTGCACCAGCGATTTCAGGGCAGGGTCATCTCGCGCGGTGGCGACGTCAACTGGCCAACGAGATCATGCGGTTTTACGCCATTAGACTACTTTCTCTGGGGCTACCTTAAATCGCAGGTCTATGCGAATCATCCGCAAACAGTTGATGTCCTCAAAGTCAACATAACGAACACCATCCAGCAAATTCAGCCAGATTTATGCGACAAAGTCATCGAAAATTGGGCCTCCCGAATACGTTCCACCAAGCGAAGCCGCGGCGGACATTTGAACGACGTCATATTCCACACTTAATGCCATAAAATGTACTTTCAAATTTAAAATAAATTGATTGCATATATCACACACAACTTGTTTTATTTACATTTAAAAATTGAGCGACCTTATTGAAAGACCCTTTATATATATATATATATATATATATATATATATATATATATATATATATATATATATATATATATATATATATATATATATATATATATATGGCATTATTAGACAACTGATCTACTTCAGGTGGTCCAGAGTGACACCCTTCCCTCTCCCTCCTTCTCCTCCCTCTCCTGTTTTTCTCAGTCCCTCCCACTCATTTTTCGTCTCAATCTCTCACACAAAAACTCTTCTCTCTCTCCTTCTCCGTTTCTTCCCATATCTTCCTTTCTCTCATACCCACTCTCTCTCTCATCCCCTCCCCTCACCTGCTCTTCCTTATTCTCTCACGCACCCTCTCTCCCTTCATCTCACCCTCCCTCTTCATTCCCCTCTATCAATCTCTCTCACTCACCCTCTCTCTCTCTCTCTCTTCCTCTCTCTCTCTCTCTCTCTCTCTCTCTCTCTCTCTCTCTCTCTTACCCTCTATGTCTCGCTCTTTCTTTCTCTCTTCATCCCTCTCTTTCTCTCTCCTCTCGCTGCTCTCTCTCTTTCACTCTTTTTCCTATCGCTCTCTCCCTCAGTTTCTCCCCCACTCTCTCTCTCCATCTTTCTCTCCCATACTCTCTCTTTCACACACACGCACACACATTCTTTCACCTTCTCTCTCATTCTCTCCCCGCTCTCCCACCCTTCTCTCTTGTCCTTCCTCCATCCCTCCATTTCCCTCTATCAATATCTCTCTTTCTCACTCTTTATCACACACTCTCCTTCTCTCTCTATCTTTCTCTCCCCGCCCCTTCCTTTCTCCCCCCCTTCCTTTCTCCCCCCCCTTCCTCTGTCTCCCTCTCTCTCACGCACATACTTTATATCTCTCGCCTCTTCTCCTTCTCCCTCCCACCATCTTTCTCTGCCCCTCTCTCTCAATTTTTATCTATCTCTCTCCCCCTCTCCCATCTCTCTCTCTTTTTCATAGACAAATACTCTTTTCTCGCCGCGCATTCTCTCTCCATTGCTCTTTCGTGCTCTCTCACTTTCTCTTTCTCCCTATCTCGTGCGTTCTATTTCTCTTTCTCTCCCTCCTCCTCTCTTTCATGGAAAAGTGAGGCCACACCACCCAACGAGTGGATTCCCTCCCGGCCAAAGGCACAAAGGCAATCGCTAAATCAGTAGAAAAAGTGGAATCTTTAACGACATGGGTCGATGGGGCCTCATAAAAGTAAGTAACAGATGGCAAATTTTGGTAAGAGTAAAAGAACTGTGTTGCAAACCATGGATGATGCAGGTAAGCAGCCACAAGCTAGCTATCGCGCACTCGCTAGCCAATACCTCAGCACAGCACTCCAACCCAGAGTCCTGGTGGAGGTGCTGGTTTGTCCATAGGTCGGTCTCAAGAAGTCATTCCCGAGAGTGGACAGTCAGGATACAAGCAAGGAAAGTAGACCTTGAAGAATGACTAAGCACTCAAAATATAGTTTTATTGAACGCGCTCTTTCCATTAAGAAAAAAATCAGAGAGCTGCGAGCGATAATGGCATTCGAATGTTTCCATATTGTGGAAATTACGGAATCTGGATCTACGTTTAATTGAAGTATTTAGCAGGCAAATTCAGTGCCCCTAGCTACGTCATCTTCCACAAGGATCACGCAGGACCGGAAGGAGGAGGGGTGCTGGCTTACGTGTGTAAATCTTGGCGCGCATCTAGCGCAGAATAAGAGTGTGACAGATTTGACTTCAAAAATCAAGGTAAAATCAAGACTGTACAGGCTAAAAATGGTATGCCACTCTCTGCAACTGACAGAGGAAGACGATGATAACGTGTAGGGTAAACTATCCGGCATTCTAGATGACCTTCCCGCAGTCTTCTTTGATGATTTCAAGTCCTATATGAACTGGATTGAACGGAGGGTTGAGCAGGAGTGGTCTTGCCTCATGGACTTCTTTGACGAGAACTTTCTTACTCACTGGGTCTCGGAACCAACCAACAAGAGGGGATGATATTTTAGACCTTCTGCTTACCATGCAAGAAAACTTCGTGGCCAACCTTTCTCCTGACGAATATTTGGCAGGGAGTGACCATAATATGGTTAGGGTTGAACTATGTATCCTCTCTGCGCAAGAGCAAAAAAAAAAGATACCACGTAAACTAAACTAGAGGTGTTAAAATTTTACTGGATTGTGAACTTCACTCTGTAACCTTGGGCTGCTGTAGGTTGGCGATAGACAATCCAAATGGATTAGCTTTAAACAACGATTTGTTGCCCGACAAACCTAGTTTCTGACGAAGAAATCCATGAAACCTAATAGTTCAGTTTAGAAATAGCAAATGCATTTAAATGTAGGAAACACACATGCAGAGACTAAAAGCTGAGTTGCAAAAGTCAGAATCTGAAAAGATTTGTTTCTCAAAGAAAATAAAATCAAAACCTATTTTAGGAAGGAATGCCGTGACGAAGAAGTTTGGGTGGCGCCTCTTACCAAACGGATCCCTCAATAAATCTTCGCCTATATAAACGGCCGAAAAACGGGGCAACAACGAAATATTTCGTGTCGGAGAAGAAAGAAGAAAGCCAGCACTATCGTGTTTGACTTCGTTGGTGAGTATGTGTGCTTTCACCTTAATGTTTTCTTTCGTAGTCTGCGTCAGAAGATGGCGCATCTTCAGCACGTACGAGTGGTAGCTCAGGTCCTGGCGCACGGCTCTGTGGATGGTTGTTTCGCTCGCACCCATCTTCTTAGCAAGTTTGGGGGCGATGGGGAATATCGCGCAACTCATAGCCTATGTTCCCTAAATGTTGGCACACCACCTTCACGTGGTGCCCCTGTTTTTTAACTGAGCGTGTGCCCAACGTCCGAACACCAGGCGGGATATCCTGGTTTGGGTATCTGACTAAGGGTACCCATCAACCTTTTGGGGCAGTTGTGTGTATGGACACCAGCACACTTCTGGCCCATATGGTTGTCTTTGCTGTGGCCCTGCAGTTAGTGAATGGCATCACAAGGACTAGGTGACCTCATACCAACATAAAAGGTGGGTGAGGGGAACCCCATGAGGCGGTTTGATGACCAAACACTGGCATCACTCCGGCATCCCCAAATAACCTTGTGGGAGGACTGTGTGTCTGAACCCCAGCGCACTTTCGGCCCACTTGGTCCTAGTCAGTATGTGTACTCTGTACGAGTCGACGGATGTACCCACTGGGGGGCATCGTCCGCAGGACCGTGCCACGGAGGTAGGTTTGGTTGCCTGGGTCGTTGTTTTGCTTTCGGGAGGTCTTTGCACCGCAGTCCAGTAAAACTCCGTTATGCGGCTCCGCTGTTTTTGAAACAACAGTGGGAGTCGGGGGGGGGGCTACCCTGTCTGGACTGTATGGGCGCTCTCCGGACTCACGATGGCGATTTGGTACATGCCCTCGGCTCCAGAGACACCACTTATAAAAATAAAAATCATATCGGTAAATTTTCCAAAAACTCATCCCAGAGACCGCCGGCCTCTGGTTACCGTGAAAACAGCAAAGATCTTCGTCGCTTGGATCCTTTTGGATCAGAAGTAGACGAAGAACTGGATTATGACCGCTTTATAGTACTCAAATCCAGCAACGAACGTTGTCCTCTTAGCAAAGCTGACATCTTTGATGTCTTTGACGACTTCGTAAACAAGTGTGGCGAACCTGCTCAAATGTAGCCGCGCAATGATGGGGCATTGATTGTCGAGGCCAAGTCTAATGAGCAGCAAAAGAGAATTCAATCTCTCGAAAAGTTAGCCTCAGTGAATGTATCATCCGCGTCTCACCCGACATTTAATACCTCCAAAGGTGTTATTCGATCGGGTGAACTCATTGAGTATGATATCGACAGGTTGGTGACAAAACTTGCCAATCAGAAAGTAACAAGTGCACATCGCATTTCTAGGTTTGTGAATGGCGCTAGGGTCCCTACCGCCACCATAATCCTAACTTTCAACAGATTGGAACCGCCCAAGTACGTCAAGGCTGGCTACCTTAACATCCCAGTCAAGCCTTACGTCGAAAACCCCCGGCGGTGCTTCCATTGCCAACGCTTTGGCCATGTAAGCAAGTTTTGTAAAAGCGAAAGGATTTGTGTAAACTGCTCAGCAGAATTTCACGGAACACCCTGTTCCAAACAGCCGTGCTGCCCCAATTGTGGCGGAGACCACTCTGCCACATCACAGCAATGCACCTTCTTCCTCTACTAGAGAGAGGTCATTGCTGTTCGAAATGAAAACAGGGTGAGCTATAAAGAGGCTAGACGAAGAGTTAGGAAGACTTACGTTCAGCCTGGCGTGAGCTTCGCGGATGCTCTGCGCACCGCCACGCCAAAGAAGGGGAGAAGCCAGAGACCATCTACAGGCTCTCCTGAACAAACCAGAAGTCCTCCACAACCGAAACCCAGGTCTCCGCGCAGAGATGTGCCTCAACAGGTAGAGGGTTCTCCACACCGTAAACCCGCATCTCCACGCGCACCTGAAAAGGTTAAGAGCCCCCCTCGACCGAAACCACGATCAATCGGTAGATAAAACTCTTCACCAAAATCTAGCCTAGCTTCTGATGGCACAAAGAAGAGGAACCTTCCATCCTATCCCGATTCACCAAGAGTGGCAAAACACCTTGCCACCGCTCCACAAGACGTGGATGTGAATCGGATTGGGCCGCAGGTGGTGTCTATTCCAGCTCTGGACATCCATCCTGCCCCAAAAGAACAGAGAACTACAGCCCCAAAGCGAGTAGTCAGCAACCCACCCCTTGCTGATACTGCTTTGGAACTCCTTCGAGCCCTAAGTGAGAAGGAATCAACCTGTACCCCATCACAGGAAACAGCTGTAGTAGAGGCTGCCCCCTTATCCAAGGAGGAGCCGAACCAACCATCAGATTCCAAGAATCCTTCGCCAGCCGAACAATCGCTGCCACCATCACCAGCCAAGTCGATGTCATCGGCTCACGAAATGACTGATGGAGATGCTCCCACATCTGCTTCTCCAGTCAAGACAGTCATTTCGTATAGCCAGCTAACAAAATTGCCACGTTTAAAAGGAAAGTCGAGAGCTAAATTAACGCTCCCGATGCCTCCAGAGTCATACCCCAAACCGGTAATTGGTATGACCAAAACTACCCCTACGGGTAGTATAAAACCAAAACCTCCTACCCTTAAGGGTAGGATGATTGTCTTAAAGAGGTAAGGATGTATCCAATAATTCATTGGAACATCCAAGGTCTCTTCCCCAAGTGGGAAGAACTCAAGCTCCTGTTTAAGGACTACAATCCTGATTGTATAGCTTTACAGGAAACTTGCTTGGGTACTCGTAGTGTACCCAATATTCCTGGTTTTGTGGGATACTATAAGAACCCTATAGAACCAATCCATGGTTCTGCTGTGCTCATCAACAGCAGGGTTCCCCACAACCAGATCGACCTTGCGACAGACTGGCAGGCGGTCGCTGTCCGCCTGTTCTCCCATCGCCCCTATACGGTCTGCTCGCTTTACCTCCCTCCTAGTGAGGAAAAAGACACAGCCTCTCTAGCTAGAAAACTAGTAGAGGTAATTAAACAGCTCCCTCCCCTCTTTCTATTGATTGGGGATTTTAATGCTCGACACCCCCTTTGGGGGGACCATGATAAGAACCCTAGGGAAAACATGATTGAGAAATTTCTGAGCGAAAATGATGTCTGCCTCCTAAACGATGGCAGCCATACATCATTTCACATCCAGACGAGCAGCTCTACATGCGTGGACTTGTCCCTCTGTTCACCAAGCTGTAGAGCTGATTTTGACTGGGCAGTGGATCCTGACTTGCGAGGCAGCGATCACTTCCCCATTATTATAGCGCCATGTACAGGTGGCCTCCCTCCACCACCTAGTAAAAAATGGAATGCAAAAAAAGCAAACTGGCCTAAATTCAGGCACCTCTCGAGCCATGACGGGTCCTTCCCTCATGAAGATATTGACGTGGCTATCGATGACCTCCTAGTCCACGTCAATAAAGCGGCTAACTCCTCCATCCCGCTCTCCGGCTCAACCGCTCGCGGACCACAAGTTCCCTGGTGGTCGGCTGAATGCTCGAGAGCCGTGACTGAATGTAAAATGGCTTGCCGACGTTACCATCGCTCCCCTACGATGGTAAATAAAATTACTCGTAACAGAGAAAGGGCAGCACGGCGACGCATCCTTCGACAGACTCGAAAGACCTCGTTGGAAGGTTACATCGCGTCCATAAGTTGGCAAACGCCTATAGACAAAGTGTGGAAAAGGGTCAAAAAGCTATTGGGCAAATCCAATGGCTTTACAGCTCCCAACATTGTCCAAGCTGGAGAATTGTTGGGGGACTTGTCCCATATTTCCAATGTCTTGGCCAGATGATTTGCTAGCATCTCAAGCCCAGATAATTATGAGATGCAATTCCAGTGCTTTAGGCTCCAACAGGAGCAGCAACCGCTCAACTTTATGGAGCCTAACATGGATAACGAGTCTTACAACCGACTCTTCTCTATCCATGAGCTCCATAATGCACTGAAGCACTGTAGATCCACTGCCCCCGGATCGGATGGCATTTCCTATGATATGATTAGGAATATGCATCCATCCCTTCTCTCTCATTTACTGGACATTTACAACTGGATTTGGATCAAGGGCCGCTTCCCTTCCATGTGGAAAGAGGCCATAGTCCTTCCATTCCGCAAACCAGGAAAGGACGGGATGGAGCCCACCCATTACCGCCCCATTGCTCTTACCAGTTGTCCATGTAAAGTGTTTGAGAGAATGGTCAATTTCAGACTCATCTGGTTTTTGGAGACTCAGAATCTCATATCTCCTTCTCAATCAGGGTTTAGGAAAAAGCAGAGTACGAGAGACCTGCTTGTCCGAATGGAGTCACTCGTAAGAGATGCTTTTTCAAAGAAGCAGCACGCCATCGCTGTCTTCTTTGATATTGAGAAAGCATACGATACCACCTGGAGGCGTGGTATCCTTAAACAACTCCATGATTGGGGCCTGCGGGGTTACCTCCCCAGGTTTGTCGAGCAATTTGTGATGCGACGCACACTACGCGTAAGGATTGGAGGCACCTTATCGGAGCCCGTGAACCAAGTTGAGGGTGTGCCACAGGGAAGTGTCCTCAGTGTCACCTGCTTCTCTGTGGCCATTAATAGCATTGTTAGAAATCTCTCTCCCGAGATTTCGTCGACGTTATATGTGGATGATCTGGCGCTCATTTGTTCTTCGCCCAGACTCCCATTTATCGTCCGTAAGCTACAGCGAGCTATAAGCACTGTAGCTGAAAATGCTTCCTCCAAGGGTTTCCGCTTTTCCGCAGTAAAGACCAAGGCTGTTCACTTTTATGGGCATAAGTTAGTGACATGGGACCCCCTCCATTTGTCGCTATATGGTGTGCCTATAGATTTTGAGCCCCATTTCAAATATCTGGGGGTCATATTTGATTCACGGCTTTCTTTCCCGCACCATGTGGACGCCTTGGAAAGGTCTTGTTTAAAGAGAATGGACATAATGAAACTGTTGTCTCACACTTCTTGGGGAAGTGATCGACGTACTCTGTGGCTCCTGTATCTAGCATTGGTCCAATCAAAGCTAGACTATGGATCACAGGTGTACTCCTCTGCCT
Source organism: Ceratothoa steindachneri (assembly GCA_963969495.1). NCBI lineage: Eukaryota > Metazoa > Arthropoda > Malacostraca > Isopoda > Cymothoidae > Ceratothoa > Ceratothoa steindachneri. The sequence goes on along the minus strand of OZ018328.1, from coordinate 37,415,000 downwards.
CGCCATTCATTCTCGAAAAACTAAATACTGTGCGTAACCAGGGTGTGCGCCTGGCTTCTGAAGCCTTTAAGTCCTCCCCAGTGTGGAGCCTCTACGCAGAGAACAGGGTTCTCCCCCTTCCCTATCACAGGCTCAAGTCTAATTTAAACTACCTCCTTAGACTTGAGCAACTACCGCAGACGCCAGTGTATGAGTGCATGTTCAATACACGGACAGTGGCCTCATACGATAGATCTCCATCTCTGGCTCGCCCCTTTGCTCTGAGTATGGCCGAGCACACTGCGCAACTAAGGGAGTTCTCAGTGATTCCCTTTACCATGCCAAAGACCCCCCCGTGGCTCATACCACCTGTAATGGTATGTAGGGAACTAGCTGATAGGCCCAAGGATCACCACCTGCCTGTAGTATTGAGAGCCATGTGTGGCGACCACTCCTCTCAACATCGGCATAGCACTTTTGTGTTCACCGATGGGTCCAAGTCACCGGACAGAGTTGGAGCAGCTGCTATCTTTCCATCTGGGGCAGCATTGGTCCGCCTGCCAAACGCAGCCTCCGCATTCACAGCGGAACTCGTTGCTATGATGGCGGCACTGACTATCATAGCTGGCAGGCCATCTGGTTCTCATACTATCTTTACAGACTCCCTTAGTTCGCTTCAAATGTTGGGTGATGTTGGTTCGAGCAATCCGTTGGTTTCCAAGATCCAGCGGTGGCTCCTACGACTATCGCCCATCCACGAGATATCCTTTTGCTGGGTGCCTAGTCATGTGGGCATCCCAGGCAATGAGAGGGCAGATGCTGCAGCCAAAGAAGCAGCATCACTGGGGACAGCTCCAGTGGCCCCAGTCCCACTCTGCGATGCCTATCCTCTGATCAATGAATACGTGGTCGGCCTATGGCAGAAGAGGTGGAGTGAGCTCCCTCCCACCAAGCTCCACTCCATAAAACCCTCCGTTCACCCATGGCCACGTACAACTAGACATCGTAAAATGGAGGTTGCGCTTGTCCGTCTGAGGATAGGCCATTGCCGGCTCACCCATGAGCATTTAATGAGTGGGCTGCCCCCACCTATGTGCATTCTGTGTGGGGTACAAATATCTGTCCTCCATATATTTGTAGAATGCCCATTGCTAAGGAATCTCAGAAGGACGACTTTTCCCTTCATTACCAGAGAGATGGCCCCCCAGCAGGCTCTGCGGGGCATCTTTTCTGAGACCTATTGCTTCTTTGACGTGACTAGGATACTAACCTTCCTAAAAGAAAGCAATCTTTTAAACAAAATTTAAAATAGTTTTATATATTTATTATTGATCTATTCATAGTTTATGTTTTTACATTTTTAAAAAAATGAATAAATTCTTAACAAAAATATAATTGCTTAATAACTTTTAAAGTTATATTGTTGATATATTCATAGTTTATTTACTTGTTATTTATTATTTTTTACTTTTTTTTTTACCTTTTGTTGAATTTTTTAATAGTCTATTTTTTGTCAAAAGATTTTAACTCAACTGACTTAATATTGCCTATTAAACTAATTTTGGTCCCAAGGACATTTTTGCTTTTTTATGTATTTTAATATGGCAATATTCTAAAAATAATAATTTTAAATTCACCGCCCATAAGTGAATTTGGCTGCGAGATAGTCCATCTGGGCTACGCAGCTTTTAACCTTTAATGCACTATTCATTCATTCATTCTTAGCAAGTTTGGACATGGACAGAGCAGGGTCCTCGTAGATCTTCTACCTTACACTGGCGACGAAATTCTCGTTCCTGGTGGTATCAGAGCGACGCTAGTGACGCAGTCTTTCGGCGGTGACTTCGTCCTTATTCTTAGCCTCGTTCTACTTCCCTTTCACTTTGTAAATGAGATTTCCACGAGTAATTAAAACATTCACAATCTCCTTCATGCTTCTCCCGGCGCTGAGGCCGCGAGGATGATGTAACGCGTTTCAATTTCAGCTGACATTCACAGAAGAAGCTGTGTAAGGTCAAATAAACAAATTTGAAATCTCTAATCTAAAATTAAAATCTTCACTACGGCACAAGTTCAATAATGTAATGTTATATATTTGATAAAATGACACATAGACGGCGGTAAAATACTAAAAGGAACGTTATGTTAATAAAAAAGAGCAACAAAAAACTAGTGAGGTAAGTACAGCAGAAAATATTTGTAATGATATATATATATATATATATATATATATATATATATATATATATATATATATATATATATATATATATATATATATATATATGGGCAAAATTATAGAAACTAGAGAAGACAAGTGTTGCGGTCAGTATATAGCCAAAATTGAAAACCGACACCGCTTCAAGTCCTGGGAGCCGGGCTTCGTGCTTCGCCAGACGAGGTGTGTTCAAAGAACCTTTATATTAATTTATATTAACTGCATCACTTTCTCGAATTTTACCCATCCTTTAAAAAATATTTAGCTGAGACAACGATGGAAATCAGTAGGAAGTGTATTCATGTTCTGCGTAGACTATAAGAATCAATTGATATACTTGGGGGGGGGGGAGGTTCTTTGAATATACCTCCCCTGATGAGACACTTTGTTCGACCCCCGAGACTTGAAACAAAGTCAAGATTGTGTTCTACTTTAGGCATCAGCAATAGAACTGGCAAACCTCTGAACCGTAAAGAACCACCAGGGATCATTACATAATATAATGTAAAATCGATGTCAGTGCCAAGAATTTTAAAATCCTAGTCCATTTCAACAATGAGCTTTCCCTCCCTATTTTAGAATCAATATATATTAAAATGTTAAAGCCTTTCCTTAACACTGACCACACTGCTGTTCCGCTCCTCTTAATTTAACTCGTCCTCTCTCCTCAAATATGTTTTCTTCTTGCCTCCAGTCCGTATCTTATCCAGTTGAGTTTTCCCCTTAGTTCAAATTTCTCGTGTATTGATTCGGAATAAATTGAGATCCTCATTGGAGAAATCTGCTGGAACCCGTCACTGTGTTCTATGACGGCCTCAGACTGCAAAAATCGATAGGCACATAAATTCTTAGACCAAAACATAAAAAGCCCCAAACAACTTGCATTTTCTTTACTATACCGGGTGTCCCAGAAAAAAAGTTAACCGTACTTTGAATTAATATAACTAAAAAACTATTGGAGATTTTGGGGTCCTGCAAAAGGTGTTTTATTTACCAACTATTTATCTGTTGATTCTGGAGATTTCATTAAATTCCCTTTTATCATATTGATACACTAATGGGTTTAGTGGAGGCTATCAAAAATATGTTTGCGCAACGAAGTAAAATAATGAAACGAAGCCTAGGTAGGCTAGGCCACCACCATGCACTTTCAAGAGAAGCGTAGAGAGCCTAGGTAGCCTAGGTCACTGTGCGATTCTTCAAGCAAAGCCTAGGCCATTTTACAGTGGTTTTTCATCACGCTGTGCTATGGTCTCGCCATTATTGCTTACTAACCAAATCAAACCGTTTATGTGTAAAAGTTTACTTCCATAGAACCTTTTTAATCATGCGGTTAGCAAAAGATCAACGCGTATTTGTAGTCACAAACCTTATTAAGACTGGCAGTATTAAACAAGTACAAGATTCATTTAAAAAACGTTTTCCAGGTAGGCACCCACCAAGCAAGCCCACAATTTGGAAAAATGTTCGCAAATACAAATATGAAGGAACATGATAAATCTAAATAAAGGTCGTTCGGGTCGTATGAGAACCATAAGAACAACAGAAAATATCGCAAATGTTCAGATTACACTTCTTCAAAATCCACATGTATCAGTCAGAAAGAATGGGTTACAATTGTCAAAGTCATCATTTAACCGCATTATAAAACACGACTTAAAATGGCATCCCTATAAGATGCATGCAAGACACCAGCTTCTTGAAACTGATTTTCGTCGTCGTAGACAATTTGTCGAATGGCTTCTCCATAAACCTACTCGTTTCTTGGAAAACATTATGATTGGTGATGAGTCAGCCTATTTCATGAATGGAAGGTAAGTAGCCATAACATTGGGCAATATGCGCCGCTGAACCACCCCCGAGCATTCAACTTTGACACACGTATTTGTCAGCAGAAAGTGTCTCTGTGGATCGGAATATGCGGGAATGGCTATCTTGTCGGCCCATTGTTTTACGAGAATAACTTGAATGGTGCTGTCTACCTAAGCATGATCAACGAAAGGATCATCCCGGAACTCCGCCAGATTTACGGCTATCAATTTAATAGACTTTGGTGGATTCAGGACGGCGCACCAGCTCATAGGCAGCTTGTTGTAAAAACAAAGCTAAGAGAAACGTTTGACAATCACATTGCCGTGCTAAATCATGCAATTGAATGGCCCTCAAGATCCCCTGACTTAACACCGTGCGATTATTTCTTATGGGGATATCTAAAGAATAAAGTGTATTCTACTCCACCACAAAGCATCAACCAGTTGAGAGATAGTATCACACGTGAAGTCAGTAGACTTAAGGAAAATCACAAATTAATTAAAAAAGTTGTTCAATCAATGCGATGAAAGGCGCACCTGTGCTTGTAAAGAAATGGAGGACATGTGGAAGGAAACGGTGCTTAGAAAATTAAAAAATGAATTTGTATTACCCATATGAAGAAATGTTTTGTTAAAAGTGGATTTAAATATATTTGTTGATTTTAAATTTCGAAGTTTCATTATTTTACTTAATTGCGCAAACATAATTCTGATAGCCTCCCCTAAACAAATTAATGTATCAATATTTTAAAAGAGAATTTAATGAAATTTCCAGAATCGACAGATAAATAGTTGTTAAATTTGTTTGGGTTTACAAGACTCAAAAATCTCTAATAGGTTTTGAGTTATACTAATTCAAAGTACGGTTAACTTTTTTCTGGGACACCTTGCATAGAATTTCAATAAATTTTTATATTAAATTAGACTTACCAATATACAGTCTATAATCCATATTAAATCAGGTAAGTAAAGAATATTATTGGGTAGAATTAAAGTATTTTTATTCTGTATTAAAAATGAAAATTTGCTTTTATTAAAATCTATATTTTAATAATAGAATAAAGAGAGTTGCATATTAAAATTGAATCCTCATACTTAAATAAACCAAATTTACTTAAGCCGTTAGATAAAATTTACTAACCAATTGAAACAGTCATTGTAAAGAACGCCCTCCTCAAACCTGTACAAATTAATACAACCACAAACCAACTAATACTTAATAGCCTCGTCTTCTTCTAGCGGTTGACATTATTTAATATCCCTCACAACAATTAATACAAGTGGTAAGTATTTAAGCTGGTTCTATGCCCTTGTGGTATGTTAATTTAAATGGTGACATAAAAGATAAATTAAAGATTAAAATTAATGATTAAAATTCCATTTATGCAAAGTTGCCCCGCCAAAATATAGAAAGTACCTTATTTTGAAATTCATATCTTAATTTTAGTTCCTAAAAAAAATTCCTAAAGTTCTAACAATACTCTATTCAAGGAAATGTATTTAATTAACGGTTGTATTTAGACGATGACAATAATGTTATTAATTTAAGAGTGCATCTTCCTCTCGAAGTCCGCCTGGTTGCACCCAAATGTAGCCCAGCGCAGACATTGAGCAATAGGCGTGATAGTATCTCCCTGGTCCTCTGCACCAGTACCATCTAGAGCATTTGCACCTGAACTCCGACTGGAACTCCGTCTTGCACACTTCCCCGGTCCAACAGGTTCTCTGAAGGTAAAGAAATAAGGTTGTAAAACTTTTTGGCACGATGAGAGATCTTAATTGGATTATTTGGGGGTGTCCATTAAATATATGACGAAAAACGAACTTTTAAAAAAAAAATTAATTCAAGGAAAAAATAAATGCATCATTATGAATAAGAGTATTTATTCTAAGTTTTATATCAGCTATGTATATTTGGTTCTTATTGCGTAAATAAATTAATACCTTCATTCCCCCCCAAATCCCGGGTTTCACGCTTCGGGGAACACTGATGCCATGCGAACTGTTCATCGCTTGATGGAGGTCATTTATAGGATGATTCGTTAAATATATGTATAAATATTAAACTTAAATCTCTTTTATTTCTATTGATATATTTATTTTCTCTGTTGAATTTATTATCTTTCAAATTATTAATTCTATTTTAAGTACCATATTTTGTGGACACGACTCCAATTTCTTGAAGTAAGAGTTGATTGAAGCATTGCTTTTTCTTGGTCCTTTTCAGTCGCCTTTTTAAGGTCCAGAATTTGTCACTTGGCATAGCCGTCACTTATCACATTTTGACAACACACTCCTTTGGTTTTCACCCTCATTTACTCTACTTTCATTTTTCTTTCACACATTCTTTGCCTTTTAGAATCCATGTGTAAGTTCTTTCAAACCGTGCACATTTCATGTACGCTTCCGTCCAATTACTTTGACACATTCTTCTATCTTTTAATTTCCTCATCCATACTTCTTTCTTGCTGATGTACTTAACATGTACTATTTAACCAGCCATTTCACCCATCATCCTTCTACCACATATTCATCGCACGATTTTCCCACCACCGACTGAGAGGTCATACCTCTTCCAATTTGAGCGAAGTTAAACCACATTGCGTGTGATTAGTCAGCAGATGAGAATACCAATTCGGTTCTTTCTTTGCTTGGGCGTCTGCCATATATGATACAATCATTCAAACAGTCATCAAAGTCAATGCAACTGTGCGCCACTCTTTGACGAGATTGCGTCCAAAGCAAACCCAAACCAAGACGCCTCTTGCTGTATGGCACTGTGTACTGAGATGATGACTTTTAGCTATTTTAATAAGCCTAAATATGAAAAGAAGTGTACAAGAACCTTCGCGCCACGTTGGGCTGGTAACATGTTTGGAACATGTAAACAACTCACAACCTTAACACGTGGGAATGGTGACTGATTGAATGGAGTAAAAACCGCTCATAAGCATGTTCACATAGGATACTTTGAACTTCTATGTAAAATAATTACCTAGAATCATTACAGAAAATAAGCCCTTCCCAAGGTCTCTCAGTTTTCACATTGCACACGGTCCTTAGCATAGGCTTACTCACTAAGAACAATCGATATATAGGTACTTTTGCGATTCCATATTTTATGCTGGAATTATGCGTGCGTTACACACCATATTTATTACATAACTGTACCACTCTCTCGCGCTTCCACCCATTATAAGTTAGGGAAGAAGTTTTCCTTATGTCCAAAGAAAGGTTTTAGAGTAGATTCAATTTAAGAGGATGGTGGATGAAGAGCGAGAATTGACTTAGTGAAGCTTCTCCGTCTGGGACAAGGGAAATTATTCTAGGAAGGGCAGCTGTAGGTAGGACCCGAAGGGGGAGGAGTTACACATGAAAGTTTTACCTCGTTATTGAATTCATTGAGCGACGTGTCGAAGATGGGGCCCCGGGAAGGCTTCCCTTCGGCGGTCAATCCTTCCCCACCGATCACGATCATCACGGCCAAGGCGAGCAGTGAGAAGAAATGGCGTGACTTAGTGGGGCCCGTGCTTTTCCGGCCCCTCGTCGGGGGCCACATTTAGTTCTTCGTCAGTCGTCCCGGACGGGGCGCGCAAAAGGTAATTCAATGACAACTCGTACAAAGTCTCCGGCCATCCACTGGAGGGGTAACGAAATAGAGTTCGTATGGGGTGGGAGGGGGGCAATACAGGACCCAGATGTGACAGAGTCAGCTTCAGAGGTGGAAGGGGGGGGGGTAAAGATGTTATTGATTCCGATTTAACAGGGGAAACTGGGATAGGCATGCTTAAATGAGTCTGATTCAACCGCGGGATTTGTGGATGGGGGAGACGTGAGTCCGTCTGATTCAACAGAGGGCGTAAGAGAGAAAGACGCGCCTGACTACTATTCTCTTGGGACCCTGGAGAGAGGGGGGGTTAGAATGTGATTTAAACGAGAGATGTGGCAAAGGTCATATCTTAGATTCACTTCAGACCAGGTGAAGAGTTAAAAAAGGACCTGATTGAATACCATCCAGACGGGTGTAGTAATTGAGTCTGGATTTGATCGTGATAAAATGCGCCTTTTTCTCTAATGAGAGATTTGGGGACGATAACCGTATATTTCTCCTATCAGCAAAGCCCAATTAAGAAAGTAGGTGTCTGCAAAAGGCTAATCAATAGCATATAGGAGGCAGGTCCTGTTCCCATCACACAGTTCAGTCCTATCTACCATCCTCTTCCATAAATCTATCCAATCTATTCTTCAAACTCCACAGGGAGGACGCTTCTCTTACATGACTCGATTTGTAAACCAATTTCTACCAATCTCTTTCTTAAACCTAAACTTGTCCAGCTTAAACCCATTGCTACGTGTCTCATTATTTTCACTAGAAATAAGACCCTATTATAACGTTTCACCCAGGGGCCGCTCTGGTATAGAGGCTGCAAGGCTGCAGACCCCAATCTAAAATGTCGATTAATACCTCTCGCCGGTCTCTATTTTATTTAAAGTGTTGTATTATACCAAAAATGAGATTCTAAACTAAACTGATTTTTATATATTAATAATGTGACAACATAAACATAACTTCCACTAATCAATGATGAATAAAAGGTTATTTAAATCAATAAAATGTAATATAAATATCGGGCCTACTGCGGAAAGATCTAACTTTTAAGGCTAAAATCGTGCAGACTTTTAGTTCTATACAAAGTACTGTGGACTGAATGCGGTTACGTACTCCTGCCAGGCGCACGATGTAGCTATTGATAATATTAATTCGCTATATCTGTTGAAAGGTGACCTATTTAAATTATAATTCCGTCAGAGTGTGTTAATATCAAACTATTAAAAACTAAATTTTCAAATACTTTATTGGTAAAGGAGAAGATAGTGATATGATATGCAGCAAAATCTGGATATTTTAATTATGCAGCAAATGCAGACTGATCACGTAAATTTGCAGACAGCACACGGTGATGCACCATAAACGTGACTCACTGCAGTCTTTGGTCGTCGCTGGTTATCAAATGTTGTCTTAAGTCATTGATTGTTTTCTTTGTTAAGACAATCGTACTTTTTTCAATTAAATTTATTATTGTGAACCATATTTCTACTATTTAAATTAACCTAGCTAAGACTCTTATTTTTTCCTTACATACAAGCCATAGAAAATACAGTGACGTATTTGAAATCAATTAATTTTCAAACCTAACCTATCTTGAAAAGGTTGAAATTAATAACAAAGGACGTCCAAAAGCTGCTTTGAATATAGAAGGGACAGGTAAAAGTAGAAATAAGGAATACGTTCGCATATTTAATTCAGCTATTTATGATAAACATGATTGCATTTGTGGCTGTGAAAAAAGTAGTTCTCTGTTCTGTTTCCTATGTTTATTATTTGGAGGAGAAAGTGAAAGGACAACGAATGCCATTTCTACTTTGAAAAACTTGCCTCCAAAGATAATAAAGCACCAACATAATCAAAAGCATTTGAATAACGTAGTGAATTTATCTTTTCTTGGCAAGGTGAATATCATTTATCATATAGACTCGATTGATAGACATAATCAATTAGTGAAAATAAATATGGCCGTGTTATCTAAAATTATTAATTGCATATTATTCTGCATCAAATTTCAGTTGCCATTATGTGGCCATGATGAGAGTTACTCCTTGTCGAAATCCAGGAGTGTTTCGCGGTTTGATTGATTTCTTGTGTAAATCAGATCCTAGTTTAGAATCTCATTTCGGAACTGCTTCAGCTTTTAAGGGGACTTCAAAAACGATTCAAAACGAATTATTAGATTCTATATTAGTTCTTTGCAAAATGAACATCAAGGATGAGATTAAAAAAAACTGATCACTTCGCTGAAATGTGTGATGAAAGTACAGATATTTATAATAAATTACAAATGGCAATAATGTTCAAATATGAACTAAAAGGAAAACTCGTTGAACGGTTTTGGGGTTTCTTTAACCTTTCAAATCTCACTGAGGAAGCTTTATCCGAAATGCTGTTAAATGAACTAAATAGTTTACTATCTAATAAGAAGAAACCTATGACGGAGATGCTGCTCTTAGTGGAAAGGAGAAAGGGGTCCAAGCAAGAATAAAAGAATTCTATTAAAATGTTCATAACGCACATTGTTACGCGCATCAACTGAACTTTATAATTGAAAAGCAACATCAAAATTAGCTAAGCGAGAGTGTTTTTCAATAGCTTTTCTGGAATTCCTGCATTCTTTTCAAAATCCCCACAAAGAATAGCTGAATTATAAAAAAAAAATACTCAGCGAATTCCACAAATATCAGCAACTAGATAGAATTTTAAAAGTCGAACAGTAAACGCTGTATACGAAAGAAAAGATGAACTAATTAAGTGCTGCAACATTTTACAACCCTCTCAATCGAAGGAAACTGGACTTGCAGCGGCTGGTATTAAAAGAATGCTAAATGATTCGGAATTTACCTATTGACGGGAATTCTTCAGTAAAATAATGCCCCAAGTTGAAATTTTATTTGAACAGTTTCAATCTAAGTGTATTGAAGCAACACCTGCACAATCCTATGTAAACAAATTTACCGCTGCTATTGAGAACGTTAAGTACGAATATAAACACTTTCGAACAAAGCAACTTAAATGAAGAAAGTTTTCAAGTACTAATGGAAATTCGATTGCAACAGATGTTTGCGATATAATTATCCAAGAATGCGCTAAAAGACTTATCTTTACTGGCCACCTTGAATCCAGTAAACTGCTACTAAGGAATTGCTTTGAATCTTATTGTAAAGACTTTCCAACTGTAGAACTCGACAAAGCTGCTGAGGCATGTCCAATGCTTGACAAATTAACATAAAACGGAACTATCTGTTCTTTATTTATGGTCGAAACCGTATTTGCTCAAACGACAAGCTCATTGATTTATTTAGCGTTCTCATGGACAATAATTTAGAAACAGTTAAACTTGTAAAAATTCTAATAACAACGCCGATGACATCAGTAGAAACTGAAAGATGCCTTTCAACCTTAAAAAGAATAAAAACATTTCTTCGAACTTCGATGTCGAATGAAAGCCTTACGGCTTTAGCAATGCTGTCAATTGAAAATACAAGGATAAGTGATATCAACAACTTTAGTGAGAGTGATTGATCATTTTGCAAAATTCAGAACCAGAAAAATGTATTTTATATTTAAATGAAATAATTTTATCTATTGGTAAGTAGGAAACCATACTTAGTATTTATAGTTGAGCTATTATTTTATCAAGCTAGCTTTAATTTTTGTACCTCATAAGTATTTTTGAAAACTGCAACCTTCCCACTTTAGCGAGTCTAGAAACGCCACTGGTTTTACCTACTTGAAGGCTTTAATCAAATCCTCTTGGACTTTTTTTGCTCCTTTCTAACTTATGAAGATTTAGTCTCCTAAGCCTTTCACTATAAGGCAAGATCCTCAACCCATGAATCATCTTAGTCATCCTTCGTTGCATATACTCAATCAAAGTAATATCCATCCTATGATATGGTGACCAAAATTACACCTCATAGTCAAGATGAGGCTTAACTAATGCCAGGTACAGTATGTTTTGCGATCCAGGGATCTTCTAAAGATGAAGCATCTTAAGTTTTTTTCTTCCCTAATATAATCTAACCTATCTAAATCTAACTCTACCCAACTTAATCTAGAATAGGCTAGGTTAAGTAAGGTTACTTTAGGGTCGAAAAAATCTTGGGATGCTTCATCTCTACAAGATCCAGTTCCACGCCGCACGTAGAACTTGGAGATGAACTAGATCTTAGCCACTCTAGTAATAATGAAGTCTCCGTCGCACGAGAGATTTTAGAATACAGAAATAATTTGACTGAGTCACGTCGTGGAACGTGACACTGAAACTCGGTTGTTTCATAATGGTGAGCTCAAGTTTGGATTGAATTAAAATGAGTCTAGATTTAGACTAAGTTAGGTTAGGTTAAGGTTAATTATGGCTAGTTTAGGTTGAGTCAATGTTAGGCTATATTAAGCTTGAATTAATCTTATGTTAGGTTAATATTAAGCTCAGATTGAGTAAAGGTGGGGTAATGGTTAAGTTATTTTTAGACTTGTTTTAAGGCAATATCACAATAAGCAGTTTACCATTTCACAAGGGCTGTACCATTCTAGGGCACCCCATGCTGCTGTATTGTTTTAACGGCAATATGGTATTATTTCCCTTTGTTTAGTGCGTGTATTCATTTTTCTCAGTTTCCATAGGTGTAGGAGGTGGGGTTTGTTGGGGGGGGGGGGCAACACCGAATTACAGAAACCCCCAGAGTTTTTTTCAAATTGCCATATATTTGTGTAATAAACACCAAACAGCTGTTAAATTATGTATATTAGGTACGAATTTAAGGAAGTTTAGCATTACCACGTAGCTACTATTCTATTCTTCATTGAGAGTGTTCATGCATACATCATCTTATGTGTGTTTTAAAAGTACCAAAACTCCCTCAAATACAATAAAATGCAAGGGCAACTTTTAAAGTCTTACACAACTTATAACGGAACATAGTATCAACACAGATTATTTTTACATTATTTTTCATGATGTTTGGCATGAATAACAGATCACCAACTACATGTAGAAAATATATACAGATGCAAATGTGTATTACACTGGTACATGTTATAGCGTATTTGAGGATAAATTAGAAGAACATTTTGTCCCTTCCCTTTCGTCTGACAAATACCTCTACAATAGTGTTAATGTCTACCCTGTTGACATGACCTCTTTCAATGCAGAGAAGTCCTAATGCTGAGAGCCTATCCTGGCCCATAGTATGTAGATCCAAGGTAAGTTTTGAATCTTCTCAAACACGAGAATGACCTCTCTTATTAACAAGATGTTGCAGGTATAGTTGCCAGGGTTTTTGCCACCTCACTGAAGTGTGGCAAAGTTTCGCACAGAGAATTTGACTGGAGATAGTTTACCACTTTATTTGCAGTTTTCAACTCCACGTCTTCCAGATTGTGAAAAACGGCAGTTTCAGCCAATAGGATGTCTTGTAGAATTCAGACACTGCCTTGAAACTATCCTCTGCTGCTTTGCCTAGTACTACATCTGCCAGGGATGTCAAGATATGTGTATCCCTGCTTGCAAATCTCTCTCCCATTTCAGTGAGAACTCTGTCTAGAGCATCATAGTATACAATTCTGGCTCTCTGATGGTCTTTAAAGGAGATACGTTCTTCAGGAGTCTCTCCTGAGTGTGGTTGCAGCCTTTTGGATGGTTTCTTTTTGCGTTTTGTAGTTTCCACCTCCTCCCTGTCTGGTACAATTTCAAAGATGTTTGTAGCATTTTGGGAAGGCTTTTTCCCAGAAAAGAGAAAACATATCTTCATCCCTGCACTTTTTGATGGTTTCCACTGTAGCAACACAAGTGACCTTTGCAACCATCACATCAACCTCATGACCTTGAAGGTAGCTTGCCAGGGCATTTATACCCGTAAATTACAAATATTCACCTTATAGCTTAAACCTAATTAATGAATAACTAATTATGCAAGAAACAAATTAACAATTGTGGAAAATGTACAAAAACTAGAAAAAATAATTAATTATATGCCTAGTAGTAACTTCCAACTATATAAGTACATAAATAATAAAAAAACCCATAATAAATGAATGTCAGGTTTAACCATACATTGGCAACTTGTAAAAAATTAGCTAACTTGTTTCCCATGATGATAAAGACGATGTCTCTGATATTGCTATTAAATTTCTAAATGAAGGCCTATGCTCTATTATCTTTCGTATAAATACATCATTACACCATGAAACCCCTAAAACAAGCACAACAAAAGTTTCCTGCCATACAAAAGACAATAAACGGAAGTGGCTCGATTCCTTTAACTTTTTTTTCTTCGATCGTAAATGTGAGGGTATGGAATGTACATACTCACATGCCGCCAGACAATCGTGGGAACGAAAGAAATTTGTCGTTTGAGTTGACTTTCGTCTCCTCCCCCCATCCTTTCCCCAACTAGCGACAGGAAGTCGGACGAAAAGAACGCCTATTTCCCAAAGAAGCTTAAATCTTATTTGCATTCCTTATGATAACATGGAGATTGTCCAGAAGGCGCTGCGATAAGCGAATTGTCGTGAATGGAATCTCTCTCTTGATTTCCCACAATCCTCGGTATAAATAATATCGCCGTCCATCTCTCTACAGCAGTGTCCCAAATCTACTCGCGTAATCATCACGTTGAACGAGAGTCGTTGCCGTAACGTATCGACTACCAACGCGCCGACGAGTCAACTTGGTCGCTGTCTCAAAATTGTTCCTGGAAGTAAATCCCGCCCCGCAGAGTCTGTGACTAGAGGAGTACGCTCTGTTGCTAAACGTAACTTGAGTAAGAAAAGGAACATCCAAATAGTTACTGGAAGTTACTATTTGTTAGTGTCACATCCAGTTAGGAGTGAACTAACCGGAACTGCAGCCAGCAGCCCCGAACCCGTCGTCTTATCCCCCCTCTCCCCGAGAACTCGTGTTAACACCACCCGAACCACCCCGTCTGGACCTGAGTAGTCGACTCTCCGATCCATCACAATTTATGGTAATCTGTAAACCCAGTGTCCCTCTATTCTTAAATTACCTATTTAATCAACCGCGATTGATACTCCCATTGAGTCATTATAAATCTAGACGCTTAACGTCAGTGTTTAATATTTAATCCTTAATTTTGCCTGTTAACTATTGCTAATTATTTTATTTGTGTAAAGTAAAGTTTATTTTCTGTACGTGTGTTTATTCGTGGCTCCTCCTTTTTGACGTACCCTTAACAAGACTTTAATTAAGCATCCCTTCGGCTAATTTATCCAACCTGTATTATGCACTTTTAGAATTCAACAATCACAAACCTCCCCCCAGTAACAAGGGGGACTTTTATAGTGAGAATCCGGGCTACGGCACAACATGCCTCTAACCAGCTTTCGCACGTTCAGTAGGAATTAAAGCCTATATATATATATATATATATATATATATATATATATATATATATATATATATATATATATATATATATATATATATGATCGTAGGATTGAGTCATAGAGTCAATACCACCGACTTAAACAAAATCGGTGTGTCCAGATCAAGGACTAGAATAATTATTGGACCAGACTTTGAACAATTCTACGACAGTAAACATGTTTGACCTTGACAAGTGCACCATAAATATACAGCTAAAATAACGATTTGTCATAAATATTTTCCTATTTCTACATACCAAACATATAAATGATTATTCATTATGCTAATTGAATTGTTAGAAACTCACATAAATAGCCGATAAATCGCCCCTGGATGCGGAGGTCCAAACGCTACCTGTGTAGAAGCAGAGATTGTGGGAGATTTATTGACAGTTGGAGTTTCCCTCCACCCTCGCCAGGGAGACGCCAGCAGGTATGAGAAAACGGGGTCTTGTATTCATAGAAAATGAACTGAGTAGGATGATTTTTGTAATCGAATGGGTGATACTCTAAATGATAATCATAATTGTTCATATGCGATTATTTATTACCTGGTTACAAATACAAGTTTATCATTATTTCTTTACTTATTCTTGCCCTTTTTTCTATTGTAGAATTTTTTTCTTTCCCCGAATACCCGAATTTGCCAACCCATTTGCCTGAACTTTAGCACATTCCCGAATCTAGACGGATAGGGGGCAGTTGCCTTCTACACCCATGTCAGCTTCTACGCAGCAATGGAATATTCTGGCAGCATTTTTAGGAAAATATTATACCGTTGCCGGTCTGTCTGACACGAGATGGGCGTCACATATTGATGTTGTTAACACTGCATGGTGGTTTCGAAAAAAAATAATCTGTACTAGATTCAGTATCGGCTGATCCTGACGAGAAAGTAACAAGGTCTGCTGACTAAAAAGTCACGTGCTCTTACATATTCTGATTTATGACCTCACCTAACCTAACCTAGCCTTATCTAAAACAACACATGGGTTTCAAATTTCGTTAGAATCGGCCGAATAGTTATGATGTTATCGCCAAAACAAAATAATTCATGGGCTAACCTTGGAAGGACTTAGGCAATTATATCATTCGAAAGAGAATGTAAAACAACATAAGGGTTTCAAATTTCGTTGGAATCGACCGAATAGTTACAATGTTATTACACAAAAAAGCAAAACGGGGACCGACAGACCGACATAGTGAGATGAAGAGTCACCCGCGATTAAAAACTAGGTGAGAGGCAAAAGATTTGAGAGCAAAAATGGAGAACATGGCAATGAACATTTTCAAAATTCTTTGGACATTCACGAACAGTGAACAAAACAAGTAAGGTTCTGGAATCAAAAGATGTGGACATACTTATTACCATGAACTTCATTAAGTCTTCATGAAATGAGAGACTAGTTTATGCAATGTGAACTTAGAACCAAGAGTAGATGTCCAGATTTGGATTACAATGATGTGAAGAAACGGTAACGAAAGCGAAAGTGTACGACTTTCTGTATACGATGGATCAGTTGAAGTGGTGCTACCAAACAAGTGCAAGATCCAAACATTCCTCCCTGTTATGCACTCTGACTTGACAAAACGTGCACACGCTTATGCCTAGACGGAAATTGTTTTCTTTCTTCAGTCATTTGAAAACAATTGGTCTTAATGAGCTAAACAAAAAGCGTGTACATATGTCTAATGTGTATCATAAAGACCTTGATTATGGTAACCTTCTAAATGAATACAAGCATCTAAAGCGCTACATGGTTCTTGACAATAATTGGAGGTCTTTTCCTGCGTTTACAGAAAAATAATTTCGGA
Organism: Ceratothoa steindachneri; assembly: GCA_963969495.1. Classification (NCBI taxonomy): domain Eukaryota; kingdom Metazoa; phylum Arthropoda; class Malacostraca; order Isopoda; family Cymothoidae; genus Ceratothoa; species Ceratothoa steindachneri. The sequence goes on along the minus strand of OZ018328.1, from coordinate 37,398,181 downwards.
CAACTTTGAATCTGTGCTTCCCAATGCTGAAGTTCCATCCAGTGTTCATGCGCATGATGGTGACCAACTATATATGGAAACACTCATCTTCAAGGTTACAAATAATCAGTTTTGCACCTCAATGGGACAAACGTCTGAACTGGTTTTCCCTTTTGTGCATGAAAAATGACATCTGGATTTTGAGCCAATTATTAATCAATTTTTGCAAAGAAATCTAACAAACGTTTGTATCGATTAATAATTTATACTTCATGTGCGGTGTGTGGATTAATCTCCGCTCTAATGTGTGTATTTTTGTATTTAAACGTTGCTTTTGTTAAAAATGGCAAATCTTCAGGTTTAATTTTATCCTCTGCGACATGGGTGAGTGGGGGCCGCAGGATATTGCTTTTCCCAGGGCCTACAATGGTGTTAAGACGACCTTGGTTAGGTTATGTTAGGTTAGGTAAGTTTAATTTCGGTTAACGTTAGGCGGCGTTACAATGGTTAGGTTAATATTAGATTTAACTTTAGGTTACAATGGTCACTTTAAGTTAGTTTATTGTTGGATTAGTTGATTAGGTTATTATTTAGTTTGGTTGTTATGCTTATATTAGGTCAAGGTTACTCGAGATTGAGCGAAGCATAGTTAAGGTTATCTTAAATTTAGGAAAAGGGTACGCTCGGTTAAATTAGGTTAGATTAGTGTAAATTATGTTATGGGTTAAGCCAAGGTTAGGTTAAATTTAGGTTGATGTTAAGTTAGGAGCGTTAAGGTAGTTTTGGCTTTTTTATATTAAGTTAAGGTTAGGTTAGAATAAGGTTTAGCTAGGTTAGGTTTGGTTACATTGCGGTTAAGGTTATTTTAATTAAGGTTAGGTTAGGTTAAATTGAGTTTAAGGTTAATGTACACTAAGTCTGGGTGATCTAGGTTAGGTTAAGGTTAAACTATGTTAGATTATGTTAAATTTAGTTACGGGAGCACCCGGTCAAATTTGGGTTTGCCTGGTTCTGCTGAGGTTATGGTAGATTAGGTTAAATTTTAGTCCAATCGGGCAAAGTAGGGTCAACGTTACTTTTGACTCGTTCCTGTTAGGTTAGGTTAGGTCATACATGTTTAGGGATTGAGGGATCTGCTTGGGTGGAGGTACCCCATAAAAGAATTGGGAATTCGAGGTTTGTTTGGGATTGACGTTTCAGAGTCCCACCTTTAACGAGGCAAACTCATCTTTCCTTATGTACTTTTGCGAAGGTCTGTGTATGAATTCGTTTGGCCACTTATGCATGTGCGCATCAGAGCTGTGTGAATGGAACGAACGAAAAACCGGCTCACAAATGACTTTAGTCAGACTTAAAGCTGAGGTAAGCTTCCCAGAAAACGTTCTCTCCAACATCCTCGCATCGTCCGCACATTCATGGACAAGCCGGTGTGTGCGAATAGTATACGTATATGAGAGAGAGAGAGAGAGAGGAGGTAAGGGTGAGTTTGTAGCTGTATGTTGACCATATTGTATGCAATTGGCCGTTTCACCGATATGTGTGATAGGGCATATGAAGGCTTAGTTTCGGGAAAAAAGGTTTAAAGTCTCCCATGTCGACGATTGTGTATTCATGTAGAAACCCAGAAAGGAATGAAACGTGCTCTAAACGCGCACGAAACGTACTCGAAAATAGCTTAGAACATGTTTCGAATCATATGTGAAACGTGGAGAGGGAAGAGAGAGGAGGTGTGTGTGGGGTGGGGGGACCTATTTTGGCAGGTCGCGGTAGCCTTTTGAGAAAATTATTAGTCCGCCCTTGTGCGGGTAACTTCATCTAGTTCAAATGCAAACGAAACTTCCTCCTGATTTGTTCAAAGCGCATTTAAAGCGTTTTCGAAATATGTTTCAATGGGGTTCGTAACATGTATGAAAGGCGCCCGAAACATGATTGAAAAGCATTCGAAACGTCGAAACACGTTTGGAAGGCGTTCAAAACATGATTGAAATTGGCTTCAATTATCTTCGCAACATGTTTGAAACGCGTTCAAAAACGTTTTCGGAACGTTTGAAACACATTCAAATTATCTTCAAAACTTGTTGAAACACGTTTTAAGCGTCGTCCAAATATATTTTAGAAGTGTTCAAAAGTATTCAAAACGTGTTTGAAACGTTCATAATTTCTAGGGAACGTTTTTTAAGTGAAATAATTCCCATTTTAATCGTTCGCGAAGTTTACAGACTGGATAATGAAATTCACCTAAAAAATAGATTGACAATCTCGCGGTAATAAGGAGCCTGTCTTTGTGGCCCAAGGGAGAGGCAGTCATCCCAAGTGAGGGGAATGTGGATATAGACGACCCTTACACTGATTCCACAGACGGGGAGTGATGTGTTATGTGCGTGGAGGAAGGAAATGAAGGAAAGAGAGCGGTATTGTAAATTGGTTCTGTGTGTGTGGGTGAATACGTATGTGAATTGAGCTGTCCGCACGCATGCATCAGACTCGCCGCACCGCACATTGGCGGCTAGTTCCCTGCCTATCGCAGAGAAATGAACCCGGCACCCAGGCGTCAGAAATCCGACAGTTATCCACTAAGCTAACGAGAATTCATAGCGAGACATTTGAAGAGGGTATGAACACGTATGAATAATGTCTGAAAGCTGTGTATAAACGTATGTAGACCGTTTGGTAGTGTAAAGGAACGTATTAGAACGTCTAAAAACTATGTATAAACGTGAGTAGAACGTTTGGTAGGGTAAAGGAACGTATTAGAACGTCTGAAAACTATGTATAAACGTGAGTAGAACGTTTGGTAGGGTAAAGGAACGTATTAGAACGTCTGAAAACTTTGTATAAACGTGAGTAGAACGTTTAGTAGGGTAAAGGAACGTATTAGAACGTCTGAAAACTGTCTATAAACGTATGTAGAAGGTTGGGTAGGGTAAAGGAACGTATTAGAACGCCTGAAAACTGTCTATAAACGTATGTAGAACCTTTGGTAGTGTGAAGGAACGTATTCAGAACGTCTGGAGTGTGTGAATAGCGTTTTAAAATTGAATAAAGGTACAAATAACATTCGAAAAGTCTGTATGAACGTATGTAGAATATTTGAAACCTTAGTATAAAATTATACAGAACGTTTGAATCGTTTGTATGAACATATGCAAAACGTGGGGATCCTGAGTATAAAGATATGTTGAACGTTTAAAATGTGTATACAAAAGTATTCACAATATTTGAAACGGCTATATAAATGTAGGCAGAAAATTGGTAAAATACGTATGAACGTATACAAAACATCTGAAAAATGCGTATAATCGCATGCAGAACGTTAGAACTGTGTATAAGCGTATAAACCGTTTGTATATACTTATGCAGAACGTCTGGAACGTGTGTATAAAAATAAATGCAGAAGGTTTAAAAACTCTGTAGAAACTATGCAGAACACACGAAACCTATTTCTAAACCTAAATGTAATGTTTAAATGTGAGAATGAATACATGGATCGTGTCTGTAAACGTATGCTGAACTTTTGAAACGTGTACATAAATGTATGTAGCACGTCATGAACATGTGCACAATGTATTTTAAGTATGTTTAAAATATTTCCGAAACATCTTTGAAATGAGCCCAAAACATTTTCGGGACACATCGAGGGGTGTTCGAAATGGGGTTAAAATGCTTTTAGCTGGTCGTGAAACATGTTTGAAAGCATTCTAAATAGGTTCAGAACATGTCTGAAAGCGTTCAAAACTTCGAAACATGTTTAAACCCGTTTATAAATATGTTCATAACATGTCTGAAAAGCGTTCAAAATTTTGAAACATGTTTGAAACCCCGTTCAAAATTTGTTTAGAACATGTCTGAAAAGCGTTAAAAACTTCAAAACATGTTTAAAAGCCTTTCTAAATATATTCAGAACATGTCTAAAAAGCGTTCAAATCTTAGAAGCGTGTTTGAAACTATTTTTAAATATTTAGGAACATGTCTGAAAAGCGTCAAAACTTCAAAACATATTTGAAACCTAATTCAAGTTTTGTCCTGAACATATATGAAAAGCGTTCAAAACTTCGAAACATGATTGAAAGCCTTTCTAAATATGTTCAGAACATGTCTGAAAAGCGTTCAAATCTTGGAAACCTGTTTGGAACTCTCAAATTATTTCAGAACATGTCTGAAAAGCGTTCAAAACTTCAAAACATGTTTGAAACCCTTTCTAAATATGTTCAGAACATGTCTGAAAAACATTCAAGCCTTCGAAACATGTTTGAAACCCTTTCTAATTATTTAAGAACATGTCTGAAAAGCATTCCAAAACTTTAAAAAATGTTTGAAATCCGTTCAAAATTTCTCCAGAACATGTCTAAGAAAAACGTTCAAAACTTCGAAACATTTCAGAACATGTCTGTGTAAAGCATTCAAATCTTCGAAACGTATTTGAAACTCTTTCTAAATATTTCAGAATGTGTCTAAAAAATGTTCAAAATTTCGAAACATGTTTGAAACCCCATTTTAAATATTTCAGAACATGTCTGCAAATCATTCAAATCTTCGAAACATGTTTGAAAGCCCGTTCAAAATTTGTCCAGAATATGTCTGAAAAGTGTTCAATTCTTTGACACATGTTTGAAACCATTTCTAAATATGTTCAGAACATGCCCTAAAAGCGATTAATACTTTGAAACATGTTCGAAACTCTATAAATATTTCAGAACATATCTGAAAAGCGTTTAAAACTTCAAAACATGTTTGAACCATTTCAAATATATCAGAACATGTCTGAAAATCCTTCAAAACATGTTTGAAACCCTTTCTAAATATGTTCAGAACATGTATAAAAGCGTTCAAAACTTTGAAACATGTTTATACCGGTTTCCAATTCGATTGGGCCAGTTTGAGCTTCATTGACATAGATATTAACGCCATCTCATCGTTAAAAATCATGATTTTTAACGAAGATGATTTTTAAGGCGACCTCCAACGTTGGATCGTCGACCTTGAACTAGAATTATTTGGCAGTGCCCTCCGGCCTCTAGTGTTAAGGGTCAACTCGCTGTGACACAAAAGTTCACCACTTTTTTTCGCTTCTACCTCTATGCCCGTTCATGCCCCCTCTGTTTACCAACCCCTCTACCTGCCACCTTCCCCCTTTTCCCCCATCGCACACTTCATGTTCCGAGAGGGCAAAATTCTTTCCCCTCCCACCTGATTGAGAACCAACGAATAGCGTGGAGGCTAATGAGTTTTTAGTGGAGAGGGTTGTAACACCCTCTTTCGCCAATATTTGGGGCTAGGTAGGCTTGGTAAAGATGAATGGCCCGCAAGTAGTGGGGTCCCAGCCTCTCCGCCCCTCGAGAGTGACAGAAACTGAGTGTGTACGCGATGGGGAAATGTTCGTAGCTGTGAATCCGGAGATTCGAAGGTGCGAATCTCACTGAGGCGCCCTGTGGACTCCCTAGTCCCCCCCCCACCCCTTTCCTTTTCGTTTGGCATTAGGGAGTGAAATATCTCGGGCACAATTTTTTTCCGCCCCCAAGGGGGCTGCTTTGGAGGAGATCACTCTCACCTGAGGGCAGAGTCGCGGCAATGGTCCTGTTCTCGGCTTCGGCGACGCCTGAGGACGTTACGTAAGGCCACAGTGGCCGACCGCTCTTTTTGGCAACACCTCAGCTCAACGGCAGGCGGAACACTGACTTGTGAGGGGGGCGTCAGGCCTTTAAGATGTCACTGCTAGAAGTGATTTTTGTCCCCCATAAGAGGTGGAAAGAGGGGCGGGTGATCAAAGTCGCACTTTGGGAGGGTCTGTCTTCTCTTAGGGAAACCAATATATATTGGGACGCTTGGTTGCAGTAGCAGGTAACCCCAAAAGTTGAAATGGTTATTGAAACCAACAAAAGAGAAGCGAAAATCGCACGAACTTTGTTGGTTATCCGATACGAAATAGTTTCAATCCTTTTCAGAGATTTTTTTCCCAACAAAATAAGAGTTTATGCCTCTAGCATAAAAGACAAAAAGGTGGTAATCCAAAAGAGACAGGTCATGAGACTATGGTAGATGACGCAATAACGCTAAACATAGATCATTCAGTGTATCTATCACTACACATTGTCGGTTGACCAACGCTAGATCTTTTGGGGTAAGTTATGCAGCGTATACTTCTTTTTTTTTTTGTACTTTAGACAATCAGATTTGCAATGAAATATTATTTGATAAGGACGCGCTCAAAGAGAGATTTTACCAGTTCAATAAAGCTTTATTTATTTTGTTGGTTAAAAATCATTGCAATGGATGGAAACTATTTTGTAGGATATAATAAATTCTGTTGTTTGAACTCTCTTCATTTGTCAACGAAGGTTAATATATTAAACGAACTTACATGGACAGCTGATATTCTGGTTTTTGAAGTTTGCTGTGGAAATCTTTGGCTCCCTTAACTGTATTTGCTCTCCCCCAAAAGGAAAAATGCGCCTTTTATACGGAGAGAAAGCGTGTTTTGGAGAGTATCGCGGTATATGGACCCCTAGTACTCCCCTTTGTTTTGTGGGGTATGTATTGTTAGTATATTTCCGACGGTTCTTTTTCTCTTTTCGTAAGATTCTCTTCCTGGTCGTGGAAGTTGGTGGAGTGCCTGTCTATCAACCAAGGAAGGGTTTGAAAAAAAGAGGGGGCTCTTAGAGGCAAGCTTGAAGGCACCAAGGGAAGATCGTTCCACATTCAGACTGAAAAAGCGAGATCACTCATACCCAAGAGATCACTACCTAGAACAATCAAAGCCAGGGGGTAGGGTTGTAAAGGAGGAGGGGAGAAGTGGTACTATTAATGAGAAAGAATGATAAGAGGGACTGTAGCGTTTAAGATCATAGTGGTATGAAGAAGAACCTTGAAGGTGATGCTGGATCGAATGGGCAGCCAGTGCGGATCACGAAACATGGAGCTCTCGAAACCTTTGTGGTCAAATTAGGAGCCTATGTTGCCTAGAAAGTAGCGGATATACAGACGTTAGCAACATGGATAGAGCTAACTATAATAATAATCAAAGGTGATACCCAGATCTTTTTATCGTATCGTAAAATGGGGCGTGAGAGCAACCAAGGTTAAGAAAAGGAAAAATATATTTTACAGAGTGTCACATCCGCTAAAGGATCCACCAGTGATAGCTCTGGGGGGTTTTCATGGTTGTGTTTCAGGAAGTTTGATGGATTGGGTTTGTAAGTGAAGGACTAGGTGTGATCATTGACACCCCCAAGTGGTGGCCAGGAGTGGCTAAGGACACTCTGATCAAAAAGCTCGCCACCCCTGCCAAAATTTGATTTTTTTGCATTTATACTAACATTTATGTACTGTTAACATAGCGCAGCAGACTTTGTTTATATTTGAATGTCAAAATCTTTCAAAGCTAATAAGATAAAAAAAATAGTCAGGTGCACAGAGGGCATCTCACAGGTTGGATCTTAGAGCGAGGTCACCGAGGCAGGTTATTTTAAAATTATTTTCTGCTTTCGCTGGCTGCTACATGGAGACATTCAGCACTCGCCAACAAAAGGCTAGTCAGTAAGTATATAATATAACAACACTCACTTCAGTTTAACATTGAAGTAAGTCTTCTGCCAATTGTTGTTTGTGGGGGTTAAATAAATACAGGGATGTTGGTATATGGGTGGGTGTGGTGGTGATACCGCAATTTAGCTAACGCTAGCTAGCTAGCTACCGGTAGCTTGGCTAACGTTAACGTTAAGCTAGCTAACTTTTCCAATTGAAACAGACTAGGTAGCTAAGGGCTTAGTATCATTGTGTCAGGCGAATGTTAGCTAGTACTGAAATGAAAGCAGGTAATGTACGTTCCTGTTACATGAGCTATTAGCTGAGGGTAATGCTGCCTAGGTAACGTTAACTAGTGTCCTTCAAATCAAGCCACTCATATATTAGCTGACGTTACCTAATTAACGTTATTAATGTTAGCTACGTTGGACAGAGAACCATTTTCAAACCACCTTGCAAACTTGTTCTTAACCCTAGCTAACGTTAGCTAGCTGATTGCGGCAGGCAACTAACGTTACACAGTAGTTGGTATATTCACGTTATGATTTAATTAGTCACTGTTATGTTCTAACGTTATGAGAATAACTCTTCTGTGATATCACAGCACAAACTGACCCAATTCATGTGTTTGCCCACAGATTGCGTAGACTTTTGTAGTTATGTATCGTTGACTTAATAACCCTTGGCCACCCAGCTATTTTCTCTGCCCCTTCCCTTATGGCCCCTCCTTAAAAAAATCTGCGGGCATACCTGAGTGTGATAGGGTCTTGTTAAAAGAGATTGTGTGAGGAAGCTGCAGGAAATTACATGTGCCTGATTGAACGCCGATCGGAGGAGGCAGAAACTTAAATAGTGTTGAGGTGATAAAACTCTACTCGTTTCTGCAACCTCAAATAGATCCAATTTCGTCTAAAAGATGAAAGAAAAACTATAAACAGCCATATTTATAGACAAGGAGCAGCAGTTTAGAAATTCAAAGGAGGAGCCGGGTCAGAAAGTGATGGATACATTGAATTTGTGATGGGAGTATCATAGAAAAGGTTGCATAATGTATGTAGAATAAAAAAAAGCCCGTCTGACTTAAGTCCACACTCATTGCTATTTCATTCACATCTGAGAAACCATCCAGGGACTCAGCGCCCCATCCGACCCTAGCTTAGCCTCTTCTACTTTCTGACACCCTCTCTTCTTACCCTGCTTCCTCACTTTCCATACAGCCTCTCCCACAACTTTCTCTGGTCAGCCTCTAATTTCACAGGGTAGACACTGATGAGCTTCCTATCATCCAACCATCCCGGATCGGGGCTGAGGGGAAAGAGGACAACGCCCCCTCACTCCTGAGTCCGAATTTGGATAGGGAGTTTTTAAAACCTGCTTCACACCCACCCTCACCTTCCTCAGATACCCTTTCTTTCTCTTTTCACGGTCTGCCCAAGATAGAGCCGCCATGCCGAACGGCTGCTTGGCCACTGGGTGGGAGGAGTGGTCTTGAATAGCGGCAGCTAGCTTTGCCGGCCCCGTATTCATCCCTTGCAGAGCGGGCTACTGCGTGGGGTGATTAGCTTTTGCATCCCGTGAAAACAATTGACTCACCATGCCCAATGATGCGAATTTTTCTTTAAAAACTCTATTACCTTTCTCTCTAACATCATTGGAGCCGCCTTCGGGCAGCTCTACTAAAAAAATAGCCCCTCACGCCCTGTGCATTGGCAGGGGACCCTCCAAACCTCTTTGACCGGAAGGAGGCTTACTCATCTCTTATGTCTACGAGTGCAGGGGACTCTAACTCAATCGCTTCTCTGCAGTCGCCCTTGTGCGACTCCCTCTTTCTAGCGGCAATCTCCCTTTTTTCATTCCAAGGGGACTGCCAAGAAAGCACGCAGGTGGCCCATAATTGACCGAACCTGTGATAGCGGCTCGATAGGGCCAACCCCTTTAGGGGGGTAAGGGATGACAAGGCCCGTCGGCCCGTGCCCTCTAAAGTCCTACTGGCATGCATGTGAAGTATACAGGGGGTCACTGTACGTGCCCCCTTCTCTTTCCCGACGAATGCCGGTTCGCCGGCACCGGCACCGGCCCAAGACGAGACGAAAGGTTCCTCGAAAGGGATCCGTGATGTTGGGGGGTGGGCACATGGAGCGCCCCCCTCCCCCGAGATGTACATGATCCCTGAGGTGACCCAGTCCAAGACGGCAGGATCTTCCATGGGGTCGAACCCAGGCTCGGTGCCAAGGACAGAATCGAAGTTTGCACCTGTGCAAGCTTTTCCTCAGACCGTTTGGGTCCCCGAGGCCTCACAAGGGTAGGAGGGATCCAAGAGAAGGGACTAAGAAGCAGCTCATCCCCGAGCTAGTTCCTGGTTATCAAACCGAACTTTAAGTTAACTTGTCCAAGTTCAACTTATTTTCGTCAGAGACCCTCCCCCCCCTCCCGGCCCCATCTATCCTGGTGTATCACAAAGCACCGAGATAGGCCTCGCCCTTGAGGAATACTGAAACTAAGAAGAAGAAGAAGCTCATCCTCGAGCTAGTCCCCCGGTGGTCACACCGAACTTTAAGTTAACTTGATTTAAGCTTCAATTTCAACTTACTCCCGTCAGAGAACCCCTCCTCTATCCTGGTGTATCACAAAGCACCGAGATAAGCCTCGCCCTTGAAGAAGACTGGAACTAAAATGAAGAAGCTCATCCTCGAGCCAGTTCCCGGTGGTCACACCAAACTTTAGGTTAACTTGGTTTAAGAACCAAGTTCAACTTACTCTCGTCAGAGAGACCCCTCCTAACTTGGTGCCTCCTAAAGTACAGAGATAGTCCTGGCCCTTGAGGAATACCGAAACGAAGAAGAAAAAACTCCTCCTCGAGCCCGTTTCCCGGTGATCACAGCAAACTTTAAGTTAACTTGGCTTAAGAACCAAGTTCAACTTACTCTCGTCAGAGAGACCCCTCATATCCTAGTGCATCCTAAAGCACAGTGATAGTTCTCGCCATTGAAGAAGACCTCCCCGAGTCCACTCCTCCCAGCTAACGTTAGCTAGCGTTAAGAACAAGTTTGCAAGGTGGTTTGAAAATGGTTCTCTGTCCAACGTAGCTAACATTAATAACGTTAATTAGGTAACGTCAGCTAACATATGAGTGGCTTGATTTCGGGGACACTAGTTAACGTTACCTAGGTAGCATTACCCTCAGCTAATAGCTCATGTAACAGGAACGTACATTAACTGCTTTCATTTCAGTACTAGCTAACATTCGCCTGGCACAATGATATTAAGCCCGTAGCTACCTAGTCTGTTTCAATTGGAAAAGTTAGCTAGCTTAACGTTAACGTTAGCCAAGCTACCGGTAGCTAGCTAGCTAGCGTTAGCTAAACTGCGGTAGCACCACCACACACACCCATATACCAACATATCTTTATTTATTTAACCCCCACAAACAACAATTGGCAGAAGACTTACTTCAAAGTTAAACTGAAGTAAGTGTTGTTATATTATATACTTACTGACTAGCCTTTTGTTTGCGAGTGGTGAATGTCTCCATGTAGAAGCCAGCGAACGCTTCCTTTGTAGGCAGCACTACGCCACGGTGTTTTTCGATCTGGAGAAGGCCTATGATACCGCATAGAGATACGGTATCATGGAGACTCTCCACACGATGGGGGTGAGGGGGCGCCTACCAATCTTTACATCTGAATTTTTGCGAGATCGTCGATTCAGCGTATGGGCGTGGGGAGCTCTCTCCAGCCCAATGGAGCAGGGAGATGGTGTCCCACAGGGAAGGTTCCTCAGTGTCACACTCTTTGCCCTAAGCATCAACGGCATCACCTCGGTCGGTGCTGCTGGAAGATGTTCTCGCTATGCTCTACGTGGGTGACCTTTCGATCTCTTTTGGCGCGGCCCAGATGCCAACTCTGGAGCATCGACTCCAATAAGCATTGAGCTGCGTCTCTCGCTATGCCGAAAGTGCACAGGTTTCAGTTTTCCTTGGCCAAGACTAAAGTGGAGCACTTCTGCCACCATCCACGGCTCCACCCTGACCCAGACTTGTTTCTTAATGGGGTATGCCTGGAAGTGATTGAATCGCATCGTTTCCTTGCTCTTGTATTTGACCTCCGCCTCACCTGGGAGGGTCATATCCGCAATCTTAGGGTCTCTTGTACCCGCGCCATGAATATTCTTCATTCCGTGATGTTTAACACTTGGGGCACTGATAGGGCTACTGCCTTACTTTTTTATCGATCCTTTGTTCGTTCGAAGCTCAACTACGGATGCAAGTTTTATGCATCCGTAGCTGAGCGTGTATTGTAGAAGGTGGACTTGATCCACCACACCAGCCTTCGCCTGCCGACCGGTGCCTTCCGTACTTCCCCTATTGAGAGCCTACTAGTCGACGCTGAGGAGATGCCACCTGCTCTACGCTGTGCACAGTGATTTATTCGCCTGTACGCGCTGTAGCGGGCCGAAAATCTAGACTAACTCCAATCGATCCAACCCACTTCCTACACTAATCCGGACTTGAGAAATCGAAGGAGAATGAAACGGATTGTATGTACAGTCCTTTACTAACAAACAAAAAAATGTACAATGATATTCACAATGGAGAGGGGTGATTATATTAGAGATCTCGTTACTATTTACACACAAAAAAATACAGCTAACTTTCCTATATATACGCAATCAAAAAATAAATAAATCCTACTTATAAATACTATTAATCGATCCTAAGAAACATTCTAAAAAAATCAAACAACCAAAAAAATCCGGACTACAACAGTCAATATATAATTAACAAACAAAGGCCTCACGTGGTACAAAGAGGCGGGGGAGACGTCCAGCCACCTGCCACTCGAGCGAGCAAAATGCCTAAGACTAACAAACAAGTGTAGCTCCTCGGCGCTTGGTGGAAGATAAATGACCTTATCACACTTGCGTGGCTATTATAAGCCCTCCTTCATTAAGCTATACTATTGGCCTTTATTAATTAACAATAATATATAGATTTCCAGAATATGGCACTTTGTTTGCAATATAATGATATATGAAACTAGGTACTATCTTTCCAAAATATGGCACCTGGAAAGAAAGAAAAAAACATGGTAATCATTTTTATACCTAAAATAAACAAAAAACAAAACAAAGCCATTCCCATTCACACACACACATTCCCACAGAAGGAGAGAGAGTGTATTGGGAAAAGGGGTGGGAGAATGGCCCCTTATACACACACTCACATTCGCTCCACCACACCCCTCCTTCCTTAAGCCATTCGACCACAGTCACTCACTATACACTCTCAATCCTTACTCACAGTACCTTTTATACTCAATCGCACCCTTCTGCACCCATTCACACTTGTCTACTGGTCCCTGGCTACGCGTAGCAATCAGTCGAGGTTGTTTATCAGTCATCCTGTCAGTCTCATCGTCACTATTGATCATCTCGTCAACCATACTCTTAGCCCTCATTACCAGTTCTCCCATCTCATGACAGAATTCTTTCATGCTCTTCCGTTCAGAACCTTCACTCTTCATACCCCCATTCATCAGCTCCTCACTCACAGCTCTCATCTAACTCAAGGTACACTCTTGCGAAACAGACAGGTCACTCACATCCCCTGTATTCTCAACAGGCATACCAGAAACCCCTTCGACTGGTTCCCACCAGAACCGGAAAAATCAGTCACTTCATCATTCACTACATCAAACTCACCCCTGCTATTACCATTCATAAAACCCGAAAAATCAGCCACACTAGGTTCATTCTGCCCAAACACACTATCATTCATACTGTTCCCAAAACCAGAAAAATCAGGCACAGGCAGCTCACTCACTCGTCTACTTATACCAGCCAAATCACACACCTGTTTTTACAAACACTCCATCTCTCTTTCAAGCTTCCCCATACCAGAAAGACTCTGCTCAGACTTACTTTCATTCGTACTTACATTCTTCCTTACACTCTTCTTTGTATGCGTTCTACTCCTCGAGACTAAGACTAGCTCTTTCCCAGACAGATCTATACTATCACATTCAATCTCATCATCATGCACTTTACCTCTCTCTCTACACAGTTCATACACTGGATGACTCACCAGGTAGTCAGGAGGTTGTCTCCATCTCCTTAACTGACTCTGATGAGCCCGCACTCTCTCAGTCATACCGTCATTCAAACTCTCTAAAACATACGTCACCCCATTTTTCCAAACTCTCACAACTCTATAAGGTCCATCAAACTTCTCATTCATCTTTGACACATTCAACCTACCCTTCACTTCTTTCACCTTCAATACTTTCACATCTAATTCAAATGAACGGAACTTTTCATGTGCCTCACGCCATACACTCTGCTCACTTTCACTCAAACGAAACCTATCTTTCACTAGCCTTTCAAAATTCATCACAAACTGACACAGGGACATTCCAGTTGCACTATGCACAACACACTTCCCAGACATATATCCCAGTCATTCACTGTCGTACTCATCATTCTTTACATCTCACACAAGGTTCTTATCGTCCTTTCAGCCAATCCGTTTGAAGATGGTACATACGGAGTCGTTCTCACATGCTCCACACCATTCTCTCTCAACATTTGCTGAAACACTTCTCCTACAAATTCAGGCCCATTATCACTCAGACATCTTCTAGGCTTCCATACATACATAGGAAAAAAACAACTGCTCAACCACACGCGCAACAGTCACACTCCTTTATCTCACACAGGCGCTGCATACACAAACTTACTTTTATGATCAACCATAACAACCATACCAACATTCCCAGCACTCGTACGCGGCAAAGACACACAATCAATCAATACCAATTCAAACGGTTCTTTCGCATCAACTTTCAACATCGGTGGTTTCACTTGCACACCTTGCACCTTTCGCTTCTGACACCTTTCACACATGGTTGCAACATCATTCTCAACAGTTCTCAGAAACGGATGGAACACACGCTCCTTCATACACTCCCACAGCTTCAACTTACCCATATGCCCATAATTATCATGCACAACCATCACCAGACGAATCATACCAACCAAGGACATCACAGGTACATACATATCATCACCATCCTTCACATGCCTCACAAAATATACAACATCCATACAAACAACAAAATCCTTAGCATACCTTTTAAAATCACTTAAACACTCAGGCCATTCATTCAAATCAACACGCGTCATTACACACCTCTTCAACTCACTAACAAAAGGACACATCTCTTGCATCTCTAGAATATCATCATCACTTAAAATCTCATTCTCATCATCCATGACCAATTCATTCATACCACAAAAATTGACAACATTCTTCACACACTCATTCAACCTCATCACCTCACATTCACCTTTCATAATACAATCCTTATCAGCATCCAAAGACAAATCATTCAATCTCATAAAGTCTACACCAAGCATTTGCTCATCGTTCAGAATCACAAAGTCATGCTTCACATTCACACCATTACCCAAACTCACTTTCAGACTAACCTGTTCCCATGCCACTATCATGCCATTCCCTAATCCACTCATCCGTAACTTCACAGGTTTATGCTCACAACATCTAAACTCTTCATACATACTCAGAATCCTCTCATTCACTAAAGACACTTGCGCTCCAGTATCAATCAAACCACAGAACAACCTTTCACTAAATTTCACTCTCGCTTCCATCATATCAGGTCCACCATGTTCGCAATACCGAGAAGGAACAAGCGCACCAACATCAGCACTGACATCCACAACATCATCAACTCCCACATCATCACTCACCACACACTCATCTTCATCTAGACAATCCTTCTTCTCTCTCATATATGAACAATTTTCAATCACCCAATTGTAGTGCACACCGCTCAAACATTGCAGATGTACCACATTAGGATTCAAACCCTTCATCTTCTCATCTCTGTACACAATCGGCCTCTCACCACTAGAGTGCACATAAACAATCACTCTTTACAAACGACTCACTACAAACATCACTTCCTGAAATGGCGGGACCCTTTGCATACACATCGCTCTCAATTCTTTCAAGAAGTTCTGCACCCTTGCCATACCAATGCTTTCAGGCTTCTTACATATTTCACTCATTACCTCTTTCCTTAAGTCATCCACACTATCGGGCACTCTCACATCTACTCCATCACTCTTAAAATCTTGCAAACCATTCCATACACTCTCAAACAAGGACCCCGTAAGGGGCACGGCTATTTGCCATCCTGGCCGCCGTGCTGACGTGATCCAGCGCTCCGTCCGGCCCCAGCTTAGCCTGTATTTCTCCCCTACCTCGTCGCTTTTCATATAACCTCTCCCACAACTTTCTCTGGTCAGCCTCTAATTTCACAGGGTAGATGCTGACCTTCTTCTCAAGCCAACCGTCCCGGATCTGGGCTGAGAGGGGAGGGGACAATGTTCCCTAACCCCTGAGCTCCGGTTCGGGATGGGTTTGTTTTAACAACCTGCTTCATCCCCACCCATACCTTCCTCATATCCCTTTTCCTTCTGAATTCACTGTCTATCGTTGATTTAACGCCGTGTCTAAGGTGGAGCCGCCATGCCAATGGACTGCCAGGCCACCAGGCGGGAGGGGTGGTTCCAAATGGCGACGCCTGGCTCTGCCGGGCTACTGCGAGGTGAGGCGCGTTTTCATCCCGTGTAAAAAAGAGGGTCACCATGCCCAATGATGAATAAAAAAAACAAACCCAACTTCCCCTGTAACTTCAACGGAGCCGCCCTCGGGAAGCTCCACCGAATAAATGGAGGTTCCCTCCCTTTTGCTTGTGCCGGGGACCCTCCATACTTCTTTAACCTACGGGTGTAGGGGACTCGCCCTCACCCCCTTCTCTGGAGGTGCTTTCGGGCACTTCCCTATTTCCAGCAGCAGTCCCTCCTTTTCTTTCTAAGGGGACTGCCAAGAAAGCAAGCAGGCAGCCCATTGCCGACCGCCCCTCGTGTAAGCGGCTCGGAAGGGCAAACCCCCTTAGGGAAAAGAGGAAAGCCAGGCCCCTTCAGGCGCCTTCCTCAAAAGACCTGCTGGCAGGAATTTTAAACCTTGCCGGGATCAAGGCCTGTGCCTTCTCACACAAGACTGGCGACACTGCCAAGGGGACCTGCGATGTCCTGGGAGGGGATGGGCAACTGGAGGCCCCTCCTGTGATAGACATGGTCCTTGGGAAACTCAGCCTCAGAGGGTAGGGCCTTCCATAGGGGGGGGGGGAGGCAACCGGGCTCAGCGCCAAACACCGAACCCAAAAACCGCCCCTATGCAAGGTCCTCCTCAAACGGTTAGGGTTTCTGAGGCAGTACAAGGAGGGCAGGGATCTTCTCTGACTGGTGCCCCTGCGACCACTAGGACCTTCTCCATTTCGGAGAAGGACCTGGCTGAGGCCGGTCGATCTAGCCTAGGGGCTTCTGCCGGCGGAGGTGAGAAGCGGGTTCATTCCCCGCCCTCTTCTCCCAAAAAAGAAAAAGACTAGGACCAAAAAGACAAAGAAGACTCGGGGCTTCTCTCCATCCGCGGGGGCTGCGGGGACGGATGGGTCTGATGCAACTTTGACAAGCGAACAAGCCAAAATCGGCACACCCGGCCTATCTATCCCCCCAGTTGCATGGCCCCTTACTGGAGATGACAACTCCCATCCATCGGGTCCCCAGGTTGCGGATCGGGGGAAGGCCTCTAGATATAGAGGTTAGTTGCGAATAAACTGAATAAGCAGCCCCGGACAAAATCACGAGTCGCCCTTTGGCAAGGCGTAGCGCTCGGTAGCCACCCTATACCAGGGTTACGGTATGGGCAGGTGGAGCTCATAGTCTTGTGTGACAATCCACCTAGGAGAGGGACAACTCCGAACTCAAACCCGGGCAGGTGGAGCTCGAAGTCTTGGTTGACAATCCGCCTAGGAGAGGGATAACTCTGAATCCAAACCCTCCACTGTCTTGTGGATAGACACTTCAGTCAAAGGCTAAGGGACCTCCCTGACAGAAAGGTGTTCTCATGCATTGGATTGTGCCATAGCCTCTGTACCATGGTCTTCCACTCTCTTGTGTTTGAGATCCCTGCCTAAGGGTACATTTAGGCATACTTTCCTATTTTTCATTCCTCCTCTTGTTTTACTCAAATGGTGTGTAGGGCAGGCTTAATAGATGAGCAAAGAGGCTCTGATGGCTTTTCAAGAGGTTGCCTTGGTCTATTCTTTTCTTTTCTCTTTTCTTTATTCTTTTTCATTCCAAAGTCATCATTACTGTCCTCCCTCAGTTGTTGTGGCGTCCTGAAGGGAATTTTGCCTTGCATGATGTGTCGGCTCCATCATGTTGACCAGTTTTTTTCCGACATATAATATTCAGTTAATGAAAGTTTTGCTATTGAATAATTTTGTACAAATTGTTGTTGTTGTTGTTGTACAAATTGTTATTTTTGTTGAAGATCTTGTTGCTAATATTATTTTTTTAATATCGATTTTAATTTTATCAGGAGATATTGAGCTCAACCCTGGACCTGGTCATCCTCGTCAGATAAAATGTCGTCTACTCTATATTAATATTAGGAGCCTACATGCCAATATTAAAGACTTGACTGCTTCATCCAAGTCTCATGACATTTTACTCTGTTCAGAGACCCTGGTTTCAAATATGAGGCATGTCTCTGAACTACTTATACCAGGCTTCAAAAAACCAATTTTACTTAGGCGTGATGCCATTCCTAGGGCTAGAGGATTGGCAGTTTACATTAGGAATGGTTACTCTGCTTCAAAGACCTCCTATGCTTGTTCTTGCCATGAGATGCAAGTTATGAAAGTATGTGGTAAGCAAAATAATTTTTATCTTTTTTCTGTCTATCGCAATCCAGACTTAGATGATACTATTTTTGATTGTCTGCTCCTTGCCATGGCCAAGGTACAGGAAAATGACCGGAAAGCCTGCTTTGTATTTATGGGAGACCTCAATGCTCATCATAGGCAATGGCTGTCTTCTGTCTCCCCTACTGACTGTCATGGTATCAGGGCTTATGATTTTGCGTGTGAGTCGGGTTGTGAGCAAGTCATTAGGGAGCCTACCCATTCATCTGGGAACTGCCTTGACTTGGTTTTCACTGATTCCCCTGGAGTCGTTACAAGTGCTGTTGATCCTCCTGTGGGAACTTCTGACCACTGTGCAATTTCTATAACTATCTGTATTGAGCAATCTATTCCTAATATAGCTCATACAAGCAAAGTATTCATCAAATCTCAAGTAGACTGGTGCAATATATTAAATGATATCTCCCGGATCAACTGGCCACTAATATATAAGGAGGTTGAAGCAGTTCGTATTTTGAATGATAAAATTGTTTCAATTATTGATAGACATGTTCCATTCCGTATGATCAGATATCGCACTAAGGACAAAGCCTGGTTTAATGATGACTGTAAGAGGGCTCATATGCAGAAGCAAGAAGCCTACAACCTGTGGAAGGGGTGTAGATCTGCCTTTCTATGGGATAATTATGTGCACTACAGAACAGCAGCTCAGAGGGTATATAATAATGCTGAAGTTGAATTCAATACTACCACAAAGAGAACTCTTCAGCGCACAGCAAATTCCCACAAATTCTGGACCACTCTCAAGTCTGCTCTTTTTGGGAATGATTCATCTATGCCACCCCTTCTTAAACCTGATGGTTCCATTACCCTTAGTCCTGAAGAAAAGGCAACACTGTTGGCTGATGTTTTTGATAATAAACAAAGTAATGAGAATCTAACTCTACCTGACACTTGTTTCCCTGAACCAAGGTTAAACAAGATTGCTTTCCGTTCAAGTGAAGTAAAACAGTTACTTCTTGATCTGGATGCTTATGGTGGTACTGACCCAAATGGTATATTCCCTTTATTCTTTAAGAAAACTGCAGAGTATTTGGCTCCCAAGCTTTCCGTTATTCTTCGGAAGCTGGCGAGGAGTGGTAGTTTTTGCGAATGTTGGAGAATTGGTAACATCACTCCACTATGTAAAAGTGCAAGTGGTAGTTTTAACCCTACTGAATATAGGCCCATTTCTATAACTCCTGTTCTATCTAAGATTTTTGAACGTTTACTAGCTAAACGTTTAAGTACATTTGCCGAGCTTAATCGTCTGTTTCCCTTTTTACAGTTTGGATTTCGTAAGGGTCTGAGCACTTGTGATGCACTTCTCACAGTCTCCACCATTGTCCAAAAATCATTAGACTCTGGTCAAGAAGTTCGCTTAGTTGGCCTGGATTTCAGTGCCGCATTTGACCGTGTCAATCATAAGGCCCTGATATTTAAGTTGAAGCAGTTGGGAGTAGGTGGTGTATTTTTAAATATTATTGAACAATTTTTAACAAATCGACATCAAAAGGTTTATGTTGACAATAATTTTAGTGATGAGAGAGAGGTGCTATCTGGTGTACCACAAGGCAGTGTTCTTGGTCCTCTACTGTTTATATTATATACCCATGATATGTGGTTTGGACTGGAAAATAGACTTATAGCCTATGCTGATGATGCTACTCTAATAGCCCCAGTCCCATCTCCTGAGTTGAGAGCATCGGTTGCAGAGTCTTTAAATAGAGATCTGGCTAAGATAAATGTTTGGTGCACTTCATGGGGCATGAAGTTAAATGCAAAGAAAACCCAGAGTATGATTGTTAGCAGATCCAGAACACTAGATCCTCCCCATCCAGATCTTTTAATAAATAACATTCCCATCTCCATATGTGATTCTTTTAAGTTGCTTGGAGTTATGCTTGACTCTAGGTTTACTTTTGAGAATCACATTCGATCTATTTCCTCCTCTATTGCTCAAAAAATTGGCATTTTGAGGAAATCTTACAAAGTATTTGGAGAGCAGACTGTTCTTAAAAATTGTTTTAATGCTTTTATTCTTCCGTGTTTTGAATATTGCGCCCCTGTTTGGAGTTCGGCAGCCAACTATTATCTTAATTTATTAGATAAAAATTTGAGAGCAATAAAATTTTTAATTCCTGACCTCAAAGTTGATCTGTGGCACAGGCGAGCAATAAGCTCCTTATGCATCTTATATAAAATTTTTAACAATGCAGATCATCCACTGCATCACGATCTGCCCAATTTATATGCCCCTCAACGAGTTACCAGAGGTGTACTAAATGCCAATAGTAGGGCCTTTACGCCTATGAGATTCAACACAACACAGTTTTCAAGAAGTTTCATTCCTAACACAACTAAACTGTGGAATGAACTTCCTAGTGTTGTTGTTGAGTCCTTGGAACTTCAGAAATTTAAAGTGGGTGCTAATACATTTTTAATTAACAGAAACTTATAACTTTAATATTTTATTCATTATCCACACATATATAATATTATAATATTTTTAACATTATAGCATTTAATTTTTTTTTTTTTTTTAATTTTCTATTTATTTATTATGTTTTTCTTAATCTTTGTTTCGTTTTTTCCATACCAGGTTTCCTTCCCCGCTGGGGCCCTTGGGCTTATAGCTATTTGCTCTTCCAGTTGGGGTTGTGGCTTGGAACTTTAATAATAATAATAATAAAAGCGCACAGGGCGGAGCCTCGATGACATCGGGGCCCCTGATTCAGAGGTTACCTGGCGTTTTCGAGCCAGCTGGCTTCAAACGCTTCCTCGTCATTCGCTCCACTTTTGGCACCATGTTCGCCAAGGGCAACATGATCCATCAGAGGAGAGGATTAGCTAGTGTAATTGGTAGAGAGCCGAAGGTGACCCGTTTCTCGGACGGAAGCCTTCTAGGCGAATGCAGCGATTCCTGCCGAGGCGGCCAAGATAAGTGCTCTTCGGACACTTCATGGCACCCCGGTGAGTGTGACACCTCTTTTGTGAAAGGAGTAGTTTATGCGCGGGAACTCGTTGGCTATTCCGTAGACGACATCACCTTAGAGCAGGCCGACCATGGGGCGGTCAAGGTCTAACGTGGGATGAGAAAACAGAGAGGGGCCTCGAGACCCACCCCTACACTCTTCGTCACGTTCGACTCTGACAAGCTCCCTGAGTCAGGGCGTGCCGATTGGTACCGCTACCGCGTGAAGGCATTCGTGCCACTGCCGCGGCGGTGCTATTACTGTCACCGCTTCGGCAATACGGATCGTTCTTGTAGACGTGCAAAGTTGGGGTCACCTGAAGTTTGTGTAAATTGCTCCAAGGCCGCACACGATAAGTCGAAATCGTGTGAGGCCAAGTGTGTCAATTGTGGAGAGCCGCACACTGCTTCTTCTAAGCAATGTGGTGCATATCTCCTTGAGAAAGAAATCCTGGCCGTTCAGGCCCAGTATCGACTCTCATTCCGTGAAGCTAAGGACTTGGTCCTGGCGCGCCCGGCTCTCCCTGGAACGTCATATGCCACAATAGTTAGAAAGGCACCCTCTGCTCCTGGCCCATCCAGGCCAACGAGCACGGTGGTTTCCGCGCCCATTCGGAGCCCTTCTGCAGGCTCTACTCAACCCATGTGCTTCCCTTGTAAAGCTAGGGGCAAAAAGGGTTCACACCCAGCCCTGGCTAAAACCAGGGCTCCCCCCTCTTCTCCCAGCGTGACCGTTTCCCGTAAGGCGAAACGGCCACGCACCTCCACTGAGTTGTTAGACTCACAGGTGGCAACCCCCTTGAAGATGATCGCTAGGCCATCTTACGGGGTTCCTAAAGCTGTTACCCAAAAGGAGGACAGCAAAAAAGGAGCTTCGGCTCCTTCGCCCATTCCCGTGAGGGTCTTCAGTTCGAGGAAGGCCCCCGCGTCTCCTCCGAGCTAGGCCTGGAGGGCATATTCCTTCAATGGAATTGGCGTGGACTTCGGGCCAACTGGGAGGAGCTGCGGAGGCTCGTCTCGTCCCGCTCCCCGTTAGCTATCTTTTTGCAGGAGACCATGCAAGGCGCGTGCCCCTTGCCCGCAATCCCGGGGTATAAGGGTCTCGCGACCCCACCACAGCGGGATGGCCGGGCTGGGGGATGCGCTGTTTACACCTGGCATGATGTTTCCGTTCTTCCTTTCTCTTTAGATACCTCCTTTCAGGCAGTAGCTGTGCAGCTGCACCTGGATAGGAGGTATACTATCATTTCTGCGTACATTCCACCGTCAGCTGACTTCGACGCGAGGGACTTCCGTCGCGTCGTGGCACGGTTGCCGAGGCCCTATCTCTTGCTTGGAGATCTGAACGGCAGGCATCCTCTCTGGGGAGATTACTCCATAAATCCCAGGGGACAAGTCCTTGCCGATCTGATCGAAGAGCTTGAGATGGGTGTCCTAAATGTGGATGAGTTTACGCATCACTGCCCGAGAACTGCTTCATTTTCTTGCCTTGACCTATCCTTGTGCTCTTCAGATGCACAGCCTGATTTTGATTGGGTGGGTGGTTGATGACCTCCATGGTAGTGATCACTTTCCCATTCAAATATCATTTTCAGGGCAACTGCCGCCTGAGAGCCCACCTCGGTGGTGCTTGGCGCGGGCGCGGTGGCCTGCATTTCAGGAAATAACTGAATTTTCTAGCTCATTCGAGGACTTGAGTTCGGTAGATGAGGCCGTTGAGTTCTTCTCCCGCAACCTCATCGCTGCGGGCCTGACTACTATTCCTAGGACGTCTGGCCGTTTTGCACGCCGACCACTTCCATGGTGGTCTGCCGAGTGTGAGACGGCCCTCAAACAGAAGCGTTATGTCTACATGCGCTATAAGCACCGCCCGAACGATTTCACTGTCGCTGAATTTCGTCGCGCTAGAGCTAGGTTCCGGTATATTTCAAAGCACGCCCGCCGTTCTTCTTGGCGGGCATACGTGTATGTACTGAACGGGAAGACCCCTTTAGCAGAGGTGTGGAAGTGAGTCAAAAGGATTCGGGGCAAGTTCTCGCAGGACCCCCCTCCCGTTTTCAGGAGAATGGGACCGCAATCTCGGACCCTGCGTCCGTGGCGGAATCCTTAGCGACCGCTTTTTCCGCATTCTCTAGCCGGGATGCTGCTCCGCCAGCATTCAATGCACGTCGTGATGTCGTGGAGGGCCGCCGGCTGGACCTCACTCCAGAGGCGGAGAACCCTTCAACGACAAGTTTACTGTGAGTGAGTTGCATTCCGCTCTCGCTTCCTGCGCGGACACCGCCCATGGTCCGGACGATGTCCCGTACGCCATGCTTTGACACCTGGATGAGCGAGGCATGGCATTTCTGTTTGATTTGTTCAACAGGATCTGGGTGGAAGGTCTTCTCCCAGACTCCTGGTGAATCGCTACTGTGCTCGCCTTTCGCAAGCCGGGGAGAGATCACTCTACTCCGACCGGTTTCCGCCCAATCTCTCTAACCTCTTGCGTGTGCAAGTTGATGGAGAAATTGGTAAATGTTAGATTAGCCTATTTCCTGGACAGCGGAGGCCATCTGTCTTCTGCACAGTGCGGCTTCCGTAAGTTTCACTCCACGTCGGATGCTCTGCTCCGACTGGGAAATGCCGTCTGCGAGGCTTTCCTTCGTAGACAGCACTACGCCACGGTGTTTTTCGAACTGAGGAAGGCCTATGATTCCTCGTTGAGATACGGTATCATGGAGACTCTTCATACGATGGGGGCGAGGGGATGCCTCCCAATGTTTATATCTGAAATTTTGCGAGATCGTCGATTCCTCGTACGGGTGGGGGGAGCCCTCTCCGGCCCAAATGAGCAGGCAGAGGGTGTCCCGCAGGAAAGTGTCTTCAGTGTCACACTCTTTGCCCTGAGCATGAACGGTATCACCTCGGTGTTGCCGAAAGATGTTCTCGCTACGCTCTACGTGGACGACCTTTCGATCTCTTTTGGCGCAGCCTGGATGGCAACTCTGGAGCGTCGACTATAACAGGCATTGAACCGCTTCTCTCGCTTTGCCGAAGGGCACAGGTTTCGGTTTTCCTTGGCTAAGACTAAGGTGGTGACTTCTGCCGCCATCCACGGCTTCACCCCGACACAGATTTGTTTCTTAATGGGGTGCGCCTGGATGTGAGGGAATCGCACAGTTTCCTTGTTCTTGTATTCGACCGATGCCTCACCTGAGAGGCTTATATTCGCAGCCTCAGGGTCTCTTGTACCCGCGCCATGGACATTCTCCGTTCCGTGACATTCAGCGCTCGGGGCGCTGATAGGGCTACTGCCCTACTTTTTTATCGATCCTTTGTTCGTTCGAAACTCGACTACGGATGCGAGTTTTATGCATCCGCAGCCGAGCGTTTATTGCGGAAGGTGGATTCGATCCACCACACCGGCCTTCGCCTTGCGACCGGTGTCTTCCGCACCTGCCCCCTTGAGATCCTGTTAGTCGATGCTGGGGAGATGCCACTCGCTCTCCGCCACGTGCAGTGCATCACTCGCCTGTACGCGCGAGTCCGGCGCCTCCCTCAGTCATCAACAGCTCTCACTGCGCCTGCAGCTGATCTCGATGGTGCCTATGCTGCCGAGAGACGCCAGTCATACCTTAAGCCCTTGGGTTTAGGGCCCAAGAAACTCCTTCGAGAGGTAGATATAGCTCTCGGGCCGGTGGCGCCCCCGATTCTGCCCAGGACGCCACCCTGGAGGGTACCACATTTGGCTATTTGTCGCCACACCTCTGCTCCCAAAGCTTGCACGACGCCGGGAGTATTGCATTCGACCTTTCTGGAGCACACCTCGTGTCACGCTGGTACCGCGCCAGTGTATACGGATGTCTCCAAGTCCCAAGAGGGGGTCTGCTTTCACGCTATATTTCCTCTGTTTGAAGTCAGCGGGGCTCTGCCAGGCGCTGCGTCTGTCTTCACGGCCGTACTAGTGGCAATACACCACTCGGCACGGGAGATTATGCGACGTGCCCGGTTCGTAGACCGAATTGTGATCTATAGCGACTCACAAAGCGCCCTGATTGCTCTCGGGGCATTGGAATCTCCGCATCTCCTGGGTCGCGATATCCTTGACGTCACGGTTATGGCGAGCCGGGCAAATGTCGAGATTATCTTTTGCTGGGTTCCTGGACATGTAGGAATTGTGGGGAATGAGCGCGCCGATGAGGGCGCCAAAGAGCCTGCAAGGACTCTGCGACCGGACCAGGTTTTTGCTCTTCTCACACTGACTACATGGCAGGATTACGCCAGCTCTTCGGACTGCTTGGCAAAGAAAATGGGAGACTGACGAAGGGAACTTAAAGTTGCGTGCCATTGCGCCGCGACTGTTCCCATGGACCTATCCCTCAATTCTGTGACGGCTTCAGGTCAATTTCTGTCGTCTCCGAATCGGACACACTCGTGTGACGCATTGCTATTTGATGGAGCACTCGCCTGCGCCCTATTGCGAAGACTGCGTCGTCCCCCAGACTGTTCGGCACATTCTTGTCGAATGTCCCAGTCTGGGTGATCTTCGCGCACGTTACCTCTCCCTTTACCGGAATGGGCGGGGTCGCTACCGCCTGTCCCCTGTACTCGGGTCCAGTGCGTGCACCATGACTGGTGAACTTGTTGACTTTTGAGGGGAAGTTGGGGGTTGGGTTTTTTTTTGTTTGATCTTCATCATTGGGCATGGTGACCCTTTTTTAACACGGGATGCAATAGCGTACACCTCTCGCAGTAGCCCGCACTGCGAGAGGTGCTTACAAGCCCGGCAGAGCCAGGCGCCACCATTTGGGACCACCCCTCCCGCCTGGTGGCCTGGCAGTCCATCGGCATGGCGGCTCCACCTTTAACACGGCGTAAAATATATAGATTGTGAAGAGGAGAGGAAAAGGGATGTGAGGAAGGTATGGGTGGGGATGAAGCAAGTTGTTAAAACCAGCCACCCCAGACCGGAGCTCAGGGGTTAGGGAACATTGTCCCTCAGCCCCGATACGGGACGGTTGGCTGAAAGGAAGGTCAACATCTACCCTGTGAAATTAGAGGCTGACCAGAGAAAGTTGTGGGAGAGGTTGTGTGAAAAGAGAGGAAACAAGTGTTTTGAAGGAAGGAAGAGAGGCTAAGCTGGGGCCTTGAATTCCAGGAGCTTTGCAACCCCGAAATCCAGATCACCCTTACTGAGGGCTCCCTTTCGTTCAAATATCATTCGATACACATCCTCCCTTTCATACTCAGTCAAACATCCATCCAATTCCACCATGCTCTTCACTTCATTATACATCCATTCACACGTCTTTTCACCTGCAACATTCACCCTGACATCCGTACTATCTCTCATACCTACCTCATTAACAGTAAAGAGGTGACCCAGTACATCTCCGACTTGGATACCCCTCACCTGCCCTTTCACCCTGGGGTCCGCCTGCACACATACAAAAGGATCATTCATTCTCATCAAGCCATCAAACACACAAGCAACACGCCTTACCTTATAACACGCATCTTTTCCATTTAATATCACAGTCTTCTCACCCACATTCAAACTAACATCCTTACTCCAACTCACTCTAACAGACACCCTTTCATCCTTAACAAGCCTTACAGTCTCCATAGCAGTCACCTCAATACCAGTAAACACACTCCTCAAAACACTACTATCTTTCCCTACATATAACTTATACACCCCATTTTTACCAATCTTTCTTTCAATCTGATCACTTGCAGGATGCACAACCATACGATCAATTTTCATAAAATCATACCCCCAAATCACACCATACTCACTACTCACCTTATCAATCACAGAGAATTCACATTCATTCATCAACATACCATGCATTCGAACAGCTTACCTTATCATTCCAATCACAGGCACTCTCCTATTACCAATACCTACCAAACTACCCTTGCACTCAGACAAGAGGGCTTTCTCGCTCACCTTGTCATATACATCTTTATACACCAAGCTCGTCTTGCATCCAGAATCTATTAAAGCCCAACACTAAATTCCATTCAATTCCACCTTCACACTCAGACACTCATACTTCTTACTAGAGAGCACTTTCACACTAGACAGACTTGCCAACACATTACTCACACTCATGCACCCAGAGAATACTTCACCAGGTACCCTCTTACAAATCAGTTTCCCGTTTCAGACTTTCCATTCACACCTTGCGCTCTCAGTCTAATCCAACACTTTTCACTCGAATGTCCTTCCATCGCATAATAGCTACATACATTCCTCTGGTCACGACACATCCTCGCATAATGACTATTCCTTTCACAATTACCACAAGCATACTTCATACTTCCCACAGCAGTTTCTCCACCATTCAACCTCGGACAATCTTTCTTCAAATGGCCTATTTCTTTACACTCAAAGCACTCTTTCACACTTTCCTGGCAATCCTTTATCATATGCCCTTTCTTACCACACCCAAAACATGCACCAGACGTCCAGCTACATTCTGCCAACATATGACCTTTCCTTCCACACCGACGACATTCCACAATCTTTCTCCCACCATTCGGTCTCTCATTTGCTGGGACATACCTCGGTTTCTCTCTCATATATCCGTTCCCATGCTGGAAATTCATCTGTCTCCTTCCATTCGAACACCCTCCATTTTCCCATTCATTCTGCCGGCCCGGGAAGTTTGACATCACTCCAGCTGGTGCAGCCTTCAGGGCATCCCTGTAGCTGACAAACTGCTGCGGTTGATGAAAGCTCAGGGGCTTCTTACCTCCAACATTCACACTGTACCATCCCTCCTCTTCTAGATCGCTTTCATCATCCAATCGTCCATCTTCCAACAGCTCCAACACATCCTCCCCCATCAGCCGTTCACCTGTCAGTCTCATTCTCTCCTTTCTCTTTCCACCCAGCCATTCACTCACCTTTCGCGGGATCGTGTCCAGAAACTTCCTCATCAGTGGTTTACATTCATTTACATCATCATCACCATACCTCTTTCTCGCCATACTCTCAAGCCTATGTGCATACATGTTCACACTTTCACTCTTCCCCATTCGAGCCTTCTCAAATTCATTCACGCTTTTATACTTCATCCTCTCTTTCATTCGTTTCACCTGCCCAATCAATCTCTCCTTCACCACATCGTACCTTGGTTCCCCAACACTTGTAATCACGCGGAAAAACTCCAATATTTTTCCCTCCAAACATTCCCCCAAAACATTCACCCATTATCCCTTATTCTCCGGGTACTTGAGCTTACAATATCACTCAAATTCCTCGAAGAATTCTTCCACACTTTTTCCACCATGTAACCTAAACCTTCTGTCGTGGTATGACATTACATTATATCAATACCATATTATATCTATGGGAGAGGACCACTAGCTTGAAAGCGAACCGACAAAAGGGACGCAAAACCACGCGTTCACACGGGCTGAGTAACGATAGAGTGCAACGAGGTCAGGCAAATTATGGACAATGGCAAAGTTCAAGGTTATTTAAAGAGACTTGTACAAAAACAGAATTTTATTTACACAAAAAATAATAAGAGAATTGAAGGGTAAAATTACCTCAGAGAATTAACGGGCAAAAATCACATTAATAGACGAAGAGGGGAAGATTAACTCAATTGGGTTACTGAAGGGGAGAGGGGGGTTGGCTTACTGATGTCTTCTGCTCATGAAGTGAAGCCGCTCGAACTTCAAAGCAGGAGGTTGGAGTGATGACGGTTCTCCAAAAGCAAGGGAGAGGGGGGAGGGGGTAACTTCCGGTCCAGGGAAGAGTATTTCGGCTACCCGAAATGAGTTGGGCTTCGACAGGAGTTGATGAAAGAAGTCGGGAAAATCACTCGGGGTGATCTTTCAGTGGAATTACCTCCTGGCTGGGGCTAATTCCAAATACACAAAATAGTCCAGCTGTCACTTTGCTTTGTTGCTAGCACTTGACTTGGAACCATGGGGAAATCTTCTTGGTTCTGGCGAGACTTCTCAACTCTGTGTGTCTTCCGGGGAGTCGAGCGTTATTTATATCCGAGGCTCTCCCCGGATTTGGGGGTTAGCGGGAAACAGCTCTACTCTCGAAGGGCCTCGAATCTTCTGGCAGAGCTATTTTAGCCCGCATAAAGGTGAATCGTGGGGGACTCGATTCGAGGCTACCACTTGTGGAAGGGGGGGGGGGGTAGGCTTACCACTTTAGTCCTAGCCGGGCCTTTTGCTGCACATGGGAGTTCCTTTCTGCTAAAGATCTTCTACGTGGGGATTCCCTCACACATATCCCAACCGAAAGATGATTATTTACAGAGCATTTGCGTAGGAAAGGATCATCCCAACCCGTCAAACTAGTATTATCAAAGGTCTAGGGAAATTCTTACCTGCTACGACAGGTGGACACACACACACAAAAAAACGTAAATCTGAGCTCAGCGGGGAATTTACGGACATAAGCCTTAAACAGGTCGATTATAGAAAATTTAACTAATACAATTTAAAAAAAAGAAGAAAAATCACAGGAGAACATTGGCGACATTTCAGTGGAACTAAAAAAAAAAAGATACAATTAAATGGAGGCATAAATATGGGACAAAAAAACCCCAACAATTTAGTGGACCCCCCCCAAAAAAGAAATCATAATTAGGAACATTAATGAGATAATATATATACAATTCACGTGGAAAACCTTCGCTCCCGCCGGAGTATGGATGAGGTAATTCACGGGTCCTCTAGCCTCGAGGACGGGGTAGGGTCCCTTTCACTGGCTAAGGATTTTGTTGCTTTCCGTGGGAAGTAGCACCAGCACCTTCGCGTCAGGCTTGAATTTTCGTTCCCGTGACTTAAGGTCCAATTAGGTCTCAAACCTCTCAATAAGTCCTTCTTCACGGGATACGAGACTCGTTTGTTGACTCGGGTGGACTCATGATCGAGGGCTTTAGTTTTCTCCCAAAGGGGGTGGGGAGAGTTGCGCGCTCCTTCTGGGCGCGGGAAAACTTATCGCTCCGGAGGGCTTGGAACTCCGGGTCGATAGGGGTCTTCAGGGAAACAGGTGCCTGGGATCCCAGGGCTGCCTGTGTACGGGTAATCACGGGCTGGGCCACGGGATGGTCGTGAATCACGGGGTTCTGACCGAATAAAACGGAACAGAACTGGATTGGGGCCGCTACCACTTCGGCCCAACCGGACATATAGTCACACTCGATGTGACAACGAATTACTGGGAAACGACTGGCCCGGCCAAGGTAGTCGTGGACCACTGCAAATTTCTCGTGGCCGGGCCCAACAGGGGGGAGTAGGTCCTCAGACACTATAATACAGGTGCATCTGGTGGCACGGGCGAGGGTGGATCCCCTGCGACCGTTCACAGTTCCGTTCTCGACATTCAATTCCGAGGGTTGTTCTCATTAAAGAGAAAATTTGCCTGATGGACCGGGTCTTTGGCGGGCGAGGGAGGTTCGGGAGTCTTCTGAGGTGACGGAGGAGGATCAGGGGCGGCCCAGATTTGGTGTATTTGGTGGGACTGAGAGTTTGTGAATCGGGAGTTTTGAGGACAGTTCGTGCGGTAATGGCCGGGAACTCCGCAGGTGTAGCAGACGATCGGGTTCTTTTGGTACGGCACAACCGGGGGAGAAGAAACTAGGGGCTTAACGTCTCGTTGTTCCGATGGATGGAAGTTTTTTGGCTTTGAGGGACTAGGAGCTTTGGTAAATCTTGGAACCAATTTAGGGGGGGTCTTAGGGCCATAAAATTTAGTTTTGTGGTGCAATTGGGGAGCATTTTTAACATCCTTAGGGTAGAAATCGTGACTACCCGCGCAAACATCGGCCTCTTTCAAACACTCCTTGAAAGTGGCGCAACGTTTATCCTTAATGAAGGCGCGATTTTCGGGAGCCACGGCAGCTAAAAGCTGATCCCTAAGGAAGAAGTCCAGAAGGGACTCGTAGACCTGGGGAATCTTGCACGCATCTAGCCAACACTGAAGGTTTCTCTGGAGGATGTACCCGTGTTGTCGAAAGGTTTGGCCAGGGCTGATCCTTTTCTGACGGATTCGGGAGCAGTAGAATTCGATATTCACGTGAACAGCGGCTAGCAATTCGGACTTTAACGTGGAATAGTCCAAAGGTGCTTCCAGGGGAAGGGATACGAAGATATCCCTTAACTTGGCATTTAGAAGGGAAAGTAAGCGAGCGACGCCATCATTTTTGAGATCCCATCTATTGATCTGAAAGATTATCTCAAAATAGGCCAAAAATGACCCAAAGTCCTCTCCATCATTGAAAGCGGGAAGGTGGACTGAAGGAGTTTGGAAAATTTCAGTCCGGGAACCGATGGACTAAGAATCCATTTGATTTCGGCTCATTTCCAGCTCATGCTGCCTAATTTGTTCACGTTCTTCCATCTCCATCTTCAGTTTGTTCTCCTCCATCTTCAGTTTGTTTTCCATCTCCGTTTTCAGTTTGTTCTCGTTCATCTTAAGTTTGTTCTCCTCCATCTTCAGTTTGTTCTCCTCCATCTCCAATTCCCTTCGCTCTGCCCATTCGTTCCTCTTCTTCCTGACGTAATTTAGCAGGTCTTTGCCCGAAAGACCTTACATTTCACCCTGACTCTTGAATTTTTCGAAGGATGACATTTTTACGCAGTTAACTGAGGGAATACTGATACGCGAAACGAATACTTGAATATTCGTGGCCTTGATCACAAAAAAATATTAAGATACAGCTACCTACTTCTGCTGTTTCTAAGCGAAAAAAAATTAAAATGGTCCTACCGGAATTAGGACACCAAAGACCTTAACTCTTTTGAATTAATGACCAGGAGAGTCTCCAAAATTCGAACACAATAAAAAAAATTAATTACCTGGGGTCCAACACAAAATCTAAATAGATTACGTTCGACTGCTCTGCAAATAACTTGAACTTGCCTTCTGCCAGTACAATACAAAAATTAAAATAAAAGGGATGTACGTGAATAACAAGGGAACTACTAATGTCGAAATTAAAATGACACGGGTTCGTAAAAACCCCAACACACTTGACAGCAGAATTATATAATAGGTATATTAATATATATATATATATATATATATATATATATATATATATATATATATATATATATATATATATATATATATATATATATATGTCGTGGTATGACATTACATTATATCAATACCATATTATATCTATGGGAGAGGACCACTTGTTTGAAAGCGAACCGACAAAAGGGACGCAAAACCACGCGTTCACACGGGCTGAGTAACGAGAGAGTGCAACGAGGTCAGGCAAATTATGGACAATGACAAAGTTCAAGGTTATTTAAAGAGACTTGAACAAAAATAGAATTTTATTTATACAAAAAAATAATAAGAGAATTGAAGGGTAAAATTACCTCAGAGAATTAACGGGCAAAAATCAAATTAATAAACGAAGGGGGGAAGATTAACTCATTTGGGTTATTGAAGGGGGGGAAGGTTGGCTTACGGATGTCTTCTGCTCTTGAAGTGAGGCCACTCGAACTTCAAAGTGGGAGGTTGGAGTGATGACGGTTCTCCCAAAGCAAGGGGGGGGGGGTAACTTCCGGTCCAGGGGAGAGTATTTCGGCTACCCGAAATGAGTTGGGCTTCGACAGGAGTTGATGAAAGAAGTCGGGAAAATCACTCGGGGCGATCTTTCAGTGGAATTACCTCCTGGCTGGGGCTAATTCCGAATACACAAAATAGTCCAGCTGTCACTTTGCTTTGTTGCTAGCACTTGACTTGGAACCATAGGAAAATCTTGGTTCTGGCGTTATTTATATCCGAGGCTCTCCCCGGAGTTGCGGGTTAGCGGGGAACAGCTCTACTCTCGAAGGGCCTCGAATCTTCTGGCAGAGCTATTTTAGCCCGCATAAAGGTGAATCGTGGGGGACTCGATTTGAGGCTACCGCTTGTGGAACGGGGATGGGGGGGGATGGGGGGTAGGCTTACTACTTTAGTCCTAGCCGGGCCTATTGCTGCACATGGGAGTTCCTTTCTGCTAAAGATCTTCCACGTGGGGATTCCCTCACACCTATCTATCTTTGGCACTTCCCTTATCAAAATACCCTAACCCACATTCACTTCACTATCCCTTGAGCTGCCCTCACTCTCACTCACACCAATTATACCATCATTCTCTCCTTCATCCGAATACAATGAGTCCACACTCTTGCCTCTTACCTTCCTATCCTTACTCTCTGCACCACTCTTCCTTTATCTCTTGCGTCAACTCTCTTCCATTCTCCATCCTTCCTATCACTCATAATCACCATATCCTCTCTAGACTCGCACACACTCCCATTGATCCCATTAGTCTTATCCCCTTCAGTCGGAGCAGGGGTCAAGGTCAAGGGTCCTGGGGCCGGTCCTGATCCCTCTATCATGTTATGCAAGTCCTGCATCCGTTGGTCGACCTGCGTCTGTCTTTCGTCCATTTCTTTCATCATCTTGTCTGTCTTCTCATCCATACTCATCACATCACTCTTCAGTCCATCAATCACGTTCCTCAACATCATACATTCCTCCTCTTTCTGCCTCAATTCCAGCCTCAGTCTCATGATCTCATCATGGAGGCCCTGCTCCACAGAAGCTATCCTCCCAGGTTAGTAACAGTGATAGACAAAGGTGAAAAACAACCAACTACCTGTCCCTCTAATTGGGTGTGGACTGCAATCCAATCCCATCACGCTCCCGGTTTCGAGATCTCACGTCCCTATTCGGGCGCCAAATGTAGCGTGCCGAAAATCTAGACTAACCCCAATCGATCCAACCCACTTCCTACACTATTCCGGACTTGAGAAATCGAAGGAGAATGAAACGGATTGTATGTACAGTCCTTTACTAACAAACAAAAAAATGTACAATGATATTCACAATGGAGAGGGGTGATTATATTAGAGATCTCGTTACTATTTACACACAAAAAAATACAGCTAACTTTCCTATATATACGCAATCAAAAAATAAATAAATCCTACTTATAAATACTATTAATCGATCCTAAGAATCATTCTAAAAAAATCAAACAACGAAAAAAATCCGGACTACAACAGTCAATATATAAATAACAAAAAGAAAGGCCTCACGTGGTACAAAGAGGGGAGGGAGACGTCCAGCCACCTGCTACTCGAGCGAGCAAAATGCCTAGGACTTACAAACAAGTATAGCGCCTCTGCGCTTGATGGAAGATAAATGACATTATCACGCTTGCGTGGATATTATAAGCCCTCCTTCATTAAATACTATTGGCCTTTATTAATTAACAATAATATATAGCTTTCCAGAATATGGCGCTTTGTTTGCAATATAATGATACATGAAACTAGGTACTATCTTTCCAGAATATATGATCTTCGTGATATCTTCTGAAGGAACCGGACGTTTTTGATCGCTCTCACTTCGTCGTCGAACTTTATATTACCTTCTCACTCACGGTCGCCCGCAACTACAATCTTCTAAAGGCTTTCGGCCCCTACTAACCTCTTGGAGTATCTCTAGCCTAGCTCTGGGAGACCTAGGCCGCCAGGCCCAGGTGAACGGTCCCCCAATGGAAGTTTCCCTAACCCCTAAGGGCAAACGTGGCCCCAGCCCTTCCGCCGAAGCGGACCCTCGTCCGACTTCACGTCCTCGCTTCAATCAAGACGTTCCAAGACCTAATATTCCTCGATCTCACCATGCCTCCAACTCAACCCTGGCTCCAAATAACAACTCTGAGTCTCAGAATGTTGTTCTCATTAGATCATCTGAAAACAAGGCCATATTTTCCCATCCATTAAGAGTCACAACTGCCCTAAACTCATCACCATTCCATAAGCTTATAAAAGAGGGATCCTGCCGAATCTTGGGAAAAGGTACAGCCCTAAGAATTGAACTCTCTAATATAAATAAACTAGAGGTAGATCTTGAAGATGTCTCCACCCTGGGGGAATGGCCAGTCAAGTGCTGGCGCCCGGAAGATGCCTCATTAGGCAAATACAAATATGGAAGGATCTCTGGCCTTCCAGTCTCCCTACAGCAAGAAGACCTCAGAAACAACCTGCGGATCCTTGATTCTAACAGCCTGTCCAGTCTTATGGAGATTTCTAGATTACCTTTCCATCCTGAGGCTTCCACCTACTCAGCGCGTCTCAAATTTGCAGGAGGACTACCAGAAAGAATGGCTCTGGGCTTCACCTCCTACTCAGTTCTCCCATACATTCCCCCCCCTCTGAGGTGTTTCACATGCCAGCATTTTGGCCATGGATCACTGACCTGCAGATCCACACAAAGATGCAGCAGATGCAGTGGTTTTCATGCAGGCCAAGAATGCTCAAATCTCCCCTACTGCTACTTCTGCGACGACAACCATCGCCCCTCCTCCAACAACTGTCCATTCTAAGAAAAGGCAAGGCAGATCCAACGCAAATCAGTGGATGATAGTATCCCTACCTATACCATCCATGCCCAGCTCCGCTCCATCTACTCAGCCCCATAAGACTCCAGGACAACTTCCACTGCCTCCAAAACTACACCCTCACTATCCTCCCAGGATATCCGCTCTTCTCCTAAAACTCCCCCAAGAAAGCCCCTCCAGACCCCCTCCTATGCAGAGATGGCTGCTGCTCCCATCCCACCAAGGAACCTCGGTAAACCAAATCCACCTGTAACCTCCTCCTCTTCACACAGAGCCAACAGAGAGACCACTCCCAAGAGGCCCTGCCCCAGCCAATATTATCACCCCAAGAGCCCTTCTCCAATTCCTCCTCCATACCCACTTTTCCCAGTCATTCAGAATGTGCCTCTTCACCACCGCAAAGGAGCACCCTCAACTCAGCCAGTCATAGTGAAGATCACAAATCTCCTAAAAGAATTCGTCACCCTGCTCCAATCTGGCTCTCCTATCCAACAAGCCCTTATCACTCTCCTCCCTAGTGTAATCAATCTGTTCACTTCATTCCTCTCATAATGGCTTCAATGCACAGCCCTATAATTTTCTGGAATGCCGCTCCCTTCGTCACAAGATGAGAGACCTCTCTCTACTCATCAACTCTATCACCCAATATAGTTGGCATATGTGAGACCTGGTTCCAGCCTGAAATCTCACCCTCATTCCAAGGTTACACTGCACTCCGCAGAGACAGGTCAAATCCGCCCTCATTGGAAAACAAACCCAGGAAAATGGACAAAATTCCAAGCCTCACTCGAACCTCCCCCCCCCAAATCTCCTCTCAGTTGAAGAAAAAGCCAACTGGTTTTCAGAATCCCTCAAGGCAGCTGGGGAACACACTTTTCTCCTGACCACCAGTCGCTTCAATGGCCGCCCCCGCTGTCCTTGGTGGACAGAAGAGTGTGCATCAGCCATCCGCCTCAGACGACTAGCATTTGCAAGATGGAGACGTCAGCCCTCCCAAACTAACAAAATTGGATTTAACAGACAGGACGCCAAGTGCAAAAGGATCTTACTTCAGGCAAAAAGAAACTCCTGGCATAAATTCTGTAGCTCGCTTTCCTTTTCCACCCCCTCCACTAAAGTCTGGACTTTCTTCAGACACATGACCTCACCTTCAAAGCCCAATTCCTATCCCCTCTGCTCAGGTGGCTTCCCACTAACAAATGAAAAAGACAAGGCTGAAGCCTTTGCCACAGAATACAGCCGACTATACAGCAGCAAAGCAGACTCTCTCTTAACCAGACCTCAAGCCAGGCTTCTCACAGAGAGTATTTCCAACACCACAAATGACCCACTTGCATCCCCTTTCCAACTCAAAGAATTGCATGGGGCACTTTCTTCCATGAAAAAAGGCAAGGCCCCTGGCTCCGACATGATCCTCTCTGACTTCCTAAGTCACTTGTCTGAAGTTCACCTAAACTTCTTACTGGAGCTATTCAACGACAGCTGGACCCAAGGCCAATTCCCCTCCCCATGGAAACTTGCCCTCATCCTCCCCATCCCCAAAAAAGGAAAAGACCCTAGTGATCCGGCATCATACAGACCAATTAGCCTCCTTTCCTGCACCAGCAAACTCCTGGAAAAAATGGTCCAAAAGCGTCTAGCCTGGTGGCTGGAATCCCACCACCATCACCACCCTAACCAATATGGCTTCCGACCAGGCTGCAGCACGACGGACGCACTCACACATCTAGACCACCTGGTGCAATCCACCTTCAAGGAACATCTAGTGGCAGAGGCCGTCTCCTTTGATCTGTCAAATGCTTTTGACATGGTTAACCATGAGGCCTTGCTGCACAAACTATTGAACCTGGGAATGCACGGTCCCCCCCTCTCATGGATCAAAGACTTCCTCTCTAACCGTCTCTACACAGTGCTGATAGGGTCAACCCAAGCTTCTCCCCGCAAGATCAACCAAGGAGTCCCACAAGGATCCCCTCTGAGCCCCCTCCTATTCACAATATACATAGCAGACATACCGGACAGTGTTCATACAACATCTCTATTATATGCAGATGACATATCCATCTTCTGCACCGCCCAAACTCCCCAACTGGTCCATGACAGACTCCAAAACGCAGTAAACGACCTCACAGCATGGGCTCAAAGTTGGAACCTGCACCTAAACAAGACCAAGTCCAAATCACTCTGGTTCACTTGTCGCCATCTAGGACCACCACCACCCTTGCTCATTTCTGGCACACCTATTGAACGGGTGTCCGCCCATAAGCTTCTTGGACTATGGTTAGATAGCCCAACTCTAAGCTGGAACACCCAAATCAACCAACTGCGAGAGAAATGTTTCAACTGTCTCGCCTTGATGCGCCGCATTGCTGGTGTGAAATGGGGTGCCTCCCGGGAAACACTCCTTCAATTCTACACAGCCTACATCCAAAGCAAACTAGACTATGGTTCGATTGTCTACTCTGCGGCAAATAAGACCCAGCTGGCAAAACTAAACCCTATTCAGCACAGTGCAATGAGAATTGCCCTAGGAGCCTTCAGATCATCCCCCATTTCAGCGCTTCATGCAGAAAGTGGCATCCTTCCCTTACAATACAGAAGAAAGAACCTCCTTGGAAAATGGCTCTATTGGACTACATACCTACCAGAAGACCACCCTCTTGCAACAATCTTAGCCTCCCACGCATATCTTCAACCCTGGCCAACTTCTTCACATCGCCCAGTAGCAGTCCGTGCAGCCCAGACTTTTGCTCAATTTGCTTTTCCTCTCCCACGGCAGGCTCCACTTCCAGCAACGCCTCCCATTCCACCTTGGATATCACTATCCGCAGTGATATCACCCTCCCTCCCATTTCAATGGACAAAATATGACCCACCCCACAAATTGAGAGCAATCTTCTGCAACCTAGAAAATGCCACTTACAAAGACTACTTAGCCATATTCACAGACGGCTCCCCCCTCAACTACAGCAGCAGTCATCTGCCTAGAATGCCCATTTGAATTCACATGGCATTTAGATCCCCTGCACAATATCGTGGTGGCTGAACTGTATGCCTTGTTCCACGCTCTTAAAATAGCCCGGACACTTGTCCCCTCCAGGAAAATAATCATCTGTTCTGTTCTGTTTGAGGTTCGAGATATTGCCTTTACTTCGGCATCTCTTAAATATACATTGTCTTGTTTATTTCTTTTTGTATTGTTTGTTTTGCAGAATTTATTATCTTTGTCATCTTATTAAGCTTTTTTCACCCTTGTCATTAATAACTATATATTTACGTATCAGGCACACTTGATTAGGATTGTCCTTGTCATCACTTGATTAGGTTTTTCACCATCGTCATTATTAATTAGATAAGATATTTACATACACATACTGGTGCCTATTGTCATTATTAGTTATATATTTACATACACATATATGAGTGCCTATTTTTCATCATTTACTTTGGCTATTTATCAATCTTATTAAATTGCTTTATCCATTAGTTTTTTCTCATCATCCAAGCCTCTTTCAGGAAATTTTTACATTTATATTCTTCTTCCTCTTGGATATTATTAAATAGTAGTAACTTCTCTATTCTTATCTCTCTTATTTCAAATTTTTTTCTGATTTTTTCCAATTTGCTACATTTTATAAGAAAGTGTTCCAAAGTTTCCTCTTCTTCATTACACAGTTTACACTTTGTATCTCCTCCTACATAAATCTTCCTCCATTCAAGGTTCAAAGTGTTTGTTCTACATTTAAACATAAGAATTGATGGAAAATCATTACGATAAATTTTTTCTTCTTTAATCTCTCTTTTATTTTCCTGGTATAATTTGAGAGTGTGTTTTTTATTCAAATTCTCAATCCATAACTTGGTATCAAAATTCATTGTCAGTTCTTTTAGTTTTTCTTTATTTATTTCTCTTAGCTTCTTTGTATTTATTTCAATAAACTCCATATATTTCCTTACTATGTCATTCCATTGTTTGTCCAGTTTTTTGTCCATCATTTCTTTCATGATTGTTTTACTCAATGGTGCACCTTTATCCAGAACATATTTAATGTAACCCAATTTTGTTTCTATATCTCTTTTTAACATGGATGATGCTCCAATTTCGCCACGAAGAACAACTGAAGGTGTAAACCCTGGGGCTCCTAATATATTCCGCCAAACTGAATTTTCAATTCTTTGTAGCTCTTCTATTTCTTTCTTTTTCCAACATATTACTGCTGTTCCTGCCAATATACTAGGCAATATAATGCTTTTCCAGAAGGTTTTTCCAATCATTACCTTGTTACATGATCTTGAGATAACTGAGAATGTTAGATTTTTCATCTTTTTAGCTTGATTTATTTTTTCTTCTCTATGTTTTCTAAAACAGTCTTTTTTTGTCAATAATTGTGACTCCTAGATATTTTACTTCGTTAGTGATTTCAATATCTCTTATCTTACTTTGTTCTTTTGGTTTGTTAAATATCATGATTTTACTCTTATTTTTATTCATTTTCAAACCACAGGCCTTTGCTATTTCTGTAATAATATCAATCATTTGCTCCATTTCTTCTATTGAACTTGCCAATAATACGCCATCATCTGCAAAGAATAATGTTGGTATGTAAAAGGACTCATCCTTGTATCCAAATTTCATGAGGCACAATTTCTCAATCAGTATGTTTATAACCATTATAAATATTTGTGGTGATCCTGTGCACCCTTGACGTATTCCATTTGTCACTTCAGTCTGACCTATTACTTTATTATTTATATATAATGTCCTCGCTTCAGCTTCTCCTCTCCTCCGCACCCCTCACCCACCCACAACTCTGCTATGAAATTCAGGCATTGCTCCTTGACTTCCTCATCCACCCTCTATGGGATGTGAAGCTGCAATGGATCCCAGCCCACTCTGGTATCATCGGCAATGAAAAAGCGGACAGAGCAGCAAACCAAGCTCACTCCACTCCCTTTTTGGGAACACTTCCCATCTCTCCAGCCACACGAACCTCCCTCTGGAAGGCACACACCAGAGCTACATGGGAAGAAGACCTCCGCCAACAGCTCCATGGATCCTCCAGATCCATCCTTTATGAGGACTCTGGTCCTATACTTTGGTCAAGGTCAATCAATCGTCGTCTTGACTCTGCCCTCGTCTGATTGAGAATTGGACATTCTGGTCTGTCTGCTCATCTCTTCCGCCTGGGTCTCTCTCCCTCTCCAGACTGCCCCTGGTGCCCCAATCAACCAGAAACCATCCAGCACTTCCTACTAGAATGCCTGCACCATCACTCCCATCGAGTACTACTCCGTGAAAAACTCAGAGAAATTGGAGTAATGCAACTCACAATCCCAGTCATCCTCAACGGAATCGGTTACCCCATCCCTATCCGCCAAGCAATTTCCAATTATCTCCAGTTCTTTCTGACTAAAACTGGACAGTTACATAGAATATAAATCATAGATCATCCCCTCCCTCCTGTACTAACATGGCTTATCTCCTGTTAGATTGCTAAGTCAGCCCAGCAAGCAAAGTCCGCTAAATCTTTCCTAAGCCAAAGTACAGAGAAATATAAACGGCATTGACCTTCTCCAGGGCCCATAGTGCTGACCCACGCACTATCTGGCCCTCAATTTACCAAATTACCAAATTTCCAGAATATGGCGCCTGGAAAGAAAGAAAAAAACATGGTAATCATTT
Source organism: Ceratothoa steindachneri (assembly GCA_963969495.1). Classification (NCBI taxonomy): domain Eukaryota; kingdom Metazoa; phylum Arthropoda; class Malacostraca; order Isopoda; family Cymothoidae; genus Ceratothoa; species Ceratothoa steindachneri. The sequence goes on along the minus strand of OZ018328.1, from coordinate 37,356,817 downwards.
TTATACCTAAAATAAACAAAAAACAAAACAAAGCCATTCCCATTCACACACACACATTCCCACAAAAGGAGAGAGAGTGTATTGGTAAAAGGGTGGGAGAATGGCCCCTTATATACACATTCACATTCGCTCCACCACAGGGCGAGCCCGGCACCTCCCTCATTCGGCAACAGCTCTCACTGCATTTGCAGCTGATTTTGACGGTGCCTATGCCGCTGAGAGACGCCAGTCATACCCTAAGCCCTTTGGGTTTAAGGCTAGGAAGCTCCTTCGAAAGCTACGTATAGCTCTCGGGCCAGTTGCGTCCCTGGTTCTGCCCAGGATGCCACCCTGGAGGGTACCACCTTTGGCTATTTATCACCGCAACTATGCTCCGAAAGCTTCTACAGCGCTGGGAGTATTGTGTTCGACCTTTTTAGAGTACATCTTGAGTCACGCTGGAACCGTGCAAGTGTATATAGATGGCTCCAAGTCCCAAGAAGGGGTCGGCTTCCATGCCGTATCCCCTCTGTTTGAAGTCAGTCAGGCTCTGCCAGGCGCTGTGTCTGTCTTCATGGCCGAGCTGGTCTCAATACACCACGGTACAGGAGATTACGTGATGTGCCCAGTTAGGAGACCGGATTGTAATTTATAGCAACTCACAAAGCGCCCTTAGTGCTCTCGGGCATTGGAATCTCTGCATCTCCTGGTTTGCAATATCTGTGATGCCACGGTTTTGGCAAGCTGGGCGAATGTGGAGATTATCTTCTGCTGGGTTCCTGGAAATGTAGGAATTGCGGGAAATGAGCATGCCGATGAGGTGCCAAAGAGTCTGTGAGGACTCGATGACTGGAACGACTACATGGCAGGAATACAGGCAGCTCTCTGGGCTGCTCGGCCAAGAAGATGGGAAACTGTCGAAGGGAACTTAAGGTTGCATGCCATTGTGCCGCGACTGTTTCCCTGGATCCACCCCCCAATGGCGCTAAGGCTGCTTTCTGGCATCTCCTAATTGGATACACTCGCGGGACGCACCGCTATTTGATGGAGCGCTTGCCAGTGCCCTACTGTGAAGGCTGCATTGTCCACCAGACTATTTGGCACATTCTTGATGAATCTCCCAGTCTGGGCGATCTCCATGCATGTTACCTGTCCCAGTACCTGTGTCTGTCCCTTGTAATCGGGATGAGTTCGTAACATCGACTGGTAGACTTGTAGACCTTTGGGGAGAGGCCAACCTTCTCCTGTTTATTTAACTAGGTGGGTTTTTTCTTGTTTTATCTGTAGGGTGTACGTCCCTGTGCCTAGGGGAGATGGACCTCCCTCGATGCTCGAGCCTGCTTCCTGTTGTTACCTTTTTTTCTTTTTTATTGTTGTGTATATTGAGCAGAGAAAATAAATAAATTTATTAGCAGCTGGTGATTTGGATAACGCGACTATGTAAACAGTTATATAAGGTTTGAGCTTATGAATTTTATTTACTGGATTTGCAGCAAGCCATTAAACATGTGATAGTTCTGAGATGAATAAATAAAACAATTTGTTGATTCTAGTGGATAGTGAGAGAATGTAGACAGGATAAGATATGGAAAATAGAAAAATATCAGATTTAAAGGTTAGAAAGTTATGGGGGGAGTTTAAGGTGAGTGCTAGTGGGGATATTGAAAAGGGAAGGTGAACTGATAGATGCTAAAAGGAGATGAGCAGAGTATAGGGATGAAAAAGAGGAGTTGTAAGGAAGTAGAGCCATGGTTAGTATAATAGTTGAAAAGATAGAAATGAGGGAAGAAGGGAAAATATAGTTATGTTTGGGCTAAGTGAATAATCTATTGTGTGTGTTGTGAAATGTGGTTGCATATGATCCATGATACTGAAATAAATGAAATACCGGAGAGTTTATTTATATGCAGATATAAACTGGTTATATTATTAAATGAGAATAACAAGAGAAATACCATATAAGTATGGCAGAGGCGAGGTAACTAGAAAACAAAGCCCTAAAAGAGGTTAAAAAAAAGGAGTCAAATATCAGGCTTTAAAAGGAGTTAGAAGGAAGAGCCTCCCTGTTAGTATAGTGGTTAGCATGCTTGTCCGCCAATCACTGGATCGAAAGTTCTAATCTGCATCCAGATTCTTTTTAAGCTAACAGTATTTACTAAGGCAGGTTACTGCTGTGACCGGCCATCACAGTGGGCAGTTGGGGCTTGCCCTGGCTGACATCCGCTTGAGAAGCTACATAGCTTTATATGAGGATTAAAACCAGCAAACTTTAAGAGTTGATTCCCAAATCAATGGGAGGATGGAAAATGGCAAAAGTCTCAAAAGAAAAATTCAGGAAATACTGGGTGAACATCCTCAATATTAGCCTAGAAGAAAACCTTAACTTTGATGTCAAATACGAAGAAAGGATACTAGAAAACCTAAATGAGATATATAGAATGCATCCTCACCATCAAATAGATCCCAAAAGACAAGCACTCACGGAAGTGAGACCAAACTGGAAGATGTCCTCCACTACTTCAAGTAGTGAGTATCTGGATAACTGTAACTCACTAAACTAAAGTATGAAAAAGCTCCCCATAATATCATTGAGGGGCTAACAAATGTACTTGATTCATGCCTGAATATGGTTTACTTCTATGACACCCTTAATGTAGCATAGATGAGGTTCATACCTAACGATGGAAAGCCTTCGAACAGAGTCAAAAACTTTCACCCATTTTCTCTCTTAGGAATATTTGGACCAATTCGATGTATCTCATGTGAGGAGGTTATTGCAATTGAACTAGTACTTCCTAGCTGTTGCATGGGCCACTAGCTCAGGGGGTGGGTGGTAACATTGACAGGGCCTACGCTGTAGGATGGAGCAGATGTCATATGCTCCTGGGCAGCTATTAATAACAACAATAACACCTTGTCCCAAAGAAAAAGCAATAATAAAATTCTTGGCTGAAAATAACTGAACCTTTGCTACCTAGGCCCAGGAATTTGTTAAATTTAAAACCAATAGAAAATTAGTGGGTGATAATCAAACTGGCTGTGGATAAACAGAAGCCATCCAATTGTGAGCAGTTGTGGGGCTTAATGAGCAAAAATGGAGCAAAATCAGTCAAGATATCATCACAAATTTGGTCTCTAGCACATGTCAAAATGAATTAAAGCAGTCCTGAAGTTGAAGGGACATCATTGTAAATATTTACTATGCATATCAATTGACTGTATTTATTAATAAAATGGGTTTGAACTCTAAATTTTTATATAATTATGATACAAACATACTAAAACAAAATGCAACACTTGAATACTTCTATTAATTTTCTTATATGAAAATATATAGTAGTTTCAAAACCCTGAAATTGGTAGGTATCCTGTTATATAGTAGTCTCAAAACTTTTGGCCATCATTGTCAGGGAGTAGGTTTAGTGAAATGAAGGAAATAATTTAAATTATAATTATCTATATCTATGATTAGTAAATTAAATACTTTACAAAATCCTTGTAAAAAATAATCTCCAAGTAAGGCTGAAACAAATAAACCAGTGTTGATTTAAAGCAACGGTCCCCAAATTTGTTAGCCTATTGATCCCTTTATCGAATCTTTGACTATTCTTACCTAGATGGGGCTTAATCCCCATCTAGAAACTGGAGATGCCTCCAAATACGACTATCAGAGTGACGTCTTGGTGTACTACAGTAGTTGGCTAATGTGGCATCACCAAGATGACATGAAGAACTGCTATCAAACTCCTGGCAATAAAATTTTACCTAGCAGGCAGCAATGGCGGTCAACAGTGGCAATTATGAATAAATAGTAAGCAATCTAACCAGGAACACAACAACCACACATAAGAGAAATTATTACTCAAAATCATACAAAATCCAACCCAGAGCTGAGTCAAGATGGTGTTTAAAGGTGGCAATAGATTCACTGGACACAGCATATTCAGGCAACCCATTCCAAATATAAATGAGAAGAAACGTGCTCTAATATCAGTGTTATAACGAGCAACAAACAGCTTGAGAGAATGTCCCCTAGTATCCCTAATTAAATTTCTCACAAATAGGTGATTGAGGTGAGGGCAAAAACCTTTCAAAATTTTAAACACCATAATCAGGTTGGCTCTAATCAATATGCCTTTAATAGAATACAAACTTAAAAGAGCAAGATGCTCACTCTAGTTTAAATCACAAAACCCGGAAATTCTCTCTAAACATCCTCCAATAGTTTGATATTACCAGAATGACCAGTAAACCAAGCCACAGATGCAAAATCAAGAATGGGATGGACATGAGAAATAAAAACAGTCTTCATGAAATCAGGAGGTCTACAGAGTGTGCCTTTCAAAATAGTATAGCAAATACCTCCAGCCTTTCCTGCAATTTCCCTCACATGTAAGTGGAACTTGAGTGAAGTATCCACTCGGACACCAAGATCTTTATGATTGTCAATATCCTTAATTGGTTGGTCAGCAATTAAATATGGTAGTGGGACAGGAGCATCAGGAAATTTACCCCCAAAACATTCTGGCACATTTTTCAACTGAATAAGAAATTCCCCAAGAAGAACTTGTTCTTTGAAGAAGATTAATATCATTCTGTAACTTCATGTGAGATAATAAGTAATCAGACTTAGAAGCAGAGGCTAAATATAATTTTAAATCATCAGCAAAAAGACAAAACTTGCAACTTAACTGGGAGACTACATGAATAATATAAACAAGGAAGAGTAAGGGCCCAATCACCGACCCCTGGGGAACACCACTACTGACTTTCATTTGGTGGCTCTGACTGCCATGAGCAACCACTTTCATTTTCCTATCCAACAAGTAGTCCTTTAACTAGCCTAGCAAACAACCTTCCACACCAATCCAAGATAGCATTGTGAGTTCACTACATCAAAGGCCTTGAGGAAATCAAAGAATATTATATCAACTGCCAAGCCATTATCATAAGCCTGAGTTATATAATCATAGGAGTATAGTAGTTGATCAGAAACTGATCGGCCCGATCGGAAGCCAAACTGGTAAGGGGAAAGCAAGTGATGCTCTCCAGGTAATCAGTAAGTTGAGACACAGCAACCCTTTCAAACATTTTGCAACAGGCATGTACTTGAAAATAAATAAATAGAAATTAAGTTTATGTGCTAATTCTGATGCATTTCAATAAGGAAAACTTCATACCAAACCCTACAAAACTGTTCTGTATCCCCCTCCTTTGTAAATATCTCATTAAATATGAGGGGAAAAAAAGAAAAACTGTTATTGTCATTGTAGAGATCATGAAAAATGAGCAAAATTATGAACATAATGTTGAAATTTACCCATAGTGGTGTTCAGACGTATCAAAATATGTGGAAATACAGTATGATAAATGAATGTCATATAAAATGTTAGATTGGCTAATAAAAAAGGAAGAAGTGCCTAATATTAAATACATTAAAACTACATTAACATAACTTTTTATTGAAGTAGTTGTTATCATTAATGGGAAGAATGTGCTTGATAAGCAGGAGAAAGATTATTGATATTCGGTAGAAACAAGAATGGCACTCACGGCAGAGCCAGACTGATTTGTAGAGCTCCAAAAAGAGAGGGTGTGTGCTCTGCTCTGTTTTTCATGTCCTCCAGTCCTGCCCCCCCCTGCCGCAAACACTACAAACCTAAGATCTTGACAATTTTAGTCAAAATCTTGGTAATTTCAATTAGAAATTGACACAGCTTAGGATAGTCAGCAATTGATTCTATAGTATTTTAAATTCTCTTAGGAATTTCTTGTTTTGACCCCCAAAAGTCAAATTGACCCACCATATCATTAATCAACCCTCTTTTGACCCCTATGTATTCATCAACCCCTAGAATAGTCTCATTGACCCCTTTGGAGACCCCTGATTTAAAGAAATAAGCAAATCCCCATCTAAAGGGTGGCATAAGAAGAAGCTCCCATCTATGGCTCTGTAAAAGATTAGCTGAAAAAATAAACAATCTAGAGAAAGATAATTATGAATTAAAAAACAAAATTACCGAGTTGCAAAGAAAAATTACAGTAAATATTAATTTTTGTCCCCAACCAGGAAATGATATAAAGTGCATTTCAGGTAAATTGATACAAAGTTGAAAGTGTGTTTAATGGCTAATGACCACACCAATGGAAGTTACTTGACCTTGGATATGCTCATTAAGATTTTAGCTTTCATCTGGGTAACAGCATATACAGTTTATTCTGAGAATGCCATCTGAAATCAAAAAATGGTATGCCATACTTGTGGCCATTTATGCTAGAATAAGCATGAAATGAAAGTATGACAAGGCTGAGAATAAGGAAGAACTGTCTTTGGTCAGGCACAGCAAATTTCTTGCTTCTTTGATGATTCTAGTTGTGGTAAGCAATGAAGGCACATATTATTCCTCCTTGCATTTTTCCTCAGGGCCTCTAGGTCAGTGTAGACATTTACATTGAGATGCTGGAGACTAGTCAAGCCCTGGATGGACCAAGTAGCTGTGGGAAGGCCTACCATTTTCCAGCAGAACTCTGCTTCCCTACACAAGGCAAGGAAGACAGAGGTGGTTGTTTTAACAATGTCCTGCACCACTGGTCCCCAGACTCGGGGCTGCACAGCTCTCTGGACTGCAAATTTTAGATTATTTCATGTGTAGTATTGTTGAGAAGGATGTCAACAAGGCTTCTCACAATACTAGGATCTCTGGGGGCCAGCATTGTGGAGTGTGATCCATTGACAAGGACTCCCTAATCAGGGCATGCAGCCATTTCAGGTCCCACCTAGAGAAGGTTGTGAAGGCTAATGGTGGCTATTTTGAATGATGTTGCGACTATATATATATGTTTTATTTGTGTGTAAATTCTCATTAGAATATATTGCTTCATTGGTACACAACTTGTTTTCTTGTGTACAATTATTGATTTACCTGAAACCCCTGTATAACTATATTTTTTACATTTACTAGATGTAATAAGAAACTTGCTCTCTGATCTTTAGTTTGGCTTCCTTGTTTATGCACATATTGCTTCTGCTCTCTTCATTAACTCAATTCTACACTATTCAGCATATCAACTTACTTCTGGTCCTAACTATATCATAATGGAGGCCTAATAGTTTGTTGTGATAAGTGGGGCTTAGGCCCCTTTTATCTCCCTAACAGTCCAGGCTAATTTACAATATATTTTTTTTTTAGCCACAGCATTTCTACAGCTTAGAATTGAGATTGGTAACTCTACAGACTAATGATTCCACTATTTCTGTAGAAAAATTACTTTTAACTATTCTCAAGGCATTTCTGCCCTGTCTGTTGTCTTTTACTCCATGAGGAAAGCACTCTTTTCCAAGCTCTTAGCACCTGAAAGTAATATTTTCTGAGTTCGCTAATTTGAAGACACTAGTCAATTAGAACTTCTCTCACAAAACTGACCTTAAGCTCACAGTGTAGAGGGCCGAAAAATTTAGACTAACCACAATCGATCCAACCCGCTTCCTATACTAATCCGGATGTGAGAAATCGAAGGAGAATCAAACGGATTGTATGTACAGTTCTTTACTAACAGAAAAAAAGTACAATGATAATTACAGCTTATATTTACAAGGGAAGTGTGCACACTTCAAAATGAGGCCAAATTCCCCAATCTAAATACGATACAAAAAGAGAATTTTATAACAGGCGAATACAACAAATTTACTTATATATCTACACAAAACATAAAAAAACACAACAACAACCGAACGAAAAGGGGCACGTGCTATCACTTGTGTGCTGGAGGTGGGTGGTAGTAGGCTAACTTAGAAGGAGGCAGGATTGTCAACGAAGGCGGGTATGGTGGTTCAGGTGGTTAGCGAGGTATGAAAGCCCTCCGTCTCAGGGCTGGGCGGAGCACTCGTCTAGAGAACCCTTCTTGCTTGTCAGTCCACACTTCCACTCTCTCTTTCCAGAATATGACGCTTTGATAAAAGATTATTTTAAACAAAGTACAATCTTGATAAAAGATTATTTTAAGCAAAGTACAATCTGAGAAAGAGAAAACAATTAATACATGAAATCAAATACATATATATACAAAGAGAAAATATAAAAAACCTCATTCCCACTCACACACACACATTCTTACAGAGGGAGGGAGAGGGTACTGAGAAAAGGGGTGGGAGAATGGCCCTTTTACACACACTCACATTCGCTCCACCACAACAGGGTACAAATTTATTTGAAAATGTATTCCAACATAAATGTTGACAGAATAAGAATTTTCTCACTCCTCCACCTGTGTGAGAGAGAGAGAGAGAGAAAAAAATTCTGAACAGCTACATTTGCATTATTTTTGATTTTGAATCAACATATATTTCTGGCATCTCTATCTTACATTAAATCACAGCCTGTATTAAAAGTTATAGATGTATATAATCCCTCTCCTGTTTTTGTACAGTAACTGTAATTTTGAAGCTAGAAAAAGCCTCTGAGCCCCATCTGTGCTATCTCCTCAGACCTTAGTAATAGGTAAAATATAAAGGTTCTCTTTTGATAAGCATAATATATCAATTTGTAACTATAGCTGCCATTCATTTCTCTATGAATTAATATATATTGTACCAATTCCAATAAAGGTTTTTCTTTACTCTACCAGCCACAGTGGTGAGGAGTAGGTGTGGCCCTCTCCTCAAACATTCAACGCATTTACCCCACAGTGAGTGCTAAGAGAGGTGTGTAATCCATCCTCAAACATTCCTTCTTTAATTCAGCCATTTTGGTGCTTTGGTGCCACACAAATATCTGAAAATATGTGCAAATCTTGCCATCAGTGGTCGTGTTTGGAGGTCTTTAACATAAATTCATCATCAGTAGTAAACTCTTGCATAACTGAAGTGTTTCAGGATTGATGCCCATATATATACATTTTGTAAGTTCAATAAGGACACAAGATAACTTTAAGATTGAATTTGAGTCAAATGTTCCTTTTTATCCTTAGGGTAATTTGTAAAGATAAGAATGCTTAAAAAAAATGAATCAAGTAATATAATATATAAAAAAACATCAGCAAGAAACTTTAGCGACTATATATAATACATATAAATCTTGAAGAAAATATGGATATAAACTTGACTAATGAAAATAATTTATTTGTTGATGAAATATTGGAAAATAAAAGGGTAAGTTTATGGATGATTTTTCAGATATTTACTATTTAAGACAGATTGTATTTGCTGTGTTTAAGACAGATTGACTTATTCCTGCTTTAATTTCTGGTGAAGATGCTTTTGATGGTTTTTGCTTCCTAGTTTCAAGTAATAATAACAATCATAATGACATCTTGCAAGTAATTTTCAGAACTATCTTATTGAGTTTCACTATTATCCAATCAATTGATCTCTATGCCATTATGGCAACCTGAAAACAATGCACAAGCATAATCAACTAGTTGTGTGAGAAGATGGTGATGGACTGAAAGGTTTTGTCTTTGATATCTTTTTGGAGGTTACATCCAGGTCATTTGGAAAAAAAACTCCCCCCCCCTCCCGGATGGGCTGCCTCAATTCAAATTCTGTAGGGCTAATGTTGAAAATTGTGCTTGGATCCATAAGCATCAAGAAGTGAATTGCTCATCTCAACAGACCCCTAGACCCTCACTGCCATAACCAATATACTCAGAGTTGAAAGTGTCAGGCTGTATTGGCTAAATGATGGAGAGAAAAAGCAGTTTCTTGATTTCTTTTAGCTCTATTTTTTCCTATCCCATGACATTTACAGATAGCAATACAATTCTTCTAATATGATGGCCAAGATTTTTTATAAGGAGAAAACATTTTAATTTTTATCCCTTATAGGTTGCTTTTGAAAATGTGATGGTTGAAGAAATAAAGGAAGAACTCTGTGAATATCCACATGTGTATGAGTTGGGTGATAAAAAGGTGAGGATTATAATAGTAACATTGCACATTATGCATCCAGTTCTTTCCAGTAATTTTGTGTTTATACTTATCTGTACTATTTATAATTATTATAATTGAGGTTTTAAATAAGATATTAATCACCTTTAATTTTATATAAGGATGATTGGGAAGAAGCCCCAGCCAAAAGGATGAAAGAAAGAGATTCTTGTGAAGGAGGATTGAGTGGTCAAGGTAGAGGAGTTGGTGGTTGTGATGAAATGTCACAAGACTATTCGCTCAAAGAGGTAATTGCTTTAACTATTTTCTTTGCAGGCCTATTTATTATTTCAAACTTCTAGACCTATACTGTGATCTTTTTTCTGTGTGGATGAGACCCCTCCCCCCAACAGGATAATGAATTCCACTTAAAGAAAAATTAGAATGCTAAGAAGCTTAGAATGGTAGATTAGAAAGATTAGATTAGAATGACATGAAGATTAGAATGGTAAGGCTGAAAACACCATGTTTCACTCCTTGTGGGGTAGGGTGGGATGATATCCATATAATATTGTATTTTGGACCCCCACACTCCATTTCAGGGGTATGTGGGGTATGAGTACCCCATCAGTGCAGTTCTGAAGAGAGTGCATGTTGCACTGTAAAGATAGGAAGTGAAATATTAGTGTTGTGATGGTGTCTAGGAGCTACCTACTCCTGAGAGCCTCTCTGCTATTATGTGACCAGTCCCTCCGTCAGTTGCTGGGTTTTTAAATTTGACTCTAATTCATAGCACAAGGATTGTGTGTATGGCAGTATCTACAAAAGGAGATGATGAACAAAGTATGGAAGTGACATGGCTATGGCTCAAGTTGTCTTTGATGGTAGTCCTTGGGTATATAGTCTTTAAGATAGTAGCACTTAACATAACATAACATAACATAATTTCACGGATGACAAAAGCCACAAGGGCCTATCAAAGGTCATCTGCATCCGTCAAAACCCACCCACAAAAAGCACGATCACCAGGGAAAGACAAAATCAAAGTCCCCCACAATATAATATAACAGATGACAAAAGCCACAAGGGCTCATCATAGGTCATCCGAGTCAAACGGTCTCTTTTTTAAGGCACCCAAACTCCCAGGAAAACTACATCCAGAGGATTGCATCCACAAACAAGGATATCACCAATCAAGGCTTGTCAAGAACTAAATCATGCATCTATAGATATATACAAACAATATTAATATATACAAAACTTAGGAACCAGCACAACCTTCCCTCCCCATAAACTCATCCAACCTACTCTTAAATACATTTAGATTTGAACTACCTACTACCCTCCACGGCAATTTGTTCCAGAAGTCTACCACTCTATTGGTGAAAAATATTTTCTTAAATCCAACCTACACCCTTGCTTTTTAATTTTCAAGTGGTGACCTCTAGTCCGATTTCCATTATCTAACTCCAAAAAGTTGCTAACATCCAATTTATCTATCCCAGAAAATTTTTTAAAGAGCTCAATCATATCCCCTCTCACACATCTCCTTTCGAACGAGAATATATTTAATACCCTCAGTCTATCTATATATTCAAGGTGCCTCAGGAAAAGAATAATCTTTGTTGCCCTCCGTTGCACTGCCGCAAAAAGAAGAAAAAGGCTATGCAATATTGTTCGAACTAAAGTAACAAAGGATTTCAACCACATAAAACATGAAAAGTAAAGTTGGAATTTTGATGAACATGAATTATAATAGGATTTTTTGTATGGCATTTAAATGGCAATGGGGACTTCACAAAGTGTCTGTCTATCAATTTAGGGAAAGCTTGAGAGGTGATTCTTCAAGGCAACATAGGATGAGGATGACTCATCACTATATGCAGGTCATTTTGCATTCCCATGCTAAATATAAATCATGCAAAGGGTGGGGTGGCAGTGTAGCCTCTCACACATGTAGGAGCTGTACATCCTCCCAACCAGAGTGCAAATTATGGAAGCCCTGTCACTGGGTTGACATAAGCACTTTGGTGGTGCCTGGGAAAGTTGTTTGTGCACTTCCGCCTCACTCCCTCTCAAGGATCACCTAGCCCTTTCCACACTTGCTCTTCTCTCCACTGAGGAGGTTCTGGCTGCTTGGCACACTTTCATCCTCTCATGTCCTTAGTTGAGTGGCAGTGTATAACATGAGGTCACTCCCTACCATGAGGGCCTCAAACTTATTGCCTAAGGCAAGTATTAGCCATAGGGTATGTTGGGCCATTGACTAGGATCACCTTCCAGTGTCACATATAAGGTGACTACACTGGCATCATCCTTTATGGTTAAAGCTAAAGAACAAATTCGCTTGAATGGTGGGTTGTCAAGGCCTATCTTAGCTCATACTCGTGGGCTTAGTAGATGTAAATGATCACATTCTGGAGTTGTCTGATCCTATGGGGACTTTTGTCTTAACCTTCCAAGGCATTGGGAGGTCACAGTATCTACCTACCATGCATTTTTTTCTTTTTATTTTAATCATGGTGACAACTGTTACTACCACTCAGTTAAATTGAATTAGCAATAAATTTTTTGTGCAAAATGGCTGAGAGAATAGAATTTTTGTCTGAGCATGAATCTGTAGGTATTTGCAATGTTAGTGGTGGGTGGGGTAGGAGAGGGAATACACATGTTGTTTGTGGATTGCGTGAGTGTATTGTCAATTTAGAAGAGGATGAGAGCTTAGGATGTAGAGAGGATATGTAGACTCCAGGGGCTAGTTTCTGAGCTCAGGAGGGAAGTTAGTGCTAGGCCAAGGTCTGGGAACAAGGTATATAGTGTGGTAGGCCAAGTAGATGAGTCAGATGTAGGTAGGGATAGTTCTAGAACATTGAAGTTAGCCCACTTGTATTAGCTAGAAGTAGGGCAAAGGGAGAATCATTAATCTGTAGATCAGAGAGCAAGTTTCTTATTACATCTAGTAAATGTAAAAAATATAGTTACCTAGAGAGGTTTCAGGTAAATCAATAATTGTACACAGGAAAACAAGTTGTGTACCAATGAAGCAATATATTCTAATGAGAATTTACACACAAATAAAACATATATATATATATAGTTGCAACATCATTCAAAATGGCCACCCTTAGCATTCACAACCTTCTCTAGGTGGGACCTGAAATGGCTGCATGGCCTGATTAGGGAGTCCTTGTCAATGGATCACACTCCACAATGGTGGCCCTCAGAGATCCTAGTATTGTGAGAAGCCTTGTTGACATCCTTCTCAACAATACTACACATGAAATAATCTAAAATTTGCAGTCCAGAGAGCTGTGCAGCCATGAGTCTGGGGACCAGTGGTGCAGGACAATGTTGAAGAACCACGCCTGTTTTCTTTGCCTTGTGTAGGGAAGCAGAGTCTAGAAAATGGTAGGCCTAGGGGTGGGCAGTCTGTCAATACAGATGATGGAAGGTTGGTCACTCTGTCACTGACGGACTCCCGTTTTGCTAATGACTGACGGAAACATTTTTTGCTGAAGGTCGTCTTTGCTTTTCGGGTTAGTGACGGTTCGGGTGATGGCCAAAAATCTCTTCCGGCGATGCTTATTTCGTCAGTGTTTCAAAGTTTCTGTCAGTCATCAGTCCACCAGCGAAATGGAAGTCCGTCAGTGGGCAGTACTGATGGACTGCCCACCACTGGGTAGGCCTTCCCACGGCTACTTGGTCCATCCAAGTCTTGACTACAGTCTTCAGCACCTCAATGTAAATGTCCACACTGACCTAGAGACCCTGGGGGAAGATTGTATACAAGCATTGTCACCACACTTTAGACAAGATATCAGCCTGAAGCACATAGATTATGAAGATAGACTGAGGGTGTTAACTATGTTTTCATTTGAGAGAAGATGTGTGAGGGGAGATATGATTGAGCTTTTTAAAGTCTATTCTGAGATGAATAAGTTATTTGAGTTGGAAAGTGATAATAGGACTAGGGGTCACTACCTATAAATTAAAAAATGAAAACAGGTGTAGGCGGGATGTGATAAAGTATTTTTTCATCAACAGAGTGGTAGATTAGTGGAATGGTTTACCACATGAGACAGTAAGCACTCCAAATTTAAATTATTGCAAGCGCAGGTTAGAAGAGTATATGGGGATGGTAGGTTATCATAATTTTTAAGTTGTATTGGGGCAAATTACATATTGTAATGTCAATTTGTGTATATATTATTGATATGTGTATTGTGGGATTTAGTTTTTTGACAAGCCAAGATTGTGATGCCCTTTTAAAGCATTAGCTGCATGATATATGGTGATTCCTTTTAAGTAGTAACTACATGATTTATTTGTCGATCAACCATGATGGTGATGGTTTTTTAAAGAATTGAGAGACAATCTTTTAGATGCTGTTTATGGGCTGTGGTTGACTCAGATGACCTCTGATAGTCCCTCGTAGCTTTTGTCATTCATTGAATTATGTTATGTAAAAGTGTGTGACCACAGGCACATGGAAATCTGCCCCACCCTAGGTGGTGGTGAGGATGAGGCGAATTTTGACAGCCCTTGAACAGATGGAGGGGCTTCCCTTTCACCACTTATATGCGCCAAAGGGGCCTCTCCCTTTGCCATCTTTGTTGCCACCTCAGAAAGGGAGGTGGGCCCTCCAAATGGGTTTTCATGGGCCCCTCCAACTTCCTTCGAGTGGAGAGGAGGTTTACTTCTCTTATGCTGACTGGTGAGGTGGCTTCCCCCTCACCCCCTTCTTTGGAGTTGGCCATGGATGACTCCATCCCTACGCCAGGGGTGGTCCCCCCTTTTCTTTCACAGGGGACCTCCAAGAAAATGCAGGCAGCTCAGAATCAACTGTGAGTCACTTGATAGGGCCAACTCCCTTAGAGGGGCAAGAGATAGCGGGCCTGTCTGGCCATGCCCCCTATACTCCTGCATCTCAAATTTACAGGGGGTCGTGTGCCTGCCCCCCATCCCTTTTCTGATGGAGGTCGGCTTGACAACCAAAAAGATACATAACCATGAGACAGTCCTCAATTGGGATCCATGATACCTTGGGTAGGGAGTGGGGTGGCCTCTTGGAGGCTCACCATGAGCTGGAAATGGATCCGGAGGTAACTCTGGCCTTGATGGCAGGATCTTACTTGGAGGTGAACCTTGGTTCAGTACCAAGGTTCTTAATGGGATGCTCAGGCCCCAAGGACTCTCAAGTAGATGAAAGACCTCCTCCTTCCCGACTGGTGCCCCTTTGGCAACCAAGTCCTTCCCCACCTCAGTGAAGAATCTTGCTGAGGCTGGTATATCCAGCCTTAGCGCCCATTAGGGGGTGGAGAGAATTGGGTTCACTCTCCACCATGCTCTCCTAAATAGGAAAGAAGACAGGACTAGGGGGTCCTCTCCCTCCTTAAAGGTGCAATCACCATGCAGTGTTCATCATGGCAACTCTTAAACAATCCCTCTTTAAGGGTGCCAGGAAAGAACAGGTCCATGCTGCTTCAGCAAGTGACCAAGTCCATAGAGGTGTTACTACTGCCACGACTTCACCCTTCGGCCATATGAATCACCCGTCTAGATGTGTAAAGTCTGGTTTACCCAAAGTCTCTGTAAGTTGCTCCAAGGCTGTACACAATTTGTCCTTACCCTGTATGGACAAGTGTGTCACTTGTGGAGAGCCATACTTCGCTTCAAAGCAATGTGGTGTGTATCTTCTGGGACATGAAATCCTGGCCATTCATGCTATGGAGTGTGTCTCAATCTGCAATCCTAAGGACTTGGTCCTGGCACACCAGGCACTGCCTGGGACATCTTATACCTCAATTTATAAAAAGGCACCCTCTGCTCCTGGATCCTTGAAGCCTATGAGCATGGTCGTTTCTGTGAATTATTTTACCCCCTTGGCACTCCCCTGGTAGAGCTGGTTGCACAAAGTGTTTACACCAAGCCTCAGTTAAATCTAGTTCCCCTCCCTCCCTCCCTCCCTCCCTCATTGTTTCTGTTTCCTCTAAGGCAGAAGTCGCCAAACTTTTTTCGCAGTGGTCCAGATAACCGAGAGAATGACAAGCGCAGGTCGCATAACCATTTTGATCAATACAATATAGTGAATACACAAAAATAAAGACAACCAATATATTTATTTACCAATACACTAAAAATAAAGACAACAAACATATTTATTTACCAAAAAGTTATCAAAGAAGGGGTCATTATCAATAAGATAGTATTATCACACCCAGTGCGCACATATCCAAGTCTCACAATGTAAGCAGCAAAAAAGGTAGGTGAGATTTGTGAAATTTGTGAATTTTATACATTGAATATTCTACCCCAAAGGTTTTAGAAAAATAAGAATTTTATGCAATGTTGCAAGTTGCAATGCAAAAGTTATATGCAGATAATTATATTTTAGCTCATTTGTGGCACAGTGCAGCGGCGGGCCATAGTTTTGAGACCCCTGCTCTAAGGTGAAACACCCTTGTGGCTACACCAAATCATTAGACTCATGGGAAGCAACTGCCCTGGAGTTGGTCATGAGGCCATCTTTTACGGTTCATAAAGCTGTCCCCCTAAAGGAGCTTGGAGTCCTACATTCCCAAACTAGGCTGTACTGGGTATCACAAATGGTTGACCCTTTAAAGACAGGGCCCCTGCCAAAATGTTTTGAGATGCAAGGATCAAAAGACTCGCATAACGATCCCAATCTCCTACATTAGGGGACTCCCTGAAAGTTCTTCTGTTCAATGTGAGGTCAATCAGGAACAAGTTTCCTGAGATCCGTGGCCTCGTAGCGATGGAAGAACCCGAAATGGTAGCCATAACAGAATCGTGGATAAAAACCTCAAACCGAGACTTTGAAGGAGAATTCAGGGTTCCTGGCTACCAACTCTTTCACAAAGATAGGCCAGACAGAGAGGGTGGCGGTGTAATGTTGTACATCAAGGATATAATCAAATCTACGAACTCCAACGTTATATCCGACCACGAGCTCCTAGGCGTTGACCTAGAGATCGGTCCTGTCAGATACAGGACCCTGCTGCTTTACAGACCCCCTTCTCAACCCGTTGAGAAGGACAGGGAACTGTACCAGCTGCTGGGTGAGCTGGTTCAAGGCAGAGTGTGCATCGTTATGGGCGATTTCAACAGCCAAGTTGACTGGGAAACCAGAGCAGCCTGTGGCGAGAGCGCGCTACTCTTGGAGTTCGCCAACAACGAGTTTCTCACTCAATGGGTCAGAGAACCGACGAGAGGAGACAATATCCTTGACTTGGTCTTCACCTCTGAGGATGATATCGTTGAGGATGTCTCTGTAGGCGAAGAGCTCGGTGGCAGTGATCACCAGCTAGTTAGATTTAGTGTCAAGATCCCGAAGGTAAGGTCTGTTGCCAGTCAATCAAGAAAACTTGACTTGAGAAGAGCAGACTTTGCAAGCCTTCATGCTGGACTGACTGACATGAGGCTAGAAGTGTGCGATGCTGTTGAAGACTGGTGGAATAGTTTCAAAACCACATTCATGAGTCTTCAATCGCGTTTCATCCCTCTCAAATGCCCCCGTCGGTCTTCTGTTCAACCTAAGTGGTTTAATTGAGAAATCGGCCAACTGCTTAGGGAGAAGAGAACTGTGTACCGGCAATCGAAGATCTCGGGTGACTTTGACGAATACCGGAGGCTAGCCAGGAGTGTGAAGTCCAGCATAAGGGCGGCTAAGCAGTCTGAAGAACTCCGAGTGGCGAGACTCTGTAAAGAGAATCCCAAGGAGTTGTTTGGATATGTAAACAGCTGTAAACCAATCCGTCGAACGATTGGTCCTTTGAGGAATGAGGAGGGTACATTAAAGCATTCAGATGCAGAAAATGCTAACCTCCTCAACGACTACTTCTCTTCAGTGTTTACTGAAGAATGTGGTCCAATCCCCCAGCCGATGGATTCCTACTCGGGGGGGGGGGGGGAAAGCTGGAGGGTATGGACTTCACCAAAGTTGAAATAAAAAAGATCAGTGACCTAATGACGAATAAGTCACATGGCCCGGATGGGTTTTTACCTAAAGTGTTGAAAGAAGTGCGTGATCAAGTGTCACGACACCTGAGCGCAATCTTCAACATGTCAATCCGGACCAAATGCGTTCCTAGAGACTAGCGTGAGGCGGAGGTGACTCCAATTTTCAAGAAAGGAGACCGTAACCAACCGTCGAACTACCGACCTATCAGTCTGACTTTGATAGTCGGTAAACTCATGGAAAGCATCATGGTGGTCAAAGTGACGTCTTATTTAGAGTCGAACCTGCTACTGAGGAGTTCCCAGCACGGCTTCCGAAGGCAATGGTCATGCCTGACGAACCTTGTGGAATTCTTCCACTTCGTTTTCAGTGAGCACGATCGGGACAAGGAGGTGGATGTGGTCTACCTAGACTTTCAGAAAGCCTTTGATAAGGTACCACACCGCCGCCTTCTCCGGAAAGTGCGAGCGCAGGACATAGATGGAAAGGTAGCCGGCTGGATCGAGAACTGGCTAAGTGGCAGATGGCAACGGGTGGTGGTGAATAGACAGTCTTCTGAGTGGGTGCCCGTTACTAGCGGGGTGCCTCAAGGTTCTGTCCTGGGACCACTACTATTCATCATCTATGTCAACGACATGGACGGTGACATGGTTGCGAAGATTTCCAAATTTGCCGACGATACCAAGCTTGGTATGAACGTTGCAAAGGATGGAAATACTGCCCGCCTGCAGGAAGATCTTGGGAAGATTGGGGAGTGGTCGGACACGTGTCAAATGCCTTTTAACGTGGGCAAATGCAAAGTGATGCATATCGGCCACCGAAACCCCCAATCTCAGTATATCCTTAAGGGCACTGCTCTTGAATCGAGTGACACTGAGAAGGACTTGGGTGTAACAATCACTAGTGACCTCAAGTTCTCGAAACAGTGCATTGAGGCGGAGAAAAAGGTCCAAAGGATGCTAGGCTATATTAAGCGCCAGTTTGGTTATCGGAACCAGGAGATTGTACTGTGCCTGTACAACTCACTTGTCCGACCGCACCTGGAGTATGCCGTACAATTTTGGAGTCCTTCATTGCGAAAGGACATCGCGAGATTGGAACGCGTACAAGCCAGGGCAACCAAGCTGATTCCCTCTATCTGACATAAAAGTTATGAGGATAGAGTAATGGAATTAGATCTGTTCTCGCTGGAAACCTGTAGACTGCGTGGTCAGCTCATCGAAGTTTTCAAAATACTTCAAGGGTTTGATAATGTTGACTACCGGGATATTTTCACACTGAGTGAGAACAGAACGCGCAATCACGGCTTCAAACTTGAACTGAAACGTTACAACCGCAATCTGTGTGGAAATTTTTTCACTTACAGTATCTGCGGTATGTGGAACGCACTTCCGTTGGAAGTTGTCAACAGTGAATCTGTTGACCAGTTCAAGTCAAGACTAGACAAGGTCTTGAAAAGTGGCCGTTTAGGGACGCAAAACAATTGAGCAGCCATGTGCCCACTCGATTGCTAGTCCAAAGGTACCATCCTTGAATGGACCGTAAGGTCTCCTAGGGTACCTTCTTTCCTTGTTGTTACTCCTTGTTATTAAGTCCTTGAAGGTGATATTACCTTGTTTGGCCCCAGAGAAGCATAATAACATTACTGTGAGAGTCTTCTTTTTGATGAGGGACCCTGCATCTCCTCTGAGTTAGGCCAGTAGAGCATATTCATTCAATGGATTTGCTGCAGATTCATTGCCAATTGAGAGGAGCTGCCTTGGCTTATATCTTCCTGTTCCCCGTTAGCTATCTTTTTTGTAGGAGACCCTTGTGAGTGCCTGCACGCTCCCCACCCTCCTAGGGTATAAAGGTTTTATGAGACCACCACCGTGGGATGGGGGCTGGGCAGTTAGGATGCACCATTTACACCCGACATGATGTATCCATTGTTCTCTTTGCTTTAGATACCTCTTCTGAGGCAGTAGCTGTGCAGCTGCACCTGGATAGGAGGAATACTGTAATTTCTACATACATTTCACTGTCAGCTGACTTAGGTGCAGGAGACTTCTGCAGCTTCATGGCTCGGTTGTTGAGGTCCTTTATTATGCTTGGGGATTTAAATGGTAGCCACCCCTCTGCAGGCACAGATCCATGGTTGGCTGAGGGGGCTACTCCCCCCCTCCCTACAAATTGATCTTTTTATTAGCCCATAATGAAAAGTTAAGTGACTTTATTGTGTCTACCACAATGACATAATTCATTCATTGTGTTAATCAAATTTGTGCCGATTATTGCCATCTTCCTCGAGGATGAGAGCAACTCTGACGTGACTGCGGGACTACTACTGATCGCAATCTGAGAGCCACGCTTTCTGATTGGTCTTGTCTTCGCTTAGTCAGGCTGGTCGATCTCATCTCAGCATATGCTATGATCAGTGAAGTGGAGATGTACAACAGGACTCAGAAATGTGTATTGACCATCTTCCACGATGTATTCAAGGAGGAAGAGCTCCTCCGGGAGATTGGTTCATCACATGACACCATTCTTATGTCTCAAATTTGTAGGTGGCAAACACAGCGAGCAAACCTAGACTTCCAGACTACATTTGCTGATCTGTCTATGTACTGTTCATTGACCAGATGTTTACTGAGCTGTAAATCTAATTCAGCAACAACACTATTCCAGTCATCTTCAACATTAACATTTGCTTAGCAGCGTCGCTGGAAATGTTATTGCTTTATTGGTGGCAGCAAAAGTTTAGAGGCTGATATTGAAGCCTTAAGCCTTGTTAAAGGGCAGGTAGAGAACTGGTTTTCTTCAACAATCAAGTTTGACTCCATTGGAGATGCTCTTGCACACACCCAGACCCAAATGTATCCAAATTTGGGCAAACTCTTCCAAATTGTGATCACTCTCCTAGTCTCAAATGCGGAGACAGAGCATTCTTTTTCGGGTCTGAAATGACTTAAAACATACTTAAGGAATAGCATGGGTCAAGAACACCTCAACAACCTGGCGCTGGTTGATTTTCACCCCGAAATTAATGTTCAAATTGACAGCGTAATCACTGTATTGGCCAAAGGAACAGGAAGTTGATGTTTGTGTGAAATACCGTGACCCATGCTGTGTTATTTATATATATATATATGTTAGATACTGTTGTTAACCTTCCCACACCCATTTGTTTATTTATTTTTTTAAGCCCTACTTGTATTCTGCTATTCATAAAGTTATGTAATAATTATAGAATATATATATAAAAACTATTTTAAACCGTTGCAATCAAATGTACCTTATATGATACATTTCTAAAATAAGGGAAAACTCATAAATAATTATTAAATTCAGTATTATACCTTAACTGATGTCTCCAAACTACAGTTTATAATTTTCTGATGTGTGGAAAAAATTGGATCTGAGGAAGTTAGTGCTTACTCCCATGCGAGATGTTATTTATTATCAATGATGTATAAGATAAACATCATTAATGATCAATGCCCTTTCCTTAGAAAGTATCAAGGGTTATGTTTTTTTCAATTATGGTATAAATATGATATACTGTAGTTCATAAACAAATTTTAAACATAAGTATATTTATATTTATGTTTTCATTTTGTTTTTTTACAGGATGGTACAGAGTAGAAAAGAGAGCTAGCAATTTTGAAATCCTATGAATTTGGGAGGGGAACCAACTGACTACTCAAGAAATTGTTCTTCTGCATGGTGAGCCATTCCAAATGTTAAACAGGCAAAAATGCACCTGTTATCATGTATCCAAATCTTCAGTCATCTATTGCGCCAGTGCCACACAGTTCTGAGCTCCCAGTACCCACTCCTCCAAAAAGAGAGCAGCCGTTTTTGGAAAGGAAAAGCAGTTTAGAAGAAGATTTAAGTCATTGATCCAGATTGCAGAGGTGCAACTGAGTAGAGAAACCCATATTACCCCAACCAAAAAGATCTCAACGACCTTGTCAGATCCAATGCCGAGCTTTTAACTTCAAGACTCAAGCAGTGGGATTTGCTAGATGACAGTGTGCAAATATCAGGTCAGAGAAAGTGTCACTAGTGTTTTTCAAGCTTTTTTACATGTCAAGGTGAGCTTTGCTTTTGTCATAATGTGACCGGATCTGTTTGAGGCAATCAGAATCGCTTGTAACCCCAACGAGTTGCACCTCTTCATTGACAGCTCATCCAGGAGCCTCAAAACAGTGCTGCTTCATAATGGGGATATGTAACCATCTCTTCCCCTTGCTCACTCAGTCCAGCTCCAAGAGGATTACAGTAGTGTAAAGATCTTGCTAGATGCATTGAAATATGAAGAGTACAGTTGGGAGGTTATCAGAGACTTGAAAATGGTGGCCTTAGTAATGGGTCTCCATGGTGAGCTTTACCAAGTTTCTTTATTATCTTTGCCTTTGGGACAGCAGGGACACTGTGGCACACTACCATCAGTGGGATTGACCACAATGGACCGAGTTTAGTGTAGGGAGAAATGCCAAATAGGAGCCTTTGTTGGACCCCCAAAGAGTACTGTTTCCTTCACTGCACTTAAAATTGGGCCTTATGAAACGATTCATCAGAGCTCTAGATAAGGAGTCTGCAGCTTTCAAGTATCTTCAAGATTTCTTTCCTAAGCTATCTGCAGCAAAGGTAGAAGCTGGGGTGGGGTCTTGGTTAGTCCACAAATGAAAAAGATCATGTAGAGCAAGGAGTTTCCCTAAATGGAAAAGGCAGCATGGGACAGGTTTATTTTAGTAGTTCTGGGCTTCCTAGGTAATCACAAAGCCTAGGGGCTTCTGCCGGCGGAGGTGAGAAGCGGGTTCATTCCCCGCCCTCCTCTCCTAAAAAGAAAAGACTAAGAAGACTCGGGGCTCCTCTCCATCCGTGGGGGCTGCAGGGACGGATGGGTCTGCTGCCACTTTGGTAGGCCACCAAGCCAAAATCGGCACATCCAGCCCCTCTGCCCCACCTGGTCCGGAGCCCCCGACTAAGACGAAAAGTGCACAGGGCGGAGCCTCGATAACATCGGGGCCCCTCATTCACAAGTTACCTGGCGTTTTCGAGCCCACTGGCTTCAAACGCTTCCTCGTTATCCGCTCTACTGATGGCACCATGTTGGCCAAGGGCAACATGATCCATCAGAGGAGAGCATTAGCTAGTGCAATTGGTAGAGAGCCGAAGGTGACCCGTTTCCCGGACGGGAGCCTTCTGGCGAATGCGGCGAATCCCACCGAGGCGGCCAAGATAAGTGCTCTTCGGGCACTTCATGGCACCCCGGTGTGTGTGACACCGCACTCTACCATGAACTTTGTGAAAGGAGTAGTTTATGCAAGGGAACTCGTTGACTATTCCATTGAGGACATCACCTTAGAGCTGGCTGACCATGGGGCGGTCAAGGTCAAACGTGTGATGAGAAAACAGGGAGGGACCTCGAGACCCACCTCTACACTCTTAGTCACGCTCGACTGTGACAAGCTCCTTGAGTCGGTGCGTGTCGGTTGGTACCGCTACCGCGTGAAGGCATTCGTGCCACTGCCGCGCCGGTGCTATTACTGTCACCGCTTCGGCCATACGAATCGTTCTTGTAGATGTGCAAAGTTGGGCTCACCCAAAGACTGTGTAAATTGATCCAAGGCCGCACATGATAAGTCTAAAATCGTGTGTGGCCAAGTGTGTCAATGGGGGAGAGCCGCACCCAGCTTCTTTGAAGAAATGTGGTGCATATCTCCTTGAGAAAGGAATCCTGGCCATTCAGGCCCAGGATCGAATATCATTCTGCGAGGCTAAGGACTTGGTCCTGGCGCGCCTGGCTCTGCCTGGGACGTTATATGCCTCAGTAGTTAGAAAGGCACCCTTTGCTCCTGGCCCATCCAGGCCAACGAGCACGGTTGTTTCCACGCCCATTCGGAGCCCTTCTGTTTTCTATACTCAATCCGGGCGCTTCCCTGGTAAAGCTGTCGGCAAAAAGGGTTCATACCCAGCCCAGGCTAAAACCAGGGCTATCCCCCCCTCTTCCCCCAGGATGACCGTTTCGCGTAAGGCGAAACGGCCACGCGACTCCAACGAATCGTTAGACTCACTGGAGGCAACACCCCTGAAGTTGGTCGCTAGGCCATCTTCCAGGGTTCCTAAAGCTGTACCCTGAAAGGAGGACAGCAACAAAGGAGCTTCGGTCGGCTCCTTCACCCGGTCGTAGTGGTGGAGCGAGTGGCTCGGAGACGGTAGTTCCTCGAAACGAGGGCCTCCCCCCGCCTCCAAAGACGCAACGCCCGCCTTAGGTTTCGAGGCTGAGGGAGGAAAAAACTCGCATGGCGATCCCAACCTTCCCTAATAAGTCCTCGAAGGCGACAGCGCCTTCAGCGCTTTGTCCGGCCAACAGTGCCCTGGGTTCTGTCTACGGTAAGCGTACGGCCATTCCTGTGAGGATTTTCTCTTCGAGGAGGGCCCCCGCGTCTCCTCCGAGCTAGGCATTGAGGGTATATTCCTTCAATGGAATTGCCGTGGACTCCGGGCCAACTGGGAGGAGCTGCGGAGGCTCGTCCCGTCCCGTCCCGTTCCCCGTTAGCTATTTTTCTGCCGGAGACCATGCTAGGCGCGTGCCTCCCGCCCTCCCCGGGTATAAGGGTCTTGTGACCCCACCACCACGGGATGGCCGGGCTGGAGGATGCGCGGTTTACACCCGGCATGATGACTCCGTTCTTTGTTTCTCTTTAGATACCTCCCTTCAGGCAGTGGGGTTGCAGCTGCACCTGGATAAGAGGTATACTATCATTTCTGCGTACATTCCACCATCAGCTGACTTCGACGCGTATGACTTCCGCCGCGTCGTGGCACGGTTGCCGAGGCCCTATCTCAGGCGGCAACTGCCGCCTGAGAGCCCACCTCGGTGGTGCTTGTTGCGGGCGCAGTGGCCTGCATTTCAGGAAATGACTGAATTCTCTATCTCAGTCGAGGAGTTTAGGTCAGTAGATGAGGCCGTTGAGTTCTTCTCCGGCAACCTCATCGCCGCGGGCCTGACTACTATTCCTAGAACGTCTGGCCGTTTTGCACGCCGACCACTCCCATAGTGGTCGGCCGAGTGTGAAACGGCCTTCAAACAGAAGCGTTGTGCCTACATGCGCTATAAGCGCCGCCCGAACGATTTCACTGTCGGGGAATTTCGTCGGCTAGGGCTAGGTCCCCTTATATTTCGAAGCACGGCCGCCGCTCTTCTTCGCAGGCATATGTGTCTTCACTTAACGAGAAGACCCCTTTAGCAGATGTGTGGAAGCGAATCAAAAGGATTCGGGGCAAGTTCTCGCAGGACCCCCCTCCCGTTCTCCAGGAGAATGGGACCGCAATCTCGGACCCCACATCCGTGGCGAAATCCTTCGCGACCGCTTTCTCCGCATTCTCTAGCCGGGATGCTGCTCCGCCAGCATTCAATGCACGTCGTCAGGTCGCGGAAGGCCGCCGGCTGGATTTTACCTCCAGAGGCAGAGTTTACTGTTAGTGAGTTGCCTTCCGCTCTCGCTTCATGCGCGGACACCGCCCATGGTCCGGACGATGTTCCGTACGCCATGCTTCGACACCTGGATGAGCGAGGCATAGCCTTTCTGTTAGATTTGTTGAACAGGATCTGAGTGGAGGGTCTTCCCCCAGATTCCTGGCGAATCGCTACTGTGCTCGCCTTTCGCAAGCCGGTCAGAGATCACTCTACTCCGACCGGTTTCCGCCCAATCTCTCTAACCTCTTGCGTGTGCAAGTTGATGGAGAAATTGGTAGATGTTAGACTAGCCTTTTTTCTGGACAGCGGAGGCCATCTGTCCTCTGCAAGTTCCACTCCACGTCGGATGCTCTGCTCCGACTGGAAAATGCCGTCTGCGAGGCTTTCCTTCGTAGACAGCACTACGCCACGGTTTTTTTCGATCTGGAGAAGGCCTATGATACCGCATGTCGATACGGTATCATGGATACTCTCCATACGATGGGGGCGAGGGGACGCCTCCCAATGTTTATATCTGAATTTTTGCGAGATCGTCGATTCCGCGTACGGGTGGGGGGGGAAGCCCTCTCCGGCCCAAAGGAGCAGGAAAGGGGGTGTCCCGCAGGAAAGTCTCCTCAATGTCACACTTTTTGCCCTGAGCATCAACGGCATCACCTCGGTGCTGCCGGAAGATGTTCTCGCTACGCTCTACGTGGACGACCTTTCGATCTCTTTTGGCGCGGCCCAGATGCCAACTCTGGACCGTCAACTCCAACCGGCATTGAATCGGGTCTCTCACTATGCTGAATGCACAGGTTTCGGTTTTCCTTGTCTAAGACTAAGGTGGTGCACCTCTGCCGCCATCCACGGCTCTACCCAGACCCAGACTTGTTTTTTAATGTGGTATGCCTGGAAGTGGTTGAATCGCACCGTTTCCTTGGTCTTGTATTTGACCGACGCCTCACCTGGGAGGCTCATATTCACAGCTTTAGGGTCTCTTGTACCTGCGCCATGGATATTCTCCGTTCCGCAACGTTCAGCGCTTGAGGTGCTGATAGGGCTACTGCCTTACTTTTTTACCGATCCTTTGTTCATTCGAAGCTCGACTACGGATGCGAGTTTTATGCATCTGCAGCTGAGCGTTTATTGCGGAAGGTGGATTCGATCCACCTCACCGGCATAAGCCTTGCGACCGGTGCCTTCCGCACTAACCCTATTAAGAGCCTGTTGGTCGATGCTGCGGAGATGCCACTCGCTCTGCGCCGCGTGCAGTGCATCACTCGCCTGTACGCGTGAGCCCGGCGCCTCCCTCAGTCGCCAACTGCTTTCACTGCATCCGCAGCTGATCTCGACGGTGCCTATGCCGCCAGGAGACGCCAGTCATACCCTAAGCCCTTTGGCTTTAGGGCCAGGAAACTCCTTCGAGAGCTAGATATAGTTCTCAGGCCGGTGGCGCCTCTGGTTCTGCCCAGGACGCCACCCTGGAGGGTACCACATTTGGCTATTTGTCGCCACGCCTCTGCTCCCAAAGCTTGTACAGCGCCGGAAGTATTGCGTTTGACCTTTTTGGTGCACACCTCGTGTCACGCTGGAACCGTGCCAGTGTATACGGATGGCTCCAAGTCCCAAGAGGGGGTCGGCTTCCACGCTGTATCCCCTCTGTTTGAAGTCAGCGGAACTCTGCCTGGCGCTGCGTCTGTCTTCACGGCCGAACTAGTGGCAATACACCACTCGGTACGGGAGATTACGCGACGTGCCTGGTTCGGAGACCGGATTGTGATCTATAGCGACTTACAAAGCGCCCTGAGTGCTCTCGGGTCATTGGAATCTCCGCATCCCCTGGTTCGCGATTTTCGTGACGCCACGGTTTTGGCGAGCCGGGCGGATGTCGAGATTATCTTCTGCTGGGTTCCTGGAGATGTAGGAATTGCGGGGATGTAGGAGCGCTCCGATGAGGGCGCCAAAGAGACAGCGAGTATTCTGCGATCGGACCAGCGTATTTCGCTCTTCCTTACACAGACTACATGGCAGGAATACGGGCAGCTCTTCGGACTGCTTGGCAAAGAAGATGGGAGACGGTCGAAGGGAACTTATAGTTGCGTGCCTTTGTGCCGCGACTGTTCCCATGAACCTATCTCCCAATTCTGCGACAGTTTCAGGTCGCTTTCTGTCGTCTCTGAATCGGACACACTCGTGTGACGCATCGCTATTTGATGGAGCGCTCGCCTGCGCCCTATTGTGACGACTGCGTCGTCCCCCAGACTGTTCGGCACATTCTTGTCGAATGTCCCAGTCTGTGTGATCTTCACGCACATTACCTGTCCCGGTACCGGAATGGTGGGCGGAGTCACTACCGCCTGTCCCTTATACTTGGGACGAGTTCGTGCACTTTGACTTGTGGACTTGTTGACTTTTTAGGGGAGGCTGGCCTTCTCCCTTGTATTTTACTAGTTTTTTTTTTTATTGTTGTTTGTTTGTTTTTTTGTAGGTCGCATGCTCCTGCGCTGGGGGGAGGGGGACCTTTCCCTGTTGCTGGAGCTTGCTCCCTGATTATTCTCTCTTTTTTATTGTTGTTTCTGTTCAATTTTTATTTTAAAGTAGTCTAAAACTAGGCTGTTTGTTTGCGGCGACTTATGCTTAAGTGGGCAGTCAGCAGATAGCCCTTTAAAAAAAAAAATGCAGTATAGGTTACAGTGACATCCACCTTTAGTTTGCTTATTGTGTCAGTTTCCTAAAACACACTGCTGACCAGGTGGCTCACGCTATTAGTTCATTATTCTGTGAAAGCGAAATGGGTCATGGAAAAGATTTAAATGAGGCTGAAAAGGCCATGATTATAAAGGAATTGGCCAAAGGAACTCATGTTAAAGTTATTGTGTTCGGATTAGGCCGCCATGTTGTGACTATCAAACAATTTGTGGAGAATCGTTGGATGAGGAAGACTCATTCAGATAAGGGCATCCTTAACTCAACAACCAGGCGTGATGCGACTAAATTGAAGAGAGCCCTTCGCAAGTGACCTGGGTCAACCAGTCGATGACTTTTCAGCGAAGTCGGCCTTCCAGAAACTGAAATCTACTCACAACAGATTGATCCAAAGAATTGCAAATGTTAGAAGTGATGTTAGGCTACCCCTGATGGCAAGACACATGGAGTTGAAGATGCAATGGGCAAAACATTACATGAAGGCTCTAATGAACCAGGTGCTCTTTACTGATGAGTCCAGGACAACGTTGGATGGCCCTGACACGTGGGTGAGAGGATGAGTTTACCAGGGTGATACATCTCCACAACTTTGGCATCAAAAAGGGGGTGGAGGTGTCATGATATGGGCTAGCATCATCGGAGATGAGATGGTGGGGCCTATATGTGTACCAGATTGCGTGAAAATAACTTCCAAAGCATATTGCAAATTTATGGAGGATGTGCTGTGTGTGACCTTGGCTTGAATTGATACTCCCATTAGCACATCTGTGGAATATCATTTTCATACATGATAATGCACGTGCTATTGCTGCATTTTTGGAGACAAGGGTTTAAGGGTGAGAATCTCATGGTCTGGCCTCCCTGTTTGCCTGATCTGAACCCTATCGAGAACCTGTTGGCTATTATCAAATATTGAGTTTATGCGGATGGTCGGCAGTTTTCATCAAAGGATCAACTTTGGATGGCGATTCATGATATAGTCGGATTGATTCCTGCCTCCATGATTAAGACATTGACTGAATCAGGGAATGATAGGATCATTGAGGTGATTAGCCATAGAGGGTCATATGTTCATAAATAACTTGCCATAATACCCCTTTCATGTTACTTAAATGTTCATAAAGCATGTGTATACATTAAAATGTTCCTTTCCGTTGAATATCTTTCATTTCCCTATGGTAGGCTCACTTAAAGTGTGGTCAATTTACCTAATGCTATTATCGTGGGTAGGTAATTTTACGCTAGTATCACTGATCATGGATATTATCGGAAAATATTGTTTCCATCATTCAGTAATTTTAACCACTTAATAATGTTACTGTTGGCAAATTGCTTAACAGAATTTCATAACATTTAAAGTCCAACAAAGGAAAGTTATGTAACATGAACTATCAAAACTAATACTGTGGGCCCATGTAGCAACATCATTCATGACAGTCAAAAGAAACAGATGAAACACTTTCATACACTCCCATAACTTAAACTTACCCATGTGTCCTAAACTATCATGCATCACCTTTACCAATCCTATCATACCAACTAAGACATCACAGGAACAAGCACATCTTTACCATCCTTAAAATGTCTTAACATAATACACAATATCCATGTATATAACAAAGTCCCTTGCATACCTTTTTAACTCATTCAAGCAATCAGGCCATTCATTCAAACTAATTCTTCTCTCAATACATATCTTCAGCTCTCAAACTATTGGATGCATCTCCAAAATGTCATCATCACTTGAAACCTCATTCTCATCATCCATTTCCAAATTAATTATTCCATTAATATTCACAACATACTTTGATCCTGTCTCTATCTTAACAATCTTTTTATCTCCTTTCATCACACAACTTTTCTTTCAAAAATCAATTCCTAGCAATTGCTCATCATCCAATATCACAAAATCATGCTCAATATTCAGTTCATATCCAAAACTAACAAGCAGCTATACATTTTCCCATGCAATCACTCTACCTTCACTCAAACCACTAATCCTAAACTTCAATGGCATTTGTACACCGCTCCTAAACTCTTCATGAATTCCCCACAATTTATGCATTCACTAACAAAATCTGTGCCTCTGTGTCTATCAGACCACAAAAGACACAGTCACCCACTTTCACTCTATCTTCCATTATTCAAGGACCTCCATGCTCACAATATATCATTGGGATCTCATTCGCCAAATATACTTTCTCTTCCAAAGATTCATTCACCTCACCCTCTCTAATGCATTCTTCATTCCCTAGCACACTCCTTTCTTTCATACAATTTTTTCTCAACAATCAAATTGAAATGAATCCCACTCCAACATTGCAAATGCAGTCCATACTCATCAGTCACACCTTCTCTTGTATACCAATGGCTTCTCATACCCATAATGCACATATAGCCACTTCATACATTCTACTCCAATCAAAAATTCTGAGAAGGGCAGAACTCCAGGCATAAAATTGCCTCCAATTCCTTCATGTAGTTTTGCACCTTGGCCACACCAATTATATTAGGTCTCTTACATACCTCAGTCATCACCTCCTTCCTTAACTCATCCACTGTCTCAGGAACTCTAACTTTTAAGCCATCATCTTTCAAATCTTGTAGTCCATTCCACACACTTTCAAACAAAGAATCACCTCCACCCTTACTATCTCTCACTTTCATAATCCCTTTATTAGCAAGTATTCTGGATCACTCACAACACACTCACTCCTGCCACACTAGGGAAATGAGACATTAAATTAGCCACACACTTCCTTTGCCCTGCCACATATTCAATTACATACTCAAAATCACTTTTCTCTTTCAAAGTTCTTACCACTCTACTGTCCATCAATCTCATTCACTGCAAATACACTAACAGCTGGTGATCAGTCTTGATTACATACTTCACCCAATACAAAAATGGTTGCAACACTTTTACACAATACCTTATACCCACTAACTCTCACTCAACAGTCTAATAATTTCACTCTGCCGCATTCAAAGCCTTTGATACATACATACCCAATTATTCTTCTTCCATACTCCCCATTTATATACTGCTCTTGCACCAGCAACCACCCATGCAATATCTACTTGCATCTGGGTACAATTTGAGAGATCGGGCATTCTCTGTAATCCGAGCATGCTAACTCACTATCCTCAACGGCACCCTCTTTCACTTCTTCATACACCCCATTCATACTATCCATCCACATAATCACTACACTTCCTTTCTTATCCATCCACTCAGTCAGCAGTTTCATAATGCCAGAGTAGTTCCTGATGAAATTCCTCTGAAATTCAATCAAGCCTAGGAAAGCATTAAGCTGTCTCACTGTTACTGGCTTAGGAAAAGACCGCACTTTCTCAATAAACTTATCTGACTTTCATATCCCATTCTCACTCACCTTATGCCCAAGAAACTCTACTTCTTTTGCAAACCATTCACACTTACTTACCTTCAACTTCACTCCAACTTCTTCCAAAGCACATAATACCTTATTCACCAACTCCTTATGTTCATCAAAACTTTTATTCTTAATCAAAATATCATATATAAACACAATTACATTCCTGCTTATAAACCCTTTTAAGCTGAAGGAACATTTGACAACCCAAAGCTGAGGTTTTGGAACTGGTCCAAGAGGAAGATGCAGATGTCAGTGTAGAAAGCACCTATTTTCGATTTGTCGAGGCGACAAACAAGCTAACAGAAGAGGTGGTTGGCTTTCAAAGGAGAAAGTAGTTGGAAGGACTCTCAAGAGAACTGGAAGCAAAATGTGCAGAGAAGAGCTGCAAGACTGGAAAATGAGAAAGCAAGAGAAAAATATAGAAGGCTTAATAGAGAAGTTAAGCAGGGGGTGAAATTGCAAAAAGAGAGACTGCTACATGAGAAGATTGAGCAATTGGAAAGCCAATTCAGAATAAATAACGGCCATAACCTGTTCAAACCTCTAATGGACCTGGAGGAAAAACCATAGCGACCTCTGGTAAGCATCAAGGATGTATATGAAAAGGTACTATGCAACAAGTAGGATGTTCTGAGACGTTGGAAAGATCATTTCTCCCAGCACCTAAATACTACATTCACATGTGAAGAGAATGCTTTAGATGAAGTACAACAGGGAGAGCAAGTTGAGGTTGCTCCACTGAGTGTGGAAGAAATATGAGAGGCCATTAAAGAGATGAAGAACAAGAAAGCTCCAGGATTTGGCCAAATAACTGCAGAAGTTCTGAAGATGGGTGGAGTGAGGATGATGGAGGCTGTTCACCATATCTTTCACAAGATATAGGAGGAGAGTACCCCTAAGGACTGGTAAAGGCTGCTTATCAATCCTGTGTTGAAAAAAGGAGACAGGTTAAACCCTGAAAAATACACAGCCATTTTTTTTAATTCTGTCCCGTGTACAGTTTTCTGCAAGATCATTCTAAAGAAGATAAATGTCCAGATAGAAGAATTCCTAGGAGAAAGTCAATATGGTTCCCTGCCCACAAGAGGTACCATTAATGCAATATTTATTGCCAGACAGGTTTTGGAGAAAGCCAGAGAACATCAGGTGTAAGGGCATTTTAATTTCATAGATTTTACAGCAGCATTTGATACAGTATTGCAAATTCAATGATCCCAATGAGAAGATATTTCAAATAACTAAATCAGTTTGTAATAAGAACAGGCAACTAAAATTAAACTGATCAATAAAAATATATATTGAAGGAATGACATTACTGAGAATTTAATTTAGTACAGATATGTTATTGAATATATTTTATTAGTGCAGGACTAGTTGACAAGTTTACAAATATAGTGTCTTAATTTCCTTTTTTAATCTAAGTAGCATAAGTAACTTCAATTAAATTAGAAGAGCATCAAACATATAAGGGAATAATTAAAAAAAACCTCCTTCTATCCTTTGTTTTAAAAATGAATTTTTAAAATTATAGATTTGTTAAAAAAAATTTAAAGATATTTTAAAAACTTAGTTTTTCATTCATAATTATTTAATTTATCTCAACTTGTTAGAAAATGTAAATTTAGTATTGAAAGTTAAGAGCTCTTAATTGTTAGTGCAGAAACAGCAAATTTTCACCATTTATAGGGCATAGTCTGTTTCTTACTGGCTCATAAATATTACCTCTTGTGCTGAAAACTCTTTCACTTTTAACAGAAGAAGCTGGAGCACTCAGAAATTTCACATCAAGTTTTTTCAAATTAGGAAAAATTTCTTTTGCACTGTTACACCATGAAAAAAAGGTGGCTATTTTTTTGGTAGCAGCTGTAAATTTAGATATTCTTCTAGTTCATTATTGTAACAATTTTTGCTTGTTCATCTAAATTTTAGTTGTTTTTTTTTTTCCTTTGGATGGTTGCATTTCAATATTTTTTCATTTACCAGAGACCAACTCATCAAATTAATTAAACTTACAAGTGGTACCACCCTCCGTCTTGATAAGAAGAATCCTCATTTAAATTCTCTTGCAATTTTGAATTGTCAATCTCTTCTAAATCATCTATAGTCCATTTTTTTATTTCATCTACCAACTCTGTTTTTTGTAATTTTATTTTGAATCTTGGGATCAAATAATACTGACAGATACAAGACTTATTAAAATATGGTGAGAATCTCTTCTCCATTGAAGATTGAAGTTCTTCTACTGTTGTTTAAGTTCCAGAAAATAAATTGCTACTCTTTTCCTTAGACAGGAATAAATTTAATGTTTGAATTGTGGGGAGTATTATTATTGAAAAATTGTTTTTTCATTTACTAAATTATAATTAAATATGATGCAGTAAAGTAATGATTGCATCATGCATGTCCATGAGAAAATATATACACCCTATACTTAATGGAACTTAAGTTATAAGTTGTGAATATATAATTCAGTATAATTAAATAATCAGCACCAATTAATCAGTATCGGCTGATAAGGTTTAGCCGATTACTTGGTTATCGGCCCATTTGCTTATTGGTGCAACCCTTATCCACACAACCTCAATCTTTCATCTGTATTTCAAATTGGGAAAACCAAATTGTTCCATGAGCTTTCACCCTGCTCAATCACACCCAAATGCTCCAATGCCTCTCACATGCTCTTCAATATCCTCAGCTACTGGGTCAAGGAAGGGCCATTCTCTCTGATAGATTGGAGGTACATCCCTCAGGAGACTCCTAAACTCCAGTAGCCGAGCTCTCACAAATTCAAAATCACCCTTACTCAACACACCCTTTTGCTAAAACATTTTATACACATCTTCTTTTTCACTATGTCAAATGCTCTTTCAATCATAATACCTATCTTATCATGTGTCCACTCACTAACTGTCTCATTTCCCACATTCACACTCATATCAATCAAATCACTATCATTCCTATCATCCAATAATATCACGAACCTGCACAGCTCTCAATCCAGGCTGACTCTTCGATCCAGGACACACTTGCACACCCATAAAGGAATCAGTCACTTTCATCAAACCACTTGCCGTACCTTATAACACACTTATCTTTCTAATGGCAACCCAGGCTATCGCAAATAATATATATACAAAACAATAACCCCAAAATATATTTACAAAAACTAGTTGCAACAATATATACAGTCTTAGAATAGACAACATCAACTAATGGAGAAATATAAATAGTTCATAAAAAACAAATTAATATATATTTAAAAAACAAACTGCCCAAATTATATATATAGTGGTACCTTGGAATCCAAATAGAATCCATTCCAAGACGGCATTCATATTCCGATTCATTGGAGTTCCGAAGCAATTTTTTGCATTCAAAATAATAGAAACTAAATTAATCTGTTCCCGAGTCCAACAAACTCAAATTCTTCCCACACTATAGGACATGGGAACCCTATAGCGTGGGAAAGACCACTTCTAAAGTGGCAACAACATTGTGCTTGCTTAATGGGCAAATAACCTAGCGATCTGGACATTATGATTGTAACAGTCACTTCTCTGAGTGGTCATGATGTATGCATCTGTGTGTGATTGTCCTCTCTCACAGTAAATATAGTAACAAATGATGATGAAACTTATATGAATATTAATAATTAAAAAGATAAAAAAAATATAATTTATTTACCTTGAAAAAAATGGTGAGACAACAGGTAGAAGCTGGAGGAGGAAGGGAAAGGGGAAAAGATTATTGTTTGGAAGGTGAATCACTTTCCATGAAAACATCCAGAAATCTTTCCATTGTTTTATGGTGTCTTTTGCCACTTGTAGAGGGTTTGGGATCACTCATTGGTGAGAACCAGTGTTCCAAAGTGCTCTGTTGTTGGCAACCTTTTTTAATTTTTGAAAATGTTTGATGATGTTTTCATTGAACATGTTAACACACATGTTAACTAGAAATATATCAGGGTGCCACTTCTCAACAATTGCTTAGGTTTTTGACCACATCGACACAAGATCTTGGATTTCAGCTTGCCCCTCTTTCTCCCCCGAAGAAATTTCTTCTACATTTTCTTCCTTCTGCGGCTAGTTTAGATACTGAAGCTCTTCCATTTTCAGTTCAGTCACCCCATAAGGGGCGCGGCGATTTGCCATCCTGGCCGCCGTGCTGACGGGACTCAGCACCCCGTCCGGCCCCAGCTTAGCCACTTCTCCTTCCTTCAAAACACTTGTTGCCTTGATTTTCATACAACCTCTCCCACAACTTTCTCTGGTCATGTAGACATGCAAAGTCGGGGTCGCCCGAAGTCTGTGTAAATTGCTCCAAGGTCGCACACGATAAGTCCAAATCGTGTGTGGCCAAGTATGTCAATTGCGGAGAGCCGCACCCTGCTTCTTCGAAGCAATGTGGTGCATATCTCCTTGGGAAAGAAATCCTGGCCGTTCAGGCCCAGGATCGACTCTTATTCCGCGAGGCTAAGGACTTGGTCCTGGCACGCCCAGCTCTGCCTGGGACGTCATATGCCTCAATAGTTAGAAAGGCACCCTCTGCTCCTGGCCCATCCAGGCCAACGAGCACGGTTGTTTCCGTGCCCATTCGGAGCCCTTCTGCGGGCTCTACCCAACTCGGGCGCTTCCCTGGTAAAGCTGGCGGCAAAAAGGGTTCATACCCAGCCCCGGCTAAAACCAGGGCTCCCCCCTCTTTCCCCAGCGTGACCGTTTCCCGTAAGGCGAAACGGCCACGCGCCTCCACCGAGTCGTTAGACTCACAGGAGGCAACACCCCTGAAGATGGTCGCTAGGCCATCTTCAGGGGTTCCTAAAGCTGTTCCCCGAAAGGAGGACAGCAACAAAGGAGCTTCGGCTCCTTCGCCCACGCCCCGAGGTGGAGCGAGTAGCTCGGAGACGGTGGTTCCTCGAAAAGAGGGCCCCCCCGCCTCCGAAGCCGCAACGCCCGCCTAAGGTTTTGAGGCGGAGAGAGGAAAAGACTCGCATGGCGAGCCCAACCTCCCCCAATAAGTCCTCGAAGGCGACAGCGCCTTCAGCGCTTTTTCCGGTCAACAGCGCCCGGGGTTCTGCCCCCGGGAAGCGTACGGCCATTCCCGTGAGGGTCTTCAGTTCGAGGAGGGCCCCCGCGTCCCCTCCGAGCTAGGCCTGGAGGGCATATTCCTTCAATAGAATTGCCGTGGACTCCGGGCCAACTGGGAGGAGCTGCGGAGGCTCGTCTCGTCCCGTTCCCCGTTAGCTATCGTTTTACAGGAGACCATGCTAGGCGCGTGCCCCCTGCGGGATGGCCGGGCTGGGGGATGCGCGGTTTACACCCGGCATGATGTCTTCGTTCTTCCTTTCTCTTTAGATACCTCCTTTCAGGCAGTGGCTGTGCAGCTGCACCTGGATAGGAGGTATACTATCATTTCTGCGTATATTCCACCGTCAGCTGACTTCGATGCACAGCTTGATTTTGATTGGGGGATGGTCGATGACCTCCATGGTAGTGATCACTTTCCAATTCAAATATCATTTTCAGGGCAACTGCCGCCTGAGAGCCCACCTCGGTGGTGCTTGGCGCGGGTGCGGTGGCCTGCATTTCAGGAAATGACTGAATTCTCTATCTCAGTCGAGGAGTTTAGGTCGGTAGATGAAGCAGTTGAGTTGTTCTCCGGCAACCTCATCGCCGTGGGCTTGACTACTATTCCCAGAATGTCTGGCCGTTTTGCACGCCGACCACTCCCATGGTGGTCGGCCGAGTGTGAGATGGCCCTTAAACAGAAGCGTTATGCCTACATGTGCTATAAGCGCCGCATAAACGATTTCACTGTCGCTGAATTTCGTCGGGCTAGGGCTATGTTCCGGTATATTTCGAAGCACGCCCGCCGCTCTTCTTGGCGGGCATACATGTCTTCACTTAACGGCAAGACCCCTTTAGCAGAGGTGTGGAAGCGAGTCAAAAGGATTCGGGGCAAGTTCTCGCAGGACCCCCCCTCCCGTTTTCCAGGAGAATGGGACTGTAATCTCGGACCCCACGTCCGTGGCGGAATCCTTCGCAACCGCTTTTTCCGCATTCTCTAGCCGGGATGCTGCTCCGCTAGCATTCAATGCACGTCGTGATGTCGCGTAAGGCCGCCGGCTGGACTTTACCTCTATAGGCGGAGAACCCTTTAACGACAGGTTTACTGTCAGTGAGTTGCGTTCCGCTCTTGCTTCGCGCGCGGACACCGCCCATGGTCCGGATGATGTCCCATACTCCATGCATCGACACCTAGATGAGCGAGGCATGGCCTTTCTGTTAGATTTGTTCAACTGCATCTGGGTGGAGGGTCTCCTCCCAGATTCCTGGCGAATCGCTACTGTGCTCGCCTTTCGCAAACCGGGGAGAGATCACTGTACTCCGACCGGTTTCCACCTAATCTCTCTAACCTCTTGCGTGTGCAAGTTGATGGAGAAATTGGTAAATGTTAGATTAACCTTTTTCCTGCACAGCGAAGGCCATCTGTCTTCTGCACAGTGTGGCTTCCGCAAGTTCCACTCCACGTCGGATGCTCTGCTCCGACTGGAAAATGCCGTCTACGAGGCCTTCCTTCGTAGACAGCACTACGCCACGTTGTTTTTAGATCTAATGAAGTCCTATAATACCGCATGGCGACACAGTATCACGGAGACTCTCCACAAGATGGGCCGAGGGGACGCCTCCCAATGTTTATATCTGAATTTTTGCGAGATCGTCGATTCCACGTATGGGTGGGGAGGAGCCCTCTCCGGCCCAAAGGAGCAGGAAGAGGGTGTCGTGCAGGGAACTGTCTTCAGTGTAACACTCTTTGCCCTGAGCATCAACGGCATCATCTCGGTGCTGCCGGAAGATATTCTCGCTACGCTCTACGTGGACGACCTTTCGATCTCTTTTGGCGCGGCCCAGATGCCATTTCTGGAGCGTCGACTCCAACCGGCCTGTAACCGCGTCTCTCGCTATGCCGAAGCGCACATGTTTCGGTTTTCCTTGTCTAAGACTAAGGTGGTGCACCTCTGCCGCCATCCACGGCTCTACCCAGACCCAGACTTGTTTTTTAATGGGGTATGCCTGGAAGTGGTTGAATCGCACCGTTTCCTTGGTCTTGTATTTTACCCACGCCCCACCTGGGTGGCTCATATTCGCATCCTTACGGTCTCTTGTACCCGCGCCATGGATATTTTCCGTTCCGTGACGTTCAGCGCTTGGGGCGCTGATAGGGCTACTGCCTTACTTTTTTATCGATCCTTTGTTCGTTCGAAGCTCGACTACAAATGCGAGTTTTATGCATCCGCAACCGAGCGTTTATTGCGGAAGGTGGGCTCGATCCACCACACCGGCCTTCGCCTTGCGACCGATGACTTCCGCACATTTCCCCATTGAGAGCCTACTAGTCAATGCTGGGGAGATGCCACTCGCTCTACGCCGTGTACAGTGCATCATTCGCCTGTACGCGCGAGCCCGGTGCCTCCCTCAGTCGCCAACAGCTCTCACTGCATTCGCAGCTGATTTCAACTGTTCCTATGCCGCCGAGAAACGCCAGTCATACCCTAAGCCCTTTGTGTTTAGGGCCAGGAAACTCCTTCGAGAGCTAGGTTTAACTCTCGGGCCGGTGGCGACACTGGTTTTGACCAGAACGCCACCCTGGAGGGTACCACATTTGGCTATTTTCCACCACGCCTCTGCTCCCAAAGCTTGTACAGCGCCGGGAATATGGCGTTCGACCTTTTTGGAGCACACCTCGTTTTATGCTGGAACCATGCCAGTGTATACGGATGGCTCTAAGTCCGAAGAGGGGGTCGGATTCCACGCCCTATCCCCTCTGTTTGAAGTCAGCGGGGCTCTGCCAGGCGCTGCGTCTGTCTTTACGGCCGAGCTGGTGTTAATACACCACTCGATAGGGAAGATTACGGATTGTGATCTATAGCGACTCACAAAGCGCCCTGAGTGCTCTCGGAGCATTGGAATCTCCGCATCCCCTGGTTCGCGATATCCGTGACGCCACAGTTTTGGCGAGCCGGGCGGATGTCGAGATTAGCTTCTAATGGGTTCCTGGACATGTAGGAATTGCGGGGAATGAGCGCGCCGATGAGGGCGCCAAAGAGTCCGCGAGGACTCTGCGACCGGACCAGCCTTTCGTTCTTCCTCCCACCGACTACATGGCAGGAATACCGGCAGCTCTTCGAACTGCTTGGCAAAGAAGTTGGGATACGGTCGAAGGGAACTTAAAGTTGCGTGCCATTGCGCCGCGACTATTGCCATAGACCTATCCCCCAATGCCGCGTCGGCTTCAGGTCGCTTTCTGTCGTCTCCGAATCTGACACACTCGTGTGACGCATCGCTATTTGATGGAGTGCTCGCCTGCCCCCTATTGTGACGATTGCTCGTCCCCCAGTCTGGGTGATCTTCGCGCACGTTACCTGTCTTGGTACTGGGATGGCGGGTTCGCTACCGCCTGTACCGTGTACTCGGGATGAGTGCGTGCACCTTGACTCTTTGAATGATAGACTTTTGCGGGGAGTGCGGCCTTCTCCCTTTTATTTAACTAGGTTTTGTTTTTTTCTTTGTAGGTCGCACGCTCCTCCGCCGGGGGGGGGGGGGGGACCTCTCCTGACGCCGGAGCTTGTTTCCTAATTGTCATCTTCCCCTTTTTATCATTGTTTTGTTTTCAAATTTTTACTTGACGACTTATGCCTAACTGGGCAGTCGCCAGATAGCCCCTTAAAAAAAAAACCCATTTCAGGCAGTGCAGCTGCACTTGGATAGGAGGTGTACTGTTATTTCCGCGTAATTTCTACCGTCAGCCGACTTCGACGCGCGGGACATCAGCCGCATCATTGCGTGGTTGCCGAAGCTCTTTCTCTTGCTTGGAGATCTGAACAGCAGACACACCCTCTGTGGAGACACTCGATTAATCCCGGAGGTCAAGTCCTTGCCG
Source organism: Ceratothoa steindachneri (assembly GCA_963969495.1). Lineage (NCBI taxonomy): Eukaryota > Metazoa > Arthropoda > Malacostraca > Isopoda > Cymothoidae > Ceratothoa > Ceratothoa steindachneri. Next base: position 37,316,507 of record OZ018328.1, on the reverse strand, counting down.
ACCTGATCAACAAACTAGAGATAAGTGTCCTATATGTGGATGAGTTTACACATCACTGCCCGAGAACCGCTTCATTTTCCTGCCTCAATGTATCTTTTATGCTCTCTGGATACACAGCCTGATTTGGGGTGTCGGGTGACGATTACCTCCATGGTAGTGATCCCTTTCCCATTCAAATATCATTTGCAGGGCCACTGCTTCCAGATAGCCCACCCTGGTGGTGCTTGGCACGGTGGGCCGCATTTCAGAAATGACTGATTTCTCTATCTCACTCAAGGAGTTTAGGTCAGTTGATTAGGCCGTTGAGTTCTTCAGCAATCTCATCACTGTGAGGCTAGCTACTATTCCTAGAACTTCTGGCCGTTTTGCACTCTGACCACTCCTGTGGTGGTCAGTGGAGTGTGAGACGTCCCTCAAACAGAAGTGTTATGCCTACATGCGCTATAAGTGGCGCCTGCACGATTTCACTGTCGGTGAATTTCGTCAGGCTAGGGCTAGGTTCCGGTATATTTCTTGGTGGGCATATGTGTCTTCACTTAATGGAAAGATTCCTTTAGCAAAGGTGTGGAAGCGAGTCGTAAGGATTCAGTGCAAGTTTTTGCAGGATGGTCGTCCCATTTTCCAGGAGAATGGGACTGCAATCTCCGACCCTGCATCCGTGGCGGAATCCTTCATGACCACATTCTCTAGCTGGGATGTTGCTCCGCCAGCATTCAATGCGCATCATGATGTTGTGGAAGGCCTCCGACCAGACTTTACCTCCAGAGGTGGAGAACCCTTCAATGACAGGTTTCTCTGAGTGAGTTCATTTTACTCTCGCTTCATGAGCAGACACCGTCCCTGGTCCGGACGATGTCCCATATGGATTGCTTAGACACCTAAGTGAGAGAGGCATGTCCTTTCTGTTAGATTTGTTCACACTATCCTGGTAGAATGTATCCTCCCAGATTCCTGGTGAATCGCTACTCTGCTCGGGGAGAGATCACTCTACCCCAACCGGTTTCCACCCAATCTCTCTAACTTCCTGGATGTGCAAGTTGATTGAGAAATTGGTAAATGTTAATTTAGGCTCAGTCTCTGTCAGATCAACCAGTGCCTAACACCCCCATTTCTCAGATTTTGCTGAAATTTGGTTAATCTACACAAAATGCAAATTTTCCTCTGTATAATAATTTAATTATATTCTTTTTTGATTCTTTTCAGAAGGCTTGTCATTGAGCCAGAAAAAGCGCAAAGCTCTTGGTAAGCTATCAGATGCTCAGAAACACTTGAAGAAGAGGCTAGAAGTCAGTTATGGTGTTCATATTAGCGAGGGGGTAAGTAATGCTTCAAAACCTGAAACAGAATCTGAAAAACATCTAGAAACTAATCAATGAATTGAAACAGTCATTCCTGGAGAGCAAATGTCATAATCACAAACTAAAAATATTGACTCTCTCCCCATACACAATTGAAAAAACTGCTATTTTTTTTCAAACTACAACATATATGGTGAAAAAAAAGCCATTCACTAAAATTAGAATTTGGAATCCTTCTAAAAGATTCCAATGAGCAAAAGAAAAGTGATATCTGAAGAACACAAAGATATAGTTAGAAGATTCTCTGAGTCAGATGAGGTTATTCGCATTTGTCCTGGCTCAAAGGACTGTGTCAAAGTCATTAGTGCTGAAGCTGCAAAAATGACTGGTCCTTGGGAATTTAGGAGAGTTATTTGAACTATATAAAAATGATAAAAAGAATCCCAAAATAGGATTTTCCACATTTGCTAAATTACAGCCATCATATTGTGTGCTTGCTGGTAGTGGTGGGACTCATTCTGTCTGTGTCTGCACATTTCATCAAAACCCCAAATTACAGCTGGCTGCATTCAGAGAAAATGTCTCTCATACAAAGATCTTATGGATTACAGTGTCTGAAGTACAGAGAGAGAGGCTTTCATAATGCAGCTTTGCAAAGATTGCCCAAGAGAAGAGGACGTTCTGAACTTTCTTGAGTTGCTTGACAGTGTAAAATCAGCTTCAAATGAAATATCTTACAAACAATGGGTGACTGTTGAATTTTGTACAATGGTAGACATAGTGGAGCCACTTCATGAATACTTATCCTCATTAAGCATCAAAATATCCTGCATGGTTCATAATCATTTTGTTGCACAGCAGCAATCACAGTACTTAAAACAGTTGAAAGAAACACTACCACATCAGAGTGAGGCACTTATATTAGGTGATTTCTTTAAAAATGATTCTTTCATTGTCCAAGATGCTGCCCAAGGATTACACTGGCACAATTCACAACGTGTACAGTTCACCCTTTTGTCATCTATTATAGATCATCTGCAGACCAGGAACTTAACCATTTTAGTATGTTTCTTATCTCCATCATTGAAACACAACACTATAATGGTTTACTCATTTATAATAAAGCTTATGGACTGTGTTAAATTCAGATGCTCACAACTGATGAAGGTGTACTATTTTTTGGATGGATGTGCTGGTCAATATAAGAACAGATAGGACTTAAAAAATATCTGTTACCATGAAGAGGATTTGGGTTTGTCTTGTGAATGGCACTTCTTTGCTACATCCCATGGCAAAAATGCATGTGATGGGAGTGGGGAAACAGTGAAGAGAGCTACTGCTCATGCCAATTTGCAGAGAACTACAGAGAGGCAAATTCTTACACCAGAAGGCATATTTCATTTTTGTGAAGAAAACTTGGCAAGACAATAAAATTTTTCTTTGTAACTACATCCGATTTGAAAGATACAGAACAACAGTTAAAACATCGATTCAAGGACAGTAGGGCTATTCTGGGAATTCATAAATATCTTAGATTTGTTCCCATAAACAAGGAAGAATTGATGGTGTATCTCATTTCTAGTGGCATTGGAGAAAAGAAAAGAATAAGGAAAAGTCATATTACTAATGAACCTGCAATGGTTGATGACCTAAAATGTGTCAAACTAGGAGAGTATGTTAGCTGCATTTATCATGTGCAAGTTTTGTATGGAATTTTGGAGGAATATTGTGCGGAGTTTGATGATTACACAGTGAACTTTTTACATCCATCTGGGTCATCAGGAAGGAGCAAGTGCATATCATTATCCATCAAATAAGGATTTATGTGCAGTGCCAGGACATCATATATTAACTGTCATGAGTTGTCCTACACTAGGAGGAGGCAGCAGAATTAAATATATTTTTCCTCAGATAGAAATTGATGAAATATGCAAAAATTGTATTAGGTTAACAGGTCTTCCCTATCATTATTGTAATTATTTTGTCAGTGAGGATTATCAGTGAAATAGCATTTTTTTTTTATTCTGGAGATTTAGGTCAAGTCAAACTGATAGCTAAAGTAAATTGCTAAATTGACCTGTAATTTATAAATATGGTATCAACATAAGTTAGTTACATGAAAAATAATAGCATAAACAACCTTTTTATGATTGTTTTTAATAGCCAAGACCTTTGACTGTTATTTATCTGCAAAAATAATTATAATTTCAATTTCTATAGGTCATTTTAAGAGCTTAAATGTAAAAAATATGTAGAATTGATGGACAACTTATAAATATAGTGCTCACTTATGTGTTAATTACTTGAAAAATAGTAGCATAAACAAACTTTTTTTTAGTGATTCTAATAGCCAAAGCATATGCCTTCATTTTTCTCATTTTTAAATTTTTTTGAATTTTGATACCCCAGAGATCAAATCTTTACCTCAAACTTTAGCAAATGTATGATTTTTTTTATTTTTAAACCTTGAGTTCTAAAACTTTCATATTTGGATTCCTTTTCCTTTTCTGATTCTAAATATATATAATAAACTTTTATATAATTGTGACCATTATTATGGGTCGCCAAATGTTAGTGACCTTGCATGTGACCTCAAAATGGCTGAGGTCATATCTCCTGAATCGTTTGTTGGATTGAGCTTAAAATTTCAGAAATGGGTTTGGGCCCCAAAACTTCCTATAAACCATATTTAAGCAAAATCTGAGAGATGGTGTTAATTTGTAATTTTTCTGGTTAATCTGGACATCTGAAGTCATCTGTCTCCTGCACAGTGCGGCTTCTGCAAGTTCCACTCCACATCGGATGCTCTGCTCCAACTGGAAAATGCCCTCTGTGAGGTCTTCCTTTGTAGACAGCACTACACCACAGTGTTTTCCGATCTGGAGAAGGCCTATGATACCGCATAGCGATGCGGTATGATGGAGACTCTCAACATAAAGGGGGCAAGGGGATGCCTCCTAATATTTATATCTGAATTTTTGAAAGATCATCAATTCCGCTTACAGGTGGGGGAACCCTCTCCGACCCAATGGAGCAGGAAGAGGATGTCCTCAATGTCACATTCTTTGCTCTAGGCATCAACGGTATCACCTCAGTGCTGCCAGATGTTCTTGCTACACTCTACGTGGACGACCTTTCAATCTCTTTTGGTGCAGCCAAGATGCCAACTCTGGAGCATTGACTCCAACAGGCATTGAACCTCATCTCTCGCTACGCCGAAGCGCACAGGCTTCTGTTTTCCTTGGCCAAGACTCCTGCCACCATCCACAGCTTCACCCTGAACCAGATTTGTTTCTTAATGGGGTGCGCCTGGATGTGGTGGAATTGCACCGTTTCCTTGGTCTTGTATGTGACCGACGCCTTACCTGGGAGGCTCATATTCGCAGCCTTAGGATTTCTTGTACCCACGCCATGGATATTCTTCACTCCATGACTTTCAGCACCTCGGGTGCTGATAGAGCTACTGCCTTACTTTTTTATCGATCCTTTGTTCGTTCAAAGCTGCACTATGCATGCAAGTTTTATGCATCCGCAGCTGAGTGTGTATTGCAGAAGGTGGACTCGATCTACCATACCTGCCTTCGTCTGGTGACTGGTGATTTCCGCACTTCCCTCATTGAGAGCCTACTTGTCGATGATAGGGAAATTCCACTCGCTCTGCGCCATGCACAGTGCCTTATTCACTTGTGCGCATGAGCCCGGCACCTCCCCCCGTCGCCAACAGCCTTCTGCATTCACAGCTGATCTTGACGGTGCCTATGCCGCCGAGAGGAGAGACGCCAGTCATACCCTAAGCCCTTCGGGTTAGTGCCAGGAAACTCCTTCGAGAGCTAGGTATAGCTTGTGGGCCAGTGGCGCCCCTGGTTCTGCCCAGGATGCCACCGTGGTGACTATTTGTCACCACGCCTCTGCTCCCCAAACTTCTACAGCGCCGGGAGTATTGCGTTGGCCTTTTTAGAGCACATTTCGTGTAATGCTGGAACCTTGCCAGTGTATATGATGGCTCCAAGTCCCAATATTGGCTCAGTTTTCACGCCATATCCCATCTGTTTGAAGTCAGTGGGGCTCTGCCAGGCCCTGCGTCTGTCTTCACAGCTGAGCTGGTTGCAATACACTGCATGGTATGGGAGATTACGTGACGTGCCACATTCGGAGACCAGATTATGATTCATGGCAACTCACAAAGAGCCCTGAGTCATCTTGGGGCATTGGAATCTCCGCATCCCCTGGTTTGCAATATCCATGATGCCACGGTTTTGGCAAGCTGGGTGGATGTCGAGATTATCTAAATGCTGGGTTCCTGGACATGTAGGAATTTTGGCGAATGATGGCGCCAAAGAGTCCGCAAGGACTCGCTGAGCAGACCAGCATTTCGCTCCTCCTCACACCGATTACATGGCAGGAATACAGGCTGCTTGGCAAAGAAGATGGGAGAGAGTCGAGGGGAACCTAAAGTTGCATGGCATTGTGCAGTGACTGTTTGTTCCCTTGAACCTAGCCCCAAATGCCGCGACGGCTGCAGGCTGCTTTCTGTCGTCTCCGAATTGGACACTCGCGAGGCGCACCGCCATTTGATGGAGGTCTCCCCTGCACCATATTGTGATAACTGTGTTGTCTCCCAGACTGTTCAGCACATTCTTGTTGAATGTCACAGTCGGGGTGATCTTTGCGCATGCTACGTGTCCCGGTTCCGGGATGAGTGGGGTCGCTACCTCTTGTCTCTTGTACTCAGGATGGGTTCATGCACACGACGTGTGGACTTTGACTTTTTGCCGGCCTCCTCCACTTTATTTAACTGGATTTTTTGTTATTTTTTGTAGGGGGGGGGGACTTCCCCTGACGCTGGAGCATGCTTCATACTTGTTGCCTTTTATCCTTTTTCTATTATTGTTTTTTTTTACAAATTGGCGACTTAAGCCCAAGTAGGCAGTTGCCAGATGTGCTCCTAAAATTAAAAATAATAATAAAAAAATTGATCCTACCTGCATGTACCTGGGGTTAAATACACACGTTCATTCTGCACCACTTGTAGTTTCATCTTTTGTTATTTTGAGACCCAAGAGAGGAAGGAAACGGGGTATAGCAATTTAGATATTACAAGTGCATTGTAGATATTTTTGTTGCGTTCACAGAGATTTCTGAACATATATAGAGTCCTGACTGCAGCTTAGAGATTCTATCTGCAATATGCTTCCTATACCTGGATGAAGTAATCTTCATGCCAAGTACATTAGTTTAAATCTTCCTTTCTGCCTTGTAGATGTTTTTTTCTCTCAATTTCTGCTGCTGTCATCTGAGCTTGCATAGGCGCATTCCTCGATGGGCAAGTCATTATCTGGCTGAAATCATCAAGGAATTGAATGTTGAGGCAAGGGCTGTTTGCAGGCGCTGCGACATCTGCAGTGTAAATCGAGTATAGGGTGGGGGACAGACACCCTTCCCTGTGGGAGGCCTGCAGTGAGCGGAAACTCAGGTCCATTCATGCACCATATACTGACATACACCACCTTTTCCATGACATAATCACAGAAAGTTCTTTCTAAGTTTTCACTTTAGGCCCAGCCATAAGATATTGTTCTGCATTCCCCATTGCCACACATTATCAAACGCCTTTGATACATCCCGACAAACAATTTCCATGTAACTCCTTTCCTGTTTGGCTTGGGCAAGCTTTCCTGTGATGACATCGCCATCTCTGTACTTCGCTTTTTTCTTCTAAACTCGAACTACTATGGGTTGTAGAGAGAGTTCTTTCCCCAGGTGAGACACCAGACTTTGATTGAGGATCTTCTCGAAGAGTTTCATGCCAAATTCCAGTAGCTCTATCTCAACCTCGGGTCCTTCCCGTTCTTAGGCAAGAAAATCATCTTTGCCACTTTTTAAGCATCTGGAAAGTATCCTGTGTTCAGAGAGGCGTTATAAAATTTCCTCATTCCGTCGATGATGTTGGCTGGTGCCTTTTCAAAATTTAACTTTGTAAGCCTGATTGTCCTGGGGCTTTCTGACATAATGAGCGGAGCACGCTGAGTAGTTCCTCTTCGGTGATTTTGGTGTCTATGCGCTGTCTATCCACCTGGTGGTGAGGGTGCAGCCTATGTATTTGGTCGTTAAGCTCGTCTATGATGTTACTTTCGAACTCTATATCATAATCTTCATTTATTTTCCTCTTCAGTTATAGTGAAGATTCTTTCCCAATAGCTTCGGAATATCTCTTAAATTTGTTCCTCTTCTGTTTCGATGTTTCCATCTTCTTTTAGTAGTTCAATTTTATTTTTCTTCCCAGTCGATCCTTTGAGGCCTCTGATTTTATTCCAGAAATATTTGGGAGATGCCTCATGATGGAGACGATAGATCGCATCATCCCACCGTCTCCACTGTTGTTCGAGGATCACTAGTTGAGCTCTTCTTTGATCTCTTTAATTAGTTGTAATGAGTGAATTGATGCCTTCAGCTCACGGTATAGTTCCTTCATGTACTCAGTCTATCTATATGTTGAGATGGTCTTGTACTTGGACTTAGGAATACAAGCTATATCCGCATTAATGAGATGGTTGTTAAGGTCATCTAGTGCCTCATCAATTCTTGAGGATTGCCTCATCCAGGTTGGGTGGATGGTAGGCCTTGAGAAGGCACGCGTACCATTCCCAATCTACTCATTTAGTTCTTCTTAACTGAAGTTGGGACTTGTATAGGGTTCCTGTTGATGATAAGCAAGATGCCTATATGATCGCTACATGGTACCTGGACTGGTTCCATGAGGTAATTAGATGGCAGCTGATGATTAACCAGACATACGAGGGGCGGTCAATAAGTCAGGACCTGCACCCGCACGCTCCTGCCTCGTCTATTTAAGAAGCAGTAGCTGATCGCAGATCGTCACTCACAAATTTTTCAACAATGGAAAAGGTTGAGCACCGCGCAGTGATAAAATTTTTGACCCAAGGAAGGCAAGAATGCAAAAGAGATCCATGAACGCATAGTTGCAGTGTACACCGACACTGCCCCTTCCTATGCAACCATTTCTCGCTGGAATAGGGAGTTCCACCATGGTCGTGAGTCCCTTTAAGATGACCCCCGTGCAGGACGCCCGTCAGACGTGACCAACGAGGACAATGTGGCCAAGGTGGAGAGGATGATCCTCGAAAATCGACGGGTGAAGGTCGAAGAAATCGAGCGAGAACTTGGAATATCACATGGAAGTGTTATCAACATCATCCACGACAATTTGGCTATGACCAAGGTCTCTGCCCGTTGGGTCCCTAGAAAACTCACGCCCCATGATTGACTTCAACGTCGTCAAAGTCCACAAGGCCAGAGTTGCACAAGCTGCCGTGCGCGAGTGCGGATTCAAGGAGCTCAACCATCCCCCCTACAGTCCAGATCTGGCCCCTAGCGACTACTTTTTATTCCACCAGCTCAAGGCTGCAGTGCGTGGACGCCGGTTTGGGGACGATGAAGATGTCCAGCTCGCCGTCCAGGAGTGGATTGAACAGCAGTCGGGAATTCGAAGCCTCAGGGACAAGTGGCGCAAGGGCATTGAAGTCGAGAGTAGTTATATTGAAATAATAAAACACTTTTCCTCATATCCGAATTGCAAAACTTATTGACCGCCCCTCGTATGTCTGGTTTTGTGGCACTCGCTCCTCTGACTACAAGGAGCTACAAGGAAAATAAGTACGCTAGAAGACCCTACGGTCCATACAAGGAGGGCACTTTTGGCGCAATCTTCGAAGGTGTCCGTTGGCAACCACCTCGAAGATAAACTCGCGAGGATCTTAACAGCGATTTCGCAAGACATTATCTAGTCTTGACTTGAACTGGTCAACAGATTCACTGTTGACAACTTCCGTCGGAAGTGCGTTCCAACTACCGCAGATACTGTAAGTGAAGAATTTCCCACACAGATCACGGTGGTATCGCTTCAGTTCAAGTTTAAAGCCGTGATTTTTTGTTCTCCCCTCGCTGAGATGGAAAATATCCCCGTAGTCCAGTCTGTCGAAACCTCGAAGTATTTTAAACACTTCGATAAGCTGACCACGTAGTCTCCGGGTCTCCAGCGACAACATATCTAATTCCCTTAATCTATCTTCATAACTTTTATGTCTGATAGAGGGAATCAGTTTGGTTGCCCTGGCTTGCACGCGTTCCAATCTCGCGATGTCCTTTCGAAATGAAGGACTCCAAAATTGTACGGCATACTCCAGGTGCGGTCAGACGAGGGAGTTGTACAGACAGTACTATCTCCTTGTTACGGTATCCAAACTGGCGCTTTATATACCCTAACATCCTTTGGGCTTTCTTCTCCACCTCAATACACTGTTTCGAGAACTTGAGGTCACTCGTGTTAGTTACACCCAAGTCCTGTTCAGTGTCGGTAGATTCAAGAGCAGTGCCCTTAAGGATATAGGGTGAGGGAGGATTTCGGTGGCCGATATGCATCACTTTGCATTTGTTCACGTTGAAAAGCATTTGCCACGTATCAGGCTACTCCCCAATCTTTCGAAGATCATCTTGCAGGCGGGCAGTATTTCCATCCTTTGCAACGTTCATACCAAGCTTGGTATCGTCGGCAAATTTAGAAATCTTGGCAACCATGTCACCGCCCATGTCGTTGACGTAGATGATGAATAGTTGTTTTCCTAGGACAGAACCTTGAAGTAACCTGCTAGTAACGGGCACCCACTCAGAAGCCTGTCCATTCACCACCACCCGTTGCCGTCTGTCACTTAGCCAGTTCTCGATCCAGCCGGCTACCTTTCCGTCTATGCCCAGCGCTCGCACTTTCCGGAGTAGGCGGCGGTGTGGTACCTTATAAAAGGCTTTCTGAAAGTCTAAGTAGACCACATCCACCGCCTTGTCCCGATCGTGCAGGTTTGACTCTAAATGCGACGTCATTTTGTCCACCATCATGCTTTCCATGAGTTTACCGACTATCGAGGTCGGTAGTTCGACGTTTGGCTACGGTCTCCTTTCTTGAAGATAGGAGTCACCTCCGCTTCACGCCAGTCTCTAGGAACGCATTCGGTCCGGATTGACATGTTAAAGATTGCGCTCAGGTGTCGTGACACCTATTCGTCATTAGGTCACTGATCTTCTTTTTTATTTCTCCTTCGGTGAAGTCCAAATCCTTCAGCTTTTCCTCCGAGTAGGAATCCGTCGGCTGAGGAATGGGACCACACTCTTCAATAAATACTGAAGAGAAGTAGTCGTTGAGGAGGTTAGCATTTTCTGCATCTGAGTGCTTTAATGCCTCCTCATTTCTCAAAGGGCCAATCGTTCGATGGATTGGTTTACGGCTGTTTACATATCCAAAGAACTCTTTGGGATTCTCTTTACAGAGTCTTGCCACTCGGAGTTCCTCAGGCCGCTTATCCGCCCTTATGCTGGACTTCACTCTCCTGGCTAGCCTCCGGTATTCGTCAAAGTCACCCGAGATCTTCGATTCCCGGTACACATTTCTCTTCTCCCTAAGCAGTTGGCCGATTTCTCTCGATTCAACCACTTTGGTTGAACAGAAGACCGACGGGGGCATTTCAGTTGGATGAAACGCGATTGAAGACTCATGAATGTGGTTTTGAAACTGTTCCACGAGTCTTCAACAGCCTCGCACTCTTCTAGCCTCGCGTCAGTCAGTCCAGCGCGTAGACCTGCAAAGTCTGCTCTTCTCAAATCAAGTTTCCTCGATTTACTAGTTGCAGGCTCTGCCTTGGGGACTTTGACTACAAATCTAATTAGTCGGTAGTCACTACCACCGAGCTCTTCGCCAACAGAGAGGTCCTCAACGATGTCATCCTCAGAGGTGAAAACCAAGTCATGGATATTGTTTCCTCTCGTTGGCTCTCTCACCCATTGAGTGAGGAACTCGTTGTTCGCGAACTCCAGGAGTAGTGCGTTCTCGCCACAGGGTTCTCTGGTTTCCCAGTCAACTTGTGTGTTGAAATCCCCCATGACGATACACACTCTGTCCTCGACAAGTTCTCCTAGTACCTGGCACAGATCTCTGTCCTTTTCAACGAGTTGGGCAGGGGGTCTATAAAGCACTAGGGTCCTGTATTTGGTAGGACCTATCTCTAGGTCAACACCTAGTAGTTCATGGTCGGATACGATGTTGCAATCCGTCGAGTTGAGAGTATCCTTGACATACAACATCACACCGCCACCCTCTCTGTCTGGCCTATCTTTCAGGAAGAACTGGTAACTGGGAATATGGGAATTCACCTTCAAAATATTGGCTTGAGGTTACAAGGAGTTACAAGGAAAGAAAGTACCCTAGGAGACCTTACGATCCATACAAAGAGGGTACCTTTGGACTAGCAATCGAGTGGGCACATGGCTGCTCAATTGTTTTGCGTCCCTAAACGGCCACTTTTCAAGACTTTGTCTAGTCTTGATTTGAACTGGTCAACAGATTCACTGTTGATAACTTCCACTGGAAGTGCGTTCCACTTACCGCAGATACTGTAAGTTAAAAAATTTCCACACAGATTGCGGTTTTAACGCTTCAGTTCAAGTTTGAAGCCGTGATTGCGCGTTCTGTTCTCACTCAGTGTGAAAATATCCCGGTAGTCAACATTGTCGAACCCTCGAAGTATTTTGAAAACTTCGATGAGCTGACCACGCAGTTTACGGGTTTCCAGCGAGAACAGATCTAATTCCCTTAGTCTATCCTCATAACTTTTATGTCGGATAGAGGGAATCAGTTTGTTTGCCCTAGCTTGTACGCGTTCCAACCTTGCGATGTCCTTTCGAAACGAAGGACTCCAAAATTGTACGGCATACTCCAGGTGCGGCCGAACGAGGGAGTTGTACAGACAAAGTACTATCTCCTTGTTACGGTATCCAAACTGGCGCTTTATGTAGCCTAACATCCTTTGGGCTTTCTTCTCTGCCTCGATACACTGTTTCGAGAACTTGAGGTCGCTAGTGATAGTAACACCCAAGACCTTCTCAGTGTCACTCGATTCAAGAGCAGTGCCCTTAAGGATGTACTGAGATTTTGGGTTTCGGTGGCCGATATGCATTACTTTGCATTTCTCCACGTTGAAAGGCATTTGCCACGTGTCCGACCACTCCCCAATCCTTTGAAGGTCCTCTTGGAGGCGGGCAGTGTTCCCCTCCTTTGCCACATTGATACCAAGCTTGGTGTCGTCAGCAAATTTGGAGATTTGGCAACCATGTCGTTGATATAGATAATAAACAGTAGTGGTTCCAGGACGGAACCTTGAGGCACCCCGCTAGTAACGGGCACCCATTCAGAAGACTGTCCATTTACCACCACCCGTTGCCGTCTGCCACTTAGCCAGTTCTCGATCCAGCCGGCTACCTTTCCGTCTATGCTAAGCGCTCGCACTTTCCAGAGAAGGCGGCGGTGTGGTACCTTATCAAAGGCTTTCTGAAAGTCTAGGTAGACCACATCCACCGCCTTGTCCCGATCGTGCTCACTGAAAACGAAGTGGAAGAATTCCACAAGGTTCGTCAGGCATGACCGTTGTCTTCGGAAGCCGTGCTGGCAACTCCTCAGTAGCAGGTTTGACTCTAAATATGACGTCACTTTGTCCACCATGATGCTTTCCATGAGTTTACCGACTATCGAAGTCAGGCTGATAGGTCGGTAGTTCGACGGTTGGTTACGGTCTCCTTTCTTGAAGATAGGAGTCACCTCCGCCTCACGCCAGTCTCTAGGAACGCATTTGGTCAGGATTGACATGTTAAAGATAGCGCACAGATGTCGTGATACTTCATCGCACACTTCCTTCAACACCTTAGGTAGAAACCCGTCCGGTCCAGGGAACTTATTCGTCTTTAGGTCAGCGATCTTTTTCTTTATTTCTCCTTCGGTGAATTCCATTAGCTCCAGCTTTTCCCCCGAGTAGGAATCCGTGGGCTGGGGGATGGTACCACACTCTTTAGTAAAAACTGAATAGAATTAGTCATTGAGAAGGTTAGCATTTTCTGCATCTGAGTGAGTTAATGCACCCTCCTCGTCCACTAAGTGCCCAATCCTACGATGGATTGGTTTACGGCTATTTACATAGCCGAAGAACTCCTTGGGATTCTCCTTGCAGAGTCTCGCCACTCGGAGTTTCTCAGACCGCTTGCCGCCCTTATGCTGGACTTCACTCCGTTATTGCCACCATCTCAGGTTCCTCTGTTGCTACGAGGCCACGGAGCTCAAGAAACTTATTCCTGATTGACCTCGCATTGAACAGATGAACTTTGAGGGAGTCCCCCAGTGTAGGACTCCCTACGCTCTCCCGTTTCCCGGCTTCTTTTGTGTGGCAGTACCCCTCTTTGCCACATCTAAGAACGTCGTTCCAGGAGTGACACGGGCATACTGTCTTTCGTCCGCCTTCACTCTCGGTCGGACGCTCCTCTGCGTCCGCTCTACGACATCCTGGATTAAGTTACAGAGTACAGCCTTTCCCTTGAGTGAAAGGTGCACTCCGTCCCTTTGGTAGAGGTCGTTTCCACCTTAAAAGGTGTGGTAAGGGTCCAGAAAGAAGACCCCGTCCGCCGTACAGAGGTCGGACAGGCGCTGGTTCAAGGTCACGTTCCTTGAATGAGCTGTGCGGCTAGGACCTCTTCTTGGGAGCATCCCTACAACGACCCGTTTGCGAGTTCTCAATCCGCAGTCGTCCAAGGCCCCCATGACCGTGCTGAGAATTTTCTCGCTGGGGCCTACTTTGCCCCCTCGGAGGTAGAGGTCATTTCCACTCACCATCATGGCAACGACTGAATTCTCGGAGATCTGAGATTTCTCAGCCTCTACCCTGATGTGGTGGTTTCCCCGTCCTGGCTGGCAGCATACCTTCACACTAGTGTGAAGTCGGGCCGCTAGCAGGGGCTGCAAACCTTGTGCTTGGGAATCGCCCACAAGGGTAACCCTCGGACATTTCCGTGCAGAGGTTTGAGGCTTTCCTTCTGGAAGCGAATTCTCGGTTCCCTCTTTCTTCTCCATCCTTTTTTTTCTTGTTCTTCTTTTTCTTCTTTTTCTTATTCATCTTTTCCCCCCTATCTTCCTTTGTTATATACTGTTCTGTTTTTATCTTTTCTTCTTCTGCTTCTACTTTATCTTCTGCTTCAACTTTCTCTTCTTCTGCTTCTACTTTATCTTCTGTTTCAACTTTCTCATCTTCCTGTTTCTTTCCCTTCTTTATCTTTTTCTTTGAGGGTTTATCCGTAGCATGCGGACCTAGCTCTGGGGGTAATATTTCAGATGCAGTGTTTACTACAGTGCTTGACGTTATCTCTGCTATTCTGCCCTCTAGCCTGCAAATCAGTCCGGCGTGTTCTAATTCCAGGCTGTTTTTTTCTTCTCGCAACTTCCTAGACCTTTCCTCGGAAGCCCTGCATGTTTCTTTTAGCCCCTTGATTTGGCCGTTTAGAATACAGTCGGTGCAGGAACTGGCCGTTTGGCATTTTGAATAACACCCCTCTGGAAAGACCACGCAACACTTATCTATCTGGCATATTGCGCACGTGTATTTTAGTGCTCCTGGTCCTTTCTTGCCGGTCATTTTGAACACTTTCCCTCTCTCAAAACTTTGCGACCAATCAATAGTAAAAAACGGGGGTGGCGGTTTCGCCCCGCTTGAGTCGCTCCCGCTTATTCTTTAGAGACTTCGGATCTTTCAGAAGGCATGCTCCATGTGCTGCTGTTCGTCCGACCGAGTCGCCAAACCTCGGCGTGCCGTGGCTCCCAACCAAGCAGCACTAACGGTCCCCGAAGGGGCCATCGATTTCTCACCAGGTGAACAACGGAGCACGCCCCGTACTAAACTCCTACTAGTTCCCTTCACGACGGCCAAGATCTCGGAGCAGCGTTCAATGGATATCCCGCCACACCAAAGAACTCGACCCAAGGCTTTTTATTGGCCTGGCAACCAACCTGGGAACAAAGGGCCGTCACCTCGGACCAATGCTACCAGAGGCTCCCATCAACGGTCACTGGAAATGGTCAATAATTACGCGCCAGGGAAAGGGTTAACGGGGCACTACCCTCATCCCATTCATCGTGCCCCAATGCCTAGGACACCTCTAGTCCTAGTCTCTCGCAACAAGTGAGCCTCGATTGGCGTTGTTTATAGAGCTTCCAAAGCCTCTTCTGACGCGTGAGGTAGCTGCCAGGTCCTTATATGTAGATAAAAGGAAAAGAGTGACACGATAGGAGTAGGCTCTTTTTTTGTATACGTGGGAGAGATAGGATAAAAGTAAAAAAGGAGAAAGATAGTGTAGAAAAGGAAGGAATGACGCACTTAGTCTGGAACCTCGTTTCCGACAAAATCGAAAAGGAAAGCCCTACCAGGGATACCCAGAAGAGGTACCCCCGCCGACATAGCTCGAAAAGTCAAAGGTACACACAAGCTCTCTCCCCGCGACAAGGGGGCGTCACCTCTCCCTCTACTCATGTGGGGAAGTTGGGTCCTATTCGCTCGACAATATTTTTGTCCAGCAGAATGTCTAGGGATCTTCCAATTCCATCATAGGCCCTGTAGTCAGATTCGCGGCATCTGGCATTCACACCCCCCATTAATATAGTCTTCTGCCAAATAGACCAATGAGAGAGTGAATGGGTAAAACGTCTCTCCTTGGTGGTTGATATCTGGCAGCAATGACCAACTTTCCTATGTTGAGTTCGACCTCAATTGCGAGATAGGATTCTTCCAGATTTTTTATTTACTTTATGTCGCCTCCAAATTGGACAATATAGGTGATGCAGTGCCATTTGATAAGAGAGCTCACCTGCGCCTTATTGTGTAGACTGTTTGGCACATGTCTGTTGAATGTCCCAGTCTGGACGATCTTTGCGCACGTTACCTGTCCTGGTACTGGGATGAGCAGAGTTTCTACCGCTTGTCTCTTGTACTCAGGATGGATTTGTACACACTGACTTGACTTTGATTTTTTGGAGGAGGCTTGCCTCCCAAGCGCCCTCAACTTTATTTGACTGTTTTTGTGTTGTTTCTTGTTTTTTGTAGGTTGCATGTTCCTGCGTGGGGGAAGGCAGGCCTATCCCCGATGCCGGAGTGCGCTTCCTTCTTGCCTTTTTGCTTTGTTTTCTTACTATTTTTTAACCTTTGTCATTTTTTAGCGTTATTTTTTTTTATTTGTTTTAATATAGCCTAGTAGTAGGCTGTATTGTGTACAGCGACTTATTCCCAATTAGGCAGTCACCAGCTGCCCCCCCACCTCCCCCTAAAATTGGGACACTCTTCCTAGACGTCGTTTCGATCTCCTTTGGCATGGCCCAGATGCCAACTCTGGAGCGTCGACTCGAGCAGCCATTGAACTGCTTCTCTCTATGGCGAAGTGCACAGGCTTCAGTTTTCTTTGGCCAAGACTAAAGTGACGCACTTCTCCCGCCATCCACGGCTGCACCCTGACACAGACTTATTTCTAAATGGGGTTCGCCTGGAAGTGGGTGGTCTGCAATTTTTCTGTGGTCTTGTATTTGACCGATGCCTCACCTGGGAGGCTCATATTCGCAGCCTTAGGGTCTCTTGTCGCCGCGACCTGTCATTCTTTGTTCCGTGACGTTCAGCACCTGAGGTGCTGATTGGGCTACTACCTTAGGTTTCTATGAATCCTTTGTTCGTTCGAAGCATAACTACGAATGTGAGTTTTATGCCTCCGCAGCCGAACATGTATTGCGGAAGCTGGAAGGCACCGGTCTCGCGACTGGTGCCTTCCACACATCCTCTTCGCTAGCCTACTTGTCGATGCTGGGGAGATGACAACTAAGGGGGTTGGTTCCCACAATATATCCCCTGTTTGAATTCACCCAGACTCTGCCAGGTGGTGCTTCTGTCTTCACGGCTGAGCTGTTTGCAATACACCACTCGGTACGGGAGATAGCGCATTGTGCCTGGTTCGGTGACTGGATTGTGATCTATAGCGACTCACAAAGCGCCCTGCCTGCTCTTGGGGCATTGAAATCTCTTCATCCCCTGGTTCGCGGCAACCAATACAACACGGTTTCAACAAGCTGGCTGTATGTCTACAATATCTCCTACTGCATTCATGGACATTTGGGAATTGTGGGGAATGAGTACGCCTAAGAGTCCACGAGGACTGGGTGACCAGACCAGCGTTTTTCTCTTCCTCACACCGATTACATGGCAGGAATACAGGCTGCCCGCCCTGCGCCTTGGCAAAGAAGATTGGAGACGGTCCAGCGTAACTTAAAGTTACGTGCCATAGTGCTGCACCTGTTTCCATGGACCTACCCTCCAATGCCATGACGGCTTCAGGTTGCTTTCTGTTTCCGAATTGGACATACTTGTGGGATGCACTGCTATTTAATGCAGCGCTCGCCTGCTCTTTAATGTGACGACTGCATTGCCCCCCAGGCTGTTCAGCACATTCTTGTTAAATGTCCCAGTTTGGGTGATCTTTGCGCATGTTATCTCGGGGTTGCTACCACTTGTCCTTTGTACTTGGAATGGGTTCCAGTACACAAACGCAGACTATTGCCTCTTTTTTTCTAGGTTGCATGTTCCTGTGCTGGGGGTAGGGCTACCCCTGTCACCGGAGTTTGCTTGCTTCCTGTTGCTTTTTTTTATCTTTGGTATTTGTTATATACATGTTACTTGTTTTTTAATCTAGCCAGTAGTAGGCTATAGCGGGAGTGTGGCGACTTTTGCCCTGGTAGGTAGTTGCCAGATGTGCTCTTAAAATTTTTTTTGTGCTGGGGACCTGATGCTAGAGTGTGCTTTCCTCTTGTTTTTGCTTTGTTTGATAATTTTTTGTTTTTCTTTGATTTTTTATTTATTTTGATTTTAATGTAGTCTAGTATTAGACTATAGATTGTGTACAATGACTTATACTATTATAGGCAGTCGCCAGATATGTATTAAAAAAAAAAGGTTTCACTTTCCTCCTCACTAACTAAAGGCATGGATCATATCAGGTCTCTGGGCTGCATAGCAGGGACCACATAGAGGCTTAAATTTGTGTGCAATAGCTCCTACTCTTCTCATGGGCCTATCCCCCACTGCAGTTCCTTTGTGGTATCCAAGTCCCTCTGTCTTATCTCCCTATTGGACACCTTTGCAAGACTCAGTGACATCTGATACAGCTTTTTTTCTCCAACCTTTCTATAAAAATGTATAGAGTACTAAAGTAATAGTGAGGACCAAATATATCTTGTGCATGGGTAAGAGATTAAACCATTGAATGTAATTACTTGGAAGAGTGGGTTGTGATGTCTATTAACAAATTATAGCAAAAATCAAATAATTAATTTATTAAATTTTTAACAGGAAGTGATGAATTTAGGTGGAAGTTAAAATGTGGGGAATATTTTTTGTTGTCCTTTTGGATTGTCCTTATTATATTTTCTCTATTTTATATTAAAAAAAGTTATTTATCATCAAGGAATTTTTGGCTATTTAAAAGAAATAAATTTGTATTTATTTTAGGAGGAGTTAAGAGAGAAGTCAATAAAAGAAGAGATTGGAGAAGAATTTTTAGATGATCAAAGTTCTCTCCCTGATGAAAATGAAAAGAGAGTCCACTGCCAAGCTAAAAAAACAACTACTACTGACACAAGGGTACAAAACTGCCATCAAGAAAAGGTAATTTTTCTTATTTTCATCCCCTACAAAATGGCATGGCTATACAGTACTGGCGGAATCATTATGGATTTTCAAAAAAATTGAAATTTTTCTACAAAAATGCTAATAAAACGAATTTATTTTAATGCATTAGTACAATGTTAAGTCATACATTCATTAGTAAGCAGTCCGGCCACCTTTAGCATCAGTAGTGGATTAACACTATAAGTAAGCAAAATAAGCGTGTGCTTAGAGCATCAAGGGAAGGAGGGGCTTCTCAGAATTTTTTCATAGCCAAATTTACTATTTAAATTATTAAATTAATTAAATTTATAGCCATTTTCAAAATTTAATGAAAAAGGAATGTTATGTTTATAAAGCATTCTCTCCTGTGTTATGTTTATCCTACAAAATAAATACACTATGCTGCTTATTGGAAGTTATACAAGTTTTGAACAAGTTCAGTATGCATTTGAAACGGCGAAAGTGACTGGTAGTAGCTCATAAGTTTTTAGTTTAGTTGACAACTGTCACTGGTGTTAATTGCATATGTGTATTCATTACCTTATTTTTGCTCTAAGTTTCTTAATGACTATTCCAATAGCACACTCAGCTCTGGCTGTTTAATATATTAAAATGTAAGTACATTTTATATATTTTGAATGTGTTTGACGTAGATATCTTTTAAGAGGATGGTTTTGGTTAAAATGTTAACTTTATTATTATAGCCTGAGTGATGAAATTTGTAGACAGTTATGAGAATTGAAATACAAATTAAAGTTGTTCCTATGAATTTTTTTGATTTCCAACAGAAACTGAGATATCTTGTAGAAACAGGACCCCTCCCTCCCCTGGCATTTTAGGGAGTATTTTAAAATCACTAAAGATCAGAGGTTTTCTCCTTTCTTTTTTATTATGCATGTTGGATTATATAGACCAGACTAAAAACTAATTTTTTCTTGTAAGTTTCTACAAAATTCCTAAAAATTATTATTTTATGGCTACTTTTGTAAAATTTTCCAGAAAAATCATAAAAAATTAATTTTGGGGGGTATTTAATGTTTTTTCTCAAAAACTATAAATGATATTATAAAACACCCCAACACATTTGTAGAACTTGAAAAGATGAATCGAAGGCACTTTGAATCAGTGCTCTACGAGCAATACTTCCGGATCCTTAGTGACTTAAAAATACAAAATTTTGCGTTCCCCTTTTTTTATAACGTTTTTTTTTCACTTTTAAAGCTAGAGTGCTGAAATTTGATACACTTATAGAGAATTGAAAAAAAATTCCGATTTTGTCAATATGATTTTTTTCTGATTTTGCAATAGAAAATGAGATATTTTAAAAAATATGACCCTCTCCCCTGACTTTTAGGGTTATTTTCAAATCGCTACTACTCGAATCTTTTCTCGTTGTAGAGCAATGATTCAAAGTGCATTTGATTTGTCTTTTCAGGTTAAACAAACTCTCACATTTTTATTAAGATATCTTCTATTGTTTTTATTTTATAGTCTTTTTTTAGCTTGTGAAATAATTACATAAAATACAATATTTTGTGTTTGATGTTTTTTCACAAAAACTATAAAGGATATCTTTATTTTCCCTATACAGTTTGTAGAGCTTAAAAAGTTGCTGGGAATAAAATTGTCCATATTGTTCTGCTTATGATATGTGTAGCTTTGTTGATTGCCTCATAAAATTTAAAAAAAAAATTTTTCTCTATTTAAAAGAATCCAAGAACCAAACAGATTAAGTTAAGTGGTACATTAAAATGAAAACTATTGAACAAGAAAGAAATGAAGATTTTGGAATTAGAGCGCAAGACTACAAAGCTGACTGATTTCTCCACACAAGTTCCACAGCATGATATACAGATTCCAGGTCATCTTCATCATCAGCAGTGGACACAAATAGAGCAAATACAGTAAATACCAATTTAATCACTTCAAAATCAAAATATGAGGTGTCACAAGCAGGTTCATCTAGCACATGTCTCTTAACTGATCTCACTTTGCCTTTAAATTTGCTTGATACATATACCTCTACTGCAAATGTTGATTCAAGTTAATTTACAATACATTCTAAACCTAAAAAAATTGGTGAAAATGGAAATTTAATGGATCATGGTGATGGTGGTGAAATTATTCTGTCTGTAAAAGATGAAGAAAATCATAATTTAGCAAAAGATCCAGGGTTTAGGCTTGATTTCTCTGCTGATAATGTGGTCTATTGGATCATTTGTGGACCCAGTAACTGTCAACACCACAATGGACCATTTGACAAGTCTTACCGGCATATTAGTAGTCGCAAACCAGTAAGGTATTGTTCACAGAAACTTTTTATTGGGACAAAAGCCAATGGTAAGAAATACAAATACAAGAGAGATTGGTTACTGTATTCACTATCAACAAGATCAGTTTATTGTTTTGTTTGTAAACTGTTTGTTTATAAAAATTTCTCAAATTTTGTTACAAGGGAAGGGTTCAGTGACTGGCGGAATACTATTGTAATTGCTAAGCATGAAAAAAGTACTACTCACCGAGACTCATTGCTAACATATTTAACTCGCAGACAAGGTGCAGGGTTGAAGTCACAGGAAGAGTGTGATTACTGGGAACATGTCTTGAGGAGTGTCATAGCTGTTATTTGTATGCTAGCTGAACGTGGCTTGGCTTTTCGAGGAACAGAAAAAAGGTTTGGATCATTGTATAATGGCAACTTTTTAGGACTGCTTGAACTCATAAGCCAGTTTGATGCATTTTTAGCAGGCTACATTACTAAATATCGAAACTCTGGCAAAGGATATCCTTCTTACCTGTCTAAAACCACTTGTGAGGAACTTATTCAACTAATGGCACAAAAGGTTCATGCGTTCATTGTTGACAAGGTTAAATCATCTGGTTAGTTTAGTTTGCCGGTTGATTAAACACCAGATTTATAATCAGTAAAGTGTTGTACTTAGGTACTTAAAATATGGGCAGCTTTTTCATC
The DNA here is from genome assembly GCA_963969495.1 of Ceratothoa steindachneri. Taxonomy (NCBI): domain Eukaryota; kingdom Metazoa; phylum Arthropoda; class Malacostraca; order Isopoda; family Cymothoidae; genus Ceratothoa; species Ceratothoa steindachneri. The sequence goes on along the minus strand of OZ018328.1, from coordinate 37,294,659 downwards.
TTTGTGGAAATAGAAAGCCACACCGGCGAGAAAATGGCAAACCAGGTGTTGCAGTACTTACGTGAACATTGTAGGCTAAATTTTTCAAAATGTAAGGGTCAGTCTTATGGCAATGCTTCTAACTAGTCTGGGCATTATAAGAAGATGCAGCAAAAATTTTTAGAAACAAACAAGTTTGCTATATATGTACCCTTTGCAGCTCATTCACTAAATGTGGTTGGCCGAAATGCTGTTAGCTGCTATCAAGAAGCTGTTAATTTCTTCTCTACACTGCAATTACTCTATACCTTTTTTTCAGCTTCAACCAGCCTGTGAAAAATTCCTAAAGATTGTATTGAAAATGAATGTCTTCACATCCCTCTCTGATACAAGATGTAGGCGACAGCAAATTTTGAAATCTTTCCTTGAAATTTTAGAAGCATTAGAATATATAGCTGAAGACGAATCACAAAAAGGAGACGCTAGAAGAGAACAAATTATATTGCAGATAAGATGCAAGAGCTAGAATTCGTTTTTATGTTGAGTTTTTAGAATGAGACTGCAGAATTTTCACAGTAAGCAAAGTTCTACAAAATGATGCTGTGAACTTAAAAACATGTACAGATGTGTATGTACCATTAGCTGACTAACTGTGCACTTTATGAGATGAATATGAAAAAGATGCAAAGAAAATGTTACCAGATTTCGATTACAAGGGAGCTACACCTCGCAAAATATCATTAAGAATGTACCCAATAACGGAGATACACCAGAAGTATTACTAAATACCAGAGAGAGAGAGAGATATATATATATATATATATATATATATATATATATATATATATATATATATATATATATATATATATATATATATATATATATATATATATATATATATATATATATATATATATATATATATATATATATATATATATATATATATATATATATATATATATATATATATATATATATATATATATATATATATATATATATATATATATATATATATTATATATATATATATATATATATATATATATATATATATATATATATATATATATATATATATATATATATATATATATATATATATATATATATATATATATATATATATATATATATATATATATATATATATATATATATATATATATATATATATATATATATATATATATATATATATATATATATATATATATATATATATATATATATAATATATATATATATATATATATATATATATATATATATATATATATATATATATATATATATTATATATATATATATATATATATATATATATATATATATATATATATATATATATATATATATATATTGCAATATATATATATATATATCATATATATATATATAT